>CM033470.1:210433921-211033921 GCA_019447015.1 Hymenochirus boettgeri | reverse complement strand
AATACACCACTCTTAGTTACAGAGTTCAGCACAGAATTTGAGGAAATAAAACATTATCTATAGACATCTCCCAGTCCTAAAACAAGACCCTAGAAAGGAGATTCTAGAATCGGGATTGCATGTAGTAGTAGCAGCAAGGAAGGCTAGGACCATAGGTGGACAGATATCCCCTAGTTTGAAATCGCATTAGACAAAAAACATGTGATAATTGTTTAACAGCAAAAGGATGTGATAAATGTGGGGCATGATATGAAGGTGTGTTAGGTGATGAAAATAGGTGAATTTTTTTGTTCAAATTTAACTCAAAAGGACAAGATTTACAACTATATAAATTATAACACAAAATGTGTGTTCTATTTGATTTCCTTGTGGCAAGCAGTATGTGGGCCGTACCAAATGTTCCCTGATAGAACGGGGTAGGGAACATCTATGTTGTATAAAAAACGTGGACCCAAAATCCCCACTAGGCAGACATTTTGCCCTATGCAATAAAAGCGACCCAAAACAATGTCAAATTCAAGATATAGAAAAGATCTGGAAAAAATTAAGAGGAGGGGATTTACTGTACAAGAGACTCAACAGAATGAAGGCCTTCTGGATATTTACTCAGTACTAGGGTGCCAGGGAGTTTAAATTCTGTTTGGGATATTTTTTAATTATTCTAAATGTCATAACTTCCCCTTTAAATAACATTTTTGTTACAATTTATCTATTATCCCTAATAAATTCTTTGATATATGGTGTGCTTTTTAAATAGAAAGTACCAAAACCAAGGAGTTAAAGGGTATCTCCACTGTGAAAAATTACATTGGCTATTAAAGCAGTTTATAGCTAAACTAGGTCATACCTGGAATGTTAGGTTACTCTATTCCATATGTGCTCTGTTCTCTTGCCTTTACACTGGTCAGCCGCAAGATTTCTCTGGCTGACATGCCCGCCTGCCTCCTATTCTGCCGACGCGCGCTCCCGACGGACATGCGCACTAAGTCTCTTCCGTAGTCGGTAGAAGCTGACCCCGAGTCTACTGCCGACAGCCAATGGGAACGTCGGCGTCACGTCCCCATAGTAACAAGATCAAGAGATATCGGGATTTACTTGTTGTGTTGCCGAGCTCTGACAGTTATATGTAAAGGCTGGTTTGGAGAGAAAGAGATACTTTCCGTTGTGCTGCCGAGCTCTCTGACAGTTAAATGTAAGGGCTGGTTTGGAGAGAAAGAGATACTTTCTGTTGTACTGCCGATCTCTTACAGTTAAATGTAAAGGCTGGTTTGGAGAGAAAGAGATACTTTCTGTTGTGCTGCCGAGCTCTCTTACAGTTAAATGTAAAGGCTGGTTTGGAGAAAAGAGATACTTTCTGTTGTGGTGCATCTCTTACAGATAAATGTAAAGGCTGGTTTGGAGAGAAAGAGATACTTCCTGTTGTGCTGCCTATCTCTTACAAGATAAATGTAAAGGCTGGTTTGGAGAGAAAGAGATTACTTTCTGTGTTGTGCTGCCGAGCTCTCTTACAGTTAAATGTAAAGGCTGGTTTGGAGAAAAGAGATACTTTCTGTTGTGCTGCCATCTCTTACAGATAAATGTAAAGGCTGGTTTGGAGAGAAAGAGATACTTCCTGTTGTGCTGCCTATCTCTTACAGATAAATGTAAAGGCTGGTTTGGAGAGAAAGAGATACTTTCTGTTGTGCTGCCGATCTCTTACAGATAAATGTAAAGGCTGGTTTGGAGAGAAAGAGATACTTTCTGTTGTGCTGCTGAGCTCTGACAGTTAAATGTAAAGGCTGGTTTAGAGAGAGAGCGAGAGAAAGGAAAGAGAGAGATAGATAGACAGACAGATATAGATAGATAGATAGATAGACAGATATATAGATAGATAGACAGATATGGATGGATAGATAGATAGACAGACAGACAGATATGGATAGATAGATAGACAGACAGACAGATATAGATAGACAGACAGACATATATGGATAGATAGACAGACAGTCTCAGCTGTGAATAGATCATGCAGAGACAGGAAGGAAAGGCTTTGTTTACATCAGGCATCACTGGGGTCAAGTGGGTGTGGCAGAAATCACGAATATGCATGTGATGATGCACATTGACTGACAGCCTGCCTAGCACAGTAGCAGAAACACCCCCAGGAGCTACACAGCTTCCAGAGGCTGCTGCAAAGGAATTTTTTTTGGGGGGGAAAAAGGTAGGAGGGGGGTTGGGGGAAGGTGAACTTTCATATAGGGGGGGAAAAAAACGTTTTTCCATCAGTGGAGATACCCTTTAACTTTTATGTTCTTAATTGAATGGGAGGGTTTTTTCTATTATCTTCTTTCTTATTATCTTATTATTGCTCACCCACTTTAGATGTGTTCATTTGGTTTTTATTCTTATTTTTCCAATAAAGGATCATTGGTTTTGTAAACACCCCCTTATCTGGGAAACAACCACAAAAACTATATATATTTGGAATCTTAATACCTTCAGTTACTTAAATGACAACTCCACCCTCATAAGAACATATTTTAGATAGAATGGCCTCTAAAATATGTTGATATATCATAGTTTGTCCTATGAATTCATTACTGTATGCCTGCTATGCTTCTGGATGCCTCATGGAAACTGAGCAATTTAGAAACCTTTAAGGCCGAGGGAACGGAAAGGGCCTTTAGGGATTATAAAAACTGTAATAAGGAGTGTAAGAAAGCAATCAAACTAGCTAAAATTAATAATGAAGTTAGGATAGCTGAAGAAAGCATCACTAAGTCTAAAAATTTTTTTAAGTATATTAATAGTAAGAAGATGAGGACTGAGAATGTGGCACCATTAATTAATGGGGATAAGTTAGTTACGGAGGATGGCGATAAAGCAAATGTCTTGAATAATTTTTTTTCCTCTGTATACACTATAGAAGATCCAAGTACAGATATCATAGAGTATAGTAGCAATAATGGTATAAAAGATTCAAGTGCACTTTGGTTAACCGAGGATATGGTACAGAAAGAACTAAAGAAGGTTAATATTAATAAATCTCCTGGACCGGATAAAATACATCCTCGGGTACTTAAGGAGCTAAGTTCAGTTTTATCTAGGCCATTGTTTCTTATTTTTGCTGATTCCCTCATGTCTGGTGGTGTGCCAATATTCAAAAAAGGTAGTCGTTCACAGCCGGGTAATTACAGGCCTGTAAGTTTAACTTCAGTGGTGGGGAAGATCCTGGAAAGTTTAATAAGGGAACATGTTCTAGAGTATGTTTCAAGGACTGACATTATAAGTAGTAACCAGCATGGATTTAGGAGGAATAGATCTTGTCAAACTAACTTGCTTGGCTTTTATGAGGAAGTAAGTAGAAATTTAGACTCTGGCATAGCAGTAGATGTAGTTTACTTGGATTTTCCAAAGGCTTTTGATACAGTCCCCCATAGGTGACTAATGAATAAGCTAAGGTCTGTTGGTCTGGGGAGTCACATTTGTACATGGATAGAAAATTGGTTAATGAATAGGATGCAGAGAGTAGTTGTTAATGGGGCTTCATCATTATGGACTAAAGTGCTAAGTGGGGTGCCACAGGGTTCTGTGTTGGGGCCGCTTCTATTTAATCTATTTATTAATGATTTGGAAGTGGGTATTGTCAGCAAGGTTTCTGTGTTTGCTGACGACACAAAACTTTGTCGACCATTAAAATCTTCAGAAGATGTGCAGTCGTTGCAAGGGGATCTAGATAGATTATCACATTGGGCTGCTAAGTGGCAGATGAAATTCAATGTAATGTAAGGTGATGTAATGATAAATGTAAGGTGAGCATTTTGGACTTAAAAACCTTGTGCTACATAAATGGCTCTGTGTGTTAAGTGAATCCCTGTTGGAAAGGGATCTTGGAGTTTGGTAGATAACAACTTAAAGGTAGCAAGCAGTGCCAGGCGGCAACAGCACAGAGCCAGCATGGTATTGTCTTGTATAAAGAGAGGTATGGATTCAAGGGAGGAAATGAATTTCTCCTCTTTACAAAGCATGGTAAGGCCTCATTTGGAATATGCAGTGCAATTTGGAATCCGTTTTACAAAAAGGACATCTTTGAAATGGAAAGGGTTCAGAGAAGGGCAACTAAATTAATAAGGGGATTGGGGGAGCTTGAATATGAAGAGAGACTGGAAAAGTTACAATATGTACGGGAGAAAAGGCGCTTGCGGGGGATATGATTACTGTGTTTAAATACATTAACGGGCCATACAATAAAAACATCTGGGGCATTGTTCACCAATAGAACATGTCAAAGGACACGAGGACATCCCTTAAGACTTGAAGAAAAAAGGTTTTAGGCTTCAAGCTCGGAAAGGGTTTTTCACTGTGAAAGCTATGGAACTGTCTTCAGTGGACGTTGTAATGGCAGGTTCATTGGTCAGTTTTAAAAAAAAAAGTTGGATGAGTTTCTGCAAACAAGGAATGTTGCAAGTTATTGGTATTGATACATAAAGTAGAGTTGATCCAGGGAAATTTCCAATTGCCACTTGGAGTCAGGAAGGAATTTTTTCCCCCTTCATAAATTTGGTGTGGTTTTTTTTTGCCTTCCTCTGGATCAACAGTTAGGCAGGAAATGAGGTTATTCAACCTCAAATACTATACTATACTATACTACTGAGCCTGGGCATGCTCAGAAGAGGCAGACAGGGGATTAAAATTCAGTTATTGGCTGTGATGTCAGCTGTAAAATCCATAACCGACAGTTGCTAACTGGAAGAACCAGGAAGCAGAAACAGTGTAAACAGGACATTGTGCAGGATTTCAAGTTAGACTTATATATTTCAGATTTCAAACTATTACCGTTTAGGGTTTTGGCAGGTGATTTACCTGTATAAGTTTTCATTTTGGGGCTGGACTTGCCCTTTAACAGCACCATTTTTTCATACATGCAGAACTGCTGACAGTTTCCCAAAAAATTTCACACTTTTAAGTGATTTGCTAAAAAAAATCTCTATCTCCAACATATCCGGAGTCTATACAGAGACATGGCCACCCACTAACTCAATGCATATGTGCAATTACATAAACACTTAACCACCTCTGTAATTTGAATATATTTTTTTAGTTTTTCCAACAAATTATTCTTTCAAATATGCAGAATTCTGGATACAGTTCACTCTAGAAATGTTCAATTGAAGGAAATTTTCTGTGAAAAAAAGCAGGAAAGATGGGTCAACATCTTAAAAGGCATGTCCACCTGTAAATCGATGAACTGGTGAATTGTTACCGTATATACTCGAGTATAAACCGTCCCGAGTATAAACCGAGGTACCTAGTTTTAGGTAAAAAAGGAGGAAAACCACAATGACTCGAGTATAAACTGAGGGGGTAGTATTTGCCACTAAAGATGTTTGGAAACTACAACTCCCAGCATGCTTTATTGCTGGGAGTTGTAGTTTTCAAACATCTTAAGTTGCAAATACTTACTAGATTACTGGAGACTTAGGAAATTCTGTGATGAGGTATTGACCCTCTTCTTTAGAAATCCAACCACTATCCACTGCCATGTGTATTTTATGATCCAAAATACCTTTGAATTGAATCGTAGGATCCTGGTCAAGTGGTATGTATGTGTTTCTGTCAGCCAGTTGTGCCATAAGTTCTGATCTATAATAAGATGCGTCTAGAAGAACTATTGCACCACCTTTATCCGCTTGTCGGATGACCAGTTGGGCGTCTTCCCTAAGAGTCCGCAAGGCATTATTCTCATCCTTAGTCAAGTTAGACCATTTTTTATATTGTGCTTTAGAATTTTTAATAAAGTTAGTCAAATCCCCTTTTATCATATCCCCAAAGACCCTGATAGCGGGTGGGGTATTGGGTGGATCGAACCTGCTTTTGGCTCGGAACCCCTTGTGTGTGTTAGATGTGTCACGGAATAAGTCCCGTAATTTTAGTGCTCGTTGGAACTTGAAGAGGTCGATCTCGTCTTCCAATGTATCACAATTGGGAGTGGGTACAAATGAGAGGCCCTTTTGTAAGAGGCTATGTTCTGCTGGGGTCAATGAGTGGGCACTTAAGTTATAAATTACCTCCTCCGTGGAGGTTTTGGAGGAAGGCCCCTTATTTTTGTAGTGCCCCCCCCTCCTTGTGATTGTCCTGTGACGGGTTCTTTTATTTTGGTGGTGGATCTTGTATTGACCCCTAAAAAAGAAGAAGAAGATTGATTAGTACCCTGTGGTATTGTTGCCTGTGATCCCGTGATTTGGGTATCTCTTTCGTTATCCGAGGGATTGGACTCATCAGAACTGTCAACTGTTCTCAATGTTTTACGACGAAACCTTTTCCTATATGGAGCAGCTTCAGTGGTTTTACCATACAACCACCCATACACTCTTTTTTCGTTATAGTCCGTTTCAACTTTAGTTAATTTCTTCTTTTTAAAAATAAGTAAATCCTCTTTGTATTTAGCCACTTGGAGCTCTAGTTTCTCTAACCAGTTGCATGTGAGGTCCCTGCTGAGGGCTTCCTTGTGTATAAATTCCATGTTCTTAATATCTTCACGTACTTTGGGGAGTTCCTTCCCAGTATATTCGATTACCAATAATAAAAGGTCAAAGGAACACCGATTGAGAATACCACACCATTTGGTGCAGAAATCTGGATCATATCTACCAATAGTGGGCACATTACGTACGCGGAACCCCCTAGGGACTCTACGAGTGCGGTGGTATTCCGACAGGAATACTCCATGGAGATATAAATCCAGTTCTTTCCTCTTAAGCCGAAGTAACTTGAAAAAAGTGTCCCTATTGTTGGAATCCGGATTTAAAGCCAATACCGGATCATCGAACAGGATTCGCTGTGCATCCTCTTGTGAAAAATAAAACTCCCCACTGGTATCAATAGCCAAAAGGTTGGTGGCCTGATTTAAATCCTCTGCCATGTTGGAAAAGGCAGGTAAACGTGTGGTCGAACTCGTAGTGTAAACCAAAATGGAGCGGGTGCAATCCGGGTAAGATAAACAGAGGTTAAGGGAATCCGTTGCACTCCGGTCTCAAAGACATCTGCCTGGGTGCTCGGTTAAAAAACATGCAGTTACCGAAGACACTGAGCACTCCGAGGGCTTGTACATACTCTTTATTGGAACAACAATAGGTCAAGTGAACCTACGCGTTTCGGCCCGGAAGTCCTAGGCCGTCATCAGGGTTACAGACCTGTGGACAAACGAGGTTAAAAAGATAAAAACACACCCCCCTACACTCCCCCAGCCCGCCCCCCACGTGTGACTCTGGCATAATTAAACCTGGTGCTTACTCTCACAAAGAAAGGTCAGTGCGATGTGAGGAAACTGGCCCCACTGGGGCTGCAATACATATAGGGTGTTATACTGGACTACACCCAGTGGTATATATGATAAAGTGCTAAATAGTTACTGCAAAAGAAACTAATGCGGTAACTGTGCATCTAGATTATCTATAAAGTGCATCAAATATAAAGTGCCGTAGTGCGATATAATAGATAAATCACCACCTATGACGAGATAAAAAACTCTTAAAGTGCAACTAGTGTGTCAGTGCTAGACCAAGGAAGAAGTGTCTAAAAGATAAAAACCAATTGGCAATATATTAACAATAATTATTCTAAAAGGCTAGAGAGAACAGGGAAGACATGTATTGCACAAGTAACTAAAACCTGCTATAGGGAAAATCGAGGGAGATATGGATTCCAAGGACCTGTATATATATAATGGTAAGGAACAGATATGAAGCGTATGGAACACGTCCCTGGCTCAGAGAACAATGGAGCTAGACCGCTGGAATGAAGGATAACTAATCCAAAAAAATTTATAAAAAGCAGTTAAGGGAAAATGATTCATTAAGTCCCCGGGGAGATAGGGTATCCAGTCTCTTTATCCATTTGATTTCTCGCTGTAACAAAGCTCTTCTGCGGTCACTGCCCTCTCGTTCTGGTTCAAAGTCAATAGCCATCCAACGCATGGTAGAGATGGGGTGTGTCATCAGTCTGAAGTGGCGTGCCACTGATTGTTCCCCAAATTTATCTGTGGTTCCGTGGGCAGCCTCATTAGTCAATTTACTCATTTGTAAGCCCGATCTTATGGCCATTCGGTGGTTAGCCAAGCGTTCTCGAAGTGTCGTAGTAGTCTTACCTACGTAATATTTCCCACATGGACAGGTAATAATATAAATCACAAATTGACTCAGACAACTGAGTCTATTTTTGATGTTAATCCTTTGCCCATGGTGGGGGTGGGGGAAGTCTGGCCCCGTTAGGGCACTTCTGCATGCCACACATCCCTGGCATTTGAAACAACCATTCTTATGGGCAGGAAGCCACATATTAACTTTGGTGGGTGACGAGTCCCTGAGATCTGTATGCATTAGAATATTACGCAGATTTCTGCCTCTTCTGTAGGTAAACATGGGAACGCTCGTCTTGAATGGTAAATGATGGTCATTGGTGAGTATGTCCCACCTAGTGTTAATACTGTGTTTTAAGGCGCCACTGATGGGGGTATACGTACTAATGAAAGGTATGGTATCACGGGAATTCAATCTATCCTCAGCATTACTCCCTGGTATGTGGGTCCAATTAGCAAGAGCACGTTCTACTTGTTGATGAATAACACCTCTTTTATAACCCCTCTCAAGGAATTTTTGAGATAATTCCTTGAGTTGTATCATGGCATTATCATGGTCGGAGTTGTTCCTAAGAACCCTAAGGGCTTGAGAATATATGATGCCGCGTTTGTGAGCTTCAGGATAAAAGCTACCCGCATGCATTAATGTATTGCGGTCCGTAGGTTTGGTGTACAAGGTAGACTTGATCAACCCTTCCTCCTTGTAAATGCGTAGGTCAAGGAAGTCTATGGCCTCAGTACTAGTCGTCATAGTTAGCCTCACTGGGGAGTCCAAACTATTAAGTGAATTGACATATTCTCAGCACTCATTCATAGTACCCTGCCAAAGGAAAAACAGGTCGTCAATGTACCTTTTGTAAAGCAATATTTTATTACCACCCATGGGGATAACAAAATTGGATTCGTAGTACTCCATATAGATATTTGCAAATGAGGGACCAATACAAGAACCCATAGCCGTACCCGCTATTTGTAAAAAGTACTCTTCACCAAACCTGAAATAGTTTTTTTGCAACGAAAACAACAATAGATCCATAAGGAACTCAGTAGGGGGGGACTTATGGCATATTTTGGTCAGTGCATTTCTACACATATTGACTCCAGCCTCTTATGGAATGATGGTATAGAGATTGCTGACATCGCACGTCATAAATATGGTGTCTGATGGAAGTTCCTGGTAAGATTTCAATATCCCCAGCAAATGTTGGCTGTCTCGAAGGTATGAATGCATATTTCTAACTATGGGTTGTAAGTATGAATCCAAGTAGGTGGTGACGGTTTTGAATATAGAGCCACAAGCCGCCACTATAGGTCTGCCAGGTGGCGCCTTAGTGGACTTATGGATTTTGGGGACAGTGTAGATTACTGGAGACTTAGGAAATTCTGTGATGAGGTATTGACCCTCTTCTTTAGAAATCCAACCACTATCCACTGCCATGTGTATTTTGTGATCCAAGATACCTTTGAATTGAATCGTAGGATCCTGGTCAAGTGGTATGTATGTGTTTCTGTCAGCCAGTTGTGCCATAAGTTCTGATCTATAATAAGATGCGTCTAGAAGAACTATTGCACCACCTTTATCCGCTTGTCGGATGACCAGTTGGGCGTCTTCCCTAAGAGTCCGCAAGGCATTATTCTCATCCTTAGTCAAGTTAGACCATTTTTTATATTGTGCTTTAGAATTTTTAATAAAGTTAGTCAAATCCCCTTTTATCATATCCCCAAAGACCCTGATAGCGGGTGGGGTATTGGGTGGATCGAACCTGCTTTTGGCTCGGAACCCCTTGTGTGTGTTAGATGTGTCACGGAATAAGTCCCGTAATTTTAGTGCTCGTTGGAACTTGAAGAGGTCGATCTCGTCTTCCAATGTATCACAATTGGGAGTGGGTACAAATGAGAGGCCCTTTTGTAAGAGGCTATGTTCTGCTGGGGTCAATGAGTGGGCACTTAAGTTATAAATTACCTCCTCCGTGGAGGTTTTGGAGGAAGGCCCCTTATTTTTGTAGTGCCCCCCCCTCCTTGTGATTGTCCTGTGACGGGTTCTTTTATTTTGGTGGTGGATCTTGTATTGACCCCTAAAAAAGAAGAAGAAGATTGATTAGTACCCTGTGGTATTGTTGCCTGTGATCCCGTGATTTGGGTATCTCTTTCGTTATCCGAGGGATTGGACTCATCAGAACTGTCAACTGTTCTCAATGTTTTACGACGAAACCT
The DNA here is from genome assembly GCA_019447015.1 of Hymenochirus boettgeri. NCBI lineage: Eukaryota > Metazoa > Chordata > Amphibia > Anura > Pipidae > Hymenochirus > Hymenochirus boettgeri. The sequence continues at coordinate 211,023,591 of CM033470.1, read as the reverse complement.
TTTCCTATATGGAGCAGCTTCAGTGGTTTTACCATACAACCACCCATACACTCTTTTTTCGTTATAGTCCGTTTCAACTTTAGTTAATTTCTTCTTTTTAAAAATAAGTAAATCCTCTTTGTATTTAGCCACTTGGAGCTCTAGTTTCTCTAACCAGTTGCATGTGAGGTCCCTGCTGAGGGCTTCCTTGTGTATAAATTCCATGTTCTTAATATCTTCACGTACTTTGGGGAGTTCCTTCCCAGTATATTCGATTACCAATAATAAAAGGTCAAAGGAACACCGATTGAGAATACCACACCATTTGGTGCAGAAATCTGGATCATATCTACCAATAGTGGGCACATTACGTACGCGGAACCCCCTAGGGACTCTACGAGTGCGGTGGTATTCCGACAGGAATACTCCATGGAGATATAAATCCAGTTCTTTCCTCTTAAGCCGAAGTAACTTGAAAAAAGTGTCCCTATTGTTGGAATCCGGATTTAAAGCCAATACCGGATCATCGAACAGGATTCGCTGTGCATCCTCTTGTGAAAAATAAAACTCCCCACTGGTATCAATAGCCAAAAGGTTGGTGGCCTGATTTAAATCCTCTGCCATGTTGGAAAAGGCAGGTAAACGTGTGGTCGAACTCGTAGTGTAAACCAAAATGGAGCGGGTGCAATCCGGGTAAGATAAACAGAGGTTAAGGGAATCCGTTGCACTCCGGTCTCAAAGACATCTGCCTGGGTGCTCGGTTAAAAAACATGCAGTTACCGAAGACACTGAGCACTCCGAGGGCTTGTACATACTCTTTATTGGAACAACAATAGGTCAAGTGAACCTACGCGTTTCGGCCCGGAAGTCCTAGGCCGTCATCAGGGTTACAGACCTGTGGACAAACGAGGTTAAAAAGATAAAAACACACCCCCCTACACTCCCCCAGCCCGCCCCCCACGTGTGACTCTGGCATAATTAAACCTGGTGCTTACTCTCACAAAGAAAGGTCAGTGCGATGTGAGGAAACTGGCCCCACTGGGGCTGCAATACATATAGGGTGTTATACTGGACTACACCCAGTGGTATATATGATAAAGTGCTAAATAGTTACTGCAAAAGAAACTAATGCGGTAACTGTGCATCTAGATTATCTATAAAGTGCATCAAATATAAAGTGCCGTAGTGCGATATAATAGATAAATCACCACCTATGACGAGATAAAAAACTCTTAAAGTGCAACTAGTGTGTCAGTGCTAGACCAAGGAAGAAGTGTCTAAAAGATAAAAACCAATTGGCAATATATTAACAATAATTATTCTAAAAGGCTAGAGAGAACAGGGAAGACATGTATTGCACAAGTAACTAAAACCTGCTATAGGGAAAATCGAGGGAGATATGGATTCCAAGGACCTGTTCTCTTACAGTTAAATGTAAAGGCTGGTTTGGAGAGAAAGAGATACTTTCTGTTGTGCTGCCGAGCTCTCTTACAGTTAAATGTAAAGGCTGGTTTGGAGAGAAAGAGATACTGCATTGCTGCCAGGTCGGAGACCAGGAGTGGGCAGCAGACCTAAAGCATAGAAGTGTTCAGTGAACTAGGCAGCTAACACACTGTGTATGGAATGGACGCACAGGCATACAGAGAGCAGAGGCTGGTGCAGCCAGGAGGGACTCTGTTAGGTACAATAACATGGCATATTTGGTACCGAACTCTGTATGGAATTACCGGTAACCTCTTACTACAACTGTGGGTAAGAAGCAGCGACAGGGCTCGGTTAGGGAGCAGGGGCTCTGTAATGTCACTTTTTGACAGACTGGTTATACATTGCTAGCTGGGAAATTACAGGAGGACGTGCCCCTTGTTTGCCCACCAGCCCATGCCACTAGACCCAGGCTTCCTTAATGGCAGAGTCATAAAGTGTTTGACTTTCTTTCTTCTGCTGTCCATTTAAAGGGCAACTTAAGCCTCAAAACAATACAGAATCAGAAGGCAGTAGTGGTCATAATTTCTACACTCGGCTTATACTCGAGTCAATCAGTTTTAACTAATTTTTCAGGTAAAAATAGGTACCTCGGCTTATACTCGGATCGACTTATACTCGAGTATATACGGTAAAAAATTAGTCCTATTAAGAAAAAAGAGAAAATACGCCTGGGTGAGTTTTACACTATTTATTATATTTTTTGCTGAAAAAAACACCACAAGTGTTAGGCTATTTTTAAATAACAAAGGTATTCATGCTACTTTGAAAATCTACCAGGGAGTGTTACCTATTTACCATCATATGTGCTGAATGTTTTCAGCATTATTAGTGCTTTTTGCTACGTAATTTTCGCCTTTGATGAAAATTTGCCTTTTTAATAACTTTATAACAAAAGTTGAAAGTTTAAAAAATAGTGGTGAAGCCGGGTGGCAAAAAAGTGAAAATAATGACCCTTTAAAAATATGCCCCTTAGACCCCCATTTGACTTTATTGTTAAATAAAGAAAATTGGAACCTGAAAAAAAAGTGATCTTAACCTTAAAAAACCTTTAAAAAAGTGAAATCTCCAATCGTATTACAGTAAATGCTAGAAAATAGTCTAACACCCCCCTGGATACTTATTAGTATTGAGAAACACTCCACAATGTACTGACACCTTCCATGGACCCATTGGTAGGATAAATAAATAGCCACTTGTGCTTTTTCACCACCTCAGACTTGGTGAATTTGAATGGCTGAATGTAACGCTATAAAATGGGTAAATTTTACCCATTTTATAAATATGTTCGAGCGGTTATTGCAGCAATGTATGGCGAATAGTATTTGTAATGACTTTTCACCACTGGTTATCACTGTTTTATAAATAGCGAAAAGTCCCAATTTGGCGAAAAGGCAGCAATAACGAAGGCAAAAAGTTTAACGAAACTTTATAATTATGCCCCTAACAGAAAAACTCTGTTTGTGAATGGATCTCTAAGATCCATTTACAAATACTATGGCAAACTGATAGTGCATGACACTGGACCACCAGGGAAGCCGTTGCAAAGAGAAAGTCCTGCAAAATCTGTCTTTCTATGGCATTTCTATCTTTCCATGTATATCTTTGTTACCTAACTAGATTGTAAGCTCTATGGGGCAGGAACCTCTTTCCTCATGTTGTATGGGTGAAGCACTTATTTATTTTTTATTAGTATATTTATTAATGTTCATACTTATTTATATTAGTTTTTTTGTCCCTTTTGTTTTATAATGCACAGTGCTGCTATCCCAATTGGTGCAATAATATTAATCTAATCAGTAGTTTTATTGGTGATCTACATTGCTGCACATAGTATATATATATATATATCCAAACAATAATTAGTTTGTCTGACAATTTGTTGTGCACCAACAGCCACATTTGCACTTATTTTACATATATGTCTCCCCATACTTTTTCATTTTAGATGCTGAACTCTTTCTTTCCCATACTAAAGCTTTTTTGGGATCTTTGCTTTGCAAGTGCAGTGGAAGAGAAATAATTGAAAATTTAGGCAGCTCTGTATTTGCTCAGGCTACAAGACAACTGGTAAGAAAGTCAAATTGAGAACACCGTACATTTTAATTGTGGTAAGATTTTATTTAACTTTTATTTTTGCTTGCAATTTCTCACCCAGATGACCTTTATGCTGGAATTTTGTGCTCTTGATATCCCACACTGTGCTTTGCTACAGAGTTTTAGCACACTTACTGAACCTTTGAAAAATTTATGTGGAGATCCTGGAGACATTGTCAACAAGGTAGTAAATAGCATTATTTATCATGAAATCTGTAAAACACACATGCAGTTTGCATTCTTACAAAGCTTCATAAAATAAGTGTTGATTTCTGTTGATTCATGGGAAACATTTAAGGTAAGACACAACTCATTTCATACCTGTTCTATAATAAAACTAAATGGCAAAAATGTTTATTTCCAGTGGAGATACCCTTTAAATAGTTTATAACATTTTACTGGCTAAGCTGACGATACTTTTCACAATTGTAACTCGCAATCTACCATTCTAAAAGTTTCTGAAGTTCAGCTTAATGTTTCTGTTTGGATTAGCGATTAAGAGAACAGTCGGAGATTAATTTGATTATTAAATCAGTGCAAAAAGTTACGTTTTTTGGGGGGAATATGGATGTTCCAGAGCAGAATTGGGAAACTACATTGTTCTGTATTTTTTTTTCTTTAATATACCCTTGATTTGGAGAACCATGCTAATTATTAATCCGTTTTAAACATTAATAAAAGTAAGGTTCTTATATTCAATGTAGGAACTACCATCTAACTCTTTTCCATACCTGGTAACTAATTTTAAGCTTTTTAATTAAGCATTAAGTATGTTCTTTGTTGTTAGAACAATTTAGTTATTATAATATCTGCTTCATATATTAAAAACTATATTCTGAAGTGCTGTCATTTATAGGTAGAGTTGGAAAGTTGGAACCAGGAACAGCAGCCTGTGGTGCTCCAAACATGGAACATGGAATCTTCCCATAATTATGAAAACAATTGTCATGATGTGACTGTATTTCTGTGTCCTGGAACAACATATTTTGAGGTGGAGTTTGATGAGAAATGTGAAACAGAAAAAAGGTAATGCCATATCATCTTTTTAGAAATAAGGATTAAAATAAATACAAATTTTAATATCACTCTTTCCTATAGGTATGATTATTTGGAATTCACAGACGCAAGAGGTGGCAAAGTTCGCTATGATCATAAAGTTGGCAGTGATACATGGCCAAAGGTAAAATTTAGTAAGGATGAAATAGCTTGACTTTTACCACTTTTTGGTTATTTAGACAGCTTATAGCACCGTACACATGCTTGATTCTATCCAAGATGCCCTGAAGAACAAGAGTGTTTTCATTTGCACATAGTGGAAATCACTAAAAACAAGGATCTTTATTGAACAGGGGTGAATAAAGTCAGGAGGCCACCCTTTAGACCTGAAGAAAAGCAATTAGAGCTTAAACAATATATATATATATTAATTTATCTGCCTTAAAATTGATAAGGTATCATTTCTAAATGCCTTTATAAAAATATGTAGATGTCTTCGTGGCAGACAGAATATCCGGGATTACAGCTAGTTAACTGTATCCATCAGTGTATTTGTAATGGCAGGATGTTGAATGTAAGGAAATTGTTTGGGGAGCATGGTATATGGGTGGAGATTCTGTTCTTTTTTTTTTTTATTGGTAAGGCTGGGTTTTGCATAGGAAGGTTTAAATGACAATTGTAACTTTCCCCCTCCCAATGAAAGTAACAGAGAGAGGATCTAAGCAATAAAGAAAGTAGGGCTGTCCAGTTGTTTATATTTACAAGGGTAATCCCTCTTTATTGCATTTACACCAACACACAACATTTGGGCCGCTAGGCCTTTATCAAAAACACTTGATAAAGGCCTAGCGGCCGAAACGTGTGTGTTTGTGTAACTGCAATAAAGAGGGATTACCCCTTGTAAATTATAAACGACTGGACAGCCCTACTTTCTTTATTCTTTAGATTTGTCTATCTGGCAGTGGAGTGGCCAGAAGGATTGGACGCCTGGGGAGGTAACCTCTGAGTATTTCTTGTAGAGGATCTAAGCAGCTTGCTTATGGTGGCCATACTGTAGATGCTATAATCCGATCGTAACAGATTGCTCGTCGTGCAAAACAATTTCAGTTGGCCCAGCAGGGAAAATTATTGGATGCACGACCAGGATCTTAGCGTCTATGGCAACCATAAGTCCTAACGTTAGCCCAGGGTTTGGAAAAGTTGAAAGACGGGGCACGTGTTCCATAAGCCAGGGGGCAGGACTAAGCAAGCCAGCAAATCCTAACATCAGAGGAGATGGGCATCTTAAACCTTTCATACATGGGATAGATATTTAAAGCGGCTCAGTATATTTTATCAAATCACTTCAAATATCGATCCCATGTATGGACATTTTTCGGATCGACTACTTGAGAATATTAAGCTGTTACTTGGATAAATGGAGATCAGGCCAGGTGAAACATCTTCAGAAATCCTCATCTCTCCTCACATTTCAAGGGGAAATCTGTTGAAAGATCAGCGTCACAAGGTGTGCAACTTCGACCTGTTCTTTCGATCAGAATTCTGACCATTTTGGTTGATTGGAACTCCAAAAGGAAGAACACCTGTCTCTGTATGGGTATGCAAAGTTATATGTTTTGTATGTAAATTTATTGTGTAAAAAATGGAATTTTAAAGACTACACATGTATATATAATTGTGCATTGCAGAAAGTGACATTTAAGACCGGCCCACAACTGCAATTCTTGTTCTTCTCGGACAGCAGCAACAATGAATGGGGTTACAAATTCACAGTAACAGCTTATGGTCTGCCAGATATTCCCCTGTCGTGGAGTTCAGACTTACAGCTCCTAGTAGCTAGGTTAATGGGCCGGCTTGCTTCCAGGTGTATGTCTTTAAAAAACACCTGTGGTAAGTATTCCTTATCTATGGTTGTTCTTTTATCTTTCAGTTAGTTTTAAGGTGGCCACACAAATGAACGATAATAGGTGAATCCCGTCGGGGAACAACAGGATTTACCTATTATTGTTAGTGTGTAGGGGCTTTTCCCCGACCAATTGGAGTGCTGATGAACGACCGTATTTGGCACTCCAATTGATCGGGAATGACAGAAATTTTCATTGGCCGGTATCTGCTCCCTTTACTTGAAGTAGAGGGAGCCGATATGATCCGCATATGGGGAAAGGTCGTGTCCGTGTGTGCTGTTCCCACAGCATGTGTGCCGACAGATACCAATGTGATCTGTCGGCACTCGCTGTAGGATCGCATGTGAATCGCCAGCTTCACAGGGTGATCCACTAAGGAGACATTATCAGCTTACTGGTGCAATCACACCTCTTATATGACATTTATTAGCTTCTGTTACATTGTGATTCACTGAAAAAATGTGCAGAAATTTTAACACCACTCATTAGTCCCATAAAAGTTGTTGCTGTCCACATATTACATTGCTTGAAGTGGGCGTATTTTGTGATACCCGTGCAGCCACCAAAAAGTCACTCTAAATAGGGAAATATGGCTTAATGTGATTTAATTGTGTTTGACTTGTTTGTTTTTCTGTTACCGTCTGGCAGTGCATCACCCTTTTAATATTTTTGTGTAAATATTTTTTCTATGCCTGTGCCTTTAATCCACCATTATATAATGTCTCTTAAATTATTTACAACACTGTTGCATGACACATGTTCTTGTGTGTAATGTTTGTGAGACAGAATCACTGTCGGAATCTAGCAAATCCATCCATTTTAGATGTGCAGCGTTCAAAATATATATAAGATTATTTAAATTAGTTGTAGAGCTATTTGAGTTAAAGGTTTAGGCAACACTTTGTGAGCCTATTGAATGGGCAGAGCTGGTAGTGAGCTGAAATTAGCATAATATGATTTATTCTATGTTTTATTATGCCACATGGCTAATGCCCTCATGGATTATACTCGGGGCTGAAGTCCCTTTGATATGTTTATTGAGTATGGTACATGTGTCATGCTTTCTTTTATTCTGATTGTGTGTTTTACATTAATTACCCTTTATAAGGGCTCATTTCTGCTGCCTTTTTTGTGAGACCAGTGAGATTTATGCCAACAAAATCAATCCAAGGACCAGTCTCCAATGAGGCACTTAAGGCTCTATAGTCAGTGTAACTAAATGAGTCACAATTTAACAGTCCTTTACATGTGTTGAATAAGAATGCTGGGGGCTCACACATAGGCAACATCTATAATAAAATATGAACTGCATTCCAAAAGTAACAACAATATATCATTAAAAAACATACATGTCAATAAGCTCCTGATGTTTTGGGGATATGCTCTTAAACGGGAAGTTCAGAGGAAAAAAACCATTACACATCACTAGATTATCTACATATTCTCATAATTTTTTGGAAATTAATTGAATTGCTAAATTTTGCTATGCCCTGGAGGTCAATAACGAGCATCCTAGAAAGAAGATAACTTTTGCAGAACCTGAAATGGCAGCTTATTTTTACCTCATTGGATGGATCAAACATGCTCAGATCTCTACAGTCCCAGTAAAGGAGTCAGAGGGCAAGACACTAATAGGGGTGGTCAACACAATTATTTATGCACAGAGTAAAAGCTGGAGGGATGAGAAAATACTTCTTTTTCTCTTAAAGGTATATGCATTTGCACTGAACTTCCTCTTTAATCATGTGTGTCAAGTATGAATTCAACAAAACCAAATGTTTTAGACCGCAAAAAAACAGCTATTAGTTGGTGTTAAATACTTACGCACAAACAGCCGCGCAGCTTCTGGTAAATTGCTCTGCGCAAGTACCTCTTCCGGGTTTGCATAGCCGCCGCAAAACTAGACTTAATGTTGCGCTAACTGATCGCTCGCTGATACCTCCGCACTCCCTGGTAAATGAGGTTATTGGTGTCTATTATTCCTGCAAAGAGTTATATTTACAAAAAAAAAAACTTATCAAAAAGTTGCATCCTAAAGTAGAGTGAATACTCCAGACGGTTTTTTATACGCCATGTTATGCATGTAATTGAATTTGAAGTAATTAAAGTTTGCCTCTACTGTAACCATTTTATTATAAACAAATGGTGAGGTGTGACGCTGACTCGACTCAGATAGTGGTTCAAAATTCACATCAAAGGAGCATTCCACTCATGTCCAAAAGCACAGTTTGTAGATTGTAGATGTGATGAACCCAAGCTGCACAGGATGAGCTGTGAAAAACGTAATATTTATTCAATCAACTGCACAAACACACTACATGTTTTGAGCGACAAGCGCCCATTATCAAGTGTTAAAAACGTGTTGAGACAGTGCCAAAATATAGAGTCCAGACAGGAAGTGAAGTCAAACAGACCCTCCCATTTTTTCAAAAGTTAAAGGTCAAGTAGTCCATATGTCCAAAAAATGAAAAATTTCCATATAAAAGAATCATAAAAGTCTAACTCCTTTTTCTGGTTCAGATTCCAAAGTGCTCATTCCATTAAAAGTCATTTCATCATTGTTATAAACATCATAAAATACTTCAATGTTTCTAGTGCTACAGGGAACTGCCAAAGCAAATACCGAATTTAAAGCACAAAAAGAGCAACTACAAACACTGATCACGATAAAAAAGAAATTACAGAGACGAACGGGATTTCCAGCTGGACCAGGTATACACGTGGAAAGAAGAGCGAGCACGGCAGGGAAGAGACCTGGGAAACCAAGTGAGAGGCCGTGAGAGACTACGTGCAGCCAATTACCTGCCAACATACCCTGGATCATGCGAGTAAAGGTGACCACTTGACCACCGGGAACTACGAGAACAACGCGAGCACTGGGAACCACGTGACCGGGAACCACCAGGGAGATATCGCGAGAGCAAGAACCAGGAAAGATGGGACCCCAGCATGGAGAGGAACTGTGGCAAACGCCGGAAGAGACCGCATATACAGAGAGAAATAAGGAATCGCCACTTACCTACTATACAGGACCGGCACGAGTACAATCCGGAGATAAAAAATTCCAGCTACAGCAGCAGCGAGGAAATCTATCCAGACACCCCTCCACAGCCTTTTTTTAGGGGACCGGGGAACAAAGTCTAACAGGAAGGAAGGGCCAGCTGTGCAGAATCGATACCCACTCCGCTCCAGAATGGAAACCAGGTAAATGATCTCATAATTAATATCTCAGATTATGTGTTACTTGGGGATGAAATATCTGTATTAAGGCCTGGGCTTCGTTCCCTCATATGATGTTAACTTAAATTGGGAAATTGACTTTTCCAAATTTATTAGGAACCTGTTTAAAGATGGTGGAGACCAAAACCGAAAAACTTAGGAAAAAATCTTCTTTTGTTCCCAACATAAACAATGTGTCTATAGATGCTTTTGAACAAGTGGTAACACGTGAGGTCCGGAAGATATGGCACATAGGTAACAAACATTTTAATCTCACACAGGGAGAGAAATCGGGCATTGAAATCACTGATGAATAACACCAAAACTAATCTAACTTCATAGAAATGGTAGAGGAAGCTAACGAGACATCCGACCATGCGGTTTACATACAAAATCAAGAAAGACTATATCCATTTCTTGGACATAGAAATCTCCATATATGAGCATAGGATATGCACTAAACTATACAATAAACCCACTGATAAAAATAACATATTACTAGCAAATAGTTTTCACAACCCACAAGCCATCCCTAAGGGACAATTTATGCAGGCCAAGAGGATCTCCTCTACTGAGGAAGCGTATGAGGAGGCAGCTAGGACTCTAGAAAAGAAATTTATGGATCGTGGATATAATCCCAAATATATCAAACAAACAAGACAAGAAGTGGCAAAAATAAAGAGGGAGGATACACTGAGGTACACAACAAAGGATCCCACAAACAAAAGAATATCATTTGTAAGTACATACGGCAAACAGAGCCATAGGATCAATCAGATCCTAAGAAAATATTGGCCGATTGTACAAAGTGATAGTGAATTGGAAAGGTGTACAGGACAACTCCCCATTTTTTGTTACGAAAAAGGGAAAAGCATAAGAGACAAACTATGCCCAGCGGAAACCTGTGTCAGAGAACAAAAGGGAAAAACACAATCTAATAAAAAAGGTACCTTTCCGTGTCTTTCATGTGTGTGTTGTAGTACTATCATTAAGGGAGACTTTGTAAACCATCCTGCAAATGGAAATAAAATCCCACTAAAGCATTACTCCTCATGCAATACAACACAAGTGGTATGTCTTCTAAAATGCCCCTGTGACAAGGGGTACGCGGGGCAAACCTCACAACCAATCAAAGAGAGGATAAAGGAACACGGGCTATATCAGGAACTTTAAACCCAATACCTATATAGATACAACTTTATTTTTTTGAAAACAAACATAGTCAGACACTAATGAAATGGATGGTGTTGGAAAAGGTAGAAAAACAAAGCAGAGGTGGTAACATTAAAAAGAGACTACTGCAAAAGGAGTACTTTTGGATTAAAAAACCCTGATACAGTGAAACCAAAAGGGTTTAATGACCAATGTAACATCAGTTGTTTTTTTATAACATTACTAATGTAACTTTGATTCCTTTCATTATAGGTGCAGGTATTGAAAATAGGCACCAGAGGATAAGCATATGGATTATGTATGACAAATAGATAGCACTATCGCCCTACAGGATTAGGTAAATTATGTACTATGAATAGGTAGGGCAAACCAGAGCGATACAAGGAATAGGGAGTATTCTTTATACTAACAGTATCAATAGTGTTATATGATTACTAGCATGTTACGAAGACTAGACCCTTTATCTAGCTTTTCAGTAGATAGGCCGCTAGTAGGCAGTTTCTATAGGAATTCTATTTGTATCTTTTTGTATCTCTATGGATATTATATTAGATTATTATATTTCTTCTACATTTAATATAGGGACCTATAGATTTAGATTACACTTCACTAATTTTAGATACACTTGTAACTATATACGTTTTTTATTTTATTAATTATTTATTGTATTCCATTTATACTTATTTGCAGGTTTTTCGTACAAACATGACCATCTTTTTAGTCACTTAATAAACCATTTAGATATCTCTTTGTGTATAATATATTCATTAGCACTAGAATCACTTGCACTATTTAGCACTATGTTGGCACACAGGAGCCTTTTGAAGTATTTTATTACTTTTATAACAATTATGATATGACTTTTATAAATATTTAGCACAATGTTGGCAAACAGGAGCCTTTTGAAGTATTTTATGATGTTTATAACAATTATGAAATGACTTTTAATGGAATGAGCACTTTGGAATAGGGAACAGAAAAAGGAGTTGGACACTAATGTTGAAATTGACCCATGAACTTTTATGATTCTTTTATATGGAAATTTTTTATTTTTTGGACATATGGACTACTTGACCTTTAACTTTTGAAAAAATGGGAGGGTCTGTTTGACTGCACTTCCTGTCTGGACTCTATTTTGGTACTGTCTCAACACGTTTTTAACACTTGATAAAGAGAGCTTGTCGCTCGAAACATGTAGTGTTTGAATAAAAACATGCAGTTGGTTGAGTAAATATTAAGTTTTTCACAGCTCAGTCTGTGCAGCTTGGGTTCATCACATCTACAAACCATTTTATTATGTTCATGTACAAGACATAGCACAACCACATATACAAAAAATGTTTTATTATATTCAAAATGATTCGTTATAGCATATTATTATACTGAATGGAATTACTTGTGGCAGGGTCACAAAAAAGAGGTATGAGACACGTTCCTCCTGAAGCAAATCAGTTAAGTTCTCCTATTTCCATACTGTGTACATAAAATATTCCTTCCCACAGATACAAAGCACCACTCCATCAGACACTGTAAATGACACAGCAAGTGTCACAGATTATACACGGCACGATTATCGGCCCAAACATCCGTTCATACAGACTGTGTGCCACGGGTTGGCCCCCGTGATCGCACATGTTGTACGAACCGTAAAGCTGCAATACAAAAAAGAAGCGCTTAAGAAATTGGAGGATAGATCCCAATATGAGAAAGTAAACTCCTAAGCAAAATAAAGAGCAATATTTTACAGTAGAAAAACAGTGCTGCTATAACCATCGAACATGGCAATATCACCATGTATGGCAATAAAAAAAACATTGTTTTCTTTCCTTCTTTTTCTTAATTAGTTAATCATGGTGTTGATGGCTGCAACCGAAAAAAATCAGTTGTAATGAGGGTAACGGACAATGTTTTATTCCTGACCAATCATATACGCTTGGCATATGCTGCTATACAGTGTTTATATATTTATTAATTTTGTATAGTGTTGATTGTAAACCTTTTAATAAGAGATTGCTTGGGGGGTCGTACTTCATTGGATATTGGTATTCATTTGTACTGCATGCATTTTTACTCTTTGATGTTAAAAATGGTTGCTGCCACTATTTGCTGCACCGAAATCATACGATACAGCAGTAGGTGAGTGTGTGCTGGTTAGCTCTATATGTGTACTTACCTATGTATGTGGTTTATGTACCATATATACTCGAGTATAAGTTGTCCCGAGTTTAAGACGAGGTAGCTATTTTTACCCGGGAAAGAGCTTTAGTTGCCCTTTAAATGGACAGCAGAATTCTCATACAGTTGCCCCATACAGTAATAGCCAAATCCAGTATGGTTATTACTGTATGGGACTACTGTATGGAAATTCTGCTGTCCATTTAAAGGGCAATTAAAGCCTAAAAACAATACAGAATCAGAAGGAAACAATAGATTCCATTCTCCTGAATCTTTATTGTTTTTAAGGCATTAGTTGCCCTTTAAATGGAATCCAACACAATAACCCCCAAATTCCTTGCCACTCCAGATGTTTGGAAACTACAACTCTCAGCATGCTTCAGTTGCTGGGAGTTGTAGTTTCCAAACATCTTCAGTGGTAAGCACTGCACCTATCCCCCATCCCCCCCAAAGCCCCCCACTGGAGGAGAGGGCTTGCTTTAAGGTAATCCAGCTGCATCTATCAAAAATCACTAACCTGAAATCCTGCAGCCGCACACTTTCTCTCTCTTCCACATCCACAGTACAGGAACCTGACGTCACTACTCGGCGCAGGGTAAGACCGGTGCAGAGTACTGACGTCAGACACAGCAACGTGGGATGCGGAAGAGAGAGGAAGCGAGCGGCTGAAAGATTTCAGGTTAGTAACTCGAGTATAAGTCGAGGTAGGATTTTTAGGCTTATTTTAAAGCCTAAAAACCTCAACTTGTACTCAAGTATATACGGTATATTCTAACAGCTTTCTGGTTCCTAATCAACTATAGTGTGCATTATTGTGCATGTGCTCTATAGTTGATTTGATTAAAACCAGAAAACTCTGGACCTGTCAGTTCTGCTGCGGTGGATCACACAAAAGGTAACTTTCTGCCATCTGCGTCTCTGGCTCCTGAGATATTGATTGGAGAACGGAAGGTAAAACCTAAACCTCCTGGTCTTCAATCAATACATTAAAGGAATAGTTCACTTTTCAAGTGAACTGTTCCTTTAACTTATAAAAAAAAATTTAAATGGCACTTGCCTAGATTTCTATGTTTTATTTATTTAATTTTTTTTTTTAGAATTGGGTCCTGTGACAATGTTTACCCCTGCTGAGAGGAATTCTGTTATTTGTTCTCCTTTGTGGAAATTGGTCTTTAGACATCTTACATGCACTGATGATATAAAAGCAGAACTTCATCTGTATAATGAAAATAAAAAGGTAATTCTACTTGATTTTCTTTAATATTTAAAGTAATAAATCTAATGTAACATCGTTAATGCACTCATCCACATATACACACAATGTAATGAATTCCAAGAGAAGTGCAAAATTTGCTTGGCAGACTGGATTTAGTTTTATAATTTCATTATTTAAAAAAAGCTGATGCAATTCCAGTATTCAAAAAGCGTAGTTGTTCACAGCCAGGCAATTACAGGCCTGTAAGTTTAACTTGGCCTTGGTTGTGGGGAAGATATTCGAAAGTTTAATATGGGAACATATTCTAAACTATGTTGAAGGACTGACTTTACAAATAGTAATCTACATGGATTTAGGAGGAATAGATCTTGTCATACTAACTTTCTTGGCTTTTATGAGGAAGTGAGTAGGAATTTAGACTCTTGCATAGCAGTAGATGTAGTATACTTGGAATTTGTTAAGACTTTTGATACAGCCCCCCCATAGGTGACTAATGGATAAGCTAAGGTCTGTTGGGCTGGGGTGGCACATTTGTACATGGATAGAAAATTGGTTGATGGATAGGATGCAGAGATTAGTTGTTAATTGGGCTTCATCAATATGGACTAAAGTTTTAAGTGTGTTGCCACTGGGTTCTGTATTGGGGCCTTTTTTTACTTAATCTATTAATTAATGATATGGAAGTGGGCATTATCAGCAAGGTTTCTGTGTTTGCAGACGACACTAAACATTGTCGACCATTAAAATCTTCAGAGGATATTCAATCGTTGCAGGGGGATCTAGATAGATTGTCACATAGGGCTGCTAAGTGGCAGATGAGATTCAACGTTGATAAATTTAAGGCGGTGCATTTTGGACTTAAAAATCCTTGTGCTACTTTTACTATAAATGGTTCTGTGTTAAGTAAAAAAGTTGGAAAGGGATCTGGGAGTTTTGGTGGATAACAAACTTAAAAAAGCAAGCAGTGCCAGGCAGCAACAGCTAAAGACAGCAAGATATTGTCTTGTATAAGAAGAGGTATGGATTTAAGGGATAAAAATGTTATTCTCCCTCTTTACAAAGCATTGGCAAGGCCTCATTTGGAATATACAGTGTAGTTTTGGAATCCTGTGTACAAAAAGAACATCTTGGAAAGGCTTCAGAGAAGGGCAACTAAAATAATAAAGGGAATGGTGGAGCTTGAATATGAAGACGGATTGGATAAGTTACAATTATGTACACTAGAAAAAGCTACTTGCATGGGGATAGAATTACTGTATATAAATACAATAAACTGGGGGCATTGTTCACCAATAGAAAATGTCATAGGACATGCGGACATCCCTTAAGACTTGAAGTAAAGAAGTTTAGTCTTCAAGTTCGAAAGGGTTTTTCACTGTAAGAACAGTAAAACTATGGAACAGTCTTCCATTGCACGTTGTGATGGCAGGTTCATTGGATAGTTTAAAAAAAAAAAAAGCTGGATGAGTTTCAAAAAACAAGGAATGCTGCAGGTTATTTTTTACTTTCTTTAGGTTATAAAATGGAGAGAGCTGTAAAGTTTAAGTACCTTTATTCTGCAATGCTTGCTGTTTGAAAACAATAATGGAATTTTTATTTTTTTGCTATGAACTAATGTAAGGTGTATGTGGAAATATTTTAAAAAATGTTAATTTTTCAAAACGACCCACATTATTTTTTTTTTAGAAAATACTGGTAAACTTGAATTGCATAGTTACTGCACGTAAATGTTGGATTGCACTGCCTGGTCACAATATTTAGACTATAAGCACAATAACCCTGTGGCCACTGTAAGTTGCATATACAGTATATATAGACAGTCTTTTTAATATATAGACTTGAATGTAAAATGCAATGTTTTTCTTGGGCTTTTACGCCCTTTTTTCAACTTATATCGTTTTTCTACCTTGTTTTCCAAGTTCCCCTTTTTCTTTTATTCCCTGTCATTTCTAAATAGTAGATTTCATAATTTTTTCCAGTCTTTCTTCCTCATCAATAAAGTAGTCTTATTGCACTGCCTTCTTGGATAATGTATTCTCAGTCAGTAACCAGTCAGCCAGATTTGGTATATAACAAAATGTGCATCCGGATTAATCTACTATAAAGGTTTCATATGTCACCAGTTACTATCTGTATAAAACCCAAAAGATGTCCGTTTTCTGACACACATAAACTAAAGATTTGTGGTATTGTGTCAATCTGGGGAAGCAAGACTGAAAAAACAAATTAAATCTACTATTTAGAAATTAAAAAGAGAAAGGGTAAAGAAAACTGCAGGGTGTACCTTTAAGCCTATATATCCTATACGGTATATTGAAAATTGTTACCCTAAACAAACTACATTTATTCCAAACAAGAGCCTCAAAAGACTATTTAAAATAAGCCCTCTGTGTATATCTAAGGACATGAACTTAAATGATTGTTTGAAGGGTGAAAAAAAGCTTTACAAAGGTCAGATTTTTATTTTTTTTAACAGATTAGCAAAAAAACATGACACACTTTTGTTCACAATGATTTGATGCTAAGACTTTGAATGTGGAAAATATTGCTTTGATTGTAACAGTGTTTTATTCCTCTGACCAGTGAGAACTGAAACTAGGGTCTGTGCATGTGCAGGCTTGGAATTTGCATTTTTGCATCTAATTTCCATGAATATATCTTACAAACAAGATCTCACATAGAGGTGAGAGATGAGTTTTAATCTGATTTGTGTGCTACCCTGTCACTTAGGGTAAACGTTTCATTGTATTCACGTTTTGTGACAGCATTACAAAATAATTACAAGTTTTGTGCATTATTTGTATATTATTCGTGTGTTCAAGAAAAGACAAAAGTGTATGCAATGCTAGAGGAGTTTTGTACAATACCTATGTTAGCAATAGGAGCTATCTTCAAGTTAAACCATAAGCTAATAAAATTGTGGAAAAGAAGTTATGTTCCAGTATAGTGGTGACCTATCTAATCTGCCATAACCAAAATAAGGCATGTTTGTCATTAGACATAATATTTGGTTATATTTGGGGTTTGTGGCTGCTAGTAAACCTTAAAGGGTAACTGTGGTCCAAAAATAACTTTAGGTAAATTGATAGGAATTGCTTTCCTGAGTATTTTTACAATTTACTTTCATTATTTTTCTTGCATAGTTTTGAAGATATTGACATTTTTATGTGTGATATGGTTAGCAGCATCGCCAGATCCCCTGCACTTCCATCTCTGAAACCATGTGACAGTCCCTCTTCCTTGTGTCTCCTCCTCCTTGTGGGCACCCATGGCCCCTCCCCTTGCAGTCCCCTTGAAACCCCCTGTGGCCTCTAACATACCTGCTTCAGTCATTGTAACTTGATCTCATTCTGGTTTCTTCTGCATTGAACATGTGCCAACCACAGATTAGAAGGAGGAAGTAGTATTGTGACCGCAGATTCAGGACCTCCCACCCCTTAACTTTCTGATTAGTTATTTTTTCATATCTTGAGCTGTGCAGCCCGTAGAGAGGTGGTTGATGGCTCATTTTAAAGGTAGGTAGGAACCTGGTCTTTCATTTAAAATCAGCTTGTTTGGAGACCACTGTTCCCCTGTGCTGTACTATATGCAGTAAGTTTTTTTGTGACACTGCCTATTCGTGTGCTAAGCGAAAGTTAATTTTTTTGTGCAATTTCTGTAAAAATAAAGCTTAAGAATAATATCTTAGAATTTGATATATTGTAAATACTTTTTTACATTATTGTTTCATTTCCAGATTAAGAACTCTCGTTCAGATGACTGTTGTAACATTCTCCTTGACTTTGCAACCTCAGATCCTGCCCAGGATTATTGTGGCCCTAACGCTGAGCTTTTCAAGGGACTTGTGCAGGTATTAAGGAAACAACAGACAAAGAGTGATACAGTGGCTAGTTCTGTGGTTGATCAAGCTGTAAACTGCACATTTGCTGCTTTGGTATATCATACCCCAGAATTGCACAGAAAATTTCAGAAATATGGTAAGTTTCTAATATATAGAACAAAATGATTTGTGAAGTCTGTATCTAGTATAGCACAACTTTTACTTTAACTCCATATTATTATATGCGCGGGTTACGCAAAAGACACCCACGCATCCGGCGCTCACAGTTTAATATCACATTTGCGCTACTTTAAGCACGTGATTTTAACGCTGGCTAATCCCTTTTGGAATTTACCCCTGTGCGCTAATACTATATTGAATCGCGATAGGGGGATTTGCCCGGAGTGATATCGGCTCTGGGTAAATCTCCCCCAATGTTTTACGTAATGTATTGTTCTTATAAAATAAACACAAATGTGCTTGTTTATAGCCAAGCTAGTCAAACACCCAGTACTATTAACCCTTACTTATAGGGTAATATTTATTGTAGCACAGTGGAAATCCACACAAAATGTTTAACATAATACAGGAATCAAGAGGTTAGAAAAAAAGCTAATTAATGGCAAGCCTTATTTCTTTATCAATTTAAGGCATTTGAAATAGATTTAAAGGGGAACTAAAGTCGCCAAGCCACATAGACCAAATAGATAGTGTACCCTCACAATAATACAGCAAGGTGTTTCTTCTCTCCTTTTGCTGTGGCTAGTGGGTGATTTATGAAATTACCTTGTGGGTACCAGGGGTCAGCTCCCATAATCCATCTCTTTGTTTTGGTGGGAGTCCTGCCTAGCTAAGTATATGCATAGACGTTACAGAAATCTGCAGCCTTGCCCATCAGAAGATGACAGTTCTGCTTCTCTCTGATGCAGAACAGGGATTTCAGTGTAGTTGTTTTGTAAACATATTTGAACACTCCTGTCCTTAACAATTACATATTCATTTGCTTTTCATAACTAAAGAAACATTATCTTTGCAGTTTTTAGTAAGAATGGACATAGGAAACAGAATATTACACAATTTTATTAAAAAGGTCTGGGAAATTGAGCTGAAACATCATCACTCTTTCTAAAATAGAGCATTAAACCATTATCCCACCAGAGCTAATGACAGTACATTTAGAATTTTTTTTTAACATTCTTTGATAAGTGCTCTTACAAAAGGATCTAAATCCAAGCCTCTCTCGGTAAAACAGGATAAAGCTAAATTATGGACCTTTAATATAAGCTAGGGTTAAATCTTTTGCCTAAGCTTTTTAAAGAAAATCCAAAATTATAATTTTAGAATAATGCTAAAAGATATATTTATGGGGGTGAAGTCAAATACATGCTTCTCATGAACCAAGATTTCAAATTGTCTTTCTAAATCTAGATATAAAAGCAGATCTTCATAAACAAATGAGAAATAATACTAAAAACAAGGGTTATATATAATTGTAGCTGAGCTTGTTTGCATTACTCCCACCTTAATCCGTAGTTCTGTAGTAATTCTTTGTTAAATCCCTTGGTTCTGACAGTATATGCATTACAAGGCTCATTGAGGGCTGTTTGTTACTGAGTGAGCTATGGCGGATCATGCTTAAGTTCCAGAGGATTACAGGAAGTGACCCGGGATGAAAGGCAAGAGTAACAAGATCTGCCAGTATTATCCTGAGGCTGTTTTGTCGTTATAGTTGCCATTTTATATCATGTGGCATTTCCAGGGTAAAGCTATTGAGCTTTCTTTTAGGTCTGGGAACCAGGCTTTTTTTCTGTCATTCTGGGCTATTAAAATAATTCTGGACCTTTTAAACTTTTAAATTACCCTGAGAAATAAAGGAAACCAAGAATGACTAGAGATGGACCGAACCTAGGTTTAACCCGAACTTTAATAGTTTGGACAAGCTCGAACTCTTTAGAACTCCCCAAACTAAGAACTTTTTAAACCTATGGACTTATCAAAAACTCGATAATTCTCGAATCGGTAACCCTCAAATGTAGTGTTCACTTTCGGTAACCCTCAAATGTATTCTTTGATTTTGCTAATTCTCAACTGTAGCCTTCGGTTTTTGTAACCCACAAATGTAGCCTTTGTTTCAGTAACCCTCAAATGTATTGTTCAATAACCCTCCACTTATATTTATTTTTTAACCACTACACTGTCTCTATGGCAGCATTCTTGGACACACACCCTAGGGGGTGTTCCTTTGTATTAGCACTTGGTTATTTAAACCCACACTGTGTTGCTCACATCACCTGATGAAGGGGGTGTTACCCTCGAAACGTCGTATTTGCTGTTTGATGTTTGGCTTATAATAAACGTTCTGTTTTGGAGTGCAGTCCACCTTGTACCTATTGCTTTTGTCAAAAGAAGTAGAAGGAAGAAAGAAAAGACACAAATACCAAACAGTGAAGGGGAAAAGCAAGACAGGAGGAAGAACATGGTCATCCCATATGTAGCAGGGGTCTCCGAGAAATTAAGGAAGTTTCAAAAAACATCGTATCCTGTCTGCTTTAAACCGAGCAACACGCTGAGGCAGCAATTGGTACATCCAAAAGACCCAATACCAAAACACAAGAAAAGCGACATCATATATGCGGTGCAGTGCAGTGAAGAATGCTCTGATTTGTATGTGGGGAGACCAAACAGCAACTGCATCAACGTATGGCCCAGCACAGAAGAGACAATTCCTCGGGTCAGGACTCAGCCGTGTATCTGCATCTTAAGGATAAAAGACATACCTTTGAAGATTGTAATGTTAACATATGGCGAAGGAACGTGACTGGTTCAAGAGAGGTGTTAAGGAGGCCATTTATGTGAAAATAAAGAAACCAAGCCTAAATAGAGGTGGGGGGGTTCGACACCAACTGTCTGCCATGTACAATGCTGTTTTAACACCTTACTCTGGGCGTTCCTATAACACCTCTTAGCCACTATCTAATCACACCTTAACACCTGGCTGTGATATGCTAATTGGGATTCTCCAGGGTACATAATTGCCACAGATTTGTACAAGTCATTCTGAATTGAGAAAGCCAGGCGGATGACTAGCGAAACGTCTTCAAGAACTATTTCAAGTCCAGTTGATCTAATTGAATACAACAGATTTAAGCAGGTTTAATTTGCAAAAGGCAAAGCCCTCACTCACTCCACTCCACTCATCACTAATCTCCAACTTGCCGGTGGAGGCAGACGGCTTAAATTTGGCAGGCTCATTCATGCACCTTACACAAAAGTTAAGCAGGTTTCGTTTCGAAAAGGCAATGCCCTCACTCAATCACTCATCACTATTTCTCCAACTTGCCGTGGAGGCAGAAGGCTTAAATTTGGCAGGCTCATTCATTGCACCTTACTTACAAAAGTTAAGCAGGTTTTGTTTCGAAAAGGCAAAGCCCTCACTCACTCACTCATCACCTCACTCACTCATCACTAATTCTCCAATTTGCCGGTGGAGGCAGACGGTTAAATTTGGCAGGCTCATTCATTGCACCTTACTTACAAAAGTTAAGCAGGTTTCGTTTCGAAATTCACCTGTAACGGTGAGTATCTAACATTGCACCTGTAACGGTGAGTATCTGACATTGCACAGACTGGTTGGTCCGATTTCAACCAAAATTTGTATGCATATACTCCTTTACCAGTAAAAGGTTAACAAAATATTTTTTTTGGGTGGGGGTGAATGGGGGGGGAATAGAATTTTGACTTCTGCACACTAACGGCTGGACCGATTTTTACCAAAATTTCAGGGTGGGTGCGGGGACGTGCTGAGGTGTAAGGGGAAGGGTTTGGAGGGTGGACAGAGAGGAATAGTGGGGGGTATTTGGGGCGGATGGGGAGGGGGTGGTGGGGGTTATTTTCTCCACTGTCACGTCCCCGATTACATGCTGTCCTAGCATCAACATTGCCAGAAGAGAACGCTATCCGAACACCCAGAGAGGGGGGGGAATACAATTTTGAACTCCTGCACAACTAACGGCTGGACCGATTTTTACCAAAATTTCAGGGTGTGTGTGTGGAAACTGGCTAAGGTGTAAGGGAAGGGTTTGGAGGGTGGACACAGAGGAATAGTGGGGGTATGGGGGCGGACGGGGAGGGGTGGTGGGGGGTATTTTCTCCACTGTCACATCCCCGATTACATGCTGTCCTAGCATCAACATTGCCAGAAGAGAACGCTCATTCGAACATCCAAGAGGGGGGGGGAATAGAATTTTGAACTCCTGCACACTAACGGCTGGACCAATTTTTACCAAAATTTCAGGTGTGTGCGGGGACTGGCTGAGGTGTAAGGGGAAAGGTTTGGAGGTGGACAGAGAGGAATAGTGGGGGGTATTGGGGGCGGATGGGTAGGGGTGGTGGGGGTTATTTTCTCCACTGTCACATCCCCGATTACATGCTATCCTAGCATCAACATGCCAGAAGGAACGCTCATTCGAACACCCAAGAGGGGGGGGGGGAATGAATTTTGAACTTCTGCACACTAACGGCTGGACCAATTTTTACCAAAATTTCAGGGTGTGTGCGGGGGACTGCGGGGAAGAGAATGCTCATCCGAACACCCAAGAGCATCCGTTACAATTAACAGCGAAACATAACAGATTTTTTTTGTTGTTGTAATTTAATTACAGCAATCTTGATACTTATTGCTTCTTACTAAAAAGGTTATTCAATACATCTCCGCTGCGAAGCGCGGGTATTTTGCTAGTTTTTAATATACTGCAATTAAGAGAAGATCATAACTAACTTCAGCCTTTTAAGTGTAAATATCCTTAACCATTCATTAAAGAGGAACTGTGGTCCAAAAATGACTTTAGGTAAATTGATAGGAATTGCTCTCCTGAGAGTTTTTGCAATGTATTTCCATTTGTTATTTTGCATAGTTTTGAAGATATTTACATTTTTGTATGTGATATGGCAGCAGCCATCACCAGGTCCCCTGCGCTTCCTGCTCTGAACCTGTCAGTCAATCTGCCCTGTGTCTCCTCCCTTTGCAGCCCCTCTGGTCCCTCCCACTCATGGACCCCATGGTCCCTCCAGTTGCAGGCCCCCCTTGGCCCATTCCCTTACAGCCCCATGTGGCCCCGCCCACTCACGGGTGCCAGGGCCCCACCCACTCACAGGTGCCTAAGCCCCACCCGCTCACAGTGCCACACTGACATCCGCCAACCCCCCCCCCGAAAACTCTTATGGAAACAGAAAAGGCTGTTTTCACATAGTGAGAGAGAAGGGCTGTAGATTCCCTTACCTCTCTGCAGCTGCAGGTCCTTCACACAGCAGAGAGGAGGAGGGACTTCCTGTCTCCCTCACACACTGAGGGAGTCTGAGGCTGAACTCGCTGGCAGCACTGTGCAGAAGAATCCTCAGGAATGTGACATGTCAGCCTCCCACCCATTAACTTTCTGGTCAGTCATTTCTTTATATCTTGGGATGTGGAGCATGTAGAGAGGTTGTTGATGGCTCGTTTTAAAGGTAGGAAACTGGCCTTTCATTTAAACTCAACTTGTTTGGAGACCATAGTTCCCCTTTAAAAATCATAGTACTTTTCTCAATTATTTAATTACATCTTTAGACCTTATGATATATATATATATATATATATATATATAATGTTTCAAAAGGAGTCCCGTGCACTCAGGGATTTTCTAAACAGAGACAACTTTATTGTGTTACATAAAGGCAACGTTTCAGCTCACGTCTAGAGCCTTTTTCAAGCCTATCCAAACACTCACTGTGAATGCAATAGTGTAAGGGAGACTCCTCCCCCATCTGTGGACAAAACATGTGATCAAGCTTCAATTACACGACTATACAGTAATTAGATAGTTAAAGTGCTACTAGTGCCAAAAATATTTTATCAGTATATTAAAAACTAGTGTTAAAAGTAGTAGATGATAAAAACGGGTCTATGTGCTATCAGTGCAGGACAATTTTTGATATAAAAAACTAAACAAATAATATTAAAGTTGTAAGCAAAGATAAAAAACTTATGTAGTAATGAACAGCACAATCCCTAAAGCGGACACACTGTGTGAACTAAGTTAAAAATATGCGGACCTGAATACAACATACTAGTAGATAATATCCCCTGGGGCTATACCTAATGTGTAAACGAAATACAAGATGCACTATATATGCTAAACTTCAGGGAGAAGTCCTTTCAGTTTGAGTCACCCGCAGGATGTTCCAGTTATTCTAAAACTCTTTGTACATCCCTTGAAAGTGTAGTGAATGGTGGAACAATACATTTATTAAACAGTCTCTGTTGCGGCCTTCTTATTGGTTGCTCTAAACAGCCTTTTTTAGACATCTGTCATATATCCCCTATTTTTAAATCTTTGCCACATTTCCTTAATCTGTTGCTGCTTAGTGTCCTCTCTTGAGTTGTTTCTGATGACACGACAAAATGTGATACAGGGAGGGAATTTTAAGAGATGGTGGGTGGAAGCTTTGTTATGTATAAAAATGTTTCTATCAGTTTCTTTGCGATATAGAGAGAAATCCAAATGGTACTTGCATTTACCGTAAACAGACATCCAGGAATTCAACCCTATTCTGGTCCATATGATGTGTCCATCTAATCCTAGAGTCCAAGAATTAAGGCATTGAAGCATCTCCAGTAGGGATTGTTTAGAGCCTGCCAAACGAGAAACGCATCATAATAAATCTGCAGTAATTAAAATGTTACTCGAAAACTTGGACAATAGATGTAATTGTTCATAGAAATCTATGATATATTGCGTATGCTGGCGCCATGGCCGTGCCCATTGCAGTCTAAACTGAAAGGACTTCTCCCTGAGACTCCTATGATTGGTTTTAGTAGGGGCAAGAATCTACGAGATTTATTGTTTGCACTGATCCGGTCCAAAGCTATATTCCCAAAATACATGGATCCCTGGCAAGAAGGGTGGAAGTTATAAGTGCTCAAATGTACCGTGCAAGTATATGAGGTTGGGCACTACTTTTAAACACCACATCAGGCAAGGATATACAAATTAAAATGGCTATTACCTGTTCTACTACACATGTAGTCTACATGGTCTCTTGTCCATGTGGGCTGTCCTACATTGGAAAGACTGATTTGGCCCTACGATTACGTATTGATGGACACAGATCTTCTATAATACTGCTATTAGAGATCGAAAAACAAACAAACCAGTAGCAAAACATTTTTGGAGGTGGGACATGGGGTGTCTACATTTCAGTTTACAGCCATTGATCATGTTCCTTTGCCCCGTAGGGGAGGTGACAGATCTAAACTACTGTTGAGAAGAGAGGCCTATTGGATTAAATATTTTGATACGATGAGCCCTAGAGGTCTCAATGAACAATGCCCCCCTTCGATGCTTTTTGGATGAAAGATAAGACTTTAATCTGTTTTGGGAGACCGATTGATACTTGTTATCCAAATGTATAGTTAGATATGGTGTACATTACCTAGTCCCTATAATTACCATCTACTTGTAATTTATACAGATTTAGATCTATATTTATTTATTATATATTTATCTGAATTTAGTAATATAATAATCCCATTTGACCCCTTTTTTAGCGTATTTTTAGCATATATAGTGCATCTTGTATTTAGGTTTACACATTTGGGATAGCCCAGGGGTATTATCTACTAGTATGTTGTATTCCGGTCCGCATATTTTTAACTTAGTTCAAACAGTGTGTCCGCTTTAGGGATTTGTGCTGTTCATTACTACATAAGTTTGTTATCTTTGCTTACACCTTTAATATTATTTGTTTAGTTTTTTATATACAAAATTGTCCTGCACTGATAGCACATAGACCCATTTTTATCATCTAATACTTTTAACACTAGTTTTTAATATACTGATAAAATATTTTTTGACACTAGTAGCACTTTAACTATTCAATTACTGTATAGTCGTGATTGAAGATGGATCACATGTTTTGTCCACAGATGTTGCACAGGGGAGGAGTCTCCCTTACACTATTTATTGCTTTCACAGAAGTGTGTTTGTTTGGATAGGCTTGAAAAAGGCTCTAGACGTGAGCCGAAACGTTGCCTTTATGTAACACAATAAAGTTGTATCTGTTTAGAAAATCCCTGAGTGCACGGGACTCCTTTTGAAACATTCTATCTGTTTGATCATCTTGTAGCACCGGGGTGCTTCTGGGGGTTCTTATATTGTAAATTGTCTAGCCAAAAAACAAAAGACCCTTAGGCGCACTGTATCAAAAATTGTGCTAAACTTTATTTAATCTTTGTCAACTTGACAAAGGCTTGCGTGCCAAAACGTTGTGTTGCTGGTTTGCACTAATAAATGGGAGCACCCCAATTTGCATATTAAAGGAATTGACAGCCCTCATTTCTATTTGTGGGTTGTGAATACTGGCAGTAAGGTGGCCAGGGAGGAGTTGGACGCTTGGTGGGTACCCATATTGCTATTACCTACTTACCTGTTCCTCCTCTCCAGTATACAGTTTACTTGCCTATTATAGTGTCCTGTTGCCCTGCTCCTAAATCCAGCTATCAACAGTTCTAGTATCCAGTAACCAACCAAATCTGTCTCCTGCCTCTGTTCCTGAAGTCTATACTGAACTAGACAAACTTTTGTGAGTACCCCAGGCCTTTGAGGGTTTGTATATCTTCACTGCTACATTTTGGTGTTCTTACCTGTCGATGCTAAATTAATTTTGATCTTCAACCCTCACATTTTATTCATGACAGACCTAAATTCGAATACATTATTGTACTTCTAAAGAAGTCACGCTTGGGAGAGAAATTATCCCGTCCATAACATTGTACATTTTCATAAAGTTTTGATGAACCTGGAAGGAGAACAGCTGCTTCTTTGCTTACTGCAACTTCGCCAAGGTTCTCAGACGTGGGTCAATGTGATATAGAGTGTCAGGCCTTGGCTGCAGAAACTCTTTGGAACAATGAATCATAACATCAGCTTTAATGCTGATCGAATTAAAGATGATCTTGTATCCAGAGAGATATTTTTGTACTTAAAGATCTAATTGCTCTTTGTATACGATTGGATAGATGTTGTCCTTTTAAGGCATGTCCAGCCAAATAATAAGTCTGTGTTTTAGCCTAATTAGCCCCAAAAGCTTAGTTGCATTTAAACCTTACCTTAATCCGTCGCTCCCACACTTAAATGAAATGAAGTCCCGCGTCCTGCCTTCTTCCCGCTATGTACTGTCAGTAGTGGCCAATGCTCGACAATCCAACTCGGAAGAGCTGGTTACGCTCGTACCCAGCTTGAAACAGAATGCAGGAGACGGGACTTCGCGTGGGGATCTGCTGAACTAAAAGTAACAACAAGAATCAAGTTCCTTGCCTCTGAATTTTTTCCACTATTATTTATTTCCACTGTTGAAGTTTTGCTTTAAAGGGAAACTATAGTGTGTATAAAGTTTTTTTAAAAAACAGTTAAAATAAAAACACCTGAGGCAGGGAGGTAGGATTGGTGCTTTTTACCTCCCAATATAATTTCGATTAGAGCACTAGGACGAAGAAAACTGCTTCTGCCAGTTCCTGTGTGCTTCAGCACTATCTTAATATAGAATGGCCCAGGGCCATAACCTGGCAGATGAAAATGTTTGTGCTGTAGTTCCCAACAAAACAATATAGGAGGTGGGAATAATCAATCCTACCTCCCTGTCCCAGGTATTTTTTTTTTTTTTTAAAGTTAATTTTGACAATAAAGTTGTCCTTTAAGTTGGCATCCTGCATCAGGAAAACTTTTTATTTTCTGGTGATCCACAGCCCTTGTCCCATTGAGCTTCTGCATGGAACTATGCCCCTATGCTTGAATATTCGAGAAGTAGTATATTGGTAAGCATTGCCCTGAAGATTTTTCAGACCATCTACTACCCCAACTGGAGCCAGATTATTTTTCGTTGAAAAGAAAGATGGTGGATTACGGCCCTGTATTGATCACGGGGTTAAAGGGTATCTAAACAAAATATTTTTTTAATTGCCTATTACTGGAAACTATCTTTTTTGTTGATCTACCCCTATTTCTTTGGATGTTACTCCTGACTATAACCTTTTTGTGTGTTTACCCTCCTAACTAGATTGTAAGCTCTATGGGGCAGTGCCTCTTTCCTCTTGTGGCAAGGCTTTTGCATTATATAGTTATATTTATGTAATTTATATATTTATGTACTGAACTTTTATTGTATTTTCCCTCTTTGACTTTTTCTATTTTGTTAATATACAGAGCTGCGTCTCCATGTGGCGCTCTATAAATAAATTCTATATACATATATACGTATCAAATCCTGAGGAATGGTAATTTTTAGCTGTCAATCAAGAGCCTCATTATGATAAACTCTTCTGTGGTGTGCAGTTAGGGGTTACAGTTGGTATGTGAAATGCAAAATAGTGATTACAGAGCATGCTTTCCCTAACAGTGAATTGTGCCTTAAAAGGGGCCATCAGTTAAGAGTGGGAGTGGGAATTGGCCTTAGCAAATGGAATTGGCCTACAGCAACACACACCTGACAGTGTGTGCTACTAACATGTATTCATTAAAGAATTTTAGTTCACGTTACCCCTAACTCTCATCTCAGAACTCAATACCCACGATGGTCACTATGAATTTCTTGCAGTGCCATTTGGCCTTTGCCATGTTAGGCTGTGTTTTCGCGACTGCCCAGCCACAAATTGCACAGCGCGATCGAGAATGGACTTTCGCAAATACCGCGGAGGCCGAGTCAACTTTTCAAGAAGCAGAAGGGGGGTCCTTCTTTCAGGGGAGATTACTGGGGGACTGCATTTCACATTGGAAATCTGTAAAGGGTATGGAAGCTATGAGATCTATGTGTTCTGTCAAGCCTAAGTTATATTTAGCAGTAAACTATTCTTTAACGGGCCATACAATAAAAACTGGGGCATTGTTCACCAAAGAGCATGTCAGAGGACACATGGCCATCCTTAAGACTTGAAGAAAAAAGGTTTAGGCTTCAAGTTCGGAAAGGGTTTTTCACTGTGAGAACGGTAAAGCTATGGAACTGTCTTCCAGTGGATGTTGTTATGGCAGGTTCATTGGTCGTTTAAAAAAAAAGCTGGATGAGTTCTTGCAAACAAGGAATGTTGCAAGTACTGGTATTGATTCATAAAGTAGAGTTGATCCAGGGAAATTTCCAATTGCCATTGGAGTCAGGAAGGAATTTTTTTCCCCTTCATAAATTGTGTGTGTATTTTTGCCTTCCTCTGGATCAACAGTAGGCAGTAAATGAGGATATGCTAGATGGTTGGACTGGATGGACAGTTGTCTTAATTCAACTCAAATACTATAAAATCTGATGGTTAGTATAGCAATCAGATACTTCCTGAAAGAATCTGGAAAATCATCTGATTGGTATACCAATAACATTCTTTCTAAAAAAAAAAGCTGATTGTAACCAATCAGAATTGGTTACAGTCAGATTCTTTTAGAAATAATCTGATGGTATAATAACCAATCAGATTCTTTTCTAATCTGAATTGGTTACAATCAGATTCTTTAAGAAAGAATCTAATTGTCTTTACCCCAGACCATTTCCAGGTCCCAAAACTATTTACAGTAAGTTACTTTATAAATTTTACAAAATTTCTAAAAATTCATTGAAATTTTTGAATTTTCGAACGATTCTCAAAAAATCTGCAAAGCGGAATTCGCAAAATCGTGAATCACGGGAATCCGCCGCGGGACCAGGTTCAGATCCGCGATCCGGTTCAACTCTATTCTTGATCTATTTATTGTAACATTATATAGAGTGAAATACAACTGTTGTGCAGAGCTTGAATCAATCTTCCCCTTAAATTTCCAAACAATAATAGATCAATAGGAGATCCATGGATCATTCTATTATAAAGTTATTAATCTGTCTTTCACTATACCCTCCCCATTAACGCACAGTTCTCACAAGGGATTCGTTAGAGAGGGATACTATTGGTAAATGTGAGGTCCTATAAAGAACCCAGACTATCATGTCATGTTTCAATCTTTTTACGTTCTATCAGTTCAGGACACAGGTTCAAGGCTTCTATGGATCTATAGCTTAAATAATGTAATAAACCATTAACAACTCACTTCATTTCTCAGAGAAATAGGCATGGAAATGTTTTCCTTTTAGTCCCCCATCATATATAGCAGGGATAAGCAACCAGTAGATCTCCAGATGTTTTTAAAACTACAACTCCCAGCATTCCTCTACAAGCACACTGTAGTTAGGGAATTCTGGGTTTCCAAACATCTGGATCTACTGGTTGCCTATCCCTGATATATAGATATCCCTTCCTGTCCAGCAAACAGCAGTCTTCTTTGTCTATTGGAGGGGAGGGGTGGGTCTAGTTTAAGGTACTGTCACATATTTTACAGAGGAAGTGACATTTAAGTGTTGCAACTTCCTACTAACACTCAGAATTTTTTTGATTCGCTGTCAATATATTAAGCACACTAGACACTGGATACAACACTAGAGGAAAGTGATAAATATGTTCCTTTTTAAGCTTTTTTTTAGATTACAGTTCAGTGGAAATTATCAATATTGTTAAATCGTGTTTGTGTAATGCTTTCTTAGTTTATTCTACATTTCTCTCCCATTTTGAACAATCAGTTGATTTCATACCCTTGCGGTTCCCTGCTGTTGACATTAGTGAGCGACATTTCAGGTTCTAACGGTCCTTTTTCTTCCCAGGATGCACCGATCCTTGGAATGTTCCTAAAAGTAATTTCTACTGATTGGCTGTTGGATGGGTCAAACATGCTCAGATCTCTACTGAGCAACTGAATCACCCAGGTGCTGGGTCCAGTGCAAGACCATAACGGTCTCTACTAGGGGTCAGCAAACAGGAAGTCAGTTTTTCGTTTGCATTAATTTATACACAGACAAAATGCTGAATGGCAGATTAAGGTCATTGGAATGAAAAAATACTGCTCTTTTTTCTGAAAAGTACATATGTATTCGCACTGAACTTCCCCTTTAACAAACATTACATAACATTTCAGCTAAGATGAGCATTGAAGCAGACAAAGTTAGCAAATACCTGCTAAAATATAAATAGCAATGACTCTATGCTTCTTCTAACTAAAACACATTAGCTGGACCAATGGTATTACTATTTCTAACCAGTGATGCTTTCTTAAGGGAGAGTGATAAAGATAGTTTGCTCCACAGCATGGTTTGTAAAATGGAGTTTGAGATCCCAGAATGCAATATGATTAAAGGGCATGTCCACCCCAAAACTATAATCCCCCAACTACTGGCCCACCATGTAGTGTAGTTTAATCCTTACCTCACATCCCAGCTCCATAGGGTTTCCCTGTAGACCCCCCCCCAAAGTCCCAAAACTAACCACCAGGAGGATAGCAGGCTCGGCTGCTACCTTGCCTCCGGTAGATATTTGCCATGCGTACTGCAGCCCTTATCCCCCCCCTCCCCCTCCTCTCCCTCCCGTTCTACTATCCTCCCCTAGCAAAAATCCTCTTATATGTTGTTCCCCCATGTCTCCCACCCCAACCGCATATTTTTTATTTTCAAAAGCCCCCAAACTCTTACTTACCTCTCCTCTTTCCTCCGCTGCACTGAATGACCGGCAGCCGCGTCCGTGATTGGCTGCCGCTAGCCAATCACAGACGCGATGCGGTCCCGCCCTCTGCTTGCATTCTCGCAAGCAGAGGGCCGGCAGTGCAGCAGAGGAACGAGGGGAGGTAAGTAAGAGTTTGGGGGCTTTCTGAAAAAAACATTTATGCGGTTGGGGCTGGGAGACATGGGGGAACATCATATTAAAAATGATTTCTAAGGGTGGAAATACCCTTTAAACAAGTAAGGTGGCTGCAATAGACCAAACATTGTATCTGACTAACTGACCCTTAGAGGAGCTAATATATATTATATATTTTGCTTATTTACATTTCTATATGTTTTAATGTCATTCTACATATTGTTAATATTGATATAACTATTTATTTAGTGCTTAAACAAAACATAAACACAGCCTATGTATACACCTATGTATATTACTCACCCCAACCAACATAGTACCTCCAAAAAATGTATTCCCCATGAATTTATATTTTTTTTTATATAATATAAGGGATATATAAATATACTAGCAAAAGTGTGCCTGTTGGTGCACAGTGGAAATTATGTTGTGTGTGTTTTTTATGTGTGGATATAGAATCTTTACTTGGGTACGTTTTAAGCTGTTACTCAGACAGTCACCAGCACTCAGGGTAACCAAATAGGATAATCCTGCAGGTCTGAGAATAGACCCAGGCAATCCTGCCACACTATGTGGTTCAAACTGAACATGCTATGTTCATACTTATTAGTATTCACCACTGCAAGTGCACAAGTATAGCCGCTTATGTTACGACTAGGGAGCACAGGATGCTGATTGGATCAGGTTT
Organism: Hymenochirus boettgeri; assembly: GCA_019447015.1. Lineage (NCBI taxonomy): Eukaryota > Metazoa > Chordata > Amphibia > Anura > Pipidae > Hymenochirus > Hymenochirus boettgeri. The sequence continues at coordinate 210,991,116 of CM033470.1, read as the reverse complement.
ATAAAAAGGTTTGGAATTGGGCTGGTAGAGCTACTAAGTCTAAATGGGGAATTCATCTGCAGGTACAAGGACGGGAGGATTTAAATCAATATATCATTAGCAGCCTCCATAGCTTAAAGGGAAGTTCACCCCCCAAACTGAACTTTAATGAACTACTGGCCACGGAGTAGTTTTTAAAAAAAATACTTACTTTACATCTCTGTCCTTGTGGTTCCCTTGTAGTGCTTGTCCAAAGTCCAGGAGGAGGAGTAGCTGTCTTCCTGTCCAAAAGGTTTTTGTCTCCTCCTTGCCCTCTAAGGAGACAGTGGAGTGCGCTGGGGAGCCTTCCCCCTCCCTTCCACCATCCCGATCCATCAACCTAGCCTTAAAGGGCATCTATAGTGAAAAATAAATTTAATTTATATATATATATATATTATTATATATATATATTTTGAGGGCATCCCCAACCGCTAAATAGGAAGTGTAAAAATAAAATCCAAACTGTATTTACATATCTTATGTTCTCTTATGCAGACAGTCGCCGCTTGATAGGCTGCCTCTCAGCCAATCACAGCTGTAAGTAGAGTTTGGATTCTATTTTTACACACATCTATCAAGCGGTTGGGGTGGGAGGGGATGCCCTGCAAAATATCAAAAATTAATATTGAGGGCAGAGATGCCTTTAATACAGAGAACAAAATATACAGAGAAAACAGGGAGAATAAATTGTATTACCAGCTCTGCTGCCACCAATTGTAGCAGACCACTGCTTTATGGAATGAATATGGGTAACATGGCACACAGTGGGTTACTCTGGTGGTCTGGCACAAAGACAGTGCACTTACTTTAATTAAACAATAAACCAGTTTTAATTACATTAACAGTAAGTATTGCAATGATATAATACAAAAAAACAGTTTCCCCACATAACATGTGCAGTAATGGAGTAGTCTCTGCCTGTGGTGTACCACTTTAAATATTGACCACGCTCTGTGTGTCCTTGTAAGTTGGTGTACACTTATCTGTTGCCTCAGAGTTTGTATCCATAAGGAAAATTGTCTGTCCAGTAATCTGTCCTTCTAATAGATGGTAACAAGCTGATCAAGGTTGTATTTTGTCTTGTAACCTAATATGTTTGCTTAATCTGGACAGAGTTGCACTGTCCGCACCCCAGTGTTATCCCAAGGATACCGGGAGGTGTGCAGAAACAATACACTCATGACAAGTGAAGTGAATCTGATAAAAGTTAATAAAAAAAGCTTTTCAACATAAGGCAGAAAGGCTGAGAATAAAGCCATCAGAGAAGCGTCTGGATCATTTCCTAATGTGCTTCTGTGGAGCTAGGTTCTGTTGTCTCTGATATTTGGACGTGCTAAAGATAGAGAGAGGAAAGGTTGTAATAATATAGTATTCCCTGGGATTATGATCAAAAAATCAAGATATATAATCTATATATTTTATGGATTAATAGATTCAGAATCATTTTGGTATATACACCAGGAAAATTATTAGGGAGGGCAGGTTGGCGCTTTTGCTAGATGGCTGTCCTATCCCTAGGACAAATAAGGTTTGCAGGGCATAGTTTCTGTAAACTCTTCTTTGCCCCATGGTAGGCAGCCACCTAGCAACAGTTGGTGGGCGGACTAGTAGACACCTGGTCATTTCCCTTACGAAGTTCAGTTGCTCTGGCTCTGTAGGACAACACAATGTCTGACAAAAGCTGTCGGATGACCAGTTAGCTGCTCTGAGGATGGACCATAAGGGAAAGGAAGGCTTCTTCCAGGAAGCAGCTCCCTTAAAGAAATGGGTTGGGAAATGTTCCACTATGTGCTTAAAGGGCAAGTCCAGCCTGAAACGAAACGTACATACAGGTAAATCACCCCCCAAAACATAACAGTAATAGTTTGAAATCTGAAATATATGTCTAACCTGAAATCCTGCACAATGTCCTGTTCCCCTGTTTCTTTCTGCTTCGGTTTCTTCAGTTAGCAACTGTCAGTTATGGATTTGACAGTTGACATCACAGCCAATGACTGATGTTAATCCCCTGCCTGCCTCTTCTGGCATGCACAGGCTCAGTACAGGCTCAGTACAGGTTTCTAAATTGCTCAGTTTCCATGAAACTGTAATGAATTCATAGGACAAAACTTGATACATCAACATATATATTAAAGAAGCTATTCTTTCTAAGATATCTTTTTATGAGGGTGGAGTGTCCTTTAATGAAAAACTATGCATAAGGAAGTTCATCAATATTTTTAAGCTCAATGAGTTCCTTGGAAATAGTGTGAGGTTTTAGTTTTCCCTTTTAGAATTATGTGAGAGCACCACCTAGGTGATATCCAAGGTTCATGGATGCAGATAAATGCATTCTAGTTTAATACCTAGAGGTCGAAGGGGAAGGACGTTAATTCCAGTCTGCTAGGTAATTAGGAGGATATCAATGTCCCACGAAGATGTGTATCCTGAAACAGGTGGCCTAGAAAGTGAAGCTCCTTTTAGCAATCGTAATTTATAGTTTAGCTTAAAGGAGAACTAAACGCAATTTTTTATACTCCGAATCTGAAAACAACCCCCCTAAAAACACTATAAATACCAATTTTAGTAAATTGTTTATTAAAAAGAATGTACCGTATATACTCGAGTATAAGCCGAGGTTTCAGTCTTTTAAATTAGGCTGAAATCCCGACTCGGCTTATATCGGGTCAAGTAAAAATTGTGGAATCTCGGCTGCCGATCGCTTGTACAAGCTAACATCAGAAGCATGTGTTCCGCCTGGCATTCCGCGCTGATCTGCAGGATGACGTCCTTGTACAGACGATCGGCAGCCAGCAGATTCCACAAATATTTACTTGGCCCGAGTGAGTACTTAAATCTTACTTACCTCACTGAACTTGGGGGCCTTTCCGGGGTGCAGTCCATAAAAAAAGCCTCATTCCTTGGCACGGCAGTGTTTGGAAACTACAACTCCCGGTTACTAAAGCATGATGGGAGTTGTAGTTTCCAAAACATCTGGAGTGCCAAGGAATGAGGCTTTTTTATAGACAGCAGAGTTCCCATACAGTATTAAAAGGCAGTAGTGGTCATAATTTCAACCCCTCGGCTATACTCGAGTCAGTCATGTTTTACTTTTTAAGGTAAAAATGGGTACCTCGGCTTTTACTCGAGTATACGGTAAGCCTGTTAGAACTGGAAGTATCTGTGTGTATGTGCAGTGTTAGACCACACCTCCTGGCCTCAGTCACATGCCCTTGCTTTTTTTTTGTCCTGTAAAAGGATTTGCTAGAGATTATTAATGGGCCGTAACCAACTGTAACTGTTTCTGCCATAGTAAGGACTGAGCATAGTCATAACATGGTCTTGGCCAAACTGTGTGATACTAGAATGCTGTGAAGTAAAGCACAAACTATATGGTATTTAGGTAAATTTCCCGTATCAAATGAGAGGTCAGGCACGATTACTGGTTTTAAAAAAGGTGTTCGGACTTCTGGTTCAGTGTTGTTCTGTGGCTTTAGTTGTCCTTTAAGGAATTAATGTGCAATTATTGAGTTACTCTGCGAAACGGGACAGTATTTGATTGGCAAGGGATTTGACCATATTGTGGGGGCAGAGCTGTAAACCGGAAGAGACTGAAGGAGGAAGACAGAACCTTTCAAGAGTAAGGTAGGGTTATTAGGGTACTAGAAAAAAAAAAACTACACTGAAAGCCTAAGCTATCTAGTAATAATAAGTTGGATTTACAGTACCCTTTAAAATTATATATACCGGTTAATATATATTTATAAGGAATATTTGGTTTATATCTGACCTTGACCTGTATACATTATGCACACAAGTAGGAGCTAGATTCTAAATTAAGGACTGGCATCTGGGACATATAAACCTAGAAGCCAGCTGCTCAAAATTGAAAACCTCTGGTGAGACTGAAATGGCCAACATTGCGAGAATAGCTTAGAAGGGAGGGTCCTTACCAGGTAACCTCACACAAGCCATTCGAAGCTACTAATCTTCCCTCTTTCTGAGGAAGCAGAGGACCAGGACACAGTTAGAGGCCCAGTCCACTGTGGAAGATGTCGTGGGTGCATCAAACCAGTTTTGTGTGAGGAAAACACTTCTTACCCTCAATGGCGTCTGCTCAAAACGAGCATCCGGGTGACTGTGAAGACATTTTTGAAACATACTACCAGGTATGAAGCACTTGAAGTGTCAAGGGAAGAAATTTCTCTTATATAAACAGATTCCTCGTCTGAGTAGGATGTAAGGCTTCTCTTACAACCCATTTGGGTGGCAATTTCTAAGAAGTATCTGATTGATAAAAATAGCTTACTGCAGTAGCTTTGACATTCATTGTGTCCTCCTCCCTGGCGCAGCTGAAAATATAATCTGCTTTGCCGTGAGATTGCATGCATGAATGCTATAAGAGTGTTTTACATAGCATATCGGCGATTTGTAATAGGACATAGGACTATATTCAAATCATGCTACATATTTTTGCATCCGTGAGACACAAATTTAAAAAAATGTAATTAAAATTTAGCTACACCTCTGTCTCTTCCGGTACTCTAGGTAGAACTCTAAGGGCCCCCACACTAAATAGAACAATTGAGAAAGGTCTGTTGAGAAGATAAAAATACCATTACATTTTGCTTTTTAATATGATAGGATGGATGGATCGAATATTAAGGGCAATTAAACCTTCAAAGTCATCCCTGTTGATAGCACCCAGTGTGAAGACATTAAACTGCAGGGCTTACATTTATTGCAGAAAACAAGCCCTGCAAAGTAGCTTAATTCTCCTTTAAGATCTGCTATAGATGAAGCTAAAGTATACAAGCATATGCAGAACACATTTTTCATCCGTCATTTTTTGTACTGAAAAGCCTTGAGAATAAATGAAAGAGAAAATGAAAAGCTCTGCAATCAAACAAAGCATTATATGAAAAAAGCAATTAAAGCTCTAAGTGAATAGGGTACATTGATTTGGTCTATATAAACTTTGGAGTTTGAAAAATGTAATTAAGGAATCTCTTATTGTGCACTATTGCAGTGCTTCTAATTAGTCCATAGGGTTAGTAAAGAATTTTTCCTTTCATGTTCTCTTAAAGGGACAGTTCAGTGGAATTTATCATATTTGTTAAATTGTTAGTTTGTGTAATGCCTTCTTAGTTACAGTATTTTACATATTCTCTCCCATTGTTTGGCTTAGGATCAGTGTTAGAGCACTGTCTAAATATATTGACTCATACCTCCAACCATTAGCGCACGGATCCCCCACTGTCTAAAAGACACCACAGATCTACTTATATAGACTACGTACACTGGGCCATTGAACTCTGAAACATATCTATGTCCATAGATATACAAGCACTCTACAACTCAATCCCACAAGATGAAGGTTTAGCCACCATTGAAGAGTGCCTACTTGACACAAACTTACCAACACCCAAAATATATTTCGTTGGACTGCCGAGAGCTAGTACTGAAGAAAAACTACTTCAGATTCTTAAAACAATAATATTGGCAACTACAAGGCAGCTCCATGGGCGCCACAGTAGCTCCGTCCTCGCAAACATATTTGTCAATAAACTGAGAACAGATGTTCATCCATAACTCAGCATACCACCCACACATCAAAGGATAATACAGATTTGTAGATGATATCCTCATCATTTGGGAAGGCCCTGTCAGTAAATTGGAAGAAATGGTTGAGAGGCAAACAGGTACATAGTCCATCAAGTTTACTTACACACCTCACAAACGGTAATGCCATACCTTGATGTACTCCACAATTGAAGGTACACAATTAACAACTAACCTGTATAGGAAACCTACTGACAGGAACAATTTACTCCATCCAGTAGCTTCCATCACCCCAAAGTCTTTAAAGGCATACCGAAAGGCAAATATATGAGGGCAAGAGAATCATTTCTAACGACACAGAATATATGGCCACAATGCGGAATCTTAACCAAAGGTTTACACAATGAGGGTACGACAAAACTACCATAAAAAAGCTGAAAACTACACAGCCACCTCACTAGAGAACAACTATAGTTAACAAAACTAAAGAGACCACAGGAAAAACCCTGCGTTAGTATCCACATATAACCACACAGTCGGACTATCGAGAAGTCCTGAAAAGACATTGGCCGATGCTTCAACAAGATCCTAAGTATGGACACCTGTTCCAAACCCCAATAAGGTTTTGCTACAAACGTGGCAAAAAACATCAAAGATAAATTGTGTCTTCCGACTTACAGCGGGACCACCAGAACCCCCAAGCCCGAACGCAAGGGAACATTCCCTGTATGAATTGCAACTCTGCAGCAGTATAATAAAGGTAAACACATAACCATCCAACCAGGGGGTATAAAATACCGCTGAATAAGTATGCTACTTGTGAAACAATAGCAGTCATCTACATGTTAAAGTGCCTATGTGGCAAAGTGTACATTGGGCAGACAGGTAGACCAGCAAAAATACGCATCCAGAGCACAAAGGTAACATTAGAAATGATGGGCCAATACCCATACTGACACTTCAGTGTCCAAACACTTCGCAGAAATGAAACATAATGTCTCACAATTACGTTGGGTATACTAGATACTGTGAAACTAACTTTAAGGGGTGGGGATCTCACTAAAAGGTTATTACAGACTGAAGCGATTTGGATCAAAGGCTAAACAGCATGTACCCAGCAGGACTAAATGATTGTTGGTCGATAAACCGTTTTTATGATATATCACTCACAATGTGTTTTTATGTCCCCAGGAACCCCTAGTGCTGAATACGCCTGCAGTACCAACATAGATTGGATAAGTATAACAGTTACTGGTAGAGTTGGTATACTATGTATATGTAAATTATAATTTAATCTCTAAGACTGACACATGTTTTCCAGAAGTGTCAAAGTTATAACGTTTTGTGTTGTTGATAAAATATGTCACTTCCCGATTGTACATTCGCTGGACACTCTACACGTGGTGGTGGGATTTGTTACCTTGGATATTTTTTGGACTTTTTATGGACATGGCTCTTCAGCCAATGGAGGGAAGGGGTGGGTATTGTGGGAGTATTTAGGGAGTCACTGAATGGTGTTTGCATACACTTGATAAAGACCCGGCTGTGGGTCTAAACATGTCGGTTTAAAAAACACTCTGTGTTCGCAGTTCCTCTGTGTGGCGTCCACTTCCTTTCATTAGTTTATATTTCCACACTGCGGGGAACGGAAGCAGTAGGAAGGAGTGACCCAATAAACAGTATCCTGGCAGCGAAGCGTACACTGTTCAACTATATTCCTATGGGACAGACCCTGGCCCATCTGAAAAAGAGCTGCTAGCTACAAAACAAAAAACTAGGATGATTTGAAAAATAGGAGAGACAGAATAAGATTCCTTGGATTCGTGAAAGAATCGAGGGCCAAGACCCTGCACAATTCTTGGAGACCTGGCTAAAAAAACACCTAGGTGATAAAGGCCCAACCCCTATCTTGCAGTTGAAAGGGCACATAGAGTTCCACCAGCACCTGGATGCTGCACCAGACTGCTAATTGCCCGACTTCACAACGCCAGAGATAGGGATACAATACTGGCCTGACCCGCACGGCAGGAAATCGTCACGCACGAAATGCGGAGATTAAGATATTCCCAGATTTCTCTATGGAACTACAAAAAAAGGGCCACCTTTCTGGAGATTAAAAAAAGTCTCCAACAAAAAGGCCTCCAGCATCCAACTGACTGGACTCCAGATAAGTATTGAAAACGCAAAAATTCCTCCCCTTTAAACCATGAGCCACTATGCGTTAGAGATCCCAGGTAACTATATGGCTTACTACTGATTTAAGACAATACATGTCAATGTTGGTAAATACAGTATTAGCTGCTTTATTCAAACACTCTATAATCTGTACTACAAACACACCGAGACTATGATCAACTCCAATAACAAGTTTTGACTTTTAGAAAGATATGACCATATAAATACACTTTGACAAATAATATATGGCATATGACATACTGAAAAGTCATTAACAGGCCATATAACTGAAATTGTCCAACATAAAAGCGTCTATTGGATTTACAGTTATAAGGGAGCTCCTTCATAAGGTTCCGTCTCCCAAGTCCAATAAAAAGATTTTGCTTAAATATGCAATTTTTCTAAACGATATGTTTTTAATGCATGTTACCAATTATGCTTCTCAGAAACTGCACAGTTAGTGCAACCCCTAAAAGCTTTTTTTTTTTTTTAGTTGTTATTGGACCTCCAGGTTCCGGAAGTATACCCTTGGTTTTTTTCCCTATGCCCTCCAGAGCCTACCTTTGTGCCTTGAAAGTTGCTGACATCCTGTTAATGGTTTGCTGATGTTAAGCTCCGCCCCTCTGAAATTTCCTTGCTTGCTTCTTGCTCTTTGCAATAGCAATAGAGCCCCTGGCTATCTTTAAGAACTAATCCAAATTACGTGGCCTACATCTAGGATCCCCACAAAAACCTAATAAGTATGTACGCGGATAATATGATCCATCATCTAGCTGACTCAGACGAATTCTAACAAAACGTCCACAAACATAATCTCCACCTTTAGCCCCTCTTTGGCCTATAATGTCTCTTCCCCTAGATCAGGGTCTAAAAATACCTCCACTATTTAGCACACAGTCCCAAAGTAAAACCAAATTGAAATATTTGGCTTCATCTCACAAAGTCCCACAAGAATTTATGGCAAAGATGTACTCCATTACTAGATTTGATCCTTACAAAACTCAGATATGAAAGGATTCCCAATTTAACCTATGGGGAAGGATCATCGTAATTAAAATTGTGCTACTACAAAAAAACTAAATTTCTGCAACATAGTATGATATATATAAGATTATGATTGTAATCCAGTATCTGCCCCTTCCCTGTCCCTGGAGGACTCAAGCATGCACTGTGGAGCTCTCGACTCTCAGCCAATCACAGACATGGCCGGTACGGCCCCTATGCTATTCCGTTCCCAGAAAACAATAGAGGCAGAGCCCCAGGAACGAGGTTGGGTAATTCTATTTCTGGCCACTTTTTAAACTTAAAACCACATGCCAGTGTGCACCGTGGGTTAACTCCCCCCACTTCGGAGGCAGGACAAGAACTTAAAAGTGCTCTGGACCCAGTCTATTCAGTTGTTCTTGTCCTGCCACAGGAGGTGGACTCTGCGCTGTTCCAGCATACATGTTTGGCTTACCTGCGGGGTGTAGAGGAGACGATGGATCCGAGCTCTGTGGTGTAGAGTCCATGGATGGTGCCTGCATGCACGTATGGCTCTAAGTTTGCACCAAAACCGGTTTGTCCCCCAAGATCCGGAGTCTGAAATCACAATCTTGGGAAGCAACCTAAAGGGAAGGGTAGAGGAGTTTCTCCCTCGTGGCTGGTAGGAGAGTAGTGAGAGAGGGGTGGCGTCTGTTAGACCCCAGTGCGTTTTTGAGACCGTTTGGTGAGTTGTACAAACTATTGTCATTCGAATTGGTTCCTTCATCTATGTACAAGGGATTGATTGTATTCTCTGTATATTTCAGCTACAATGTCTCAAGCCTGTTCTGATGCTACCTCTAAGCAGACCAGAATCTTCATTATCTGAGGATGTTAAATCCAAAAACAAACTGCATAGAAAGTTTTAATGAAGTCTAAACATTTAGTGTTTCTAATTGTGAATCTCGTATAGATCAGGGAAATTTGTGATTCCTGTATAATAAGGCTGTTTTAAAGCAGAGAGACTCAGTTCTATGTCTGAATTTTTTCTGGTTTAAAGCTTCCATGATTGATACATGTAATACTATTAAGTTGAGTTACTAGGTTATCAAAGAAAGAAATATAAGACGTTGATCGTTCCAACAGCCCATTGGATTCTTTGGATCCTTTATTTAAGATATATGTAATGTTAGGTTGGAAGTTCCCAAACCTGAAGAGGGTATTATGGATACATTTTTTTAAAGCTAATAGAAAAGTCTCTTTTGTCTTCGGTGCATGATTCCATCATAACTCTATAGAGGCCGAATGGAATATCAGATAAGAGGTTAGTCCCTTCCCTGGATTTGATAAGGAGTACATTCGATAGTACCTTTAAGAAAAGATGGAGAATAAGTATAGTACAGTATAGTATAGTACAGTATAGTATAGTACAGTACAGTATAGTACAGTATAGTGCAGTATAGTATAGTACAGTATAGTACAGTATAGTATAGTACAGTATAGTATATTATAGTATAGTTCAGTACAGTGCTTGTGAAGGTTCTCATTCATCCAGGTCATGGTATATCTGTTGTATTCAATTAGATCAACTGGACTTGAAATGTAGTTCTTGAAGACGTTTCGCTAGTCATCCGACTGGCTTTCTCAATTCAGAATGACTTGTACAAGAATCTGTGGCAATTATGTACCCTGGAGAATCCCAATTAGCATATCACAGCCAGGTGTTAAGGGTGTGATTAGATAGTGGCTAAGAGGTGTTATAGGAACGCCCAGAGTAAGGTGTTAAAACAGCATTGTACATGGCAGACAGTTGGTGTCGAACCCCCCCACCTCTATTTAGGCTTGGTTTCTTTATTTTCACATAAATACCAAAACACAAGAAAAGCGACATCATATATGCGGTGCAGTGCAGTGAAGAATGCTCTGATTTGTATGTGGGGGAGACCAAACAGCAACTGCATCAACGTATGGCCCAGCACAGAAGAGACAATTCCTCGGGTCAGGACTCAGCCGTGTATCTGCATCTTAAGGATAAAGGACATACCTTTGAAGATTGTAATGTTAACATACTGGCGAAGGAACGTGACTGGTTCAAGAGAGGTGTTTAAGGAGGCCATTTATGTGAAAATAAAGAAACCAAGCCTAAATAGAGGTGGGGGGGTTCGACACCAACTGTCTGCCATGTACAATGCTGTTTTAACACCTTACTCTGGGTGTTCCTATAACACCTCTTAGCCACCATCCAATCACACCCTTAACACCTGGCTGTGATATGCTAATTGGGATTCTCCAGGGTACATAATTGCCACAGATTCTTGTACAAGTCATTCTGAATTGAGAAAGCCAGTCGGATGACTAGCGAAACGTCTTCAAGAACTACATTTCAAGTCCAGTTGATCTAATTGAATACAACAGATATAGTTCAGTACAGTATTGTATAGTTCAGTACAGTATAGTATAATACAGTATAGTACAGTACAGTACAGTATAGTATAGTATAGTACAGTATAGTATAGTACAGTATAGTATAGTACAGTATAGTATAGTACAGTACAGTATAGTATAATACAGTATAGTATAGTATAGTACAGTACAGTATAGTACAGTATAGTATAGTAAAGTATAGTATAGTTCAGTACAGTATAGTATAGTACAGTATAGTTCAGTACAGTACAGTATAGTACAGTATAGTTCAGTACAGTACAGTATAGTACAGTATAGTTCAGTACAGTACAGTATAGTACAGTATAGTACAGTACAGTATAGTACAGTACAGTATAGTACAGTATAGTACAGTACAGTATAGTACCGTATAGTATAGTACAGTACAGTACAGTATAGTACAGTATAGTATAGTGCAGTATAGTATAGTACAGTATAGTATAGTACAGTATAGTATAGTAGAGTATAGTATAGTACAGTATAGTATAGTACAGTACAGTATAGTATAGTACAGCATAGTATAGTATAGTACAGTATAGTATAGTACAGTATAGTATAGTACAGTACAGTATAGTATAGTACAGTATAGTATATTATAGTATAGTTCAGTACAGTATTGTATAGTTCAGTACAGTATAGTATAATACAGTATAGTACAGTACAGTACAGTATAGTACAGTATAGTACAGTATAGTATAGTACAGTATAGTATAATACAGTATAGTATAGTACAGTACAGTACAGTATAGTACAGTATAGTATAGTTCAGTACAGTATAGTACAGTATAGTTCAGTACAGTACAGTACAGTATAGTATAATATAGTACAGTACAGTACAGTATAGTACAGTATAGTTCAGTACAGTACAGTATAGTACAGTATAGTTCAGTACAGTACAGTATAGTACAGTATAGTACAGTACAGTAGTAGCCTTTGTTTCAGTAACCCTCAAATGTATTGTTCAATAACCCTCTAATGTATTCTTCGATTTTGGTAATTCTCAAATGTAGCCTTCGGTTTTTTTTTGTAACCCACAAATGTAGCCTTTGCTTCAGTAACCCTCAATGTATTGTTCAGTAATTATCAAATGTATTCTTCGATTTTGGTAAGCCTCAAATGTAGCCTCGATTTCGGTAACCCTGGGATGTATCATTCAGTAATAAATAGTTTCTCCCACACACACAGAAAATCACTAATAGCACACACCAACTTAATTCAGCAAATGTGTCTATCCACACGTGACATTTCGGGTGACACATGACCCCTTCTTAAGGCATTAAGGCCGTGCAGGACAACCATAAGGAGCAGAAGAGAAAGATCGCTGTTATGTGAAAGAGTCATCTTGTTTTTGCAATGTAACTTGTATTGATTATCTCCATTTTAATAATTGAATCTGTCTTTCTGCAGTGCTTTGTGGGGGAAGTATTCCTTTATGTGAAGAGTTTATACAGGTCTATGCATTGGCTGAAGGAATTAGAATCTGGATGGTAAGAAATATACAGGCTTACAAATGTGTGAACATATACTGGTATGAGATATGTTATCCATGCTTTAGACTTGCCTTTCCTTGGATAAAGTGTTCTAAATAAAAGAGAAATAAATAAATCTGTACTGCAAAGGTAACTAGAAGGCCATTTTGTTTTATTACAGCGTCAAAATAAGTTGGACAGATGGTGAAGACTTTCAGGTTTTTGTAGTAATCCTGATAAGAAAACAACTAGTTAAAAAAAAATTCTTGTACAGTGTTATGATTTTATAATCTGCTTTAAATTGTGGGCTGTATGGATAAAAAATATCTGTACCGAAGTACATTTTGTATGAAGCATAAAATGTTATTTTGAAAGAATTTCTTCAATGCAGAAACATTGAAAGTTTCCTTTCCAAAAAAAAGGCTCAGTGGTCAGAACCATCCAAATCAAATGTTTGGTCTTTTCAGCTGAATTGAAACAGAAATCTCTACATGCTAATGGTGACAAGTTTGCCTGGATGTGATTGAAAAAACCCAGAAACTTGGTAAGTTGTTTGAAATATCTATACTCTTTTAAAAACGATTATTATATCTTAGTTTCCTCATTTACTGTATAAACCGCCCGAGGTACTTTTAACTGAAAAACCAGGAAAACTGCTTGACTCGAGTATAAACCGATGGTTGACTTTCTCCCATAACAGTCCAATACACAGACCCATAGAAAGTCCCATACACAGCCCCATAGAAAGTCCCATACACAGATGTGCCCTGCATACCTTTCTGTGCAGCCAGTTTGTTGAATCCTGTTTCTTCTATAATTTTTTCCCCTTTCCCTTCAGTCTGGGCTAATCTAAGTGAGCAGGGCAACAGTTGCCTACCCACCTAAATCCAGAGGATTCTGGTGTTTACAGGGTACAGTTTTCCTGGGCTATGTGATTTTGTCCATCTCCTTCTTCAAGCATCCAGATCAGCCCAGACCTGAGTATAACTGAGGGGAGAATTTCAGGATGGTTTAAAGTACAATTAAAGTAGTAAGGCTTCTGTAAAAAAAGTGAGACCGGCTGCATACATTAATTCTGTGTGTGATCGATAGAAAAGAGTGTATGGGGAGGATGTTATCTATTGTTGATTTCTGATTCTGTATTTTTTTAAGGCTTTAGTTGCCCTTTAAATGGACAGCAAATTCACATCAGTAGTCCCATACAGTAATAGCCATAATGGTTGGGCTATTACTGTAGGGGGACTACTGTATGGGAATTCTGCTGTCCATTTAAAGGGCAACTAAAGCCTTAAAACAATCAGAAGGTAGTAGTATTGATATTTTCTACCCTCTGCTTTATACTCAAGTCAATCATTTTTGCTAAGTTTTTTCGGGTAAAAGTGTCCTCGGTTTATACTCAATTGTTTATACTCGAATACATACAGTCTTAGATTCTGGGATAGTAAGTTATCTAAGCATTACTTATGGCAGGACACAATGAAAATGATCTTAAATTTATGGTGCTGTAGATGGTAAGGCCATCTCTGAGAGGGGGATAGGGGTCCCAAACTGCGTCAGAGGGAGGTTGGTGGGTACATAAATTAAACTTGTTGTATCCAAATAGACTAAATAGAGACTGGGATCTTTATTTGATACAACTCCAGGGTCATTTCTGTGTATGGCATGCTGTTGCATCTATGTTGTACAGGTTCTGGGGCGCATATATGGCTGCAATGTGATTGAAAATAGGGGAGGGACTTTATGTATGTCACTTCCTGTGATAGGCTTTATATTTTGATGTGTAAATATGTATCATTGTGACTGTCTGTCATCAACTGTTGCCTATGTTTCCCTGTAGTTGCATTATATTTTTGATCCAGATTTAGAATAAACCACAAGTAGCAAATCTGAATGCTGTGTCATTCTGGGTGTACTTATAGCACACTGTGCCTGGTGCAAGTATATAGGAGATCTGTTGTATATTGCTTTTTCAATAAACAGTTGATACAGCACTCAGGACTTTGCTACATGTGGCATTTTGAAGCATAAAGTCCTGATTGCTCTATCATTATTTAACTATATATGTTTTCTGGTTTGCAGAAGTCTCTGCAACTATCTCTGCATTTGGCAGAGCCTCCTGTGTGTCTCCTCTGAAAAAGCTATTACAGCTTACATATTACCCCAACTCATAAGTTACTTTATGTAAGCCCCAGTATCCAGCCCCAGTATCCAGCCCCAGTATCCACCTCTGTGTATGTATTACTTTTATTGTTTATAATATTATACATAAACAAAGGAGTCGTAGGAGTAAGTTGGATATGTAAATGAGTGTTAAGGGGTGGGGCTCTAAACTTGTCCTGGTAGGCCCCTAGTTTTCATATTTCCTGGTGGGTCCCAACAGTCTGGTCCAACACTGTATTAATTGATTCCTGCATACTAGACATCTTCCCTTTAACTGTAAAAATATAATTCTTGTGCTTTTATGGTTTTTTTTTTTTTTTTTTTTTTAATACTACAGCCAAGCAATGCATTAAGAAGAGCTTACTGTTGCTATGTTTTTCGCCAGTGACATCTAAGTTGTCCTTTGATAGCTACCATTTAGGAGAGAATACCCATATTATAATTGTCCAGAATGTAGAAGAACAGTTCATTTGCTGAATCCGATTTTCAAGCTTCAACTGGCTCTCCTGAGACTGTGCATCCTGTCTTTATGGCACAAGTTCAGGCAACTGATGCTGGTTCTCAGAAAAAGCAACAGTCTGAGTTATTTCGTGAAACCCAGTCTGTCTCTCAGACTAAAAATTTAGAAAAGGCGGAAGATTCTACATCTCCTCCCCCACCTCCAACACGCAAAGTGCGTTCACTCGTGCAAAATTGAGACTGATGTCATTTCGCTCAATGGAGGAGACAAGATTAGTGCCAAATGTAAAGGAAAAATATCCTATTCTGAAAACCATATTGGACTTTATAAAGGATCCCGCTCTCTCTCAGGAATGGTAAAAAAAATAGAAGTTTATTTGTATATGTTATTTTATCATTTATTAATTATTATTATTAAGAATTCAAGCTGATCACTACTTCCTAATATTTTAGTAATAGCTAATACTTACAAATGTTATTGTATCACTTGGATAGGCAACAGTTTGGTCCCTCTCTAGGGCCTTTCTTAAGCCAAACAAACTAGATAGGGACTGAACCTAACAGCCAGAATTATTGCATCTTCCAGCTGCCGCAAGCGGTACTGTTTGTATTAAAAAGACTATGTGAACTTAATGCACAGCTGCAGTGCGGTTATATGCTTATCAGTCTGAAATGTGGCTTCTCCCCAACCTATTGCTTAGAAACAGTGTGAAACTTGTTTTCCCAAGTAATTCATAATCAATATACAAACTATAGTTTTTCGGTTTCATCAGGTACTTACCCCTTACTTTCACTCATACTA
Organism: Hymenochirus boettgeri; assembly: GCA_019447015.1. Taxonomy (NCBI): domain Eukaryota; kingdom Metazoa; phylum Chordata; class Amphibia; order Anura; family Pipidae; genus Hymenochirus; species Hymenochirus boettgeri. The sequence goes on along the minus strand of CM033470.1, from coordinate 210,975,084 downwards.
CTAGCATGCTAACTCAGAGCAAGTAGGAGATTTCCATTCATCCGGGTTAGGATAGGGCTTAAAGGGTATGTACACGTCAAATTAGTTTTTTTAAATTGCCCATTAGTGGAAATCATAATCATCCCAACTATCACTGTATCATCTTTTTTGTTGATCTGCCCCCTATTTCATTAGATATCCAATCTGAAACATCTTACATTTCAACATTTCTGTAAGCAGTTTTGTATAGATGGAATGGTTTGACAGTTGGTCTGCTGTATACTGTATGCAGTTTTGAACAGTTGGTATGTGGAAAATAAGTCAGGTCAGTGGTCAGAGCCTGAGCAAAAAAAACTTTATTGAAGGCATGTAGCAACACACACACCTCAGAGTAAGTGCTACTTACACATATTTATTTTAGTTAAGATGACGCAAAGTCCTTTTTTTCGGTATACATACACTTTAAGTTGCTCATACTCTAGGAACTTGCTTTCATTCATGCAGTGTTCTACCAACACTCACCAGACATCAGAAAAACACCCTGGCATGTATCATATGCAATTTAATGCCAAATGATGGGCCAGATGGAGAATTTCAGAGTGTAAATCCACTGCCCGGCAAACACTCTCTTTTTAGACATTTGGTAGATTTGGCAATCGAAAGTTGAATCTGTCAAATGTCTAATAAGTGTATGGCCAGCATTATTGTAGGTGTACAATTACAAAGGCAATTTCAAAGGCAAGAAAATAGTTATTTCTCCTGCAGCCTTAGGGGGACCCAGGAACACAGGGGTACGTACCCTCACTTCAGGAGCGGACACTTTAAAAACTTGAGGCTCCAGTGCTCCTCCCCTCGTATATTAACTCACCAGCACCGGAAGCCTCCTTCAGTTTTAAAAGTGTCCGCTTCAGGAGTGACGGACTTCTCCCCTGCTGGACTGCAATGGAGCCGGTGGTGCGGAGCATAGTCCACCGGCTCCCTACGTGGGATGGTATTTGGCAGGAGGTACCTACCCTGCAACGCTACGGAAGGGCTGGCCATCATGACCCGCGGGTCTAAATGGCCAGGCCCCCTTCCGCTATAGTGGGCAAACCAGCGGTCGGCCACTGCTTATGTCGCATGGCTCAGTATGCTGAGGGAGATCTCCCTTTCGGGCTGGCAGTGCGGACTTAAAAAAAAACAAACTCCCACTCTCAGCAGCGGGTAGTCAGCACCGGGAGCCTTCTCCTCTACCGGAATCAGCTAAGTTCCCCCTCTTAAGGGGAAATCTTCCCTTTTTTCTTCTCCTTTGCTCTGTCTCTCCTCTCCATAGGGAGGCTTGGTTTATAGGTGTGGGAAGCTAATAGTATTTCTCCTTAAGAGACCTGTCTGTATGTATGTGTATATATATGTCTATACATATGTGTATAGTCTCTATTTTTCTCCGCTTCCAACCAGTCATGTCAAACAGGAGAAGTCCGCCTCCTGCTCAAAGTTGACCAAATTCGCCCAGGCGATCTCCTATGTCTGCGCATTATGCCAGACTAAGTTGCCAGCCGGTCACTCTGGACCACTGGTGGACCATGCAGTGCCAACCAGGATACTCAGCCCATGCGATTCCTACCACCAGTCAGGAGCCCGAGTGGGCGAGGACTCTTTGGGCGTTTACTGATTCCATTCAAATCCACCTGCTGGGTCAGTTTTGGCCCGAGCCCTTCGGGGGTCCCCCCTCAGGAGTCCGAACCGCCCTGGGCTAGATCCTTAACAGACTCCATGTCGGTACTATCGGCTTCTATGTCGCAGTTTTTACAGTCGATTAGTCCCGCCGGAGCGGAAGCCAGACCACAAGAGCGGTCAGAACTTCAGGGCCCATGGCGACTCTTGCAGTGGAAAAGGGCCCCTTGGAGGAAGGAGAGAATCGGAAGAAGGAGAACTAGACTCCTCAGCTTCCGAATTGGAAATTCAAACCACATTCACGCCGGAAACGATCGACGATCTTATTAGATCGGTGTTACGGTTCCTGAATATACAGGATCCGGGTGACCAGTAATCCTGCCAAGTCTTTATTCAGTCGTCCCAAGAAACAAACGGCAACCTTTCCTTCATACGATCAGTTAGAACAATCGTCTTGGAAGAATGGGTCTCCCGAAAAGAAACTACACTTTTCTAGAAATTTCCAAACGATGTTTCCTTTCCCCAAGGAGGATGTGAATATGTGGTCCATGCCTCCAGTGGTCGATCCCCCAGTGGCTAGGCTTTCTAGAGCCACAGCTGTCCTTTGGCTGAGCCGCCACTTTTAAGGATCCCACGGACAGACTCTGGAAGGTCTGTTGAGAACTTTTTGCTGCTTCAGGGGCTCCCTGTGTCCCACCTTTAATTCCGCTTGGGTTGCCAAGGCTATGGAGCGTGGCTGATCAGCTTTATCAAGCAGTGCTAAGGAGTCTTCAGACAGTCACTTAATTGATATTATCCAACAATTATCGGATGCAGCCATATATATTGGGGATGCACCCTGGAGACTAGCCGTCTCATCGCACAATCATCTGCGGCCTCTACGGCGGCCAGGCGATCTCTATGGCTTAAAGCTTGGGCGGCGGATCCGGCATCTAAGAAGGCTCTTACCAGCCTACCCTTTTTGGGGCGCCAACTGTCCGGGCCTGAACTGGAGAAGATTATTGCCCAAGCCACTGGTGGAAGAGTACTTTTCTTCCACAGGCTAGAGCACGTCGGTTTCCATCGTTTCACGTTAGTCTTCCTTTCGTCCCCCAAGAGGTTCCTTCTACAAACCTCTCGCGGCCGGAGGCTACCAATGCCTTTCCAGCGTCCAGGGGCAAAAACCTTTTTCCCCCTGGCCTTCCAAACGAGGGGGCTTTAAACCAGGGGAGACAAACACAAGCAGGCAGGACTATCCGCTTCCGCCGGGGGTCGCCTTCGTTTTTTCCCACAAGGATGGCAGCTGCCATCCACAGATTCCTGGATTATGGGGGTGATAACCAACGGCTACCAGATAGAATTCTCTTCACGACCTCCACCTCGTTTCTTTCCTTCTCGTTCCACTCTGTCTCAAACAACCAAGGCCCCTAAACGGCTGCGTGCAATCTCTCTTGCGGACAAGGGTTATATCCCCGGTTCCAAACCAGAAGTTCCGGGGATTTATTCTAATCTGTTTCTGGTTCCAAAGAAGGCGGAACCTTTCGACCAGTGCTGGATCTCAAGGCACTCAATATCCATGTGCAGAAGTTCAGATTCAAGATGGAATCCCTGTGCTCAGTAATCTTGCGATCGAGCCGGACAATTCCTAGCTTCCCTAGATATTCAGGATGCTTATCCACCATTCCCATCTGGGCCGGACCACCACCGTTACCTCAGGTTTGCAATAGGTTCCCGGCACTTCCAATTCACCGGCCTTGCCGTTGGACTAGCATCTGCGCCCGCGCGTCTTCACCAAGGTGATACATGCCAGACGGCTTTTCTTCGTCTTCAGGAATCTTCATACTTCCTTACCTGGACGATCTATTGATAAAAGCAGAATCCTTTGAATTGGCTCGTCTTCAGGTGTCTCATGCATGGCGATCTTGTCCGCTTCGGATGGATCATAAATCAGGCAAAGTCCACGACAACCCCATCGAAACGGATGATCGTCCTGGGAATGCTGTTCGATACAGCCATTCACAAGATCATTCTGCCTCAAGACAAGGTCGCCTCCCTGAGGAGCATGACCATTCAGGCTCAAACTTCCAAGAACCTTTCTATTCGACAAGCTATGCGCCTGGTGGGGAATGGTGTCATCAGTGGAAGCGTTTCCGTACGCTCTATTCCTTTGTCCTCTTCAGAGATATCTTCTCAGTTGTTGGGACAAATCACAACAGTCCCTGGACTCTTGGATCCACCCCCGCGTCCGATTCTGACTTCCCTGACCTGGTGGACCTTGGAGAACCACCTACATAGGGCAAAGCACTGTGCTTCCCCGTTTGGACGGTGGTGACCACGGACGCCAGTCTCCGGAATGGGGAGCGGTTGCGACTCTCAGCAGGTCCAGGTCTCTGGACCACGGAGGAGTCTCGGTTGCCGATCAATGTCCAAGAACTGCAAGCGATTTTTCTGTGCTCTATCTCACTGGACAAATCGTTGTGAAGGGCAAGAATGTGCGCATACAGTCAGACAATGCCACGCGGTGGCATACTAAATCATCAAGGGGGCACGAGAAGCGAATTGGTGATGGCCATCGACCTGATGGCTTCCCGACAAATTGCAAGGTTCCGGTATTCTGCGCCAAAACAAGGGATCCGCTGCGGTCCTGATAGATGCCTGGTGGTGCCTTGGAGTTTTCCTTGGGTATGTTTTTCCTCCAACACTTATGATTCCCAGGATCCTGAAAAGGATAAAGAGGGAACGAGCCCGGTGATCTTCATTGCCCTCGATGGCCAAGGAGAGCTTGGTTCTCGGATCTCCTCTCCATGTCAGTCGAGGAACCATGGTCTCTTCCTCTACACACCAGACCTACTTTTACAAGGACCCTTCAGTCATCCGGATCTACAGTGCCTCCATTAAAACCGCGTGGCGCTTGAATCCTTCTTCCAGGGAGGCAATTTACACTGTCTCGATGTGGTGAGAGCCCTGAGGATCTACATTGCTTGCACAAAAGGCATTCGTTCCTCTCCGCGTTGTTTGTTCTTCGGCAGGGCCCCGCCGGGGTCCCCGGGCCTCTTCTCAAACTCTGGCCAGGTGATTAGTGTCTACTATTGTCCGCTGCTACTTAGCATTTGGAGCTGTTCCTCCCTTGCGGGTTACAGTTCACTCTACCAGGGCAGTTGGAGCTTCTTGGGCAGCTCGTCATGCGCCTCGGTGACCAGATAAGTCGGTGGCAATTGGTCTTCAATTCACACGTTTATTAAATTTTACCGCCTCCAGGTATTTACAGAAAGGGATACAGCCTTAAGCGCGCTATCCTTAGAACTGCCGAGGTTAATTCTTCGGCTCTTTTGTCCCACCCTAGTTTCCTCTCGGGACTTTGGGACGTCCCCTGTGTTCCTGGTCCCTCTAAGGCTGTAGGAGATTTTTATGTCTTCCTCACCTGTAAAATCCTTTTCTCGAAGCCGTAAGGGGGACCCAGGTACTTCCCGCCCTTTATTGACATGATTGTCTTTGGCCTGTTCCTGTTCTAGTTTCATACTGTTTTTTGGCTTTCACTCCCCTTTGGACCAACTGAAGGAGGCTTCCGGTGCTGGTGAGTTAATATATGAGGGAGAACACTGGAGCCTCAAGTTTTTAAAGGGTCCGCTCCTGAAGTACTTAACCCCTGTGTTCCTGGGTCCCCCTACGGCTTCGGAGAAAAGGATTTTACAGGTGAGTAAGACATAAAAATCTTCTTATCCTGCTCTGAGTACAAAGTAAATGCAGATGCTACCCACCAAAGTTTTTGTAACCCACAAATGTAGCCTTTGCTTTCAGTAACCCTCAAATATATTGTTCAATAACCCTCAAATGTATTCTTCGATTTTGGTAATTCTCAAATGTAGCCTTCGGTTTTTGTAACCCACAAATGTAGCCTTTGCTTTCAGTAACCCTCAAATGTATTGTTCAGTAATTATCAAATGTATTCTTCGATTTTGGTAAGCCTCAAATGTAGCCTTCGATTTCGGTAACCCTGGGATGTATCATTCAGTAATAAAGATAGGTTCTCCCGCACCACAGCAGAAAATCACTAATAGCACACACCAGACTTAATTCAGCAAATGTGTCTATCCACACGTGACATTTCGGTGACACATGACACCTTCTTAAGGCATTAAGGCCGTGCAGGACAACCATAAGGAGCAGAAGAGAAAGATCAGCTGTTGATGTGAAAGAGTCATCTTGTTTTTGCAATGTAACTTGTATTGATTATCTTCATTTTAATAATTGAATTGTCTTTCTGCAGTGCTTTGTGGGGGAAGTATTCCTTTATGTGAAGAGTTTATACAGGTCTATGCATTGGCTGAAGGAATTAGAATCTGGATGGTAAGAAATATACAGGCTTAACAAATGTGTGAACATATACTGGTATGAGATATGTTATCCATGCTTTAGACTTGCCTTTCCTTGGATAAAGTGTTCTAAATAAAAGAGAAATAAATAAATCTGTACTGCAAAGGTAACTAGAAGGCCATTTTTGTTTTATTACAGCGTCAAAATAAGTTGGACAGATGGTGATAGACTTTCAGGTTTTTGTAGTAATCCTGATAAGAAAACAACTAGTTAAAAAAAAATTCTGTGTACAGTGTTATGATTTTATAAATCTGCTTTAAATTGTGGGCTGTATGGATAAAAAATATCTGTACCGAAGTACATTTTGTATGAAGCATAAAATGTTATTTGAAAGAATTTCTTCAATCCAGAAACATTGAAAGTTTCCTTTCCAAAAAAAAAGGCTCAGTGGTCAGAACCATCCAAATCAAAATGTTTGGTCTTTTCAGCTGGAATTGAAACAGAAATCTCTACATGCTAATGGTGACAAAGTTTGCCTGGATGTGATTGAAACAAACCCAGAGAACTTGGGTAAGTTGATTTGAAATATCTATACTCTTTTAAAACGATTATTATATCTTAGTTTCCTCATTTACTGTATAAACCGACCGAGGTACTTTTAACTGAAAAACCAGGAAAACTGCTTGACTCGAGTATAAACCGATGGTTGACTTTCTCCCATAGACAGTCCAATACACAGACCCATAGAAAGTCCCATACACAGCCCCATAGAAAGTCCCATACACAGATGTGCCCTGCATACCTTTCTGTGCAGCCAGTTTGTTGAATCCTGTTTCTTCTATAATTTTTTTCCCTTTCCCTTCAGTCTGGGCTAATCTAAGTGAGCAGGGCAACAGTTGCCTAACCCACCTAAATCCAAGAGGATTCTGTGTGTTACAGGGTACAGTTTTCCCAGGGCTATGTGATTTTGTCCATCTCCTTCTTCAAGCATCCAGATCAGCCCAGACCTGAGTATAAGCTGAGGGGAGAATTTCAGGATGGTTTAAAGTACAATTAAAGTAGTAAAGGCTTCTGTAAAAAAAAGTGAGACCGGCTGCATACATTAATTCTGTGTGTGATCGATTTAGAAAGAGTGTATGGGGAGGATGGTATCTATTGTTGATTTCTGATTCTGTATTTTTTTAAGGCTTTAGTTGCCCTTTAAATGGACAGCAGAATTCACATACAGTAGTCCCATACAGTAATAGCCATAATGGATTTGGCTATTACTGTATGGGACTACTGTATGGGAATTCTGCTGTCCATTTAAAGGGCAACTAAAGCCTTAAAACAATCAGAAGGTAGTAGTATTGATATTTTCTACCCTCGCTTTATACTCAAGTCAATCATTTTTGCTAAGTTTTTTCGGGTAAAAAGGGTCCTCGGTTTATACTCAAGTTGGTTTATACTCGAATACATACAGTCTTAGATTCTGGGATAGTAAGTTATCTAAGCATTACTTAATGGCAGGACACAATGAAAATGATCTTAAATTTATGGTGCTGTAGATGGTAAGGCCATCTCTGAGAGGGGGGATAGGGGTCCCAAACTGCGTCAGAGGGAGGTGTGGTGGGTACATAAATTAAACTTGTTGTATCCGAATAGACTAAATAGAGACTGGGATCTTTATTTGATACAACTCCAGGGTCATTTTCTGTGTATGGCATGCTGTTGCATCTATGTTGTACAGGTTCTGGGGCGGCATATATGGCTGCAATGTGATTGAAAATAGGGGGAGGGACTTTATGTATGTCACTTCCTGTGATAGGCTTTATATTTTGATGTGTAAATATGTATCATTGTGACTGTCTGTCATCAACTGTTGCCTATGTTTCCCTGTAATGTTGCATTATATTTTTGATCCAGATTTATGAATAAACCACAAGTAGCAAATCTGAATGCTGTGTCATTCTGGGTGTACTTATAGCACACTGTGCCTGGTGCAAGTATATAGGGAGATCTGTTGTATATTGCTTTTTCAATAAACAGTTGATACAGCACTCAGGACTTTGCTACATGTGGCATTTTGAAGCAATATAGTCCTGAGTGCTCTATCATTATTTAACTATATATGTTTTCTGGGTTGCAGAAGTCTCTGCAACTATCTCTGCATTTGGCAGAGCCTCCTGTGTGTCTCCTCTGAAAAAGCTATTACAGCTTACATATTACCCCAACTCATAAGTTACTTTATGTAAGCCCCAGTATCCAGCCCCAGTATCCAGCCCCAGTATCCACCTCTGTGTATGTATTACTTGTATTGTTAATAATATTATACATAAACAAAAGGAGTCAGTAGGAGTAAGTTGGATATGTAAATGAGTGTTAAGGGGTGGGGCTCTAAACTTGTCCTGGTAGGCCCCAAGTTTCATATTTCCTGGTGGGTCCCAACAGTCTGGTCCAACACTGTATTTTGATTCCTGCATAGCTAGACATCTTCCCTTTAACTGTAAAAATATAATTCTTGTGCTTTTATGTTTTTTTTTTGTTTGTTTTTTTTTAATACTACAGCCAAGGAATGCATTAAGAAGAGCTTACTGTTGCTATTGTTTTCGCCAGTGACATCTAAGTTGTCCTTTGATAGCTACCATTTAGGAGAGAATACCCATATTATAAATTGTCCAGAATGTAGAAGGAACAGTTCATTTGCTGAATCCGATTTTCAAGCTTCAACTGGCTCTCCTGAGACTGTGCATCCTGTCTTTATGGCACAAGTTCAGGCAACTGATGCTGGTTCTCAGAAAAAGCAACAGTCTGAGTTATTTCGTGAAACCCAGTCTGTCTCTCAGACTAAAAATTTAGAAAAGGCGGAAGATTCTACATCTCCTCCCCCAACTCCAACACGCAAAGTGCCCTTCACTCGTGCAAAATTGAGACTGATGTCATTTCGCTCAATGGAGGAGACAAGATTAGTGCCAAATGTAAAGGAAAAATATCCTATTCTGAAAACCATATTGGACTTTATTAAGGATCCCGCTCTCTCTCAGGAATGGTAAAAAAAATAGAAGTTTATTTGTATATGTATTATTATCATTTATTAAATTATTATTATTAAGAATTCAAGCTGATACACTACTTCCTAAATTATTAGTATATAGCTAATACTTACAAATGTTATTGTATCACTTGGATAGGCAACAGTTTGGTCCCTCTCTAGGGCCTTTCTTAAGCCAAACAAACTAGATAGGGACTGAACCTAACAGCCAAGAATTATTGCATCTTCCAGCTGCCTGCAAGCGGTACTGTTTGTATTAAAAAAGACTATGTGAACTTAATGCACAGCTGCAGTGCGGTTATATGCTTTATCAGTCTGAAATGTGGCTTCTCCCAACCTATTGCTTAGAAACAGTGTGAAACTTGTTTTCCCAAGTAATTCATAATCAATATACAAACTATAGTTTTTCGGTTTCATCAGGTACTTTACCCCTTACTTTCACTCATACTACTAGGCATGCTAACTCAGAGCAAGTAGGAGATTTCCATTCAGCTCCTGGTTAGGATAGGGCTTAAAGGGTATGTACACTGTCAAATTAGTTTTTTTAAATTGCCCATTAGTGGAAATCATAATTCATCCCAACTATCACTGTATCATCTTTTTTGTTGATCTGCCCCCTATTTCATTAGATATCCAATCTGAAACATCTTACATTTCAACATTTCTGTAAGCAGTTTTGTTGTAGATGGAATGGTTTGACAGTTGGTCTGCTGTATACTGTATGCAGTTTTGACAGTTGGTATGTGGAAAAATAGTCAGGTCAGTGGTCAGAGCCTGAGCAAAAAAAACTTTATTGAAGGCATGTAGCAACACACACACCTCAGAGTAAGTGCTACTTACACATATTTATTTATAGATTAAGATGACGCAAAGTCCTTTTTTCGGTATACATACACTTTAAGTTGCTCATATTCTAGGAACTTGCTTTCATTCATGCAGTGTTCTACCAACACTCACCAGACATCAGAAGAACCGCCTGGCATGATATCATATGCAATTTAATGCCAAATGAATGGGCCAGATGGAGAATTTCAGAGTGTAAATCCACTGCCCGGCAAACACTCTCTTTTTAGACATTTGGTAGATTTGGCAATCGAAAGTTGAATCTGTCAAATGTCTAATAAGTGTATGGCCAGCATTATTGTAGGTGTACAATTACAAAGGCAATTTCAAAGGCAAGAAAATAGTTATTTCTCCTGCAGCCTTAGGGGGACCCAGGAACACAGGGGTTAAGTACCCTCACTTCAGGAGCGGACACTTTAAAAACTTGAGGCTCCAGTGCTCCTCCCCTCGTATATTAACTCACCAGCACCGGAAGCCTCCTTCAGTTTTAAAAGTGTCCGCTTCAGGAGTGACGGACTTCTCCCCTGCTGGACTGCAATGGAGCCGGTGGTGCGGAGCATAGTCCACCGGCTCCCTACGTGGGATGGTATTTGGCAGGAGGTACCTACCCTGCAACGCTACGGAAGGGCTGGCCATCATGACCCGCGGGTCTAAAATGGCCAGGCCCCCCTTCCGCTATAGTGGGCAAACCAGCGGTCGGCCACTGCTTATGTCGCATGGCTCAGTATGCTGAGGGAGATCTCCCTTTCGGGCTGGCAGGTGCGGACTTAAAAAAAAACAAACTCCCAGGCTTTTTCTAGGGGGCGGGACTTCCACCTACTTCTGGTTCCTCTCTCTGTCTTCTCGGTGCTCTCAGCAGCGGGTAGTCAGCACCGGGAGCCTTCTCCTCTACCGGAATCAGCTAAGTTCCCCCTCTTAAGGGGAAATCTTCCCTTTTTTCTTCTCCTTTGCTCTGTCTCTCCTCTCCATAGGGAGGCTTGGTTTATAGGTGTGGGAAGCTAATAGTATTTCTTCCTTAAGAGACCTGTCTGTATGTATGTGTATATATATGTCTATACATATGTGTATAGTCTCTATTTTTCTCCCGCTTCCAACCAGTCATGTCAAACAAGGAGAAGTCCGCCTCCTGCTCAAAGTTGACCAAATTCGCCCAGGCGATCTCCTATGTCTGCGCATTATGCCAGACTAAGTTGCCAGCCGGTCACTCTGGACCACTGTGTGGACCATGCAGTGCCAACCAGGATACTCAGCCCATGCAGATTCCTACCACCAGTCAGGAGCCCGAGTGGGCGAGGACTCTTTGGGCGTTTACTGATTCCATTCAGAATCCACCTGCTGGGTCAGTTTTGGCCCGAGACCCTTCGGGGGTCCCCCCTCAGGAGTCCGAACCGGCCTGGGCTAGATCCTTAACAGACTCCATGTCGGTACTATCGGCTTCTATGTCGCAGTTTTTACAGTCGATTAGTCCCGCCGGAGCGGAAGCCAGACCACAAAGAGCGGTCAGAACTTCAGGGCCCATGGCGACTCTTGCAGTGGAAAAGGGCCCCTTGGAGGAAGGAGAGGAATCGGAAGAAGGAGAACTAGACTCCTCAGCTTCCGAATTGGAAATTCAGACCACATTCACGCCGGAAACGATCGACGATCTTATTAGATCGGTGTTACGGGTCCTGAATATACAGGATCCGGGTGAACCAGTAGATCCTGCCAAGTCTTTATTCAGTCGTCCCAAGAAAACAACGGCAACCTTTCCTTCATACGATCAGTTAGAACAGATCGTCTTGGAAGAATGGGCGTCTCCCGAAAAGAAACTCCACTTTTCTAGAAATTTCCAAACGATGTTTCCTTTTCCCAAGGAGGATGTGAATATGTGGTCCATGCCTCCAGTGGTCGATCCCCCAGTGGCTAGGCTTTCTAGAGCCACAGCTGTTCCTTTGGCTGAGGCCGCCACTTTTAAGGATCCCACGGACAGACATCTGGAAGGTCTGTTGAGAACTTTTTGCTGCTTCAGGGGCTGCCCTGTGTCCCACCTTTAATTCCGCTTGGGTTGCCAAGGCTATGGAAGCGTGGCTGGATCAGCTTTATCAAGCAGTGGCTAAGGAGTCTTCAGACAGTCACTTAATTGATATTATCCAACAATTATCGGATGCAGCCATATATATTGGGGATGCAGCCCTGGAGACTAGCCGTCTCATCGCACAATCATCTGCGGCCTCTACGGCGGCCAGGCGATCTCTATGGCTTAAAGCTTGGGCGGCGGATCCGGCATCTAAGAAGGCTCTTACCAGCCTACCCTTTTTGGGGCGCCAACTGTCCGGGCCTGAACTGGAGAAGATTATTGCCCAAGCCACTGGTGGCAAGAGTACTTTTCTTCCACAGGCTAGAGCACGTCGGTTTCCATCGTTTCAACGTTAGTCTTCCTTTCGTCCCCCAAGAGGTTCCCGTTCTACAAACCTCTCGCGGCCGGAGGCTACCAATGCCTTTCCAGCGTGCCAGGGGCGAAAACCTTTTTCCCCCTGGCCTTCCAAACGAGGGGGCTTTAAACCAGGGGGAGACAAACACAAGCAGGCATGACTATCCGCTTCCGCCTGGGGTCGGGGGTCGCCTTCGTTTTTTCCACAAGGAATGGCAGCTGCCATCCACAGATTCCTGGACTATGGGGGTGATAACCAACGGCTACCAGATAGAATTCTCTTCACGACCTCCACCTCGTTTCTTTCCTTCTCGGATTCCACTCTGTCTCAAACAACGCAAGGCCCTAAACGGCTGCGTGCAATCTCTCTTGCTGACAAGGGTTATATCCCCGGTTCCAGAAAACCAGAAGTTCCGGGGATTTTATTCTAATCTGTTTCTGGTTCCAAAGAAGGACGGAACCTTTCGACCAGTGCTGGATCTCAAGGCACTCAATATCCATGTGCAGAAGTTCAGATTCAAGATGGAATCCCTGTGCTCAGTAATCTTAGCGATCGAGCCGGACAAATTCCTAGCTTCCCTAGATATTCAGGATGCGTATCCACACATTCCCATCTGGGCCGGACACCACCGTTACCTCAGGTTTGCAATAGGTTCCCGGCACTTCCAATTCACGGCCTTGCCGTTCGGACTAGCATCTGCGCCCCGCGTCTTCACCAAGGTGATAACATGCCAGACGGCTTTTCTTCGTCTTCAAGGAATCTTCATACTTCCTTACCTGGACGATCTATTGATAAAAGCAGAATCCTTTGAATTGGCTCGTCTTCAGGTGTCTCAGTGCATGGCGATCTTGTCCCGCTTCGGATGGATCATAAATCAGGCAAAGTCCACGACAACCCCATCGAAACGGATGATCGTCCTGGGAATGCTGTTCGATACAGCCATTCACAAGATCATTCTGCCTCAAGACAAGGTCGCCTCCCTGAGGAGCATGACCATTCAGGCTCAAACTTCCAAGAACCTTTCTATTCGACAAGCTATGCGCCTGGTGGGGAAGATGGTGTCATCAGTGGAAGCGGTTCCGTACGCTCTATTCCTTTGTCCTCTTCAGAGATATCTTCTCAGTTGTTGGGACAAATCACAACAGTCCCTGGACTCTTGGATCCACCTCCCGCGTCCGATTCTGACCTCCCTGACCTGGTGGACCTTGGAGAACCACCTATCATCGGGCAAAGCACTGTGCTTCCCCGTTTGGACGGTGGTGACCACGGACGCCAGTCTCCGGGGATGGGGAGCGGTTTGCGACTCTCAGCAGGTCCAGGTCTCTGGACCACGGAGGAGTCTCGGTTGCCGATCAATGTCCAAGAACTGCAAGCGATTTTTCTGGCTCTATCTCACTGGACAAATCAGTTGAAGGGCAAGAATGTGCGCATACAGTCAGACAATGCCACGGCTGTGGCATACATAAATCATCAAGGGGGCACGAGAAGCGAATTGGTGATGGCCATCGACCTGATGGCTTCCCGACAAAATTGCAAGGTTCCGGTATTCTGCGCCAAAACAAGGGATCCGCTAGCGGTCCTGATAGATGCCCTGGTGGTGCCTTGGAGTTTTCGCTTGGGTTATGTTTTTCCTCCAACACTTATGATTCCCAGGATCCTGAAAAGGATAAAGAGGGAACGAGCTCCGGTGATCTTCATTGCCCCTCGATGGCCAAGGAGAGCTTGGTTCTCGGATCTCCTCTCCATGTCAGTCGAGGAACCATGGTCTCTTCCTCTACGACCAGACCTACTTTTACAAGGACCCTTCAGTCATCCGGATCTACAGTGCCTCCATTTAACCGCGTGGCGCTTGAATCCTTCTTCCAGGGAGCGCAATTTACACTGTCTCGATGTGGTGAGAGCCCTGAGGATCTACATTGCTTGCACAAAAGGCATTCGTTCCTCTCCGGCATTGTTTGTTCTTCTGGCAGGGCCCCGCCGGGGGTCCCGGGCCTCTTCTCAAACTCTGGCCAGGTGGATTAGGTCTACTATTGTCCGCTGCTACTTAGCAGTTGGAGCTGTTCCTCCCTTGCGGGTTACAGTTCACTCTACCAGGGCAGTTGGAGCTTCTTGGGCAGCTCGTCATGGCGCATCGGTGGACCAGATAAGTCGGGTGGCAAATTGGTCTTCAATTCACACGTTTATTAAATTTTACCGCCTCCAGGTATTTACAGAAAGGGATACAGCCTTAAGCGGCGCTATCCTTAGAACTGCCGAGGTTTAATTCTTCGGCTCTTTTGTCCCACCCTAGTTTCCTCTCGGGACTTTGGGACGTCCCCTGTGTTCCTGGGTCCCTCTAAGGCTGTAGGAGATTTTTATGTCTTACTCACCTGTAAAATCCTTTTCTCCAAAGCCGTAAGGGGGACCCAGGTACTTCCCGCCCTTTATTGACATGATTGTCTTTGGCCTGTTGCCTGTTACTGTTCTAGTTCATACTGTTATTTGGCTTTCACTCCCACTTTAGGACCAACTGAAGGAGGCTTCCGGTGCTGGTGAGTTAATATATGAGGGGAGAAGCACTGGAGCCTCAAGTTTTTAAAGGGTCCGCTCCTGAAGTACTTAACCCCTGTGTTCCTGGGTCCCCCTTACGGCTTCGGAGAAAAGGATTTTACAGGTGAGTAAGACATAAAAATCTTCTTATCCTGCTCTGAGTACAAAGTAAATGCAGATGCTACCCACACAAAGCCAATAGTTTACCAAAACTTGAGGATGAATTTTTTTACCAAGATAAGATTTTTTTTTAAGTAAAAAAAAACAAAAAAATCTTACAATGTGTTTACAATATGATGGTTTAATGGTAATGTAGTGTTTGTATTAATTATATTCTTATATTGAACTAATAATAAACATTTTGAGACATGTCTAGAAATGTTCTGTTTTATCTGTTTTATTTATAGACTAAAATGATTTTGATTATTTGTCTACTTTAGCATTTTTCACGTGCATTTTTTGAGGAAAACTCAGGCTGAGAGCATCTTGAAAGTGCTAAGGATAATCCAAGAATGTCTCCAATCTCTGGGCCAACCTCACTTCTTTCAGCCTCCTTGTATTCTGTTTATTTTGGAGCTGCTTGCCTGTCAGACTGATTTCTCAAAGTAAGTGAGGCACTAAAAAGTAATAGATGTTTTGAGTAGGATAAGTAAATTGCTTAAAAAAGGAGTAAGTATTTACAATGCCGGCTTCATTGTGCCTTTTCAAGCGCTTTTGTTTTGGACTTTGCCAGATTAAAATATAAACCAAAGGGAAAGTGGTGGTTAAAGTTTTTACCAGATATACAGAAACATTCTTTTGTGTATTTGTTTATATCCATTTTCTATTGCTATTGATTGTTGATTTATCTATACTGTTATAGTTATATTTATTTATTTATTTGGTTTTAACAATCTACAGGTAGATGTATTTAGAGGTGCATGTGTATATTTTCTGTGGTAATTTAATATATGGTTCTATTATAATAAAATGGTTTGTATTTTACCAATAGATGTACATATCTTTATTTAGATAATAAATTTTCCTCTATATATTCACTAAGGTGCACTTGTAAGTAGGGTGCCGCAGCCAATCAGATGTTAACTTTCAAATGGTAGCTAACATGTGATGGGTTTAGTACCTTTTTTAAATATTAGAATTTTTCTTTCATAGGCCTGTTAATATTTGTTTGATAAATATTTTTATACATGGCATCTCCAGGCTATGTACTCAGAGTGCTAGGTGACTTAGTCAGTATATTTAGTATGTATTAATGTGCACATCACGGCAGTTTATATTTATTGGAAAGTGGTAGGGATTTACAGAGAGTTTTAATCTCTGCATTGTGCAGCCACAATAATGATTTAATTTCACAACTGTGTCTCTCAGTAAATCTGTTTCTGGCATTAAAAGGGAGATGTAATAAAAGTTCTTATCGTTAAAATTTTTCCCAAACCAATCAGGTTTTATTTAAAAGCTAAAATCTGTCAAAATGAATCCAATTTTTAACTATAAGCAGGGAGATGTAATAAAATCTCCATTCAGATTGCAGTGCAGTACCTGGGATAGCATGCTGTCACACAATGACAGCTTAGTATTTGTGAATGGAGCTGAGAGTTCCATTCACAATTAGTATTTTTTGGTGTACAGATCAATATTAGGTGATCAGTTTCCTTGCTTATCCTTGGTAAATTGGCAATAAAAGACTAGAGAGACCTTTCCAATGCCTATACCCCCCCTTCTGAGTGCTGCAAAAGCTCAGAGACCTTTCATTTACACTCACTACACTTTCTCAGTGCTCCGAAGAGGAATCTCTGTGACTACCCTTCTTGCCTTGGCTGTGATATTCTCTGTCTTCCCTCTTTTTTAAGAGTTTTATTCATTTAAGTATTCTCTAAAACTTCAAGTAATGGCGTACTTATGATGTTACATGTATGATCTGTGTTTTTTTTATATTTTAGCTATTTTGGTCACTTGGAAGGCTGTGGTGCTGAGCTGCACAGTGCTGTTCGAGAATCTTATTTCCGGCTTGTTTTATTACTTGTTAAGGCAGTAAAGAGCTTCAGCAGCATTGATGACAGGTAAGTGGAATAATATTTTAATGATGCAGTGAAAAAATATTGTGTATAACGTAAATAATTTAAATGTTGTTTTAGATATCCAGATCTTTGTAAGATTAATATTTAGAGGAGAACTAATGCTGAAATGAACCCTAATAGATTCTAACTTCGTTATAAGCAGATAGTTGGAACCTTAACTTGAAATCAAAAGTATTTTGGAAAAATCGTCTGTAATACAGTACGTCGTTGGCATGGCAGGTCACCCAGTAACTTGACAACTCTAGTTGGGGAGGGGCTTGAGAATTTTCTGCTAAAGCAAATATGTATTAAGGTCAAGAAAGATGTGAAATTATTTAGGTGAGAAATACAGATATCTGTTAGTTATTTGTTAGTTTACAATAAGAATTCATGCAGGGTCTATTAAATCTAAAGGCTATGTCCACCCCCATATTTTCATTTTGTACATAAGCAGAGGAACACACGCACACCCAAATCTTGAAACCGCTATACTTGCTCTCTTTCCAGGCACTCCTAAACTTAACTATACACCACAGTCCCCTCTGTCTTCTTCATGACACTTTCCCCAGGTTTCAGCTTTCAGTGATGGTCCGTAACGACTCCTATTCTCGGTGGATGTGTAAGCTCATAATGAGCTCACAAAGCCAGCAGAAGAGGTAGCTATTTCAGCAGGGGTGATTGTGGTGTATAGGTAAATTTAGGAGTGTCTGGATTAAGGGAAAGCAGTAGATTTAGGGGGTCATCTGCTTATATACAAATTTAGAGACATGAGAGTGCCCTTTGAAGGGCAATTATCTTCACTGTACTGACCAAAGAAGAGGAGCGGAGGGAAGGTGAGTATAATTGTCCTTTAAGTTTTTTTATGTGCCTAAATAATTTGCACCAATGTAAGGTTTACTAAAACAGAGCTTAAGGCTAAAAGTGAAACTTTAGCAGATGAGGCAGCATTCTAGCACTATGTATTAATGTCTTTTATTCTGTTAAAAATAATGCAGTTCTAGCAACAAGTTAATTATACTAGGGTTTTCACTGGCTCTACCAATAATTAATGAGTTTCCCCTGTAATATAAATATTTTTTGCAGAATAATATGGTTTATTGTGCTTGCTGGATATGATGAGCCTTTTGTTCTTTTCTTTTTTTCTATTATTTTTACTATTTAGTAACTGTTTTAATTGTGTGCATTTTTTTTAACCAGTTGTGTTGATTATTAGTTCTCCAAAAGATTTGTAATTTAATTTATAATAAAGATGTAATTTTTCAACAGATCACTGCATCCTGGCTTGTCATGTATACAGACTGCTCTCTTGCATATGCTGGATATGAGCTGGGAAACCATAGATCTGTCCTTCTTTCTTAGTATAGACCTACCAGACCTTCTGTTTTCTATGTCTCAGGAAAATATAAGTACCTACGACAGTACTGTCAGGTTAGTGAATATGTTAAAATCTCTTCTTAACTGCTATAATGGAAAGTCTTCAACCCTTTCAGTGCCTTTCGTCGTGGCTCGGTGTGCACATCCTGTGTGTGTATCAAGCCTTAAAAAATTTCCCCTGCAAGAACTTTTCTTTTTTTCCATCTAAAGCCCTCATCAGTAAAGTTATATTATTCTTCTCAAAAGATATCTACTCAAACATATTGGTATGAGTACTGTATAGTTATCAAATACTTTAGTGCGTGTTTCTCTGTGGCAAAATCTAGTAATGAAACATCACAACCTTCCTTTTTAGTGCTATTCAGCAGAAACTAAGTGCCATTGAGAAACAATGACATTTTTCCACAATTGCCAATCACAAAAAAATCAATGTCTGCATTGGTAAATTAGGCTTAGTTCCCCTTGAAATCTGCCAACCACCAATCTGTTTTTACTTGTGACACAAACACAGTTTGGAGAACACCTTTTGTTTTACCAAATTTTATTGGAGAAAAAAGTGTGTGTATAAATTTTTATAACTTTTTTTTATATGACTGTGTTTCACTTAAACTTTTTACTTTTCCCAAAGATGATCATGAGATTGTGTTTAAAAATGGGCATTTATTAAGTTCTTTATAGTTTTTTAAGTCAGAATCTGAACAGAAAAATAACTTCCTGGGAAGTGTTCTTCTCTTTCTCCAGTCTGACGTGTGCCACATTTGTTTAGAGCAGTCTTTCTCAACCTTTTTATCCGTGGGGAACCCTTGAAACTATTTTTGTGTTTCGGGGAACCCCTACATAAAATTATGATTATAGATTATTTTTTATCTTTTTCTTTCATGGTAATCAAATCATCAAAATACATAATTTATACAAATATAAATTATATATCTATAAATATCTCTATTTTTTTTAAAGTGCACTCAAATTCAATTTGATCAATTGAATTTGAACTTCAAGTCCAGTTAATCTAATTGAATACAACAGATATACCATGACCTAGATGAAAGAGAACTATCACAAGCATATTTCAAATAATTTTGGGAAGAAAACCCTCAAACTTGTACGGCAATATGAAAAGCAAGGAAATTGGCAGACTACAAAAACCACCTGCGATTTAACCTCTGATGCAAACAACAAAGGCTAGTAGCAGCATACATCTGGATTCCACAGTTAAAGGCATCAGAGACAAACAGATACTGCAAAAGGCTCAAACACAGCTCCTAAATGAATGGGTACGACAGACACATTTTACAGTCGATGCTTTAATGCACAACATTAGTAAACTAGAACAGAACCTGGCCTCTCAGCTACCTGTGGCCATCTGGGAAAGAGTGATGGAGTTCACCAAACAAGCACAGCTTTCTCAGCACTGTAAGGGCAAACAAAGGCAACAGAACAAGGTCTCTATTCTGTCATCCCAGAACACCCCCAAAGGAGAACAACTACATTGGATACAAAAGGAGGGAAGTGTCATCAAACAAGGAGGAATGGGTGAGAAACAAATCTAACAGGACCCTGACCCAGTCAGAAATGGAAGTCCTTGCTAAGGGCTTGAATTTTGCCATCACTCCAAAAGCCATCCCTATGGTGGATATTATAGAAGCCACAGAAGCCTCAATACACAATAATAAGGTACCACAGAGTGAGGCAGAACAACTTCACCTTAAGGTATCTGCAGCCTTAGCCAGTGCTAAAACTCCTTCATCTAATCTGACCACACAGGAAAGAAGAGCCTTAACATCCCTCAGACAAGGGAAGATGCACAGTGGTACTCAACATCTCAGACTACCATGCTACGGTGATCATGCTCCTGGCCGATAACACATATGAGGCTTTAACAAGGGATCCCACCAGCTGTTACAAGAAAAGGGTCATAGACTTACTACAACAGCTTCAAAAGGATAAAGCCATTGATCGAGCAATGTATCATCGCCTCTTCCCTGGTGAGGCACATCCATGCATATATGGACTCCCAAAGATGCATAAGGAAGGGGCACCACCAAGACCTATCGTCAGCAGCATCAACTCTGTAACATGCAAGGTGGCAAAATACCTAGCCAACATCTTAGGACCATTGGTGGGAATTTCTCTAAGCATCACATCCAGAACTCTCAGGATTTCACCAACAAGACTGAAGATATAGTACTCGGTGCAGAAGAAACTATGGTGTCCTATGATGTGACATCTCTCTTCACCTGTATACCCACCAAGGAGGCTGTTGACATGGTGAGAAAACGGCTAGGCCAAGAGAGCACTCTTACCAGCAGAACTGATATCAACCCAGAACAGGTGTGTTCCTTACTGGACTTGTGCCTGAATACCACCTATTTCAAATACAGGGATAAGTTCTATAAGCAAAAACATGGATGTGCTATGGAATCTCCAGTTTCACCCATTGTGGCCAACCTTTACATGGAGGAGGTAGAAAAACAGGCGCTTAATACCTTTAAGGGCATAGCACCCAGCCACTGGTTCAGATATGTGGATGACACCTGGGTTAAAATCCACCAGAAGGAAGTACAAGCTTTCACAACACATTAATGCAGTAGACCAAAATTTTTGGACTTCTTGGTAGAAGATTAAGGAAAATGGTAAACGTGGAAGTGAAGGTTACCGAAAACAACACCCAAATGGTTTAACCCACGGATCAGTATTTTATGTTTCACTCCACCACCTTACAAGCTGGGTGTCATCAGAACCCTGCAACACAGAGCTGACAACATCCCCACTAGCACAGAGGCGAAGGCTAAAGAAACAAAACATCTCAGAGGAGCCCTTAAAACTTATCCAGACTGGGTCTTTGTCAAAAGAAGTAGAAGGAAAGAAAAGAACACAAATACCAACAGTGAAGGGGAAAAGCAAGACAGGAGAAAGAACATGGTCATCCCATATGTAGCAGGGGTCTCCGAGAAATTAAGAAGAATTTTCAAAAAACACCATATCCCTGTCTGCTTTAAACCGAACAACACACCGAGGCAGCAATTGGTACATCCGAAAGACCACACCTTACTCTGGGTGTTCCTACAACACCTCTTAGCCACTATCCAATCACACCCTTAACACCTGGCTGTGATATGCTAATTGGGATTTTCCAGGGTACATAATTGCCACAGATTCTTGTACAAGTCATTCTGAATTGAGAAAGCCAGTCGGATGACTAGCGAAACGTCTTCAAGAACTACATTTCAAGTCCAGTTGATCTAATTGAATACAACAGATGTATGTGTTTATATAGCGCCGCTTGGGGACAAAATGCTGTACAATAACAAAATACAAGAAATTCATACAAGGGGTACAAATGCATGAATATATAAATTATATTAAAAAGTACCAAAAGTATTAAAGTACTAGAGCCATGCCACAAGAGGAAAGGAGATCCCTGCCCCGTAGAGGTTACAATCTATTTAGAAGGGTATCATACAGTTGCAAAGGAAAGGGTAGAAATGCAGTAGTGAGATTTATTCAGTGCAAATAAAACAATCATATAATCATATACTGTGCTGATTACCAGGCTAGATTTAAACCTGCTGATTGAGAGCGAGGGGAATAGAATTCCACAGGATGAGAGAAAAAAGTATAATGTGAGAGAAAGCAATGGGGGATCTGTACAGGAGATGGTTCTGTGATGATCGAAAGGTACAGGTGGGAACATATAGGGACACTAGGGAGGAAATATAAGGAGCTGAAGCAGAGGGAAGGGATTTAAATATTAGGAGAAGGATTTTATATAAAATACATTGCTTAATGGGGAGCCAGCGGTACAGAGGAGATTTGGGATCCTGTTAATTAGAGAGCAGCAGAGTTTAGTATCGACTGAAGGGGAAAGAGGTTGGAAGAAGGAAGACCAGTAAGTTGTAGGTTACAATAGTCTAGGTGCAAAAAGGTGAGAGCATGCACAAGCAGAGTGGTAGTCGAAAGAGGTTTTAGCTATATTGAGAAGGAAAAAGCGGTAGGTTTTAGCAACCTATTTAATGTGGTTCCAAAAAGAAAAGTATGGAGTCAATAATTACCCCTAGGCAGTGTGCCAATTGGATAGGGTAAATGGGGGTATTATCAACAGAAATAGAGAAAGATGGGATAGAGCCAGGTATAGTGGGAAAATGATTAATTAATTTTTAAAAAGATTTCATTTGAGTCAGTGTTGCGACATCCAGGAGGAGATGTCGGAGACACTTGATTGGATGCCAGGAGTTAGCCCAGGGGGGACAAGTAGATATGTGTATCATCTGCATATAAGGGAAGCCAAAACAGCTAATAACATCTCCCAAGGAAATAGTGTAAAGGGAGAATGATATGGGTCCAAGAACAGACCCCTGCGGCACCCCCACACTAAGAGGAACAGGGGAAGATGTTATATTAGCATACAAAAGATAGAAAAGCATATTAGCATATAGGAAGATAGGATAGAAACCAGGAGACCACTTCCGAATGCCCAATAAATGAAGTATCTGCGTTAGGAGGCAGTGGTCATGAGTATTGAATGCGAAGGAGAGGTCAAGAAGGATAAGAATAGCAAAGTGATCATTGGCCTTGGCAACCTCAAGATCATTCACAATCTTACCCAGAGCCGTCTCAGTGGAATCTGCAGGACTGAATCCAGACTGAAAAGGGTCCGATAGGTTATGAAAGTGAAGGTATTTAGTAATACGGGAAAAGACTAATTGTTCTAGCAGTTTAGAGGTTATCGGAAAGAGAGAGACTGGGCGGTAGTTAGGTACAAGGGGAATCTAGTGAGGCCTTTTTAAGTATGGGTTTAGCATGTGCATGCTTAAAGATTGAAGGGAAAATTCCAGATGCAAGGGATGCATTGAATATATTGGTTATGATAGGGGTAAGCACATGATTGCAGTGTTTCAGTACATGACATGTTGTGAGTGGACAGAACAGAAGCGTAAAAACAGATCACAGGAGTAAAAAGCAGAGGGAGGCAAGGGCAACCTAAGAGTCTTTCTTAGGACCAGAGATCTGCATATGGGTGGGCTCTATTTTCTGTTGGAAGTAAAGTGCAAAATCCTGGGGAGAGGCGCAGAAGGGAGTTGAAGATGGAGAACAAGCAACGTGGGTTAGATTTGTTGTTATTTGTAAGTGTTCTGTAGTTGTTTTGTTTTGCCAGCAGGAGCCCAAAGCTGAGACACTGTAGCTGTGGTCTCTGACAAAGTGCCAGGCTAAGGCACGAAACGCGTTAGACATGTATTCGTATGTATAGATATATGTGTTACTAAAGGAAGTCTTTTACCCACTACCTCAGTGTGAGACTCGTTCATAGGATCGCTGCAGCCCGCCTTTGTTTGTATTGCCATTGTCGTTATGGACCTTGTGAGGGGTCCGGGGCAAGACAGCACCCGGACCACCGATTGTGACTGGTGAGATCCTTCTCAAACTTTTAATAACATTGCTCTTTTGCCAATATTAGCACTGATTCTTAAGCATCTGCACACTGGAGTGTTTGGGTCCGGGGGAGTGTCCACCCGGCCCACCCCGTTATAGTGTGTAAGTTTTCATGCTCCTTAGAGACTAGCCACAAAGTTTCTGTGTTTGCCATGTTCTAATATCATATGTTTGAATGTTTTAGTAGCTAAAGCCTTTTTGGTATTCTGATATTTTACTTTTTGTATCAACTACTAATTTGGGATCCAGTTCGCAAACCATCCGGCACGCTCCAATCACTTATATATTATATTGTCTGAGACACTGTAGCATGATCTTGTGATGGAGAAAGTCAGCCTTTGTATCGGGTTTCCTCCATGTGTGTTACATGGCACATGTGCACCTGGATATAAAATGGGAAGTGGGGTTGAGACACGGACGGGGACACATCACCAGCAGACAGAAGTAGGAGGAAAAACAGAGACAGAACGTGTGAGGAGGTTTTATAAGTGGTTTTCACTTTTTTTTTTGAATGAGAAGAAAGTGCAGTGTTAGCAAAGAGCTAATAAAGTGTATTGTTGCAGTAATAGGGGGTAGAGAGAAGATGGAGAGATATAAACTGAGTTGGGACATTGATATAGAGCGGTGGAATACGAATATAATTTAGGAAACATGGGCCAGAAAACAGTGAGACACAGCCACAGTATATGCATCATTGCAGAACAAGGATATTTGCCAGATCCCCAACTTCTTATGTAGTTTTCTTTGAGTTGATTTCCATGTTGATTTCCTTGTTGCGCTCCTTGTAAAACTCCAATTTACACATCTAGCACAGCTATTACCCCAACACAACTACCCCTAAGGGTTGTCTGAACCTATAGGGATAAAGCCAGGAACAGAGCAAGGTAATTAAAGGGCATGTCCACCCTTTTAAAAAAAATTTTAGATGTAGTAGGGCACCTTCCCCCAGCCCCAACCGCATTATTAGATTTTCCAGAAAGTGCCCCGATAGTTACTTACCTTACCTCTTTCCCCCACCGCACAATCCCGGCCCTCTGCTTGCACTGAACTGCAAGCAGGGGGCAGGACCGGCAGCCGCATCCCTGATTGGCTGAGAGGCCGCCAATCACGGAAGCGGCTACCGGCAGTTCAGAACGCCGGGGGAAAGAGGTAAGGTAAGTAACTATCTGGGGAGTCTCTGGAAAATTTAATAATGCGGTTGGGCTGGGGGAAGGCTAGCTACTAATGGGCAAAGGCTTTTAATGGTAGGGGGAGGGCTTGCAAAACGGGTGGGAGAGGGAGGGGGGGAGGCCAGCAGTGCGCGGGACAAAATTCTCCCAAAGGAGAATGGACTCTGCTATGCTCCTGGTGGCCAGTATTTCAGACTTTGGGGGGGGGATCCAGGAGAACCATTTGTATCTGGGAAGTAAGGTAAGGATTTTATTACACTAAAGAGTAGGGCCAGTAGTGGGGGGATTATAGTTTTGTGGGTGAACATGCCGTTTAAATAATTGGCAAGATTCTATTTGGACTTCAAAGTGATCTCTAGTTGTGCTACAAGGGCTAAACAGGGAAGATACCTTCTCAGGAGTCAAGGCAATATGTAGCTTGTCAGGAAATAACTAGCAAGAATACTTCCCCCCCCCCCCCTTTATAAAATATAGCAGATAAGAAATGCAATTGAATCCCTTTGAGGTAGTCATCTATGTGGTGCAGTATAAAAAGCCTTAGCAAAATCTATGCCATATTCACTACTTTGCCAGAACTTGGAGAATAGGGTTTTGGAGGTCCCACTTTTGGCAAAAATAATTTGTTTCTGAGGGGAAGGGCATGCATTTTAAATGTTGGAACATTTGAAGTGCATGTCATTCTTTATAGAAACGAATAACTTCCAATGTTTCCTTTTTACTTGGGTTTGACATGTAGAATCCAAATTAAGATACCTCTATTCCTTGGAAAACTCTATTAAGGTGTAAAAATATTTTTGTGTACTTTCAGTTTGTTGGACGAAGAAGATCAAAGAGCAGATTACCGCCAGAATTTGTTGTGGCTAGATGAATGCAAAGATGGTATGTTTGAAACATGGTATGAGAAGATATCACAAGCTGATCCAGATGTTAAAAGAAAAGTAAGTACCGTATATACTCGAATATAAGTTGACTCGAGTATAAGTCGAGGGTTGAAAATATGACCACTACTGCCTCCTGATTCTGTATTGTTTTAAGGCTTTAGTTGCCCTTTAATGGGATGCAGAATTCCCATACAGTAGTCCTTACATAACAGCCAAATCCAGTATGGCTATTACTGTATGGGACTACAGTATGGGAAATCTGCTGTCCATTTAAAGGGCAACTAAAGCCTCAAAACAATACAGAATCAGAAGGCAATCTTTTCAAAATACATACCATTCTCCTGATTCTGTATTGTTTTTTAATGTATTAGTTACCCTTTAAATTAATAGGAATCCCCCCCCCTGACCCCCAATTCCTTGCCACTCCAGATGTTTGGAAACTGCAACTCCCAGCATGCTTTAGTTGTGTGGAGTTGTAGTTTCCAAACATCCTAAGTGGAAAATACTGCACCTACCTCCCCCCCACCCCCCAGTGGAGTACAGGCATTTACTTTACTTAACATTTGAAAAAATGTCGCCAAATGATCCAAGCAACACAGATTAAAAATGCTGAATTCACCAACCTGAACTCTGGCAGCAGCAGACTTCCTCACTAACCTGAACTCTGGCAGCAGCAACGCTTCCTCACTAACCTGAACTCCGCAGCAGCACGCTTCCTCGGCCTTCCCTATTCCACTGGCTGTGGCTGATGTCACTACTCGGCGCCGGTGTTACCCGGCGCGAGTAGTGACGTCAGCCAAGCCCATGGAATGCGGAAGAAGGAGGAAGCGTGCGGCTGTTGAGTTCAGTTAGTGACTCGAGTATAAGTCAGGTGGATTTTTAGGCTTTTTTTAAGCCTAAAAACCTCGACTTATACTCAGTATATACAGTATTGTGTTTTTTTGTAAAAAGGGGTATACATCTTGCTTATGTCATGTTCCAATTAACTTGTCCAGGTTTGCTTTAGTCTCATTTGTATATGCTCCATTTCATGTATAATACAAATGTCTGTCTCTGATTTTTTTGCTTTGATCCTGACTTTTATACTTTACTGCTACTAACCATAAAACAAGTGCTCCCCTCCTTGTGTTTTGTGCAACACATGGTCATTGAAACCACCATTTATTTTGCTATGTGTTCTATGTTATGGTATGTACTGAATACCAAATTAAGCAGAGGGAATTTCATCCCTTTTTGTGGAAATAGGAAATAGTCTGGTTATAATGGATTAGGGGGTCCAGTAATACCCTGTGCTACTCTGTCAGTTCCCATTATTTACCATTGGGTAAAATGCCAATACCTTAATTAGAGTACTCAAACATACATACCATCGTAAGAAAAGAGGTAACTAACCTCAGGAACAAAAAAAAACAGAATCTGCCAGGCTATTATGCATTTAAAAGGTTATTTCACTGCTAAAATCTCCAGTATCTCCAGTGCAGTTGTCCTAGAAGTGACGTCTTGGTTTTTTTTCTTGATTTTTGATTCACACTGTGCTGTATTTCTGCTGCCATGTTGCTAATTGGAGGTTACTTGTTTGCCTTGGTTGTTGGATACTGAGTCCAGTTACACGTGGATACTTTATAAGTGCAATTTAGCTGCATATTGCCTGCATTAGATACTTTGTATCAGACTGCACTATAAGTATCATTGTTTTTTGAGATGGGGTGGAAACATTGGGTTTCTAAAATATAGGTGTTATTTCTTTGCCAATAAATCGAATTGTTGCAATGGTGGATGTCCAGTGTGTGAGTGCTTTTAAGAATACTGTGGAGGGCTATCCTTCCCAATTTTTACTTTAATAACAGCTCCTTTACCTCCCATTCTTCAATAAAACTGAATTTGAAAAAAATGATTTTAGCAGTGGAGATATCCTTTAACAAAAATGTAGCCAGAATGCAAAATTTGTGTGAAAAGTATACCCCATTACTTAATAGCACACCTTTAGCAGCAATAACTGTATGAATTTATAAGCTTCTCATTTTATAGGAATTTTGGACGCACTTACAAAGTTGGTATAGATATTTGTTCATGCACTGTTCTCTTATGGTCCTGCCACAGATTTTTGATCAGGTTGAGGTCTAGACTTTGTTTGGGCCTTAACAACACCTTGATACTTTATTTTTCCAGTCATTCTTTTGTAGATATGCTGGTGTATTTTTATTCATTGTCCTGTTTAATTTTGGCCAACCTTTAGCTTTTTGAGTGATGGCCTCACATTTGACTCTAGTAAACATGTTGACTGGTTAACAAATAAATGCATTTTTTAATGCATAGAATGTGAACATACTGTGAATGTAAAAAGACAGCAGTTTCTATGTAAAGGGGGGGTGGTATTGGCAATGGGGATATGGTAATATGGACCCATTTTTATGTAGGTTTACTCATAATCAGGAAGATGTAATAAAACTTCTTATTGTTAAAAATGGTGCTAATTTTCTCCCAACCAATCCGATGTTGGCTTTCAAATGGTAAATAACATTTGATTGGTTGGGGCAAAATGAGCACCATTTCACTTCTCCCTGAATGTCTCTCCTAAATTACAAAACACAAAATGGGTAAAAAAAATGTTTGTTCGTTTTAAATGCAAGTTTTTACCTTAAAGGGGAACTGTGGGCTCCAAACAATTTGAGTTTAAATTAAAGGCCACTTTCCTACCTTTAAAACGAGACATCAACCACCTCTCTACGTGCTCCAAGCCCAAGATATAAAGAAATGACTGAACAGAAAGTTAATGGATGGGAGGCTGACATGTAACATTCCTAAAACTTCTCCTGCACAGTGCCGCTGGCGAGCACAGCCTCAGACTCCCTCAGTGTGTGAGGGAGACAGGAAGCCCCTTCTCCTCTCTGCTGTTTCCACAGAGTTTTCTGTAGGGCAGGGGGTCTGAGTGGCCCATAGCACCCACGGGTAGGCGGGGCTTATGCACCCACGGGCGGGGCTTGTGCGCCCATGAGGGGGTGGGGCTTGTGCACCCATGAGTGGGTGGGGCTTTGCACCCGTGAGTGGGCGGGACTTGTGCACCCCTGGGTGGGCAGGAATTGTGCACCCCAGTGAGTGGGCGGGGCTTGTGCGTTCGTGGGTGGGCGGGGCTTGTGCATTCATGGGTGGGCGGGGCTTATGCACAAGGGGGGCCTGCAACTGGGGGGACCATGGGGTCCATGAGTGGGAGGCACCAGAGGGGCTGCAAAGGGGAGGAGGAGACACAGGGCAATTGACTGACATGGTTTCAGAGCAGGAAGTGCAGGGGGCCTGGTGATGCTGCTGCCATATCACACACAAAAATATAAATATCTTCAAAACTATGCAAAATAAACAATGAAAATAAATTGCTAAAATTCTCAGGGGAGCAATTCCTATCAATTTACCTAAAGTCATTTTTGGACCACAAAATGATGTAAAAATGGATGAGACAGAAAGGGCAAAGAAAAGTTATTTATAATAAGTTGCAATTCATTATAGTTATGTCAAGTAAACCTGTTTATTTAATGTAGTAGCAGAGGACTGAGCTATATCAAGTCATTAGAGATGAACTGGCCTTATTAATGTTATGTATTTCTTGTCATTTGCTACAGATGCACATGTTTATAGCAAGATACTGTGATCTGTTAAACGTAGAAATCTCTTGTGATGGATGCAATAAAATTGCACCATGGCATCGGTACCGCTGTCTCCAGTGTAATGATATGGATCTATGTAAGGCATGTTTCCGAGGTAAGCTCTGATAATTTTTTAAGGATTTTTAAAGGATAAAGTATGAAAGATGTTTTGTTGCCAGACAAGGAACAGTAGTAGTAGCAGGTTTTGCAGTGTACCCTATTTTACCAGTTGCTTTTTTGTAGTTTTATGCAAGTTTTATCAACCCTATAATTCTGCTGAAGGCCAAATATAAAAAAGAAAATATATGTAAAAATATGCCCACCTCGAAAAACAACTTTAAGGATAAGGTATGTACCCCCTGCCCACCCCCAACCGCCGATATATTTCTTTAAAAAAAGTTTAGATCACTACTTACAGCCCTTACACTCCCGCGGCTTCTCA
Source organism: Hymenochirus boettgeri (assembly GCA_019447015.1). Classification (NCBI taxonomy): domain Eukaryota; kingdom Metazoa; phylum Chordata; class Amphibia; order Anura; family Pipidae; genus Hymenochirus; species Hymenochirus boettgeri. The sequence continues at coordinate 210,945,354 of CM033470.1, read as the reverse complement.
TCCTGGCTCCCTGTGTGGAGGAAGTTACAAACGGGCTAGACCGTCAGCCGCATCTGATTGGCTGAAGGGAGAGATGGGGCTGAAAAGTATTGATCTAAACATTTTTTTAAAGAATTATTTTGGCTGTTGGGTACCTACCTTATCCTAAAAGCTTTTCACGATAGGTGCCACGGCTGCGGGGGTGGGGGGGATTGTTTGAAAGGGCTCCCCTGTGCATGCCTCAGACCTTGTTGAGGTTGAGGAAAATATAGGCACGGGATGAATTGCTGACAGCTTCTGCTCTTCACTTTCCTGGACTTTGAAAAGGCATAGCAGGAGAACCATTTGGAGCAGATATGAAAAGTAAGGATTTTTTTTATTTACACAGTGGGGCTAGTATGGGGTTATATTTTAGTTTTGGGGGTGGACATGCCCTTTAAAGGGCATCTATAGTGGAAAAAACACATTGGCCCATTGCAAAGTTAAATTCATGTACTCTGTGCTGCCTTTATCCTATCTCTGTCAGTGACTTTGTTTTTCCATGGTGTCTGATCTCTGTGCAGCACTCCCCCCTCCCCTCTGTTACCTCCTCCATGCCTTAACTCCATGCCTAACCAACAAGCTTATCATGTGCAGTAGGAGTTAAAAGTTCAACATCCTGAAAAACACACCCAGGCACAGTGGCCAATAGAAAGCAAGCTGTCCTAGAGACACAGATCTCTCCATGTCCTGATCTCTCTCTTTGTGACCCATCATCAATCGGTGAAAGCTATCAAAAAGGAGGGTCAAGTGCAGCCTTATCTCTTCCATCAAAGCTACCTCTCTCCCCTGCTAATGCTCTTATCTTTGTTTATTACAGAGCATGGAGGAGGGAGGTACTTGAGCAGGGAAGAGGATCACGTCACAGGGATTTGATTGACAGTACAAGTAGGAGTAGAAGAATGCAGTATTCTGTAGAAGAATCAGTATTCTTCTAACTTGTGTATCTCTGGACAGAGAGAAACTTAAGAAAATACAGACACTGGGGTTTGGGGGGAATTATAGAACTCATGGAAAGAAAGAAAAAAAAGTTCATTATCCCACTATAGATGCCCTTTAAATGCCAGCAGCAGCTTTCCAACATAGTGCACAGAATTTTGTATTCTTTAGTTTACTGAAATTTTACAGTAGGAAATTCCTCAAGAAATAGGGAACATAATATATCAGGTGTTGTATGGTTTCGTTTTTTAGGCCAAATGGGGCTTTTTACATGAATTGTGAACTATAAATGTTTTGGGATAAAATATGTAAAATAAATAATTCAATAAAATGTTCTTAAAGGGAATGTCTTCCCCAGAAATTAATATTTAATCCACTACTGGCCCTAATGTTTAGAGTTAAAAAAAATCCTTACCATACTCCTCTACTCTAAATGGTTCTCCTGCAGTGTCTGTTTAAAGTCCCAGAAAGTGAAGAGTAGAAGTTGTGTGTGTGTGTCATCCGGGGACTGCTTCTTCCTTATCCTTGTTGATGTCTGTCATGCGTAGGGGAGCCGCCACCATCACTTCCTCCCACCCTCCAGATCCCTTCATGCAGGTTGTACCAAACCATAAAAAGGCTTTCTTGTAGTGTAGGGCTATGGTTCTCAAACTTTTTCAGACCAGAATTTTTTCTCGAGGAACACCTGTTCTTAATGTTGGACTTAAAGTTATACACTATGTTGAAATATCATAATATATATTTTTAGTATACAAAACAACAAAAATGTAATTTAAACTGGTGAAAATAATTCCATTACCAAAATTCTGAGGCACACCTCTAGCTCTTCGAAGTCACACCAGTGTGCCCTGGCACACATATTGAGAACCCCTGGTGTGGTGTACCCCAGCCCAACCCCCAACTGCCATGTTAGTTTTGTAAAAAAAAACTACAGAAACAGACTTACACAGCCGCATTCCCTCGGCTTTCTACATAGCCGGCAGCCATTTCTGTGATTGGCTGACTGCTGGTCCGGCCCCTGTTTGCAACTTCCGATAAGCAAGGAGCCGGGAGCAGGAACAGTGGTAAGTCAATTTCTGGTGCTTGATTTGAAAAAACAGGGTGGGGTGGGCTGGGCCCGAAAATTTCAGTTTGGGGGTTTGAGATACCCTTTAAGAGTACAATCTTTTTGTTTGCTGTTTTGGGCACCAATTCAGCAAAACTATATCCACTAAACTAGAAAGTTTAATTATAAACTTTGAATTTGGCTTGAAAGTCTGCACAAAGCTCTATTAATGTGAGTGTTTGTGCATGCTGTAAGTTTTAAAATTATCTCCTGTGACAAAGGAAATCAAGACTAATTACTAAGGTCTGCTCCCACCTGAATGCAATCAAGAGGCAGCTAATCAGAGCTGATTAGGTCTGCACATACCTGAACGCAATCAAGAGGCTGGTGTTGATTATACCTGTGACACGTCCATTAGTCTATGTGCAAAAATCTGCAGATAAATCAAAACCGCTTTCATTGATTTCTTAGCTAGATGACAGCATACTTCTCCTATATGTCCTGCATGTATGTCATTTTGCACTTAAATCTTGAAAACTGAGATTTCACAGTGAGGGCAGTAATATAACTATGTAACGATGTAGGTACTTGGCTCAGAGTTGAAAGTTTTAAAATAATCCTGGTTTTCTAAATATACCAGTATACATGGTTGTAGGGAAAAATTAGAATTTTATCTAACAATTTTTATCTTATATATAGGTGGAGTGAAGCCCGAGGGACATGAAGATGACCATGAGATGATTAATATGGAGTATGCATGTGACCACTGCCAAGGACTCATTGTTGGTCACAGAATCAACTGCAATGAGTGTGATAACTTCAACCTGTGCTATGGATGTTATCTTGGCATGAGATATCCAGAAAGGTTACTTCTACTTTTTATATTATTGTTTGATTTTAATATCATAAAAATAGAAAATTGCTATTGATGATTTAAAAGGGCATTTCCACTCCCAAAACTAACATTTGCCCCACTGTGTAGTGTTAAAAAATTTAACAATAAAAAAATCTTACTTTCTCCTCTGCTTCAAATGGTTCTCCTGTAGTTACTATTCAAAGTCCAGAAAACAGAACATAAGAAGCCTTCCTGTGTGTAAAAATGTATCTGCCCCTTCCCTGTCATCCTGGAGGACTCTGGTATGAGCAGGGGAGCCCTCCATCCAGATCCCTTGCCTTTGCATTTAATCTTTAAAGGGTATCTTCACCCACATTTTTTTTTCTGTAGTGTAGGGCACCCTAGCACACCCCGAACCACCGTATTTGTTTAGTAAAAGGACAAGTCCAACCTAAAAAAAGTTTACCATAAAATTGTATTTTAAAAAACCCCAAACCTAGGTTTCACAATAATCTTAAAGGGCATCTATAGTGGGAAAATGAACTTTTTTTTCTTTCTTTCCATGTGTTCTATAATTCCCCACAACCCCCAGAGTGTCTTCACTTTGTTCAGATTCCCTCTCTGTCCTGAGATACACCAGTTAGAAGAATACGTAATTGCATTCCTCTACTCCTACTTGGGCTGTCAATCAAATCCCTGTGATGTGATCCCCCCTCCCTGCTCTGTAATACACAGAGATAACAGCATTAGCAGGGGGAGAGAGGTAGCTTTGATGATAGATATAAGGCTGCACTTGACCCCCCTTCTTAATAGCTTTCACTGATTGATGATGGGTCACAAAGTGAGAGATCGTAAACTGTACGGAGCTCCTTCTTCCGTGTCTCCAGAACAGCTTGCTTTCTATTGGCCACTGTGCGTGGGTGTGTTTTTCAGGATGTTGAACTTTTAACTCCTACTGCACATGATAAGCTTGTCGGTTAGCCGGAGTTGAGACATGAAGGAGGTAGCAGAGGGGAGAGGGAAGGGGGGGAGTGCTGCACACAGATCTGACACCATGGTTAAACAGAGTCACTGACAGAGATAGGATTAAGGCAGCAGAGAGTACCTGAATTTAACTTTGCAAAGGGGCAATGTGTTTTTTTCACTATAGATGCCCTTTAAGTTTCAAAGATGTGATTGGCTGACTCTCAGACAATCACAGACGCGGCTGCCAGTTTGGCCCCTAATGCTACTCAATACAGTCCAGGCAACACTCAAATCCATAGGTGCAGTCCCCCTGCCCTCCACTCCTAGGGACAGATAATTCTTATAGCAAAAGAAAGTATAGGGGAGCAGAAGTAGATAGTTCCCCCGCACACCTACAGTGTATAATTGAAATCGCTGGGTGCTGCTCCAAAAACCATAGCCAATGGCAATAGTATCCAAACAAAAGCAATTCAGAGCGCACTCCAGTCTTAAATGTTCAAATTCATTTATTAAACACGTGACGTTTCGGTGTCCGTGCGACACCTTCCTCACACGGACACCGAAATGTCACGTAATGTATAGGGGAGCACACTACAATGGTGAATCCAAAATTTTTATTGTGAAAACAACAACGGTTCGGGGCGTCCTGAAATGTTGTTGTTTTCACAATAACATTTTTGGATTCACCATTGTAGTGTGCTCCCCTATACTTTCTTTTGCTATAAGAATTATCTTCCCCTAATGCTACTCCATTCCCGGAAGTAGCATTAGAGGCTGAGGGAACGAAGGTTGGTAAGTACATTTAAACACTTTTTTAATGTTTAAACCTTGTGGTTAGGGTTGGGAGGGGGTCCCCTACACTACAGAAAAAAATTTGGGGTGGAGATACACTTTAAAAAATGAAATGGTATCATTTAGTGTATAATTGTTTGAAAAAGATATTTAGAGAAAAAAAAACCTTATAACTGCATTTTGGGAATAGTCACACTATATTTATGGCAGGTATTCAAGAAAATGTTATGTGGGCTGTACTTAATACTATAGAATATAGTGTAGATATATGCTCTTAAATAGATATGTGCTTCAGAGACCACAAATAAGTGATATGAAAATAGCATTTCTTAAATCTTAGTGTTGGTTTATTGTGCTTTATTTTACAGTCATTTGCCAACACACAACGTCATAGTTCATCCAATGGTAACATACCATTTAAGTGATCGTCAAAGGCTAATCCAACTTTACATACACAACTATTCCTGGCTTCTCTTCTCTGCCTTGTACCTCTATTGTTCTGATTTGGCAAGTGAAGGAGAGATTGAAGAGGAAAAGCTTGATGACAACGTTATTTCAAGTGCTCGTCGCTTGCAAGCTAATTGCACTGATTTAGTTGTCAGTTCTTTAATGAAAACTCAAAAAGGAAAAGGTGAATTTAAAATAATTATATATGCTAATAGATTTTGTTTCTTAAATCTGGACATGCAAAACAGGATTTCTGGTACATAATAGATCTTTTCACATGTCAGACTTTAATTATTAGTTAATAGTAGTACAGGAGCCTGTTTCTGTACAAAAATGTTGAAATGACAATGCATACAATAGCATGAAACACCTATATTACTTAACCCTTTCAGTGCCAGCAGAACTTCACATTTTTACATTCAGTGCCAGCAGAATTTTCAGTATTTGTTAAGACTGGTTTTAGACTGATTTTACTGTAGGAAACCCTCCAGTAAATAGGAAAAGTTTCACTGGATTTGTGGGTTGTGGAAGAGTTTCCTACAGTAAAAATTTCTGGGGGGTTTTTTTGTTTGTTTTTGTGCAAAATTTTATTGTATTTTTGCATTGTTTATTTGTAGAAATCATAAGTTTTTGTTTTAAATTGTATTTTTTCAAAAAGCAACAATACTAGATATATGTTGGTACCCCATGTTTCCTGTCAAGGAGGCCCTTCCGAACTAAAATTTCACTTTTTTTTTTTTTACACCAGATTGAAATTTATTAGCACTTCTGACAGTTAACATAGAACAGATTTTTAGGAACTACAATTGTTATTGTACATGTGGTTAGTTCAAAATGCAGATAGCTGGACACAGACGTTCATTAAATTGGAAGATTCTTTATAATATTTTTTTTATTTCTCCAAAAATAATAAATCAAAGAGAAAATCAAAGGTGAATTTCTCACAAGGCCTGTAGCATAAAGTTTGAAATCAACACATATGAAAGCCTAATCTCCCCTGAATAAAGTGATAAGCCACATGTGTGGGTGTACACAGAGATGTGACCACCAACTAACTCCAAATAGGACATTTGTAAAAGTGCTCTGTAATTTATACAGCCTCCACTTTTTCAAAGGAAACACCCCTCAAATTTAAAAATACCCCCAACAAACTATTTATTTTTCAAATCTACACACCTTCAGCTATGTAATGGTGCCATTCTTACATACATACATGAATAATTCTGGATGCAGTAATTCTTAGAATTCCAAGCTTTTAGGAGATTTGTGATAAAATAAAGTAAGATGATTTAAAGTTAGAAATCCTACCTAAACACACTTGACAAACTCTATCAGAGCGATTCAATGTTAGGAATCTTCCCAAACTTACATAAGTACAAAAATCCCCACATATTAATCTCCTACATATTCTAAATCAAGCGGTATGCCACATGTGTGGGGTGTACACAGCCATGAACTAACCCCAAATATGACCAAGGCATTAGAGCAATTACAGAGAAAAAAATCAAATAACCCTAGTTTGGAAAACTAAACGCTGTTCAAAATAAAAAGAACCCCCCAAATCAGAACTACATGTTTTTATAACCTACACAACATCACCTAAGTGACAAAGTAATTGTTTCATACATATATGCAGAATTCTGACTGCAGTTCTTAATAGAAATTTGCACTTTTTAGCAGATTTTCTGAAAAAGTAGCAAAGAAGGTTCTTAAAAATCTTGACCAAACCATCAGAACAAATCAAAATTCACGAATAAAATGGTACCCTACTTGCATCAGTGCACACTGAGACATGTTCAGCAAACAGGCTCCAAGGGAGTTAATGCATAATTTTGGGTCTGTGCCCTAAATGTATACTTGCTTTTTTCAGACTAAACACTACCTTACCTGCCTTACCTGGGAAACCAGGTAAAACTAGGTATCCATATACATAGGTGCAGAATATCAGATGCCATTCTTCATAGACCTTCTCTCTTTTAGGATATTTTCTGGAAAAAAATGAAGAAAAAAAAATATTCAAAGTTAGAAATCTTCCCAAACCCACATTATAAGTAAATAAAATCCCACTAAATATCAATATGCCAAATATCCTGAATCAAAGAGTATTCCCACATGCCTGGGTGTGCCCAGAAATACAGCCACCAAGTAACCTCAAAGAGGACCAAGGCATAATAAGTTATACTCTGTGTTGTGAACAGCTTTCAGTTTTTCAAACATTAATATTTTTAAAAACAATACACCTTCAGCTACATGTTGTTGTAATTGTTTCATACATACATGCAAAATTCTGCACACTTGCACTAGCAGAGGAAAAGAAAAAGATAGTTTAAACTGAAAACTTAAACAAACCCCTAATATAACAGCCTTCTTAATATTGTTCTCTCACGTGTCCTTAATAAAACAGTACCCCAGTACAATGCATGCCAAGACACTGCCAGCAAACAATGAGAGCCAGAGACAAAGTTTCATTTTACAGCTGCACTCTAAGGTCACTTTCGGACTCGATTTTTACTATTTTACTTTATAAAGCCACAATCGGTTATGAAATATTAAAGCGTCAAATGGTTTTTGATATAAAATACTCCAAAGCAAAAAATTATTGGTTACATATGTTATTCTTCACAACACCCCCCGAGTTTTTGGTGGGGGAAACCTGGTAAAGAAATGCCACATGACACCCACATCACCCACCCACCCCTTTAGGTTGCTGATTTCCTGGGGACTTTGGGCATCCCTAATAATGGTTTTATTGAGAGGGAATAAAAACTTATGTATTATTTTAATAATTTTTTATGTGTGTGTTTCACTTTAATCATTCCCAAAGATAATCATCTGAAATCAGTCGAAATCTGATCGGAACAATCACTTCCCGAAGAGCATTTTTCAAGAAGTGATTTTTTTATTCATTGGAAAGGATCAATTAGATGATCAGATCTCTGCTCAGTAGCAAAAATTTAAATAGTTTGTATGTGAATGGATTTCTGAGATCCTTTCACAAATACTATAGCAAGTCCTCAGCGTGTGACAGCTTGCTATAGCAGGTACTGAACTGCGATCCAAAAGCGGATCGCAGTTTAGTACCTCCACTGGACCACCATGGTCATGCAGGGGGAAGCCTAAGGGAAGACCCTAGTAAATGAGGAAGTCCTTTAAAGGACAACAATATAAAAAAAACATCACCCCAATTACATGTCCACACTTCCAGCAGCTGAAATCACTTACTCACATTTACAGCTATGCTGCCCTCCCTTAGATATCACACAGAAAAGATGAGTGCTTAAAGCCCGCCTCCTAGACGGCCCAGGGCCATGATTAACATAACACTTGTCATTGGCTGGTGGGAATGTCTGTTAGAACCTCTTTCCTCCTCCTCTGCCAGTTAAACAAACTTGAAAAGTTGAATAGCAAGTAACTTATAATAAATGTTAAATAATGCACTGTGATACTGTTGACTCAATTATACTTTAATATAATGAAGAAATGCAATGTATGGCTGACCAGTGCAATAATAAATAAAACATGTTTAAAAAAACAAACTTGAAATGCCCTGTTGCTAGGATACAGCCTACATAAACAAGCTGATCAAGGGTGGGTGGAGGAGTGCTTTCTCGCATGCTAGATTTGAATGACAGTTAGAGGCAAACAGAATTGTTACACCCCCTTCACAGCATGGCTAATTGAAGGCAGAGAGAGGCTCGAAATCAGGGGGCGGAAATGTATGGGGAGGGGCATACCTTTACTCTTTCTAAAGCAAATATTAAAAAAAAAATGCATTGAGGCAATACAGTTATCCTTTAAGGGGTCTCCCTTACCATGCGAACCGGGAATAAAGCTGATGGGGAATCTGGGAATAAGGAGGGCACTTAAATGGTGCCCTCCTCACACCTTTTGTTTTGTACAGTGTGCAATCTACTGCACTTTGGTCCTTTGAAGTGGAGATCATACACTGTGCGATCTGCGCCATTTAAAGGGTTTAAGGGCATGTCTACCCTTAAAACAAAAAACTGGTTAATTGTCCGTTATCTGCCCCTAACACCAACTGATATATTAACACTTTATTACCTGTATTTCTAACCAGATGTTAAAGGATAATTATTGTCTCCATTCTGGCAGCATAAGCTGGCCCTCCCTTCATGCAGTCAACTATGGCTGTGACAACTGACATCAAAGCAAATAATTGGCTGTTGTTTCTCCTGCTTACTCCTCTGCACATGCTCAAGCTTATAAAAAGCTTATTGAGTAGAGGGAGAAGATAGATACCTTTTGCTATAAACATATAGAACTCATCATTAAATATCATGTGGTTACAAATGCATATAATAAACTGGGGGAAATGGCAGTTGGAGTTGCAGACAGATAACTGACAAATCAGCATTTTTTTTATAGAGTGGATGTGCCCTTTAATGTATATTTAATGTATATCTAATAACAAGGGAAAAGTCTCCTGTCTAAAAATATTTAACCTACAGTGTTATTAATGCTATTTTTAATTGAAAAACTGCAGGCAAAACATGCTCTTTTTGATAAATAGATTTAATAGTGATGGTATTCTGATTCTGTAGGACTAAGAATGTCATCCTTACTGTCTATGTGGAGCCACACCAAATTGTGTTTGAGTGAAAATGAAACTTGCTCTGTCAATTCCTTCATTGAAGACCTTCGCAAAATTGAAGACTTTCCTTGTCATTTGGTTGATAAAGCGAAGTTAGTGGTTGACAAGGTATGTGGTAATACTTGGTTATGTACACTTAGTTCCATAAATATTTGGACAGATACAACTTTTTAAATTTTGGTTCTGTAGATTACCACTATGAATTTTAAATAAAACAACTCAGATTCAGTTGAAGTGCAGACTTTCAGCTTTAATTCAGTGGGGTGAACAAAACTATTGCATAAAAATGTGAGGCAACTAAAGCATTTTTTGACACAATCCCATTATTTCAGGGGCTCAAAAGTAATTGGACAATTGACTTAAAGGTTATTTCATGGGCAGGTGTGGACAAGTCCTTTGTTATGTTATTATCAATTTAACAGATAAAAGGAGTGGAGTAGATTTGAGGTGTGGTGCTTGCATGTGGAAGATTTTGCAGACAACATGTGGTCAAAGGATCTCTGCATGCAGGTGAAAGAAGCCATCCTTAAGCTGCAAAAACAGGAAAACCCCATCTGAGAAATTGCTACAATATTACAAGAAAGCAAGCAAGCACTGGTGAACTCGGCAATGCAAAAAGACCTGGACATCCATGGAAGACAACAGTGGTGGATAATTGCAGAATCATTTCAATGGTAAAGAGAGAAACCCCTTCACAACAGCCAACCAGGTGAAAAAAACTCTCCAGGGAGTAGGCGTATCGATATCCAAGTCTACCATAAAAAAAAGACTGCATGAAAGTAAATACAGAGGGTACACTGCAAAGTGCAAGCCACTCAAAATTGGCTTGCAGAGAGAATTGAGAATAGAAAGGCTAAAGAACATCTAAAAAAGCCAGCACAGTTCTGGAAAAGCATTCAAGAAAAAGTTTGGAGAGAGCATGGCACAGCTTATTATCCAAAGCATACCACATCATCTGTAAAAAAGGTGGAGGTTCTCTGATGGCTTGGGCATGCATAAGTGCCAGTGGCACTGGAACACTAGCGTTTATTGATGATATGACACAGGACAGAAGCAGCTGAATGAATCCTGAGGTGTTCAGAGACATACTGTCTGCTCAAATCCAGCTAAATGCAGTCAAATTGACTGGTAGGCGTTTCATGATACAGATGGTCAATGACCCAAAACATACAGCCAAAGCAACCAAGGAGTTTTTTAAAGAAGTGGAAATTCTTGAATGGCCAAGTCAGTTCCTTTTTACTTTTTGTAGACTAAACAGAAAGGCCCATAAACAGTAAAGGTCTGTCAGAGCATTAAAAAGGAGGAAACCCAGCATCTGGTGATGTGATAGGCTTGAATGGCCAATTAAGTAGTGTGTCAGCCACTAGCGAAACTGCTAGAGGCACATGCCCCCCTGCAAGTTTTGTGGCAGGCCCCTGACATTCACCCCTCCTCAGGCAATGTATCGCTATTAGCTGCTTTAAAAACAGGTGGTCTTTGATTTGTTTCTAAAACCAGACACAATCTTCAAATAGCTATGTTATGTTCTTTAAAGCAGCATGATAAATAATTTGCAGTTTTGACAACTGATAAATCAGCCAGTTAAGTTATGATCAATGTTATGGAACAATAGTATTTCTGGTGAAATAAAGTGACATTATATAGAAAGGGGTGGACATGCCCTTTAAAAAAATCAGTTAAATACATTCTGGAGATGCTCTAGCATGAAAGTAACATCCCTGCCCTTTGATATATCCTAAACATTCAATATTACAGTTGTCTTTTTGTAGATCCAATACCCTGCAGGCTGCAATGCTATTTATGCTCCTGGGATTTACAGATCTTAAAGGGCATGTCCAGTGAAACAAAAACTTTTGATAGAAATGCAGAGCACCCCCCAAAACCCCAGTTTCGCATTATAATGAAATGCCAAAGATGCCCCTGAAGGGTCTTGCCTGACACGGTCCCTCGCCTCTCCTCCTCTGCTCTGTGGCTGATAGTTAAGACGCAATGTGACGTCATGCCCAATTGCCTGACTGCCACGCCCAGGAAGTAGTGCCTTACTGCTCCTGTTTTTACTCAAAACAGGAGCAGGGGGAGGCACCCAGGTGTCTAAGGTCTGGCATGTCCCTTCATTATAATGGGAATCTGGGGTTTGTGGGGGTGCTCTGAATTTCTATAAAAATTTTTTTTACTTGTTACACCTTTAAGATGAATAGGTTCTACCTAGGTATTGGAAACATTTTATAACTCCTCTAAAAAGATATGGTAGTAGAACTGTTATACCTGTTTGTTTAGGACAACCAAAGCCTCAAAATAACACTACATCAGAAGGTAGATCTCCTTGATATAAAGGTTGTAATCAGTGTCTCAGCTCCATTTTCATATGAGTGCTAAAAAATTGAACCTTAATAACCCAACAGTGTTAGGTTATCTCCCATGGTAAATTATCATAATTTAGTCCTTGTAGGTTTAGTCCTTGAATATTTCAATAAAGAGAGAATATACACACACAAAAAAAGATGTTTAAAACAATAGGCCATGTGAAAAATCATCATTGTTTACCATCTGATCTGACTAAAATGTTGGCCTGGCACTTAAAAATCCTTAATATAAGTCATATCTCATTTTGTACATTTGTTGCTTTCAGAGCAAAGATGTGGATGATAAAGATATCGCTAATGTCTGCAAAAGCATGGGTGATGCTAAACAAAGAGATTTGTTGCAAGACAATGATGGGAAAATCACAGAGAAGGCTACAGAAATGTGCTTGGGTAAAAAAAGTTGTGAATTATAGTAATGTGTCAATCTGAATTACAGTTATATGAAATGTGAATTAAATACTGATAAAATCAGGTCTGTCCAGTTTAGTTGTTTTAAGTTGATTACTGTGCTGGTTGTGATATAATTGTCATGTCTATTTTATATCAGTTACTGAGAACAAATCCAGAAAATCTACAATTAGCAAGGCAGTTATCCCTAGCCCAGACCAAGTCTTTGCTGAATGCTCTCAAGAAAGAATCCTGGGACTTATAGCTGCCACGTTACCCCCTTTGAAATTGGTAAGAGCTCATAAATTTAAGTATTGTGTATACAAAACTAATGAATTTGGAACAATTTGACATCATGCAGGCTGTATTTATTGAATGTAAAAATGTAAGCATTGCATGGTCTAGTATTCTAAGGTTCTCCTAATGTTCCGTTTGTTAGGTTAGCAAAAATGTCTGATTAGGTATCCAATAAGTATATATTAACACTGGATAAGTATGTTCTTAAAATGCTTCATATGGAGAGTAAAAAGGACAGACTAGATGGACGTATGGCTTTAGTTACCCTCAGTTACTATGTAGAATAAAAAGAGCAGTATTTAAACTTTGTTTAAAGGGCATGTCCACCCTAAAAATAAAAATGTATATTTAAATGCAGAACCCCCCAAACCTAGGTTTCACAATATACTTACCTTTTCATCTGATGCTCCTAAACATAATTATTAACATATTATTAACATTGATCCCAGCACATTCGCACCTCCTCTCTGCTGTTGTGTGCTGGTTACAAGCTTGAACAGCAACAGTGGAAGTGTCTTCTGTAGCAGCTGCCAGTAATGGGGGCTTAATCGCCTTGACTGACGTTCGCTATGCGGAGGGGGAGGCATCACTGTTCGTTAGTAAGTGTAGGAACGTCAGATAAAAAGGTAAAAAGTAATGTAATGCCGATGTTTTGGGGGTCCTACCTTTGTATATATTTTTTTTTATGGAGGACATGCCCTTTAAACTTATTTGTAAATTGCTGGTGAAAATGCATTTGATCTTTATTAGAAACGTGTAAGACAATCTGTGCAAACTAGAGCTGAAGGGTCTGGTTAAATGCCATCACACAACACAACCCTTGCCATTGAATGCTGGGGACCTTGCACTTGTGCAGTTCAGCTCCCTGCTCCCATCTCAGTCACAATTGGGACAGGGCACTTCTGATGAAGATGGGGTGATAATAAAATGGGATTTAATATCGCTATTATAGTTGTTCCATGCCAAGGTTATCTTAACTTATTTTCTCAAAGACACAGAACATGTATTTTATTTCATTTTTTTAATTTTATTATTACAGGGGTCTTTGGTCTCCATCCAGAACCTTCAGCAAGTACTCCCACTTATGTTTCAAGTCGTATTTTCAAATGCTGGTCATTTAAATGAATCTTACCATTTGACCCTGGGACTTTTGGGTCAACTTATAATTCGGTTACCTCCATCTGATGTTGATGCAGCTGTCAACAAAGTTTTTTCTCACATGCAAAACATTCCTGCACCATTTGATGACAGAACTATGCAAGAAGGCTGGGTTACTACCCACTTGTTGTTCAGTTTAGGTGCTCTGTGTTTGGATAGGTTAGTATTAAAACATTTTCTTAACTATTTTTGCACTGCTTATATATGGAAAAGCTCTGTGTTATTTTGAGCATCTTTTTTTTTTTTTTATTCTTTTTATTGATGCCAGTACAAATGCGCATTTTACAGTTTAACATGTAACATTAATTCTTCACATGGATGTTTTTTCAATCATAACATATATATACTTTATATTATTGATTGCTTAGTACAGTTGATGGAACAGTATATTTTGTTTTTACTACCCGTACAGAGCATGATTCACTTTATTATTTTAAGCATCTTTTTAACTGGACATAGCTAAAATTGACTGGTTTTCATTTTGTTCATCAGTTTTACTGTTAGGATTTGTAATTTACAAAAAGAAACCTTGTATGGTATTGTAAGTTAGAGGAGGCGTGAAGCAGCCAGCGAGGGATGGTGGTTTACAAGTAATTCAGGAAAGGTAAGTATAACGAAAAGGGGCTTTACGGGATCTTTAACTGTATAAACACTTTTTCCGTCTGTGACTAAACTATAGCATGCATGCGCGCTATAATTTAGTTAAAGCCGGAAGCAGTGGTGGATTACGCTCACGGTAAGTTCTCTATCTTCGATCCTGGCTCTTATTACATTAATTTAAGAATGAGAGGTAGGACATGGCTCCTTGTTCTTCAATTAATGCAAAAATTTAAAAAAAAAGATATCTACTGAGTATCTGAGTGTGCCTATCCTTTAAACATGCTGCTATAATCAAACGCTTATTCTTAAATAATGGATTTGTTTGTCCATTAATATATACAAACCATATAAATGAGATCTGTCTTTGTTGGGCTGAACTTTCTATTTCAAGGGGAAATGCAATTTTTTTTTAAATATGTTCCTAAGCATGCATTTACTTCTCTGGCATCCTATTTGTCACACTATTTTACTTAAATTCCCTTGATTTCTTGTCCATTTGCTCCTACATTTTTCAGGTTCTGGGAGCAGCCATGTTTCCTGTGCCCATACTGGGATTCCTCTTTTCTAGTGATGTAATTTAGGGAAGTGGCACACTCCTGTGCAATCGGCTTTACCTTGTAAATATACCGTTAGACTGCTGGGCTAAAGTAATATTGGTGCAGCCCTAAGTCTCCCTGTCATTTAGTGTGCAGTGTCAGACCCTTAATCCCTCTGTTTGCTTTGATTCCTATATAATGATATCAAGTAACGCACTCCTCCATCTCTCCTCCGTTCCTCTGAAAGTCTCTCGCTACCTCCCCCCCCCGCTTTGATTCACAGACAATTTAAGCTTCTTACACCCTTACAATGTTAACGGCGCCTCCCAAACAAATTCATATGTGCAACAAACAGACGTTTTTGCATGATAATTGCCCATGTGTATGCTTTCGGTCGGGGTGGGTGGGTTTCAGGGGTTTCATTGTGCTTGTGAGTCATTGGTTGCTGCTAACATCATACTTGTGTACGAAGCTTTACACATTCCTGTTACCTGCTCTCCCCTGCAAGTCTCTCCTTGCTGTGGACAGCTCTTCCCCTCCTCCTTTGCATTGATCCACTTATTTCGTTCACAGCTGATCACTGCTTGAGACTAATATCCTTATCAGATCAGTGCCCATAGTAATTCTATGCAAGATCGGGTTACAGGTAGTGATAACATGTGAACAAAGGAACATTGCTTTATAACTTTTCCTCGGTCGAGGTCGGCTCCCTATACTAATCTCTATACGTTCGTAGGGAGTATGGCAGTCATGTTTGTTCTTCCTATACTTTATATAGAACAATTGTGAGTGTTTGTACTCCCATCTGTCAAAAATGTCTGTCATCTTTGACAGATTGGTACTGTGTGTACTCACCTTAAATGAAAAAAAGCATCAGGCACATTAGAAGGACTGACCTGTCTGTCAAATGGTGGGACTTTGGACAAGTACAGTGTAATTTGTGGCTGTGCAGCGAGGGGTAGAGGGAACCATTGAAATGGATTGTTTTAACATCCCATCCACTACCCACAATCATTTACTTGTAGCTTGTAGAGATGGTCGATGGCTCTTTTTAAAGGAAGGTAACTGGCCTTTTTATTAGGTTTAACTTTTTTCACACCACAGTTCCCCAGTTCCCAAGTAAATGACTTGCTTGTGAACACAAAATGATAAAAATTTAGTGTAGCTATCAAAGTTATTATATAGTAATGTGTAAACTTATTATTTCTTCCTTTTTTTTACTATAGCAAAGTAGGCCTTGACTGGGCTTGTACAATGTCTGACATCCTGCGAGAGTTAAATGGTTCTCCTCAATGGCACAGTGTTATTTCATCATTTGCAGATCACTGTATAAAGCTTCTCCCTCAGCACCTAAATAACACAAGTATCTTCACATTGCTAGTTTTAGTTGGATTTCCAGAGGTAAACAAACCTTCAATTTGCAAGCATATACAATTCTTATTGCAATATATTTTTTGTGAAATTAGAAAAATAGAGATTTCTACTGAAATTGCATGACGGTTATGTTTGTTAAATTAGCAATTTTACATATTCATTTTTGGCACAAAATAATAATGTACACACTAACAGGAAGATTCAATAACACTTGTTTTTCTTAAAAATGGTGCAAATTTTGCCCCAACCAATCAGATGTTGGTTTTCAAATGTTAAATAACATCTGATTGGTTAGGGCAATATTAGCACCATTTTTAACAATTAGAACTTTTATCGAATCTCCCTGTAAATGTTACTGCAAGAGGTCAGGGGTTTTTATATGTCTTGCCTTCATTGCCAAACTCTTCTAACAAGATGTAGTTTATGGATGATGGTTGTCTACCACCTGATTTTTTCTTTTAGAACATATAATGTGCTATTTGTGGCTTTAATATGCAAATAATACAGGGTACTATCTGTAAAGATAGGGCTGTCTACATTATTTGCCTCCATATGTGTAATTAAAGTTGGAAATATCTATTATGTTTGCAGAATAAAAATAATCAGCATGCATTTCATAGATTTCACTAAAACATGAAAACTTATTGGTCAAAGCCTGCCATATTTCATACCATGTATTCTTTTTGCATTCTGATCCCTCACTAATTAGTTTCTTAAATGGCAACTGTGGTCTCAAAACAAGTTAGAGCTAAATGAAAGCCTGCAGTATTTCCTTTAAAGGGCATGTCCACCCCCAAAACTAAAATTTAACCCCTTACTGGCCACATCAAGTAGTTTAAAACAATCCTTACCTTACATTCCTGCTCAAAATAGTTCCCCTGCTGTGCCCCTCCAAAGTCCAGGAAACTGCTGTGTAGGAGCAGTGTGTGACTCATGCTGTGCCTGAGACTTCCTCAACCTCATCAAGGTTGAGGCATGCTCAGTGCAGCCCTCCCTGCCTCTCAGCCAATCACGGACGCGGCTGCCGGTCCCGCCCCCTGCTTTCAATTCCATGCAAGCAGAGGGCCTGAACACTGCAGCAGGGGAGAGAGGGCAGGTAAGTAAGAATCGGGGGACTTTCTAACAATTATATTAATGTGGTTGGGGCTGGGGGAGCATGCCCTACCACATATCAAAAGTTAAATTTTGGGGTGGACATGCCCTTTAAAATGAAATGACAATCACATCTCTGGCTGGTGCCTGTGAGAAATTTCATTGGGACGAATGTTTAAACTTCCTGCTTCCAGTAAAGTGACATCACCTTACCTTTGCCCCACCCATCCGCCCCGGGGTAGAAGCAATTCTCAGTTAAGAATTAATGCTGGGGAAATCAGGAAGTACCTGGGGAAAAAATTAACAGTTGAGAAGGGGAGCCTATTAATGCAGGCAAAGGCTGGTCACATGGCTGAAAACAGGATGTGTTCAAGCAGGAAGTAATATTGCTGTAACATTCCAGCAAATTTTATCTAGAGATGTGATTTAGGTTTCATTTTGAAGGTACAATGGAAGGCTTTATATATAATGCTTACTAGTTTGGAAGTAGTTACCCTTTAAGTAGTTTCCACATTTTATTGAATAGCTTTTTTAACTTTACTACTGTAAATTAAGTATGTTTTAATTTGATTTGTTTAGGTATTATGCATGGGGACACATTCTGTCTATGTGGACAATGCAAAAGAACCACATGATGTCATCGTACTAAAGCACTTCACTGAAAAAAACAGAGCTGTTATTGTAGATGTGAAAACACGAAAGCGAAAAACAGGTTTGTATACATGTGTTAATATGGCCTGAAAAGTATTTTATATAAGGTGTTTATTTTGGTTTACAAGAATTGTATGTTTTTTTCAAAACTTTTCTTTCAGTTAAAGATTTTCAGTTAATTCAGCAAAGTGACGCTGAAAGGGGAGGTTTAAAAGATCAGTTCAAGAAGTATCTTCAGCATTTTGCATTTATATCCAGTCAGCTATTGCAATCAAACTTGGATAACAGCATTGCAGACGCAGTAGAAGCTACCTGGGTTTTATCACTTTCTCTCAAAGGACTATTTAAAACACTTAAGGTAATAATTGTTTTTTTCAAGGAATCATTTTGAATTTGGTGCTTGCATTATTTTTAATTCACTCTAGGGGATTAAAATGTGGCTGAAATCTTAATGAAATAAAAATGGAAGCACAGTTTAATACATGAAAATCAATGTTCCTTCTAATTTCGTTCTAATACATTTTCTGTGTGCATATAAAATAACATTTTGTACGCTTCATACCACAGCACTTATATTCCACACTGATGACAAAACTCCATATACTTATTGAGGTTTTTACTAGACTAATGCATGTACTTTCTGTGACAGTGTTTGAAAGCCCCCAGTTCATGGAATTGAATAAAGGTTTATAAAAAAAAAAATTTAATTTGAATTGAATTTTGCTTTTAATACTAATTATTCTAACAAAATAAATATAATAACGGAAATCCTTTGCCTTCATTTTTAATTATTATTATATTTAAAACAACCCCTACATGCCTAGGTGTATTACTGACTGGTGATTGTTATTAAATATGTCAATAATAAAATTGTTTTACAGAATCAATGCTTTGAAGAACTCCAGACAGCTTTTATAAATTCTGGCTTACTAAAGTTACTAGTGAAAAAATGCAGCAAAGGGACTGGCTTCAGTAAAACCTGGCTGCTTCGAGACTTGGAGGTAAATACTAAATTGATATTTAGTGTATTTATACTAAAAACTGTTTAAGGTTAATACCCTGTGGAGGGTATTTTTGAATCTTAAATGTCTCATTGTTTAAAACTGGTATTAGCAGATTTCAATAAAGAATAAATAATAAAAACTATGTAAGCTGTAACCTATGTAAAGCATTCCCATATGCCAGATCTCAGACTAATAGAGGGGGTGGGACCAAAAACATAAATGCAATGCAGTGATACAAGGTATTTAGGCAGAACCCATGGGTGAGGACCTAGCAGTTTATTTCATCACTGTTGGTACTTTTAGGGGGATGGTGAAAGTGTTTTTGCTTCTAAAAAGTATCCTTTAATTCGATAAAGAGGTGAGACACCGTTAATTGAAATGTGCTCTAACAATGTTGCCTGGATCCTTGATGTCCTTTAACACTGTATTTTTACCGTGACTCTCTATTTGCTCAGTCAGGTTTGACATGAATGTTATTTTCCCCCCTCAGATCTTATCTATAATGCTGTATTCCTCAAAGAAAGAAAGCACAACTATGTCTGATGGTTCTACATCAGAAAAAAAAGTTCAGGATAAAGATTTGGATCTATCAAGTCACAGCACTGTCGATCTGGTTCAGGTTATGTCTGATCCCTTGGAGGACCTGGATGAATCTACTAAATTGTGTTTTGAGGTAATAACTCTGTGATCTGTCATCATGCAAAATCAGTGTTGAGATTTGGGAATAAGGTAAAAATATTTTTCAAGATTGGATATTTGAACACAACATATTTTTATGTATTTAGGTATTTTTAGTAATAATAAGCCTTATTTACCCCCAGGTTATTTGTACAATGCTGCTTGCGCTGATTTAATATTACAGTTAATAGATTTTAATGTTTGAAAAACCTGCCATATGGTGGTAAACGGGGACGGATTTTCCATAAGGCCACATTTGCCATTATGGTAGTGATTACTCCTTCATAGGCAGGGAGAGTAATCCTGATTCCCCCTCTGTCTCAAAGTAGTCATATATATGGGGGCGTTACCGGAAAACTCCAGCAGAGTAATACTGAATGGTGCTGGACACTAATCTTGCACTGTGTGCTATTTAATTCACCTTTTATCAAGGCAGCCTTTAGACATGAGGTCCTAATCCTACTAAAGTCTAAGGTACTTATAGGGAAATGCACTGCTGGCTCCTACACTAAATACTAATAATTTAAAAAAAGTTGACGTGATGGGATTTGTGGCGGCTGCACAGGTATCTTAAAATGCAGATGGATCTGATATTAGCCAATTACATTGGAGGTGTGATCCCCCCTTACACCATGAGATTGTTCTGAGAAAGAAGCAGAGGGGCAGTGACCAGTGGCAGTCACACTGAGCAACTCAACAAACCCAATGATACACCCAACCCCCCCACACCCCGGCATAGGGTTACCAGACCAGGGATTGGAAGACATTCTGAATCATTTAATTAGTGCCTCTGGACAGCCTTGCTGTGTATTTTAGGCTATTTTTTATATGATGACCGCCTCAAAAAATGACTGAAAAACACTAAATTGTTACCTGCATGAAAACATGCCGTTAGAGTCAAGCTGGACTAGGGGAGAAAAAAAAATGATATAAATCATGCCCTGGTGGTAAAAACAACATTTTCCCTGCCATAAAGTTCAGAAACTGTATATTAAATGGATGTGTAATTTATTGTCCAGTTAAAATTCAACAGTTTTTTTTACTGTAGAAACCACTCCCCCTATTGCTACCAATTTTTATCCCAATTAAGCACAGGGAGATACAAAGTAGCTGATTGGAGAATTCCTCTTTTTCTTCTTTGAGGAATCACGTTGAGCATGTCCAAAGCCATTCACGCTTGGGGAGGGGGAGAACCAAGTTAAAAGGTAGCCTTAATGTTTTACATATATTTGTGTTTCAGTTTAGCTAGTGATACACACGTCGAAAAGGTAATAAATAATCAGTAACAGTAAGTTAAATCTCGGTCCTATTATTGTTTTTAGAAATTGCATAAGGAACTCAAGGCACCGCTGCACATTCTTCGTGCAGTATATGAAATGGAGATGAGAAGCACTGAAAGTTTTGTTCAAGAGGTTCATAAGAGGTATGAAAAAAACAAGTTAACTATAGTTTAAAGGAGAACTAAACTTAAAAATTTTTTTAATCCTTATATGAAAGCTCTTCTCCCCAGAACACCTATACATTGTAAGATTCTTCTCTACTTGCATTTAGTACATGTAAGAGATTCTGTAACTAAGAAGGCTTCTGTGTTGTTGCCAGCACAACCCACAGCCCATGTAGTTATCAAAGAGCCATGCCCCCTGACCCCAATATTCACTGTCTTATTTGAAAGCTGCTTGATACCCTGCAGTTTATTTACCAGTCATTGTGAGTTGCTGGTAAATAAAATGCAGGGTAACGAGCAGCTTTCAAAGTCTTATCAGGGACTTCCATATTGGTGTGGAGACATCAGTAGGTCATATTTTATTGTTCTGTGCCTATCAAAAGATTAAGATTCTAAATATACAGTACCTGCATTCTCTGCTTATTCAGTGCTGGCATACCAGGTAATGCACTAGTTTTAGAACACACAGTCCAGATTGTTACAAATCCCCAGACTTAGCTTTTTTTTGTTTCCATTATGCACGTAGCAATACATAAACATTTTACATGTACTAGTGTTCTGGGGATTTACCCAGATAAGGTGGATTATGGGAGCTAGCCCCTAGTACCCACAGGTTCATTTCATAAATCACCCAGCAGCCACAGCAAAGGAAGAGGTAAGACACAGCTTGTTGTATATTTGTGAATGTGCTCTGTCTATTGGGACAAGGTTGTCTGAAGACTTTAGTTCTCCTTTAACAATCATAGCAACTTAATGACAAATTATGGTAATTCTTGTTACCATGAGATATGCTACAAATAACTTATTGTTAAAAGAACTCATTTTGTTAATGTAATTGAGGACCTGGAATTTATAACATTAAAATGCTAAAATGAATGAATGTTTCTCCTGTTCATTCCAAACTCATTTGCTGATTTTTTTTAACTGGCCAAATTTTCATTTGACACCAAGCCTTCAAAGAACGTTAAAATGTTAAATTTTGTTAAGGTGATCTTAATGTGAACTGGACAATGTATTTTTTTAAAATATCAACAATATCATGGAGGCCATGGGAGACAAATATAATCTGCAACAATCATAACCTCTTTCCACATCTAAATCAAGATTAAAGGGCAAGTCCAGCCTTCAAATGAAAAATTAAATATTAGTGAATCACACCCAAAAACTTCAATAGTTAAAAATCTGAAAGATGTAAGACCAACCTAAAATGCTGCTCACTGTCCTATAACCTTTATTTCTGTTTCCTGGTTCTAATGGTTAGCAACTGTTAGTAATGCATGTGACAGTTGACATCACAGCCAATAACTGAATGATAATTCCTTGGCTGCCTCTTCTGAGCAAATATAGCCCTTGACACACACCACCCATTGTTTCCACAAGTCATCAAGGAGAATAGCAGGCATAAGCTAATGAATTTAAAGTGTTCGGTTTGATAGCGCAACATATTTTAACGTGGCCAATTTTTTCTAATAGATGTTATTATGAGTTGTCCTTTTAAAATTCTATATACCACTAGGTGATAGCTACTTAGATTTTGTTAAAGTGCTTAACTTTCCCTTTAAAGGGAAACTATGGTCTCCAAACAAGTTAGGGTTAAATACAAGACCTCCATTGTACCTTTAAAATGAACCCAGGATCACATCTCTAGATAATACTTGAGAGGAGTTATATTGCTAAGGTTTAGCAATATAAATTCCTTAATGCTTCCTGCTTGTAGTATTGTGATCAACCACATTTTGGACACATTGCATCTCGGAAAAATTTTGCCCTCATTTGGTTTAGACTAGGGGTGCCCAACCCAGCCGATGCTGAGGGCCGCACTAGCGTCACTGAACACTGTGAGCGGGCCGTGGGGAGTAACTCCGCCCCCGGTCTGCCCGGTAACGCCCCTGGCCAGCCCCTTTCTATGCCCACCCGCGACTCCGTGCGGGCCGCGTGTTGGGAATCACTGGTTTAGACTTTAAGGAGAACTAATATATACAAATAGGAAAATAGCCTTCCTTAGAATCCCTACAAGCACTCATACGCTTGAATCCAAATTCTAAATAACGATTTATTGGCACAGAACAATACAAAAATACCCTCTCCCCAATATACTTATGCCTCCCTCCCCCCTATCCAACAAAAATGTAAACTTAAACACACTAATATTATATATCTGGGCGTCCCCAACTGAATAGAGTAAATAGATAAATAATGTGCAAGGTCTCTTCCAAAGGGCACGAAACAAAGTGCTGGATTGATAAAGTGGCTAAGTACTGAAAGCCATTGAAGTCTAGGCATAAATAAAGTAGTGAAGTTCCATCCTCTTAACAGCAACACAATACAGTAACTGTTGTATCCAAAAGGGTGCTGGTAACAAAAGTTTCAACTTGGTAGCAAATATAAAGTGGAAACAAAACCGCAACATGGACGCTGGAAATGCAATGATTTATGGCTTACCCGGGACTTAGACGGAAACTCCTCAACCTACTTCAACTGAGGCTGCTCATCCTGCTTGGCAATTGATTGCTTCAGCTTTTACAATGGTCGAGCCTAAGTCTGTGCTTCACCCGGTACAGCTTGTGGGTGAAACCTGGTAATGAAACGCCACAACCCCACACACATACACCTTTTTAGTGATATTCAGTGATAACCAGTTGGTACTAATCCTAAATATTACATTTAACAATTTAAGCTTTAATGGAAAAAAAGGTGTGTATCACGTTTGTGTGTGCTTTTTCCTTTATTTTTTTTATCATTCCCAAAAATAATCATCAGATCATCTTTGTCTGTTTCCCAAATTGAAATGCGACCAGAAAAAACACTTCCCAGAAAGCATTTTCCAGAAGGGGATTTTTCATTCATTTGCAAAAATTTGTCTGGCAGATCAGTCAACGAGGCCCGACCGAACATCCATTTCGGGTGATAAAGCACCCACACACGGCATGATTGCAAAAAAGGGGGGCTCATATACTTCGTGCGTCGCCACCCGCAATCGCATGTGTGTATAATCCTTTAGACTATTATGATGTGATATAATGATAGATATATGATAATGTCTTATTAGTAATATAAACAATAGACAGATCACAAGGCTATAATCCCATGTGGGTGATGGTGCATGCATATAATAAATTGTAAAGTATACCACTAAGAGAGAAGGATACACAGCACACAATCTTAGAAAATAAGTAGTGCATTATTGGATAAAGCCTAGGGTAGGGACCATGATCGAAACAAGTTAAAAACATTTAGGGCTCGTTCGCACTACATCAGTTTGTATCCGTTTTTCAAACGCAGATGTGTTTAAAAAAATGGACAGACGGTAAAACCCCATAGGATTTCATAATATCGTTCACACCTGCTGCATTATAATCCGTTCCATTCCAGTCTGTTTATAAAACGCACTGCATGCAGCATTTCTGTCCGTTTTTTCATGCATTTTCTATAGAAATCTATGGAATACACATTGTTAAAAAATGGATACAAACTGATAAACACATGCTGTGCGTTACTGTCAGTTTCTAGTGTGAACGAGCCCTTAAAACTTACAAAAACCTCCACAATGGAAATGCATGTTTTAAGTACAACCCTCCATGACCCCAATTTCCTAGAGCCGTAAAGCTAGAGAATCGGTACACTTATCTGTCCACAGTCTGTCATGAGTCAACACAATGGGGGATAAATTGCCATAAATGTGTCAGGAGGTCCCAAGAGGAGGAAGAGGCCAGTAGAGCAAACACTAAAATGTCTTATTAGTTGCAAAAATGCAAAAGACATGCACTTAGTATTAGTACTAAAATTAGTACTTAAATGGGTACTTTTTTTTCTCTTTCATAAAGATTTGATAAAAACGCAGATGTTATAGATGAGAAAGTCAAGAAACTGGCACAAAAATGGCAACCTTGTAAGACAAATGTGGAAGAGCAGTCTCTGAAGTCAATGGACACAGACATGATTATACAGCCTTGCATGGTAAAAGTCGTGTGTGTAGATAAGTATATTTCGGGGTGTATTATTTATTTGTTCACACAATTGGTCTGAATTAAAAAAAAATATGCAAATGCATAAAAAAACAGTAATTCGCAAATATTTTTCAAAACTGTTCATCACAATAATATAACAATACAATGATAATATAATATTTAAATGGCATTTAACTGAATCTAATTTGTTATATATATTATTTGAATTATAATGCATACATTCTGCATGTATCCACTTGTATTTAACGTATTTATAATACACAAGGCTCTGGACTTTCAATCGGGAGGTGCAGTGGAATATATAAGGGATAATACGCTACCTACAGTGTAATATAAGGATATTACGCCACCGAGGAGTTCCATGACCATATAGAAGCACGAGGCTGCAGGCCGAGTGCTTTTATACAGGTCATGGAACTCCGAGGTGAAGTAAATCCATATATTACACTGTAGGTAGCGTATTATTTCTTATAATACATTATAATGTATAAATTTCTTATAATACATTGATTAATGTATAAATAGTTAATTTCTGTTCCTATTGAAAAGAGAAAGAAGGACTGAACATTGTCTGTCAAGAATAAACAGGGATTCCTATATAGATGAATAATACAGGGGGGGAGACAGTGGAAGGGGCAGTGGAATACAGGAAGTCACTCAGTGACATCACTGAGTGATTGTAATATAGATTCTCGCCACCGCACCTTCCCATTGAAAATGCCTAGCCTTATGAACTATATTCTTATAAAAACCTCTTGGCTACGTAGCTAAGAGGTTTTTATAAGAATAAATACCATTGCACCTCCCCATTGACAGCATGTCACCTTAACAATAAAAGATTACAGAAATTACTGTGTAAAAAGGAATAGTACGGCACAGACCTTAACAGGAGAAATCTCTTTAAACAGTCCATTGTTTCTTCTCCCTCCAGTCCAAGTCCAGTGTCCGTGAAGACTATGTTCAGTACAGCCCGGGAGAACAAACCCCTTTCTATGACTCTTAGGAAAGACATCCGGGTCTCCTGAGTTGTACTGAGTCTTAATGGGCGCCAGACTTACACTCACTGACACTGACTGGAGGGACAAGAAACGATGTTCTGTTTGAAGTGATTTCTCCTGTTAAGGTCTGTGAAATTACTGGAATCTTTTATTATTAATGGTGTGTGAGCTGTGTTCAAGCTGATAAAAACACAGCTTGTGATCTATTAGGATTATAAAGTCGACTCGGAGTTCGCTTCCCTGTATAAAAGCACTCGGTCTGTGGCCTCATGCTTCTGTATAGTTAGGGAACTCCTCTGTGACTTTATATCCTTATATTACACTATATCTGTTGTATTCAGTTAGATCAACCGGACTTAAAGTTTACTTCTTGAAGATGTTTCGCTTTCTCAATTCAGAATGACTTGTACAAGAATCTGTTGGCAATATAAGTACCCTTGAAAGTCCCAATTAGCATATGACAGCCAGGTGTTAAGGACCTTGTGCAAGGATGTGGATGCATTGAGGCTGCAAGGGGTGTTATCGAAACTGCCCAGGGTAAGGTGTCAAAACTGCATTGTGCATGGCAGACATCTGGTGTCAGAAACCACCACCCCCCCTCTATTCAGGCTTGTTTTCTTCATTTTCACATAAATGGCCTCCTTGACACCTCTCTTAAACCAGTCATGCTCCTTTGCCAATATGTTGACATTACAAAAAGGTGCACAGCAAAATCTTGACCCGAAGAATTGGCCTACTTTGGTGCGGTTGTTTGGTCTCCCCCAAATCAGAGCACTCTTCACTGCACTGAGTATATGATGTCGCTTTGCTTGTGTTATGGTACTGGGTCTTTCGGATGTGCCAATTGCTGCCTCAGTGTGTTGTTTGGTTTAAAGCAGACAGGGATACTGTGTTTCTTGAAAATTCTTCTTAATTTCTCGGAGACCCCTGCTACATATGGGATGACCATGTTCTTTTTCCTGTCTTGCTTTCACCTTCACTGTTGGTATTCGTGTTCTTTTCTTTCCCTCTACTTCTTTTGACAAAGGCCCAGTCCGGAGATGTTTTAAGGGCTCCTCTGAGATGTTTAATTTATTTTGCCTTCGCCTCTCTGCTAGTGGAAATGTTCTCTGTTGCAGGGTTCTGGTGACACCCAACTTGTGATCTAAAGGGTGCTGGGAGTCAAACATCAGATACTGGTCTGCATGGGTTGGTTTTCTGTAAACCTCTACTTCCATTCTCCCTGACTTCTACCAAGCAGTCCAAGAAGGCCAGTGTGTTGTTTTGTACCTCTTCCGTTGAAGTTCTGGTCTATAGCATTGATGTGTTCTGTGAAGGCTTGTACTTCCTTCTGGTGGATTTTTACCCAGGTGTCATCCACGTATATCTGAACCAGTGGATGGGTGCTATGCCCTTAAAAGTATTAAGCGCCTGTGTTTCCACTTCCTCCATGTAAAAGTTTGGTGAAACTGGAGATCCCATAGCACATCAATATTTTTGCTTATAGAAATTATCCCTGTATTTGAAATAGGTGGTATTCAGGCATAAGTCCAGTAGGGTAAAGATCTGTTCTGCTGGTAAGGGGGCAGTCTTGGTCTAGCTGTTTTCTCACCATATCAACAGCCTTCTTGGTGGGTATAAAGGGAAAGAGAGATGTTATATCATAGGACCCCATAGTTTCATCTGCACTAAGTACTACATATTTAATCTTGTTAGTGAAATCCTTGGAGTTCTGGATGTGATGCTTAAAATTTCCAACCAATGGTCCTAAGATGTTGGCTTGGTATTTCGCTACTTTTTGTGTTACAGAGTTGATGCTGCTGACTATAGGTCTTAGTGGGGCCTCTTCCTTATGTATTTTTGGGAGTCCGTATATACATGGATGTGCCTCACCAGGGTAGAGGTGATGATACATTACTCAATCAAAGGCTTAATCCTTTTGAAGCTGTTGTCGTACGTCTATTACCTTTTTTTTGTAGCGACTGCTGGGATCCCTTGTTAAAGCCTTATATGTGTTATCTGCCAGGAGTGTGGTCACCTTAGCATGGTAGTCTGACTTTCAAGGGTACTTATATTGCCAACAGATTCTTGTACAAGTCATTCTGAATTGAGAAAGCCAGTCAGATGACTAGCAAAACGTCTTCAAGAACTAAACTTTAAGTCCAGTTGATCTAACTGAATACAACAGATATACCATGTCCTGGATGAATGAAAACCTTCACAAGCTTATATTACGCTGTAAGGGGCGCATTATCCCTTATATAATTTAAATTCCTGAAATAAACATAAGCAGGGGGATCAAAACCCACAGGGACATATTCTAAATAACACTGTGCCTCCCATGCTTTCTGCTAGAAGCACACACATAGATATAAAATATTCCCTTGTAATTGTAAACATTACTCTTTCAGTTAAAACCGATGGTATGCGAAAAAGCAAAAGAAGAGTCTAGCCCGGTCAATCAAAAACTTATTGTAACTAGTGAGAGTGATCTACAGCAAAGTTTTGCCAGACAACGTCGTACTAAAAGCTCGGCCCTTTTCCGAAAGGAACTGGACTCTCACAGAAAAGTTGCAGTGCGTGATTATTTGTTCACTGTTAATGAGGCCACTACTGTTATTTATGCTCGACATGTCTTGGCATCTTTGTTAGCTGAATGGCCTGATGGCATTCCACTGAATGAGGACATCTTGGAACTTAGTGGACCAGCTCATATTACATATATTTTAAATATGCTGATGAATCTGGAAGAAAAGCAACTCTGGGAGAAGGTAATTGCACAGATAGTATAAAATAGTTTGGGCTTGGAATGTGAGCTGATTACATTTTACTTGATTTTTTTACCGTAGCAGTTTCATGGTATTGAATTGTAATTTAACCTAAGAAGTATTCCCACTGTCCTTCTAGTGTATGTATCAGGTGGGCAATGTCCTGTGAGCTTTAAAGCTGGGTACACACAGTACCAATCTTTGAAAGATGACCGACAAAATCTGTAAGATTTGGCTACACAGTCACAAGCATTTTCCCTTTATAAATTAAAAGGGAAATTGTTTGTAACTGCCACACACCAATACTTCAGTACAGGAAGCTGACTGCGAGCAAGGGACATTTTCCGTCCATAACCACCGTTTTAAATGCCAACGTTGAATGTTGATTGATATTGGAAATGGTAATTTCGCACATACCCGAAAAGGGATCAATCTCTCTGACACCGTTCAGATTGGACCTTTATTGTTAATGTGTGTGCCCTGTTAAAGAGTTTCATTCCTGGTCTAAAGATGCAACACATTTTAAATCCTATTATGACTGCAGACATTTTCTTCATCACCCACCTTGGGGACTCTTATTGGTATTAATTGATACTCCACATGAAAGTTTTCAAATTCCATCACTGTACAGGTGTATCATTACCTTAATTTTTGATCGGTTACCAGAACTATAAAACGAGAGTTTTGATAAGAGCCCTCTCTGACTACAGGGTTTTCTGATGTAACAAATGGGTCAGGCACACTCAGACACTTTCTCCGGTGTTTCAGCGCTGATTAGCTGTCTCTTGATTGAATTCACCTGTGAGAAGAGCTATTCAGCGCTGATTAGCGGCCTTTTTCACCTGTGAGCATCATGATCAGTGCTGATTAGCTGTCTTGATTGCTTGTGTCACATGTGCAGGTTGTAAAGGGCATCTATAGTGAAATTTATACATTGCTCCAATCCAGACATAATAAAAGGTTAGTGTATGCTGCCTTATTCCCACCTTTCTCTGTGGCTCTGTGTTTGCACATGGTCTGATTTACTGCAGAGCTCCCTACTCCTTCTTCCCTCTCTGGTCATTCCCCCGTTCATATAACCCAGCTGTGAACCAAGCCGCTCATTTGCATTAATCCTCCTACACGTCACTCTAAACTTTATAAGTAAAAAAAAAAAAACTCCATATGTAAACCTGTAGAGAGCAAGTATCTCCGTTGTTCTGGAGACAGTTGCTACATAAGGAGTGGGAGGGGGGTGAGTTAGGAGAGACCCGACTCTTGCCTTATCACTGCAGCCCGATCTCCCTTTGACACGCAATAAATTGGTGAAAGCTTGGGAGGATTGGGACCCAGTCCTGCTCTTTCTCCTTTACCTCTGTTTTTAACCCAGTTTTTGCTAAGCATTTTAGTGGGCAGGAAGGAGTCATTAGGAGACTTGCTGTAAAACTTGTGTAAGCCTACACACTACACTGGCATTCTATTAGGGGATCTGATTGACAGTTCAAGCAAGAGTGGTATATTGAAATCTTGACTTCTTTTAACTTATAAATCTCAGGACAGAGGAGGAAACTGAAAAAAATAAAGGTACTCTGGGGGTTGGGGGGGGATTATAGAAAAAAAAACAAGTTTCCCACTATAGATGCCCTTTAAAACTCACAGCACACACAAACACTTTGTGCAGCCTTTCAAGCCAAATTCAAAGTTTATACTTAAGTTTTACTTTTGTTTTTTTACAGTAGTGTGCAGTGCTATTTATAGCATGAGGCTGTGAAGTACCTTCTGTTTAAAAATGGTCTGTTTCATTCTATGTCCCTTTTAAGCCCATCTCACCTTAAGCTATATTGCTTGTATAATGTTGGATTAAGTAATTTATAGTTTCATTTTCCTGTCCCTTCGCACCAATGGAGACATCACCTGTTTTGGTAAATGCTAACGTGAAGGGGACTGGGAAAGCCTCATACTTTTATACGGGACCTAGATAGAAGTGTGCACAAATCAAGCTTTATTCTCATGTTAAAAACATCACCATGCCTTCACTGGTCCAGTGGAGAGGGTAGAGCAAAACGTTACTGCAATAGGTACAAGGTGGACTGCACTCCAAAACGAACGTGTATATAAGCAAACATCAAACAGCAAAACGTTACTGCAATAGGTACAAGGTGGACTGCACAGTGTGGGTTTAAATAACCAAGTGCTAATACAAAGGAACACCCCCTAGGGTGTGTGTCCAAGAATGCTGCCATAGAGACAGTGTAGTGGTTAAAAAATAAATATAAGTGTAAAATCCACAATAATGAGTGGGCTAAATAAAGGCCCCAATCGTATAGAAAGTGCATACTGTAATAAATAGCTAAGAATAATAAAAACAATCTAAATGCCCCATAAAACATTGGAAATAGGTATACTTGTGTAAAAATGGTGTATAAAAGTGTAAAGTGCCTTATAGTGCATAAGTAAAAATATACATATAAATAACATGAGACATAAAATAGTTCTTATCTGGTGACATTGTTTCAACTAAGAGGAAGTCCAATAAGCGAGTGTGTCTGCAGGAAATCTTTCAAGTCCATGTTCATATTAGAAAAAGTCCACTAGATGGCGTAAGGAAGCAGACAAAAGCGAAACAATGAGAAGAAACTGTGTTGCAAGACCACATAACAATGTAACAATTACAGAAGAGCATTAGTCAAACTAATGTGAACAGATGACCAGATATATCAACATGTATCAGAACAATAATTACAAAAAAGCAGACCAGTTAATTTCCTCGTTCAGACCATGGGGAGACAATATCTGTAGTTTATGAGTACAAAAACATTCCCTTTGTAATAATTTTATGTTATTGTCTCCACCCCTAGGTTCTAGTAACTGCTTCCAATATGAGCCATCTAAGTGTGAGGTCTGTGTGTTATTGGTATGAAAATGCTTGCTTACTGACGTCTCGTATCTCTTTGTTTCCTCTGTGCCATCATAGTTAGTGATGTCACGTTTGTGTTCCCCAATCCTAAGCCGTGCTCTTTTGGTGGTTCTACATACGCCTTGCCACATGGACATTTTAAAAGTAGATAACATTGCTAGTTCTACATGTGGCATAGTCCTCAGTTTAATTACCTAGGGTGTGATAGGTAGATACAAATGGAATCCTATCCATGTCAAGTGGCCCTTTTCTTGTAGTAGGGAATCTCTATTAGCGGTTAGAGCCCTAGCTAGATCACTAGACAGTTGCTTTTCGTTGTAACCTGTGCTAGAAATTTCTTTTTCATCTCTCCATTCTAATTACACCGATCATCCTTTGTACAATCTACGATCTCAGAATTGACTCAGTGGTAGCCTTAGTGAACTTCGGCATGATTGGCTGGAAGAATAGCATATTGTTCCTATCGGTATCCTTGATGTAGAGATCTGTGACTATATGTTTACCCTTTGACAAAGTCAAGGAGTAACGTAGGTTCACCGTCCACACGATGATGTGTTTTTGTGTGGTACGGTGGACCTACGTTACTCCTTGACTTTGTCAAATATATAAATAATGTGCACCTACTCTTTTACAGTACGTATGATTTTCACTGTGTTAATTATTTGGATGTATTGGTCACCCAAAAAGGGTAACAATATAGTCACAGATCTCTACATCAAGGATACCGATAGGAACAATATGCAGCTTCCAGCTATCATGCCGAGAGTGTCACTAAGGGACTACCACTGAGTCAATTCTTGAGAATCCGTAGAATTGTACAAGAGGATGATCGGTGTTAAATAAGAATGAAGGAGATGAAAAAGAAATTTCTAGCACGAGGTTACAACGAAAAGCAACTGTTTAGTGATCTAGCTAGGGCTCTAACCTCTAATAGAGATCCTAATACAGAAAGAAAAGGGCCACTTTGACATGGATAGGATTCCATTTGTATCTACCTATCACACCCTATCTAAAAGTGTTCAGAAAATTGTCAGAGAGAATTGGCGGATCATGCAATCTGATCCGGAGTATGGAGCGCATTATAAAATCCCCCCCTATTCTTCATACAAGAGGAGCTAAAACCATTGGTAATGAGCTTACACATACTGACTTGATGTTGCCAAAAACTAGTACCCAATTATTATAGGTAGTCCTCAAATAGGAACATACCCTGCCAAGCAGGCCTCAATGCTATTATAGCAGGCAAAAGCATTTCACATCCCCTAAAAGGGAACGAAATTAAACTGAGGGACTATGCCACATGTAGAACTAGCAATGTTATCTACTTTAAATGTCCATGTGGCAAGGCGTATGTAGGGAAAACCAAAAGAGAGGCACGGCTTAGGATTGGGGAACACAAAGTGACATCACTAACTATGATGGCACAGAGGAAACAAAGAGATACGAGACGTCAGTAAGCAAGCATTTTCATACCAATAGACACAGAGCCTCACAACTTAGATG
The DNA here is from genome assembly GCA_019447015.1 of Hymenochirus boettgeri. Lineage (NCBI taxonomy): Eukaryota > Metazoa > Chordata > Amphibia > Anura > Pipidae > Hymenochirus > Hymenochirus boettgeri. Next base: position 210,912,004 of record CM033470.1, on the reverse strand, counting down.
GTCATATTGGAAGTAGTTACTAAAGAACCTAGGGGTGGAGACCATAACATAAAATTATTAAAAATGTTTTTGTACTCATAAACTACAGATTTGTCTCCCCATGGTCTGAACGAGGAAATTAACTGGTCTGCTTTTTGTAATTATGTTCTGATACATGTTGATATATCTGGTCATCTGTTCACATTAGTTTGACTAATGCTCTTCTGTAATTGTTACATTGTTATGTGGTCTTGCAACACAGTTTCTTCTCATTGTTTCGCTTTTGTCTGCTTCCTTACGCCATCTAGTGGACTTTTTCTAATATGAACATGGACTTGAAAGATTTCCTGCAGACACACTCGCTTATTGGACTTCCTCTTAGTTGAAACAATGTCACCAGATAAGAACTATTTGTCTCATGTTATTTATAGTATATTTTACTTATGCACTATGAAGGCACTTTACACTTTTATACACCATTTTTACAAGTATACCTATTTCCAATGTTTTATGGGGCATTTAGATTGTTTTTATTATTCTTAGCTATTTATTACAGTATGCACTTTCTATACGATTGGGGCCTTTATTTAGCCCACTCATTATGTGGATTTTACACTATTATTTTTTAACCACTACACTGTCTCTATGGCAGCATTCTTGGACACACACCCTAGGGGGTGTTCCTTTGTATTAGCACTTGGTTATTTAAACCCACACTGTGTTGCTCACATCACCTGATGAAGGGGGTGTTACCCTCGAAACGTCGTATTTGCTGTTTGATGTTTGGCTTATAATAAACGTTCTGTTTTGGAGTGCAGTCCACCTTGTACCTATTGTATTGCTTTGTTCCCTTTGAAGTAGGGGAATTGGACTCTCTGCACCCACCTGGGGATTAGTGTGCATATGGACTGTTTATGATATATTAAAACGTTACTGCACCTGGCCGCTGCCCCTTACCGTAATACATAGGTCAGTTCAACAGATCTGTCCCCTCTACATGCTTTGCATGGCATAATACAGTTATTTTATAATTATTATTGAGCCTCTGGCCTTTTGCTCTGTTGCGTTGCTATGGTGGGACAAACATTTTTATATTCACTTTGCTACATAACTAAAACTATTTTAAAAATATATTCCACTGTTGCTCCGATTAGAAAAAAAAGGGTGTGCATTATAGTAATACCAGAAAAACCCTAATTCTTAAAAGAATCAAACCCCCCCTGACACGCATCCACTCCTTTGGAGAAATTTCAGTGCATCCCCCAGCGCATCCTTCCCCTGCAGTGAACGAACTTCTGGGTTATGTATTTGAGGTATTGCGGTGCGTCCGTGCTAACTGTGTGTTAGTATATAAGATAAGATTTCATTATTAACATGTGTTATGCTTTATATTCCTGTAGGAGATGTCCAGTCTGCTTTCCTCCCAGACATTTTAAAAACTACAACTCCCGGCATTCCCTATATGCACTCGTCTGTTTTCAGACATTTGGAGGGACACAGGTTGGACATCCATGTATTAACATGGGAATTAGCAGTTGCTTGTGATTTGTTTATATATTACAGATTAGCATTGTTGTCTTTGCAGATCTTGCAGAAAGTACTTGGTGGCTGTAGTGGGAGTATGCTGGCAACAGTAGCCCTTACAGCTTGCCAATTCATGGAGGAACCTGGTACAGCCTTCAAGTGTCGAGAATCTAAGCACCCTTACAACAACAATGCTATCTTTGAGGTATGTAGTATGTATATGTTTTTATGTGAAAGATTAGCTAATGGGCTGATGATGCAATAAATGTGCAAAAGTTTGCCCAAGCTTTTAATCTGCAACAACCAACTAGATGTTGTATTACTGCAGAGAACTGAAAAAACCCCTAACATATGATTGGTTGCTGCAAATTAATAGCTGGTCAAACATTTTCTCTACTTTTTGCATCAACCCATATATCTTTTCCTCCTTATTTTTGTCTATTCTCAAAGTTATGAGTATTTTGATATTATGGTACCCATAGAGCCATGAATCTGTATCTTGCACTGACGAGATCTAACAAGATCGAAACATGTCTGCAGGTCAGATGAATGGCTATACCATTAGGCTGTATTGCATGTTAATATGCCAGTGGTTGTAGGACATAAAAAGAAAGTTTGCATGTCTCCTCCCTTTCTCTGGGAAACCTGGGAGTAAAGCACCCTCTACACGGGCTTAACATTTGGAGCCTTTTCGATCAGATCGCTCCAAATGTTGAAACCCTTTTTCCGGTCGACAAAGTTCAGCCCATAAAATTTTCCACGACCCATATTTTGTCCCAATCTCTCTTCAGGTTTTAAGCTAAAATCTGCAGAAAAATCAAGGCCTCAAGTTAGGGAATTTCGAGCTGTTTTTCTATTTCCAATTTCCAAAGTTTTTCAGTTTCCAATCGTTGCCCTTGATCAGAAACCCAATCGAAAGAAAGTCTGCCTGAGAATAGCTAGCTTAACAAATTACCCTGGTTTCTTAGATTTTGTGGGCAATGCTATTTATATAGCACAAGTATCTTCTGTTTTAAGAAGTCTGTGGAGGTTTTTTGCTCCTTTAAGTCCCCGTCACATAAAGCTATTTAGCTGCCTAGTATTCTCAAGATTAGCTTACTTTGCATGTAACAGCTCAAGTTTTGTTTATATACCAAAATCTTTTTAAGCCTGTTTTGAGTAAACCTAAGCACCATACACAACAAATAATTGTTGGTTGTATCAGCCTATGCTCAATTAAGGCCCACACTAAAGTGCATTGGTCACAATTGTCAGACTTGTCTGGCAATCGATTATGTGGTGAAAACACATATGATTGCTGGCCATGGAATCCGTTGTTCACAGTGCATCGGCATGGGCATTAGGCTGACAATTTAGAGCGTGTTGAGGCATCTGCTGACATCATTTAGTGATCCATCCTGTCCAATAACTAAACCATTTTGGGGGAGACACAGACATTTGCTTCCTGATCTCTCTTCCTTTCAACGCTATTGAACAGAAACTACGCTCAGCTACTGCCAAACAGTCTCTTCGTTGGTAGATAAATCTGTTTTTATTTATTGTCTATACTAGGCTTTAGAACAGAGGCACCTTCTAGGGTTTTTGGTACCTGAGTCGGTCAGTGGGTGTTGTTTTGCTGATGGGCGTGGCTAAACTTTTACGATTTTGAACTTCCTATCACATAGGTATTTTAACAGTTCAGTTAGCAAAAATGTAAATTACTAGATTTGTAAATTACTAGATGCATTAACTCCGCAGAAGTGGAGTGGATGCAACTTAAGGGTACTGTGTATATTGGAGTCATGCAGGCGGCAATCCCGCTTCTCATGGCGCCGCGTGCACATTTTGCGCCGGTCAAGGGATTTTTTTTTTTTCACCACTGCCTGTCTGCCACTTTTCTCCTTCAATGCAGAGGGTGCTGCCTGAGACAAATGTCTCACTCTGCCTCATGGTAGATGGGGCCCTGCTTTAGAACTTTATATGCCAGGAGGCATATTTACAAAGGGTGCAATGTGTGTTATTAACTTTTGTCATGATTTATTGCCAAAATTGCCATTACCTCAAGTATAAAAATTTCAAAATACGTTTCTTTCACATCACAAAAAAACAATATCTCCACACTTGCTGCATTCAACATGGCTAAAAAGGCATGTAGGTATTATTAAAAGTCTTCAAAATTAAGTGTTTAGCTGTGTAACACAAGCAGAGAAACATCATGGAAAATCACAACCAATTGTGCAGTCTTCTATGGTCGCTCTCTGCCAAATGATCGAAAGTGGCTACCTTTTCCTCGAGTATGATGTTTCTGCTATCGGACACATTGAAAAGTCGGGCCTGTGTGTGCACAGCTTTAACATTGTGTTGGTTATACACAAATGTTAAACACATAACGGATAAAGGGCCAATTCTATTGGTACTGATGTGCATTTATTCCCCTGCAGACAATTTTGCAATTTAATTTGTTAACAAATCTGAAATCACCTTGATTGTTTTTTATGGACACATCTTGTGTATATGCAAAAAATACATTGGATTGTATTTGGTTTGGATATTTGTGATTAAAAAAAGTTTTCTTACTGTATCTATTATTATATTGTATAATACAATATTATTATTTTACTAGGACAAAGTTCACATTCCCGGAGCAATTTATCTCTCCATTAAGTTTGATCCACTCTGTAATACAGAAAGAGGATGTGATGAATTTTATGTCCTCTTCACCAGACTTTCAAACAGGATCAGCACAGATTTAGTGGTCCTCCAAAAAAATGGATAGACTTTGAAACTTCCAGGTATGGTTTTAAAGGGCTGATCATTACTGCAAAAAAAATCTTGAGATTCATGTGACATTATAATTGAAAATGTGTATTAAGACTGCTTAGTATCATCTAGCCACTGCAGACCATTCCAATATTAACAATGAATGCAATTTTTATTGATCGAAAGGTGTAGGCAAAATGCAAAAACTTTTATCTCTAAATCCATTTCAAATCCCAGACTTACCAGCAGTGGGGTATCTACGTTAAAACATTCGGGGCACGTGCCCCGGATGTTTGGCAAGTGCCCCCGAATGTTTTAACTGCCTGTGCCCCCTGCAAGTGCCCCGAAAGTCCGGATTTCCGGCTGCGCGAACCTTTGGGCACGTCGCGCAAGAGAGAAATCAGGGACTCAGGAGGGAGTCCAGATAGGTAGCAGTGGCACCGTAGCAGTAGCAGCAGAGCTAGATATCAGATAAGATAGATAGCAGCCAGTTAGATAGATAGATAGCAGTTAGATTAGATAGATAGCTAGCAGAGATATATAGATAGCGTTAGATAGATAGATAGAACAGTAGATGATAGTTTAGACAGATAGATGATAGTTAGATAGATAGCAAGAGTTGATAGATAGATAGATAGATAGCAGAGTTAGATAGATAGCAGTTAGTTAGATAGATAGATAGATAGATAGAGTAGTAGATAGATAGATAGATAGATAGCAGTTAGATAGAGTAGATAGATAGCAGAATAGAATACAGATAGATAGATAGCAGAGTTAGATAGATAGCAGGTAGATAGTAGCAGAGTTAGATAGATAGCAGAGTTAGTAGATAGCAGGTTAGAATAGATAGCAGTTAGATAGATAGATAGAGAGTAGAGAGTTAGATAGATAGATGAGATAGCAGATCATAGATAGATAGAGTTAGATAGATGAGTAGATTATAGATAGCACAGTTAGATAGTAGATTAGATAGCAAGATTTAGAATAGATAGATAGCAGATTAGATAGATAGATAGCAGAGTTAGATAGATAGATAGCAGTTAGATAGAGTAGATAGATAGATAGATAGATAGAGAATAGAGAGATAGACAAGAAGCAGATAGACATAGTTAAATAGATAAACAAGAGGCAGATATAGATAGATAGATATACAGAGAGAGAGAGGGACAGATAGAGATAGATATACAGGAGAGAGAGGGGGACAGATAGAGATAGATATACAGGAGAGAGAGGGACAGATAGAGATAGATAGGGGCAGAGATCCATGTATGAAGGTACAAGAAGGTCTCCCTGGCCAAAGGTGTGGGCACCGTAGCAGTAATACAGAAGAAGGATGTGATGAATTGGTTATGTCCTCTTCACCAGACTTCAAACAGGATCAGCACAGATTTAGTGGTCCTCCAAAAAAATGGATAGATTTGAACTTCCAGGTATGGTCTTAAAGGGGTGATCATTACTGCAAAAAATTCTTGAGATTCATGTAACATTATAATTGAAAATGTGTAATTTTAAGACTGCTTTAGTATCATCTAGCCACTGCAGACCATTCCCATATTAACAATGAATGCAATTTTTATTGATCGAAAGGTGTAGGCAAAATGCAAAAACTTTTATCTTAAATCGCATTTCAAATCTCCAGACTTACCAGCAGTGGCGTATCTACGTTAAAACATTCGGGGCACGTGCCCCGGATGTTTGGCAAAGTGCCCCCGAATGTTTTTAACTGCCTGTGCCCCCTGCTAGTGCCCCGAAAGTCCGGATTTCCCGGCTGCGGAACCTTTGGGCACGTCGCGCAAGAGAGAAATCAGGGACTCAGGAGGGAGTCCAGATAGGTAGCAGTGGCACCGTAGCAGTAGCAGCAGAGCCTAGATATCAGATAAGATAGATAGCAGCCAGTTAGAAGATAGATAGCAGTTAGATTAGATAGATAGCTAGCAGAGATAATAGATAGCAGTTAGATAGATAGATAGAGTTAGATAGACAGATAGATGATAGTTAGATAGACAGAAGATGATAGGTAGATAGATAGCGAGTAGATAGATAGATAGCAGAGTTAGATAGTAGAGAGTTAGATAGAGATAGATAGATAGATAGCAGTAGTTAGATAGATAGATAGATAGATAGATAGATAGCAGATTAGATAGAGAATTAGATAGATAGATAGATAGATAGCAGAGTTAGATAGATAGCAGGTTAGATAGATAGATAGCAGGAATTAGATAGATAGATAGATAGATAGATAGAAGATTTAGATAGACAGTTAGATAGATAGATAGTAGATAGTTAGATAGTAGATAGTAGAGATTTAGATAGATAGATAGCAGAGTAGATAGATAGATAGCAGTTAGATAGATAGATAGATAGATAGAGACATAGAGAGATAGACAAGAAGCAGATAGACATAGTTAAATAGATAAACAAGAGGCAGATATATAGATAGATGATATACAGAGAGAGAGACGATAGAGAAGATATACGAGAGAGAGAGAGGACAGATAGAGATAGAATACAGAGAGAGAGAGGGACAGATAGAGATAGATAGGGGCAGAGATCCATGTAGAAGGTACAAGAAGGTCTCCCTGGCCAAAGGTGTGGGCAAGCATCTGACTACAACTGAACAAACAGTAAGTTTAAAATGACCAATTGCTACCAGTATATAATGAAATTGCCAGTTTACTGTGCCTTTGTGTCATTAATTTGTGTCCAACTCTCTGATCTCTATCTCTGTCTGTTATTTCACTGTCTTTCTGTCTGTTTATCACTATCGGGCTGTGTGTCTATGTTTGTGGTTGTCTATGTCTATCTTTTGGTAATCTCTAAGCACATAGTGGGTGTGGCCTAATTGGGGGCAGAGAAAGGGGCGTGGCCTAAAAAATTCGCGCACTGCGCGCGCACATGGAGTGCCCCAAAGTGCCCCTGATCTTCTTAGACCCTAGAACGTCCCTGCTTACCAGTTCACCTACCAGTCCTACATATATCACATTTACTATACTTGTTTCACAGACCGAAATGCATTTGTAATGTGGCAAAGCCATGCTCATCACTATTACATACATCTCTGCACTCATTCTGGTACTGTGTGTGTGTGGGGGGGGGTAGATTATAGTTGTCCTGATAAATACTCTTAAGTATTTTTATGGGAACTCTAAGGGGATTTCTTGTAACACTTGTTTTTATGTAAACATAATTAGCTAATTGCTTACATTTTACAGGAGACACATTGTTTTACCGATTACATCAGACAATGAGCTGCACTGAAGGGGATACAAGTTCACTGTGGCTGCTGGATACGTGGGAGATTTCAGACTGGTGTATTCACTGCCATATTATATTTGTTTGTTATATAATATTATATATATATATAATATATATTATATATATATATATATATATATATGATGCCTAAATCTTCTGCATACTAGGAACAATAAAGGAAAGAGCACACCTGTTGTAGAAGTTAACAAAATTTATTAACGTTTTGGTGCTGTGATGAGCACCTTCATCAGAACAATTGTGCCACACAGTGATCCACACATATATATTAGTAGATACACCCCTTGGTGCCACCCTTAATTAACTCAGTAGTTTTATTAACCCTTGTGCCTTCTGTAGAAGATATGTTACAACAGCAAAAAAAGCAAAAGAAAAGATATATTGAATTACAGTACATACAGAGGCATGGGTACAAATGGGTCCATTGAACAGAGAAAGAAATATGAAAATAGAAACGGAGATTGGCAATAAAACGGGAACATACTAGGAAACAGAGGCACTTTTGAAAAAATGAGAGAGTGATCTTTATATGCGGACCCGATTAAAAAGTATATAAGAAGACAAATACAAATAGGTGTGTGAGCATTATAGCAAGGATCGGGTCTATACTTGGCTACTAGGAACCATCTCTTACCAAAAATCAAGTGGGAGCTTCACATTGAGATGGCAGAACAATGGAATACAGAGAGGAACTTCCTGTTGTGGGAAAGTGATGCCATCACTGAAGACTCCAGTGGAGATACCGGAACGGAAAGTAGTGCAGCAGAGGAAACACAAGATGATGGCAAACTGGTTACCATGAGCCAAGTGGGACAGAAGAAGATCACAGGGATAGGAAAATTAGCTCTTTTTTAAGAGAGAGACAAAAAAATGGACCCACAAGGAGGGGAAAAAGTAAGAGGTTATCCAAGGAGGGAAGTAGAGAATTTCCAAAATGCAGTCTTAAACTGACTTCAGAGAACTGGACATGGGTGAGTGCTTTAATGCATAAGCGATTATCTTTCTGCCCAACAGCAAGTTTTGATGAATTTTCATTGTGGTAGATCTGTTTAAATTTGAAAGGAGGACAACCACCCAGGTTTAGAGTTAAATCTAATTTTGTTTTGCCGTATTAGTCCAATATATGTAGTAAAAAGTAGAGTACTGTGATACTTTTAATGGACTAACAGTTTATTTAGTAGACAAGCTTTTGTGATCAACCCTCTTCCTCAGGTCAGAGCAGTGCTAATTGAAACAAAGGTTAACAGTAAAAAAAAGGTTAACAAGTAAAAAGCTAATTACACTAGATACAAGATTATAAACCCCCCTCAAAAAAAAAAAAAAACATTTAGGAATGAGAGGGTAATAATTAAATAGAGAGATAACGGGGGGGCGGGGGGTTAATGAGGGGGGGATGCTGGATGAGAGAAAAGCAGACACTGAGAATGGTGCCATATTGTATACCATCCACATATTGATCTACATACAAATATATTCAACAGTTATAGTGGGCTAGAAATCCCAAGTCTTGGTTTAACCCATTGTTTTTGGAGTCAAATAACAGAATCATTTTGGCTTCAAATGTTTTTCATCTTGGTTGCTACTGAACTGTCTCTTCAAGATCCGGACTTGGAGGTTTTCCATGGAGTGTCCTGGTTGAGAAAAAGTATGCCCCACAGGCAAACAGGTATTATTCTCATTATGGTGTGTGATGCTACTTCTGTGAGAGTTCATCCTCTTCTGTAGTTTTTGACTGGTTTCCCATATATATATATATATAATATATATATTAAGACTTTCATTAATATGGAAGGTTAAAAACCAAGTGATACGTGTAAAGAAATGGAGACAACAAATTAATAATCCAAAAGATATTTATAAATCACATTATAAATTAAAGAATGATTACAACTTGATTTTAAATCAGCAGATAAAGGAGGGTGATTGTTGTGAGGATTATCTGTATATAAAGAAAAAGTATTGGATCTATTGAAGGATGATGAAAACAGATATGTTAAACTTACACATAATCCGGTGACAGAAATTATGATAAATTATAAAATCTTGGTGGAAATAGGGAGAAGTAATGGTTGGGTGATGGAGGAGAAAAGATTCCGCATACCACCCCCCTAGGAAGGAATATATGGTTTGCCTAAAATTATAAGGATGTGAAAAATCCACTATGAGACCGATAGTGGCAGCCATAAATTCATGTCTAGAAACAGTATCACAATTTCTAGATTTTGCACTCAAGCCTTAGTGACACGACTACCACCATACATCAGGGACACCAAAGATTTTTTGACCTTTTGTTATGGACATTAGTCTTATTCACTAATATCGAGGGGTATATTGGCATAGAATGGCATAGAGGCATAAGAGATTCCTATCTAATGTTGCAAATATAACCACTTAATATTTGATGAATTACTAAACTAATTATAAAACAATGTTTTTAGGTTAGAGAAGTTTTTTTTTTTAGGCTTTCTTTGACAGGTTCAGGGACCTCAATGGGTAGCCCTTTAGTACCCACATATGCAAATATTTTTGTGGGATACCTTGAGGAGAGTGTGTATTATATGTCTGAAGCATTTGTGAATTCCTCCACCTGCTGGTGCGCTATATTGATGATGTATTTATGATCTGGCATGGCACTGACAATGAATTGATGGATTTCAACATTGTATAAACAGTGTCTGCCAAAGATGTGTGTGTCCAGAACTGATACAAATTTAATAAATATTTGGGATGTAACTATTAACTATTAAAAAATAGGGATATGTTGAAAACATCCCTTATAGAAAAAAAACAGACAGAAGCACACTTCTCCATGCAGAAAGTTTTCAACCCCCGAAATTAGTTAGGGGTTCACAATGGTGCTGCGAATCTGTACTGTTGAGAAAAATAGAGAAATTGAGATAGAATACATGACTTAAAGGAAAAGGAATCAAAGGAAGAAATTAAAATATATGGGAGCTATAACTGTGACACGGATCACTGCATTTACTGGTATGCTGAACTGGTATATGTTAGTAAAACAACTACCCCATTTAAAATAGGCTTTGCAAACCACAAGTTGCATATTAAGATAGAGAAAGAAAGATTAGCCAGCAAAAAACCTTTTAAGGTTTGTACACACTTGCGATCGCAGGTGCCGACCCGCAACGCACAATGTGTACCAATGGGCGGTAACGGCCAGTGTACGGGCATTTTAGCGGCTAGTTCGGGGATCATTGCCCGATCCACCAGGTGGATCTCAGAATGACCAACTGTTTTGTACACGGGCGATTATAGACCGAAGTGGACATTCATATACATCGTGCGTCGCAGGTCGGCATCATGGTCGCACGTGTACGAACCTTTAGAGGAGATGAAAACCTGTGGCGTTTCATTTTGCGAAAGAGAATCACCCAATTTTTACTCTAAAGGTGATGATTATCCAAATGGATTTTCCAACTATACAACTTTAAGCCCAAAAGGGCTAAATACACAATTATCTTTTAAATGCTTTTATGGAGTTTTTGTGGAATTTAATATTGAAAAGTGCAATTGGAAGGTGGAAAATATAATTAATTGCTTGATTGGCACGTTAATAAATAAATAAGACGCGGGGTTGTGAAAATGTGCAATAGATGATTTATGTTCATAAGGGAGTGTACAATACATGGTTTGCTACTATATGGAAATGGTGCAATGATCATTCTATACAGAATACAATAAAAAATAAGTGCCATATAATTTAATTTGAGTTTTTCTAAGCATAATACCATCTCTCTGTAGTGTCTAAGCTATATGAACTGAATATGAGACAAGTATGAATCAGTTATATCATTCCTCCAAAAAGTTTTTCTTTTTTTACATTTTATTTGTATATTTATCTTGGTTCCCATTTATGGTAATCACAGTTTTACAGAAGGCACATGAACTTTATGGAAAATCAATGCACATTGGATTATAAACCTGTAAAATACTTTAACAAAATTGGGATATTTGAAAATATAATCATGATGAAGAATATATAAGGGGTGTTTATAAAACTAGTGTGTTAATTGGAGGGGTGGCACCAAGGTGTGTAAGAATCTATAACAGGTGTGCTTGGGACATTTTATTCAAAATACTTTCAGGTGCGGTGCAGAGGAGGACAAACAGTTATACATTACACAAAAGACTCACTCAAAAGGCACTCAACTACACATGTAGTCATAAATGAATTGGGTATGAGTTAAGCCTTGTACAACAGAACTATACTTCAGACAAACAAACAACCACCAAGCGAGCAAACCGTCATTTCAGCCAATAATCGCACTTGTGTATGCGTTCAGGCGAGGGGCATTGTCAATACGTCACACGTGTGCCTGTGCTCAGGGGGTCGTTCATCGTCTGAAGATTATACTTGTGTACAGACCTTTAAAGGGGAACTGTGGTCCAAAAATGATACTTAGGTAAATTGATAGGAATGCTCTCCTGAGAATTTTTGTAATTTATTTTAATGGTTTTTTGCATAGGTTTGAAGATATTTACATTTTGTGGGTGATATGGCAGCAGCATCACCAGGTCCCCTGCACTTCCTGCTCTGAAACCATGTCAGTCATGCCCTGTGTCTCCTCCTCCCTTTGCAGCCCCCCTGGCCCTCCCACTTATGGACCCTATGGTCCCTCCAGTTGTAGGCCCCCCTTGGCCCATTCTCTTACAGCCCCATGTGGGTGAACAAGCCCCCACCATTGTGGGTGCCATGGGCACTCAGACCCTTGGCAGCCCGCTGGTCCTCCCACTCATGGACCCCATGGTCCCTCCAGTGTTGCAGGCGAGCCTTGGCCCATTCTCTTAAGCCCCGTGGCCACGCCACTCACGGGTGCACAATCCCGGCCACTCGCGAGTGCCAAGGGCCCCCAGCCAGCACACCCCCACCCCACAGAAAACTCTGTGGAAACAGCTTTCAGAAGAGTGAGAACTGCTGAAAAGGCTGTTTTCACATAGTGGGAAAGAAGGGCTATAGATGTGTTACTACTTAGGACTTCACACAGCAGAAGGGAGGAGGGACTTCCTGTTTCCCCACACACTGAGGGAGTCTGAGGCTGTGCTCGCCGGCGGCACAGTGCAGGAGAAGCCTTAGGAATGTCACATGTCAGCCTCCACCCATTAAATCTGGTCAGTCATTCTTTATATCTTGGGTTGTGGAAGCACGTAGAGAGTGGTTGATGGCTCGTTTTAAAGGTAGGAAACTGGCCTTTCGTTTAAACTCAACTTGTTTCGAGACCACAGTTCCCCTTTAAACTTGCATGCAAGCAATGAATGGCAATTACCTGTGCTAAAATTAAAATGGATACATTTAGTTACATTGTTTGTGCTTAAACTGATGCGCCCCTCCAAGACAGCATCCATGCATCAATCCTAACTAGTGAGAAAGTACAATTCCTGAGGGGATCAAGACCTACCTGCTTCTCTATTGTATAGGTTGTGTTACTTTTGTTTTAGGATTTGAAATGCTAGTAGTTTATGAGTACAAAAACATTCATTTGTAATAATTTTATGTTATTGTCTCCACCCCTAGGTTCTTTAGTAACTGCTTCCAATATGAGCCATCTAAGTTGTGAGGCTCTGTGTGATGATGTGTTTTTTGTGTGGTACGGTGAACCTACGTTACTCCTTGACTTTGTCAAATATATAAATAATGTGCATCCTACTCTTTTTACAGTACAGTATGATTTTCACTGTGTTAATTATTTGGATGTATTAGTCACCAAAAAGGGTAACAATATAGTCACAGATCTCTACATCAAGGATACCGATAGGAACAATATGCAGCTTCCAGCTATCATGCCGAGAGTGTCACTAAGGGACTACCACTGAGTCAATTCTTGAGAATCCGTAGAATTGTACAAGAGGATGATCGGTGTAAATTAAGAATGAAGGAGATGAAAAAGAAATTTCTAGCACGAGGTTACAACGAAAAGCAACTGTCTAGTGATCTAGCTAGGGCTCTAACCGCTAATAGAGATTCCCTACTACAGAAAGAAAAGGGCCACTTTGACATGGATAGGATTCCATTTGTATCTACCTATCACACCCTATCTAAAAGTGTTCAGAAAATTGTCAGAGAGAATTGGCGGATCATGCAATCTGATCCGGAGTATGGAGCCTTATTTAAAAATCCCCCCCTATTCTCATACAAGAGAGCTAAAACCATTGGTAATGAGCTTACACATACTGACTTGATGTTGCCAAAAACTAGTACCCAATTATTTATAGGTAGTCCTCAAATAGGAACATACCCCTGCCAAGCAGGCCTGCAATGCTATTATAGCAGGCAAAAGCATTTCACATCCCCTAAAAGGGAACGAAATTAAACTGAGGGACTATGCCACATGTAGAACTAGCAATGTTATCTACATTTTAGAATGTCCATGTGGCAAGGCGTATGTAGGGAAAACCAAAAGAGAGGCACGGCTTAGGATTGGGGAACACAAACGTGACATCACTAACTATGATGGCACAGAGGAAACAAAGAGATACGAGACGTCAGTAAGCAAGCATTTTCATACCAATAGACACAGAGCCTCACAACTTAGATGGCTCATATTGGAAGTAGTTACTAAAGAACCTAGGGGTGGAGACCATAACATAAAATTATTACAAATGAATGTTTTTGTACTCATAAACTACAGATATTGTCTCCCCATGGTCTGAACGAGGAAATTAAATGGTCTGCTTTTTGTTTTTTGTAATTATTGTTCTGATACATGTTGATAATCTGGTCATCTGTTCACATTAGTTTGACTAATGCTCTTCTGTAATTGTTTCATTGTTATGTGGTCTTGCAACACAGTTTCTTCTCATTGTTTCGCTTTGTCTGCTTCCTTACGCCATCTAGTGGACTTTTTCTAATATGAACATGGACTTGAAAGATTTCCTGCAGACACACTCGCTTATTGGAATTCCTCTTAGTTGAAACAATGTCACCCGATAAGAACTATTATGTTCATGTTATTTATGTATATTTTTACTTATGCACTATGAAGGCACTTTACACTTTTATACACCATTTTTAACACAGTATACCTATTTCCAATGTTTTATGGGGCATTTAGATTGTTTTATATTTTAGCTATTATTACAGTATGCACTTTCTATACGATTGGGGCCTTATTAGCCCACTCATTATTGTGGATTTTACACTTATATTATTTTTTAACCACTACACTGTCTCTATGGCAGCATTCTTGGACACACACCCTAGGGGGTGTTCCTTTGTATTAGCACTTGGTTATTTAAACCCACACTGTGGTGCTCACATCACCTGATGAAGGGGGTGTTACCCTCGAAACGTCGTATTTGCTGTTTGATGTTTGGCTTATAATAAACGTTCTGTTTTGGAGTGCAGTCCACCTTGTACCTATTGTATTGCTTTGTTCCCTTTGAAGTAGGGGAATTGGACTCTCTGCACCCACCTGGGGATTAGTGTGCTATGGACTGTTTATGATATATTAAAACGTTACTGCACCTGGCCTGCTGCCCCTTACCGTAATACATAGGTCAGTTCAACAGATCTGTCCCTCTACATGCTTGCATGGCATAATACAGTTATTTATAATTATATTGAGCCTCTGGCCTTTTGCTCTGTTGCGTTGCTATGGTGGGACAAAACATTTTTATATTCACTTTGCTACATAACTAAAGAACTATTTTAAAAATATATTCCACTGTTGCTCCGATTAGAAAACAAATGATGAGTGTGCATTATAGTAATACCAGAAAAACCCTAATTCTTAAAAGAATCCAACCCCCCCTGACACGCATCCACTCCTTGGAGAAATTTCACTGTGCATCCCCCAGCGCATCCTTCCCCTGCAGTGAACGAACTTCTGGGTTATGTATTTGAGGTATTGCGGTGCGTCCGTGCTAACTGTGTGTTAGTATATAAGATAAGATTTCATTATTAACATGTTTTATGCTTTATATTTCCTGTAGAGATGTCCAGTCTGCTTTCCTCCCAGACATTTTAAAAACTACAACTCCCGGCATTCCCTATATGCACTCGTCGTTTTCAGACATTTGGAGGGACACAGGTTGGACATCCATGTATTAACATGGGAATTAGCGTTGCTTGTGATTTTGTTTATCATTATTACAGATTAGCATTGTTGTTCTTGCAGATCTTGCAGAAAGTACTTGGTGGCTGTAGTGGGAGTATGCTGGCAACAGTAGCCCTTACAGCTTGCCAATTCATGGAGGAACTGGTACAGCCATTCAAGTTCGAGAATCTAAGCACCCTTACAACAACAATGCTGCATCTTGAGGTAGTGTATATGTTTTTATGTGAAAGATTAGCTAATGGGGTGATGCAATTAAATGTGCAAAAGTTTGCCCAAGCTTTTAATCTGCAACAACCAACTAGATGTTGTATTACTGCAAGAAACTGAAAAAACCTAACATATGATTGGTTGCTGCAAATTAATAGCATGGTCAAACATTTTCTCTACTTTTTGCATCAACCCATATATCTTTTCCTCCTTATTTTTGTCTATTCTCAAAGTTATTGAGTATTTTGATATTATGGTACCCATAGAGCCATGAATCTGTATCTTGCACTGACGAGATCTAACAAGATCGAAACATGTCTGCAGGTCAGATGAATGGCTATACCATTAGGCTGTATTGCATGTTAATATGCCAGTGGTTGTAGGACATAAAAGAGAAAGTTTGCATGTCTCCTCCCTTTCTTGGGAAACCTGGGAGTAAAGCACCCTCTACACGGGCTTAACATTTGGAGCCTTTTCGATCAGATCGCTCCAAATGTTGAAACCCTTTTTCGGTCGACAAAGTTCAGCCCATAAAATTTTCCACGACCCATATTTTGTCCCAATCTCTCTTCAGGTTTTAAGCTAAAATCTGCAAGAAAATCAAGGCTCAAGTTAGGGAATTTCGAGCTGTTTTTCTATTTCCAATTTCCAAAGTTTTTCAGTTTCCAATCGTTGCCCTTGATCAGAAACCCAATCGAAAGAAAGTCTGCCTGAGAATAGCTAGCTTAACAAATTACTCCTGGTTTCTTAGATTTTGGGGCAATGCTATTATATAGCATAAACTCAAGATCTTCTGTTTAAGAAGTCTTGTGGAGGGTTTTTTTGCTCCTTTAAGTCCCCGTCACATAAAGCTATTTAGTGCCTAGTATTCTCAAGATTAGCTTACTTTGATGTAACAGCTCAAGTTTTGTTTATATACCAAAATCTTTTTAAGCCTGTTTTGAGTAAACCCTAAGCCACATACACAAACAAATAATTGTGGTTGTATCAGCCTATGCTCAATTAAGGCCCACACTAAAGTGCATTGGTCACAATTGTCAGACTTGTCTGGCAATCGATTATGTGGTGAAAACACATATGATTGCTGGCCATGGAATCCGTTGTTCACAGTGCATCGGCATGGGCCATTAGGTGACAATTTAGAGCGTGTTGAGGCATCTGCTGACATCATTTAGTGATCCATCCTGTCCAATAACTAAACCATTTTGGGGGAGACACAGACATTTGCTTCCTGATCTCTCTTCCTTTCAACGCTATTGAACAGAACATACTGCTCAGCTACTGCCAAACAGTCTCTTGTTGGTAGATAAATCCTGTTTTTATTTTATGTCTATACTAGGCTTTAGAACAGAGGCACTTCTAGGGTTTTGGTACCTGAGTCGGTCAGGGGGTGTTGTTTTGCTGATGGGCGTGGCTAAAATTTTACGATTTTGAACTTCCTATCACATAGGATTTTAACAGTTCAGTTAGCAAAAATGTAAATTACTAGATTTGTAAATTACTAGATGCATTAACTCCGCAGAAGTGGAGTGGATGCAACTTCAAGGGTACTGTGTATATTGGAGTCATGCAGGCGGCAATCCCGCTTCTCATGGCCGCGCGTGCACATTTGCGCCGGTCAAGGGATTTTTTTTTTCACCACTGCCTGTCTGCCACTTTTCTCCTTCAATGCAGAGGGTGCTGCCTGAGACAAATGTCTCACTCTGCCTCATGGTAGATGGGGCCCTGCTTTAGAACTTTATATGCCAGGAGGCATATTTACAAAGGTTGCAATGTGTGTTATTAACTTTTTGTCATGATTTATTGCCAAAATTGCCATTACCTCAAGTATAAAATTTCAAAATACGTTTCTTTCACATCACAAAAAAACAATATCTCCACCACATTGCTGCATTCAACTGGCTAAAAAGGCATGTAGGTATTTATTAAAAGTCTTCAAAATTAAGTGTTTAGCTGTGTACACACAAGCAGAAACATCATGGAAAATCACAACCAATTGTGCAGTTTATAGGTTCGCTCTCGCCAAATGATCGAAAGTGGCTACCTTTTCCTCGAGTGATGATGTTTCTGCTCATCGGACACATTGAACAGTCGGGCCTGTGTGTGCACAGCTTAACATTGTGTGGGTTATACACAAATGTTAAACACATAACGGATATAAAGGGCCAATTCTATTGGTACTGATGTGCATTTATTCCCCTGCAGACAATTTTGCAATTTAATTTGTTAACAAATCTGAAATCACCTTGTATTGTTTTTATGGACACATCTTGTGTATATGCCAAAAATACATTGGATTGTATTGGTTTGGATATTTGTGATTTAAAAAAAGTTTTCTACTGTATCTATTATTTATATTGTATAATACAAATTATTTATTACTAGGACAAAGTTCACATTCCCGGAGCAATTTATCTCTCCATTAAGTTTGATCCACTCTGTAATACAGAAGAAGGATGTGATGAATTGGTTATGTCCTCTTCACCAGACTTCAAACAGGATCAGCACAGATTTAGTGGTCCTCCAAAAAAATGGATAACTTGAACTTCCAGGTATGGTTAAAGGGGCTGATCATTACTGCAAAAAATTCTTGAGATTCAAGTAACATATAATTGAAAATGTGTAATTTTAAGACTGCTTAGTATCATCTAGCCACTGCAGACCATTCCAATATTAACAATGAATGCAATTTTTATTGATCGAAAGGGTGTAGGCAAAATGCAAAAACTTTTATCTCTAAATCATTTCAAATTCCAGAACTTAACAGCAGTGGCGTATCTACGTTAAAACATTCGGGGCAAGTGCCCCGGATGTTTTGGCAAAGTGCCCCCCATGTTTTAACTGCCTGTGCCCCCTGCAAGTGCCCCGAAAGTCCGGATTCCCGCGGCTGCGCGAAACTTTGGGCACGTCGCGCAAGAGAGAAATCAGGGACTCAGGAGGGAGTCCAGATAGGTAGCAGTGGCACGTAGCAGTAGCAGCAGAGCCTAGATATCAGATAAGATAGATAGCAGCCAGTAGATAGATAGATAGCAGTTAGATTAGATAGATAGCTAGCAGAGATATAGATGCAGTTAGATAGATAGATAGACAGATAGATGATAGTAGACAGATAGAGAAGTAGATAGATAGCAGAGTATAGATAGATAGATAGATGATAGCAGAGTTAGAGAGGAAGCAGTTAGTAGATAGATAGAGTAGATAGTAGTCAGTTAGTTAGATAGATAGATAGATAGATAGCATTAGTAGTAGATAGATAGCAGAATAGATAGCAGAATAGATAGATAGATAGCAGAGTTAGATAGATAGCAGGGAGATAGCAGTAGATAGATAGCAGAGTTAGTAGATAGCAGAGTTAGATAGATAGCAGAGTTAGATAGATAGTAGAGAGTTAGATAGATAGATAGATAAGAGAGAGATCCATAGATAGATAGAGTTAGATAGATAGATTAGAGATTAGATAGATAGCACAGTTAGATAGATAGATAGATAGATAGATTATAGATAGATAGAGATAGATAAGCAGATTAGATAGATAGATAGCAGAGTGTAGATAGATAGATAGCAGTTAGATAGATAGATAGTAGTAGATAGAGATAGATAGAGACATAGAGAGATAGACAAGAAGCAGATAGACATAGTTAAATAGATAAACAAGAGGCAGATATATAGATAGATAGATATACAGAGAGAGAGAGGAGAGAGGACAGATAGGATAGAATACAGAGAGAGAGAGAGGACAGATAGAGATAGATATACAGAGAGAGAGAGGGACAGATAGAGTAGATAGGGGCAGGATCCATGTAGAAGGTACAAGAAGGTCTCCCTGGCCAAAGGTGTGGGCACCGTAGCAGTAATACAGAAGAAGGATGTGATGAATTGGTTATGTCCTCTTCACCAGACTTCAAACAGGATCAGCACAGATTTAGTGGTCCTCCAAAAAAATGGATAGATTTGAACTTCCAGGTATGGTCTTAAAGGGCTGATCATTACTGCAAAAAAATCTTGAGATTCAATGTAACATTATAATTGAAAATGTGTAATTTTAAGACTGCTTAGTATCATCTAGCCACTGCAGACCATTCCAATATTAACAATGAATGCAATTTTTATTGATCGAAAGGGTGTAGGCAAAATGCAAAAACTTTTATCTCTAAATCGCATTTCAAATCTCCAGACTTACCAGCAGTGGCGTATCTACGTTAAAACATTGGGGCACGTGCCCCGGAGTTGGCAAATGCCCCCGAAGTTTAACTGCCTGTGCCCCCTGCAGTGCCCCGAAAGTCCGGATTTCCCGGCTGCGCGAACCTTTGGGCACGTCGCGCAAGAGAGAAATCAGGGACTCAGGAGGGAGTCCAGATAGGTAGCAGTGGCACCGTAGCAGTAGCAGCAGAGCCTAGATATCAGATAGATAGATAGCAGCCAGTTAGATAGATAGATAGCAGTTAGATTAGATAGATAGCTAGCAGAGATATATAGATAGCAGTTAGATAGATAGATGAGAGTTAGATAGACAGATAGATGATAGTTAGATAGACAGATAGATGATAGTAGATAGATAGCAGAGTAGTTGATAGATAGATAGATAGCAGAGTTAGATAGATAGCAGTTAGTTAGATAGATAGATAGTAGATAGCATTAGATAGATAGATAGATAGAAGATAGTAGCAGAATTATAGATGCAGATTAGATAGATAGCAGAATTAGATAGATAGCAGAGTTAGATAGATAGCAGTTAGATAGATAGATAGAGAGATTAGATAGATAGATAGATAGATGATAGATAGATTTAGATAGCACAGTTAGTAGATAGATAGATAGATAGTTAGATAGTTGATAGATAGCAGATTTAGATAGATAGATAGCAGAGGAGATAGATAGATAGCAGTTAGATAGATAGATAGTGATAGAGACATAGAGAGATAGACAAGAAGCAGATAGACATAGTTAAATAGATAAACAAGAGGCAGATATATAGATAGAAGATTTACAAGAGAGAGAGGACGTAGAGATAGATACAGAGAGAGAGAGAGGGACAGATAGAGATAGATATACAGAGAGAGAGAGGGACAGATAGAGATAGATAGGGGCAGAGATCCATGTAGAAGGTACAAGAAGGTCTCCCTGGCCAAAGGTGTGGGCCAGCATTGACTACAACTGAACACAACAGTAAGTTTAAAATGACCAAATGCTACCAGTATATAATGAAATTGCCAGTTTACTGTGCCTTTGTGTCATTAATTTGTGCCAACTCTCTGATCTCTATCTCTGTCTGTCTATTTCACTGTCTTTCTGTCTGTTTATCACTATCGGGTGTTGGTCTATGTTTGTGGTTGTCTATCTGTCTATCTTTTTGGTAATCTCTATAAGCACATAGTGGGTGTGGCCTAATTGGGGCAGAGAAAGGGGCGTGGCCTAAAAAATTCGGCGCACTGCGCGCGGCACATGGAGTGCCCCAAAGTGCCCCTGATCTTCTTAGACCCTAGATACGTCCCTGCTTACCAGTTCACCTACCAGTCATACATATATATCACATTTACTATACTTGTTTCACAGACCGAAATGCATTTGTAATGTGGCAAAGCCATGCTCATCACTATACATACATCTCTGCACCATTCTGGTACTGTGTGTGTGTGGGGGGGGTAGATTATAGTTGTCCTGATAAATACTCTAAGTATTTTTATGGGAACTCTAAGGGGATTTCTTGTAACACTCTGTTTTTATGTAAACATAATTAGCTAATGCTTACATTTACAGGAGACACATTGTTTTTACCGATTACATCAGACATGAGCTGCACTGAATGGGATACAAGTTCACTGTGGCTGCTGGATATCGTGGGAGATTTCAGACTGGTTGTATTCACTGCCATATATATATGTGTGTTATAATATTATATAATATATATAATATATATATATATATATATTATATATATTATATGCATGCCTAAATCTTCTGCATACTAGGAACAATAAAGGAAAGAGCACACCTGTTGTAGAAGCTTAAACAAACTTTATTAACGTTTTGGTGCTGTGATGAGCACCTTCATCAGAAACAATTGTGCCACACAGTGATCCACACATATATATTAGTAGATACACCCCTTGGTGCCACCCTTAATTAAATCAGTTGTTTTATTAACGCCTTGTGCCTTCTGTAGAAGATATGTTACAACAGCAAAAAAAGCAAAAGAAAAGATATATTGAATACAGTACATACAGAGGCAGGGTACAAATGGGTCCATTGAACAGAGAAATAAGAAAATAGAAACGGAGATTGGCAATAAAACGGGACACAATACGAGAAACAGAGGCATTTTGAAAAAATGAGAGACTGATCTTTATATGCGGACCCGATTAAAAAGTATAAGAAAGACAAATACAAAAAGTGTGTGAGCATTATAGCAAGGATCGGGTCTATACTTGGCTACATAGGAACCATCTCTTACCAAAATCAAGTGGGAGCTTCACATTGAGATGGCAGAACAATGGAATACAGAGAGGAAATTCCTGTGTGTGGGAAAGTGATGCCATCACTGAAGACTCCAGTGGAGATACCGGAACGGAAAGTAGGTGCAGCAGAGGAAACACAAGATGATGGCAAACTGGTTACCATGAGGCAAGGGGACAGAGAGAGATCACAGGGTAGGAAAATTAGCTCTTTTTTAAGAGAGAGACAAAAAACTGGACCCACAAGGAGGGGAAAAAGTAAGAGGTTATCCAAGGGGGAAGTAGAGAATTTCCAAAATGCAGTCTTAAACTTGACTTCCAGAGAACTGGACATGGGTGAGTGCTTAATGCATAAGCGATTATCTTTCTGCCCAACAGCAAGTTTGATGAATTTTCATTTGTGGTAGATCTGTTTAAATTTGAAAGGAGGAACAACCACCCGGTTTAGAGTTAAATCTAATTTTGTTTTGCCGTATTAGTCCAATATATGTAGTAAAAAGTAGAGTACTGTGATACTTTTAATGGACTAACAGTTTATTTAGTAGACAAGCTTTTAGTGATCAACCCTCTTCCTCAGGTCAGAGCAGTCTAATTGAAACAAAGGTTAACAGTAAAAAAGGTTAACAAGATAAAAAGCTAATTACACTAGAACAAGATTATAAACCCCCCTTCAAAAAAAAAAAAACATTTAGGAATGAGGGGGATAATTAATAGAGAGATAACGGGGGGCGGGGGGTTAATGAGGGGGGGATGCTGGATGAGAGAAAAGCAGACACGGAGAGAATGTGCCCCATATGTATACCATCCACATATTGATCTACATACAAAATAATATCAACGTTATAGGGCTAGAAATCCCAAGTCTTGGTTTAACCCATTGTTTTTGGAGTCAAATAACAGAATCATTTTGGCTTCAAATGTTTTTCTATCTTGGTTGCTACTGAACTGTCTCTTCAAGATCCGGACTTGGAGGTTTTCCATGGAGTGTCCTGGTTGAGAAAAAGTATGCCCCACAGGCAAACAGTTATATATCTCATTATGGTCTGTGATGCTACTTCTGTGAGAGTTCATCCTCTTCTGTAGTTTTGACTGGTTTCCCCATATATATTAATATCTATATATATATATATATTAAGACTTTCATTAATATGGAAGGTTAAACACCAAGTGATACGTGTAAGAAATGGAGACAACAAATTAATATATCCAAAAGATATTTATAAATCACATATAAATTAAAGAATGATTACAACTGATTTTAAAATCAGCAGATAAAGGAGGGTGATTGTTTGGATGGAATTCTGTATTATAAAGAAAAAGTATTGGATCTATTGAAGGATGAAAACAGATATGTTAAACTTACACAAATCCGGTGAGCAGAAATTATGATAAAATATAAAAATCTGGTGGAAAATAGGGAGAAGTAATGGTTGGGTGATGGAGGAGAAAAAGATTCCGCATACCCACCCACCTAGGAAGGAAATAATTATGGTTTGCCTAAAATTTATAAGGATGTGAAAAATCCACCTATGAGACCGATAGTGGCAGCATAAATTCAGTCTAGAAACAGTATCACAATTTCTAGATTTTGCACTCAAGCCTCTAGTGACACGACTACCACCATACATCAGGGACACCAAAGATTTTTTGACCTTTTTTGTTATGGACATCTAGTCTTTATTCACAAATATCGAGGGGTATATTGGCATAGAATGGCATAGAGGCAGTAAGAGATCCTCTATCTATGTTGCAAATATACCACTTAATATTTGATTGAATTACTCAAACTAATTATAAAACAATGTTTTTAGTGTAGAGAAAGTTTTTTTTTTTAGGCCTTCTATTGACAGGTTCAGGGACCTCAATGGGTAGCCCTTTAGTACCCACATATGCAAATATTTTTGGGGATCCCTGAGGAGAAGTGGTATTATATGTCTGAAGCATTTGTGAATTCCTCCACCTGCTGGTCGCGCTATATTGATGATGTATTTATGATCTGGCATGGCACTGACAATGAATTGATGGATTTCACACATTGTATAAACAGTGTCTGCCCAAAGATTGTGTGTCCAGAACTTGATACAAATTTAATAAATATTTGGGATGTAACTATTAACTATTAAAAAATAGGGAAATATGTTGAAAACATCCTCTATAGAAAAAAAACAGACAGAAGCACACTTCTCCATGCAGAAAGTTTTAACCCCCGAATTAGTTAGGGGTTCACAATGGTGCTGCGAATCTGTACTGTTGAGAAAAATAGAGAAATTGAGATAGATACATGACTTAAAGGAAAAGAAATCAAAGAGAAGAAATTAAAATTATGGGAGCTATAACTGTGACACGGATCACTGCATTTACTGGTATGCTGAACGGTATATGTTAGTAAAACAACTACCCCATTTAAAATAGGCTTTGCAAACCACAAGTTGCATATTAAGATAGAGAAAGAAAGATTAGCCAGCAAAACACCTTTTAAGGTTTGACACACTTGCGATCGCAGGTGCCGACCCGCAACGCACCATGTGGACCAATGGGCGGTAATCGGCCAGTGTAGGGCATTTTAGCGGCCGCTAGTTCGGGGATCATTGCCCGATCCACCAGGTGGATCTCAGAATGACCAACTGTTTTGTACACGGGCCGATTATAGACCGAAGGGACATTCATATACATCGTGCGTCGCAGGTCGGCACCATGGTCGCACGTGTACGAACCTTTAGAGGAGATGAAAATCCTGTGGCGTTTCATTTTGCGAAAGAGAATCACCCAATTTTTACTCTAAAGGTGATGATTATCCAAATGGATTTTCCAAACTATACACTTTAAGCCAAAAGGGCTAAATACACAATTATCTTTTAAATGCTTTTATGGAGTTTTTGTGGAATTTTAATATTGAAAAGCTGCAATTGGAAGGTGGAGAATAAATAATTAATTGCTTGATGCACGTTAATAAATAAATAAGCTGCTGGTGTGTGTGAAAATGTGCAATAGATGATTTATTGTCATAAGGGAGTGTACAATACATGGTTTGCTACTATATGGAAATGTGCAATGATCATTCTATACAGAATACAATAAAAAATAAGTGCCATATAATTTAATTTGAGTTTTTCTAAGCATATACCTATCCTCTGTAGTGTCTAAGCTATATGAACCTGAATATGAGACAAGTATGAATCGTTATATCATTCCTCCAAAAAGTTTTTTCTTTTTTACATTTTATTGTATATTTATCTTGGTTCCCATTTATGGTAATCACAGTTTACAGAAGCACATGAACTTTATGGAAAATCAATGCACATGGATTATAAATCCTGTATAAATACTTTAAACAAAATTGGGATATTTGAAATAAATCATGATGAAGAATATATAAGGGGTTTATAAAACTAGTGTGTGTAATTGGAGGGGTGGCACCAAGGTGTGTAAGAATCTATACAGTTGTGCTGGGACATTTATTCAAAATTACTTCAGGTGCGGTGCAGAGGAGGACAAACAGTTTATACATTACACAAAAGACTCTCACTCAAAAGGCACTCAACTACACATGTAGTCATAAATGAATTGGGTATGAGTTAAGCCTTGTACACAGAACTATACTTCAGACAACAAACAACCACCAAGCGAGCAAACCGTCATTTCAGCCAATATCGCACTTGTTATGCGTTCAGGCGAGGGGCATTGTCAATACGTCACACGTGTGCCTTGTGCTCAGGGGGCGTCATGTCTGAGTACTATATATATGTGTACAGACCTTTAAAGGGGAACTGTGGTCCAAAAAAATGACTTAGGTAAATTGATAGGAATTGCTCTCCTGAGAATTTTTTTATATTATTTTAATGGTTTATTTTGCATAGTTTTGAAGATATTTACATTTTTGTGGTGATATGGCAGCAGCATCACCAGGTCCCCTGCACTTCCTGCTCTGAAACCATGTCAGTCAATCTGCCCTGTGTCTCCTCCTCCCCTTTGCAGCCCCCTGGTCCCTCCACTCATGGGGCCCTATGGTCCCTCCAGTTGTAGGCCCCCCTTGGCCCATTCTCTTACAGCCCCATGTGGGTGCACAAGCCCCGACCACTTGTGGGTGCCATGGGCCACTCAGACCCTTGGCAGCCCGCCTGGTCCTCCACTCATGGACCCCATGGTCCTCCAGTTGCAGGCGAGCCTTGGCCCATTCTCTTACAGCCCCATGTGGCCCCGCCACTCACGGGTGCACAATCCCCGGCCACTCGCGATGGCCAAGGGCCCCATCCAGTCAGCCACCCCCCCACCCCTACAGAAAACTCTGTGGAAACAGCAGAGTGAGAACTGCCTGAAAAGGCTGTTTTCACATAGTGGGAAAGAAGGGCTATAGATTGCTACTACTAGGACTTAACACAGCAGGGAGGAGGAGGGGACTTCCTGTTTCCCTAACACTGAGGGGTCTGAGGCTGTGCTCGCCGGCGGCACAGTGCAGGAGAAGCCTTAGGAATGTCACATGTCAGCCTCCACCCATTAACTTTTGGTCAGTCATTTCTTTATATCTTGGGTTGTGGAAGCACGTAGAGAGGGTGGTTGATGGCTCGTTTTAAAGGTAGGAAACTGGCCTTTCATTTAAACTCAACTTGTTTCAGACCACAGTTCCCTTTAAATATGCATGCAAGCAATGAATGGCAATTACCTGTGCTAAAATTAAAATGGATACATTAGTTACATTGTTTGTGCTTAAACTGATGCGCCCCTCCAAGACAGCATCCATGCATCAATCCTAAACTAGTGAGAAGTACAGTACAATTCCTGAGGGGATCAAGACCTACCTGCTTCTCTATTTAGTATTGGTGTTTACTTTTTTGTTTTAGGATTTGAAATTCTAAAACAGATGTTACAGACGAAAGAGTCGTAGTGCATCTTCCTCTTGCTAACATCTGGGAATGGCAAGTTGGAGTGTCATGTCGGCAAATTGGCCATCAACGTTAAAGGCAATACACTTATTGTTGAAGATTTTAAAACATAGACCCTTGGAGGTATGAACACAGCATTTTGTTGATCCAACTGTTATGTAGGCATGGGTTAGGGTAAATGAAAACCAAGATACTGTAGACTTGAGCCTTGACAGCTTTGTAATGTTGGAAAAGCACAAATAGTAATGTATACCAATACAATAAGTACACAATAAGTACACCAATTAAACATACAGTTATTTTCAATCTCTATATAAATCCCCTCAACTTCAATAGTTTAAAGGCTGAAATACTAATAAGACTAACCTGAAATGATTCACAATGTTCTGTTGCCCCTTTTCTGCTTCCCCGTTCTTTCCACGGCTTGCCTAACAAGAAGCAACAGAAAAAAACTTTGGTTTACATGAAAGGCAGCATTTATTTCAAGTGGGATGGCACCATATTTATTTTTAAACCTGAATTAATACAGCCTTTCACTAGTGCAAAGGAAAGTAGGAAATTCACTTGCAAAGGCAGGGCTGCAGGTAGTGTGCGCCCCCCCAACATGATTTGCATGGTTTGCAGTGGGGATGCGTGGCTCCAGTGCTTTCTCCAGAAAAGTTTGTAAGTTCTGAGATCCGGGTTTAATGCCGGGTACACACTTTAGATCATTCTTCCAGACCAAACCGTTTGGCAAAGTCCAGAGAGGACCACTCAATCGGCCCGCACGAACAGTGGATGCCAGCTCACCAAAAAGCCATGCAATTTTTTTGCCCCACACTATCACTAACACTAACACTTCAGTGTCAGCAGAGTATTACCATTAACCCTTTCAGCTGCCAGAATTGACATGATATACAGTATGTACCTTCTTTCCATGTCTTCTCCATTGAATTGTTCACTTCCACCTACTGAAGTTCTAATTTGAGAGTTGGGTGGGGAAGAGGAGAGAAGAGATAGCGGGAAGGGATCTCATGGCTGCTAGTCACAAAGGCCACTGTTTAAGCTTGTCTGCAGCAGCTTTTACCTGGCATTTTAGAACTGTTCTCCTTATTTCTTTTGTCAGATCAGCTTTTAGCTGAGCTCATCCTCCCCCTTTTAGTTAATTTGCAACGTGTGTTTCCAATTAGAGTGAGCTGAAATCAGGCTCTCTACTAAGACAATGTTGCAAATAACAGCTGAACAAGGAGAGCAGTTCTAAAACGGCAAGTAAAAGCTGACAGGAAGGTGCTAGGGAGAACACTGGGGGTGCTGAGGAGCACCCTAGTTCTATGCCTTAAGTGGCCTAGCTTAGAAAACAGCCCTGATCAGCATTAAATAAGGGGTATAGACAAAAAGCTCCTTACTCTTGGACGGAATCATATGAAATGACTGCTGCTAGCTCGTATGTACTTAGCGGGGGTGCTGTGCCTTGATATTATTGTACTGAACATAGCAGGAACATCTGGTGGTATGTTTGTAGTGTATGGTAAGCTTAAAACCACTAGGTTACTGCAGTAGATTAAAGTAGGGGTATCTAACCAGTTGTGCCATCTAAACATACAGTATGAAAAACTACAACTACTATATTTCCTGGCTGCTCTTCCTGTTACAAAATGATTGAAGAGGAATTCTGGGGAGTTTTAGTTTTTAATCCCCCAGAGGGCCACAAGTTAGACATCTCTGGAATTAAGCCCTAAAGGGTTGTTTTTAAACATACTTAAGCTGGGCACACACCAATATGGTACCCATGGGATTGGTCCTTTTATCGGTAATCGTGTACTGCAGTTCCTGCATTCCTGAGGCAAACAAATGTTCACCAATAAATGCCTTGGAACTGCCTTAAGACTTTGCTCGCCCCCGGTTGTTCCCTGCACTAAAGATAAGGAGTCAGCCGCATCTAAGGAGATGTCCATTCCCAAACGTTCTCCTCATACTTTACACAGGGAGAACGCTCGGGACTGTGTGTAGGTATAGCTTTCAAAAAATGACAGATGGAATTCTAAGTTCCTGGGATGAGCTGGATAAGATCAGACATTGTAAATATTTAAATGACAACCAAAAATGTTATAGAAACAGTAAGGGCGTAGCTAGGATTTGAAAATATCCAGGGCACCAAATGTGCGTTTATTTTTTTTTTAGGCCCACTCCCTTTCTCCTCCCCAATTAAGCCACGTCCATGGGTACTTTTTATGTACAGAAAGTACAGATGGTGGCAGACAGGTATAGACATGAGAGAGAGATACAAAGACAGAGAGATATATGTAAGAGAGATAAACAGACATACAGAGATATAAATAGACAGGCAGATAGATGATATAGACTGGAAAATATAATTACCCACACAGATGGTAAATAAATAAAATATAATTGCACCCACGATTGGTATATAACTATAATTGCCCCCACAGACTTGTAAATAAATTAATTGCCCCCACAGACTGATAAGTTGAATATAAAATTCCCCCCACAGACTGGAAAAAATCCAAGCCACACAATGCTGCATTTCGGGAAAACGATGCCCTACTTTGATTTTTTTCAAACGCGAAACAAGCTTTGAACAAGCTTTGTTTTTCCAAATTCGGTACGAACCTTGACTATGCAGCATTGGCTGTATTCGAAATAACAGCTAAGGTTTTTTTCAAAAATCAGCCAAGACACAAGCCAAAGACCCATGAATTAAACATGGTGCATGTGCCAGGGGCTAGCTACTCCTACTGGACAACCTTCTATTACGCTGGCCATACATTGTAAAGACATTAGATAGATTTAATGTTTATCGATTTGCCTTTTTATGGGTGGCAGTTATAGATTTCATCGTACACACCTGTGATGCTGGGCTGGCCCATGTGTAGGTTAATATTTCCAGTAATGTAGAAAGTGGTTTACAAGTGGGTTCCTGAGCTTTTAATTAGATGGGGTTGGGCTTTCTGGGGAAAAAACCAGGGTGAGAGATTGTTAAAATGTTTAGTACTTCGGGGGAGGACCTAAAACCACCAGGTCCTCACTGCTGATTTTGCTTTCTATCTTCTGCAATACTTACTTAAAGTTTCCTTCATGGCTCCGTCCTCCATTCGTGTTGATTGCTAATGGGAAGACGCGCTTTGTAGAAGCAAATCAAGGCTTCTAATGGGAGGTGCAGTGGAACGGAAGTTAATATGTAGCTTAAAGGGTATGTCCACCCTTAAAACTAATTTTGATATAGTACTCCCCCTGGTCCCCGCCCAACCGCTTCATTTTTATTTTTAGAAAGTGCCTCAAACTTTTACTTACTCCCCTCTTTCCTCTGCTTGAGAGAAAATGCAAGCAGAGGGGCGGGGGGGACGGCAGTCGCGGTCTGTGATGGTGAGCGGCAGCCAATCACGGATGCGGCTGCCGGTCATTCAGTGCAGCGGAGGAAAGAGGGGAGGTAAGTAATGTTCGGGGGCACTTTCTAAAGATAAAAATGAAGCGGTTGGGGCTTGAGAAGAAACGGGGAATATATATTAAAAGGGATTTATGCCAGGGGAGGGAATCCGTTGAGAGAGGGAGGGGGAGAAGGGCTGCAGTACGCATGCAAAACTTCTCCCGGAGGCCAGGAGGTGAGGCAGAGTCCTATATGGACTCTGCTAGCCTCCTGGTGGGCAGTTTTTGGGACTTTGGGGGGGACTACAGGAGAACCATATGGAAGCTGGGATGTGAAATAAGGATTAAACTACACTACATGATGGGGCCAGTATTGGGGGGGGATTAGTGTGGGGGGACATGCCCTTGTTTCTTAGAAAATACAGATTCTTGCAGATTCTGGTTGTCATATTCTAAGATCCCTCCGTCCCCCCCTAGTAAAGCATAGGGAGAACATGCGGTTACGGCAAATCCCCAGCCACGGCGACTCCCATACTTTAATTACAGGGAGACGACATCATGCTATAGTGGCCATTTACTCAGGATATTAATGACGTTGTATATTTTGTTGCTATGAAGTTGAGAAAAGTTTCCATGTATAGATTCTAGCCTCCAATTACTGTGAATTTTAAAGTAAAGTTTGCCTTTAGCTAGAAAACCTGAAAGGCATATAGGTTTCCTTAGCATACAATACTATCATTATATATATTATGGCTCTATCTTGATTCTCGTATTTGGAGTGATCTCAAACTTTGAGGGCCATTGTGGCATTTTCATGTATGGAGAACATGTTATCAAGACTCAGGTGGTAACAAAGGACTCCTCCTAGTCCTCTTCTTGCTCTCACACGTGAACAAATTTCCTTATCAGAGACCCCTGGTATTTTTCATCGGAATCAAAACCTCCAAACGTGTCTACTATGTAAGTACATTTATCACCATAATGTACACCGGAAGTTGTGTATGTGCTAATATATAGAAACAGTTTGTTCCATCAAATAATATTATATACCAATTTAAGTAAAGGACTTATTTTGATTAAAGGGCATGTCCCGCCATGAAATAAAATTTAAGATTTAGTTCAGCAGCTTCCCTCCCCATAACTGACTGGTTGCCACCTTCTGTGCTTTGGGAGCTGTTTCAAGCGCATAAGCAGAGCCAGTGAGGCGGCTTCCAGGTTGCGGCTCAAGTAAATGGTGTGTGTGATGTCACCTTTGTGCTTTGACTGACAGCCGGCACCAGTAAGCAGAGAGGAGTAGAAGGCAGCGTGGACCGGGTCTGGAAAGTGTCTTCCAGAGCATCTGAAATCAAAAATTAATAACGAAAATTGGGTTTGGAAGGGAGCTGAACATGGCCTTTAAAGCAGGGGTTTCTAATTTTTACAAGGGCAGCCCAAAATGAACACACCTAACGCTAACGTCCTCACCCCAGATTGGAAAACTGGTAGTTCGTACTTCCTTCTAGGGCTCTTACTAGTTCTCATGGACCTGCCACCTTTCCCCTTGGACACCAATTCATCTGATGCATTGTCAAATGAAACAAAATGCTTCTGCAGAGCGTGCCCTTCACCTTGGTTTGAAATGTTCAGCTTTTGAAAGTATAGGACCTACCAGAATGGAGCTGTGAGGACCTACAGTTTTAGATCCTCATAGCTTAAAGGGCATGTCCCACCCCCAAATCTATATTTTAACACACTACGGCCACACTGAGAGTAGAGCTAAAAAATCCTTATCTACATCCATGCTTCAAATGGCATCCTGGCAATGTCTGTTCAAAGCCAAAAAAGTGAAGACCCAGAGCCCTTCTCTGCTTTTACTAGGATTTCAGAAATTCCCTCCCTATCGCACTCTTATTAGCCGCAGTGACAGCCCTCTCTCCTCCTGTTTTTCTTTTCTCCCCATCTCCAAACTCTTTTCTGTAGGAAGGCTCTCTCTTCCACCCCAACCGCTGTGGTAGTTTGTAATAAAAACTTAGCTGAACTCTACTACTCAGCACTCTTTCCCCGGCGTTCTGTACTGCCGTAAGCGCGCTGTGATTGGCTGCCTCTAAGCCATCACGGACGGGGCTGCTGGTTGCGCCCTGCTTGCAGTTGATGCAAGCAGAGGGCAGTGTGAACGCCACAGGAAAGAGGCTGTTTTAAGTAGAGATCGGCTAAAGTTTTTTTACAAACACTACAGTGGTTGGGGGTGGGTGGGAGGGAGCCCTACATACAAGAAATTCTATAAAGAGGTGGACATGCCCTTTAGGGAGGCAGGCTTTTGCTTCTTTTTCAACCTTTGACGTGCTAAATCTCTAATAATATACTTATTAAAGGATAACAAAACACTTATTTGATGTGGATGCAGGAATATTTATCTTACTAAAATGGGGTTTATGCTTTATTTCCAGAATTCCAGTATCTCACTGTTTGGTCAATCACCACCATGTTATACAGTCTTAAGGGGATTGCAGTTCTTTAATGCCGTTTACAGAAGTTTTTATAGTTCATTGGTATATTGAGGGGTGTTTTCATATTATGAAGTATAAAAATTTGTGTTTCATTCTCTTTTTAAGTAATTCTGTGGTCATTGCACAGTCTTTGCTAATTTAACAGTTTCACACAACGGAGACTTATTCCGTTGGTTCAAAATACTGTCAGGGAGAATTCACATTGAGCCGCACTTGTTCTGGACAAATCTCCTGTAGCAGATGTACCAGAGGTGCATAGTCTGGGTGAATCTCACACCGACATAAGAATTTATGCAGCGGGTGAGCTGGCATTAAATACTTGGTACAAAAAGCTCACGCCTCTGGTAAATAGGCTTGCAACGGCTAGTGAATGTCTCTCTTCTGGTAACCAAGGTGTTAAAGTTGTGTTAAACCGATCGTTAATCAGTTAGCATGATTTTAAGCCCTAAAAGTGACGTCTGGCTCCTAGTAAATTGTACTGTGGTAATGGACAGTAACGAGTTTATTTTGCTTATTGGTTTGTATTCAAAGTACAGTATTCAAAAACATTTAGTTCCTGTTGGCAGTTAGAGGGTTGTTTAAAGTAAATAGGGGAACAGCGTAATATTTCTTATAAAAATCAATCCGCTATTCAAGTATATTGCTTGTACACATTTTGTAGCAAATCATGGCTATTTTGTTCAAACGGTGTTATTAATATGTTGCAGGAGTGGGATGTTTGCAAGATATTTCCTCTCAATAACAACAGAGGAAACAAATAAGTGATTACAACAGCACAGGTAGGCTATATTTTGGACATAAGTAAAGCAGGGATTTTTTTTTTTGAAGTTTTGGTTGCAAGAGTTATTTGCATAAAGCTCTTAAAGTGTGCTTTAAATGGTCTAAAATTATTTGGTTTGGGTGAATTTGGGAAATTTCCCTTTAAACAAATTCAGAGTTTTCTTTAAAACAAAGTCAGTTAAAGCCAGTGACGATATTCCATGTGTATGTGTAATTAGTTGTGTCCCTGTCCAGGTTGGTGTACTCGGGAGGCATGGTCAGGTGAGATGATGTATTTTGTATAGAGAAGTTGAACTTGATGGACTTTGTCTTTTTTTAACCCAAAATGTTTGTGTAACTATATTCAGATCATAAAATGGTACGTTACTATAATTCCCTCCTCTGTCTCTGCAAAATAGGAGTGGGGGGTAGTACAACTATATATATTTTGTACACCTAGCATTGCCTATTTGTACCATTAGCAGATCATTCAGCAAAAAATTGTTTCCATGTATTCTGCAAGCTTAACAAATAAAACCCCAAAAAATGGATTTGACAAATCAAGAAAATCTATTGTCTGATTAGATCTGTCAGGCTAGCTAGTAACCTACCTATTTTAAAATAATAAGTATAGCTGTGTATTGATTAAAAAGGTAGGTGATAGATTATTTAAATCATATTTTCTCCTGATTTATTCACAGAAATGTGAAGTTTTACCATCTATTGCTATATTTCAATTTAATTAATTCCTATCTAAAAAATCCAAATCTGTCATGAATAAAAAAAATCTTGCAGTTACCAGTCCCCTTCCCTATTAGGCATGCAGGCATGCAGTTTGTGATTATAATGGGGAGAAGGAGAGAGTAAAAAGTGAAAGTAACCGGAAAACTTTCTTTAGTAAAAGATTTTATTTATTTAAAAGTTTGTATATCTGATTGTAAGTTAATCACAAAGACTAAGTGATATATCATTTTCATAAGATTTTTTGGGGTTTTTAAAGCAAGGGTTTTAATTTTATCACATAATCCTTATGTGATCTTTTTTTATTTCTTTCAGGCACTGAAAAAAACATTTGAGCTATAAGCTTGCCATCAACTACCCAAACAGTCAACAAGTCTCTGGGGCGGACTGATGTTTCGAGAATACATG
Source organism: Hymenochirus boettgeri (assembly GCA_019447015.1). Classification (NCBI taxonomy): domain Eukaryota; kingdom Metazoa; phylum Chordata; class Amphibia; order Anura; family Pipidae; genus Hymenochirus; species Hymenochirus boettgeri. The sequence continues at coordinate 210,877,121 of CM033470.1, read as the reverse complement.
CTATTTATTACAAGGAAACATGTTCACACTGCCTTAATGCAGTATGTTTTATGGATTCTCACATTGCTGTAAATTAAGCCTGTGTGAAAGTTCATCACAAAAGGACTTGCCAGTGTTCCTATCAGAAATGTATTCATTGTTTTGCAAATTCTTACTGGAAAAGTAGTAACCCGATTTCGATTGTAAAGTTTGGTAATTTTGTAACCCGAGCTTTTTGTTATATGGTATTTGCGTAATACTTAAACATTTTTTTCCCAAAAAGGTTTTGATGTTTCTGTTCCAGTTGTTATATTTTAACTGAGGGTTTATTAAAATTACCTCTCTTTCCTTTTAAAATATCGGAACTTGACATTATAATACTACATGGATAGTAGATTACATAATTATAATCAACATTTCAGAACTAAAATCTATTTTACCATGTAGTATCTGACATTTTTGATCAGTTTGGTAGCTAACTATAATATATAATATATATATATATATATATGATATATATATATGATATATGCATGTGTGAAACAATATTTTAATACCTTAAAAATAATACTTAATTGAAAGTATTATTCTCCTTGTTCCTGTAAATTCAAAATAAAATGCATCCTAGGGAGCTGCATGTTAAGGCTTATTTTAAGGTCTTCTGAAAAGATTATACACTGCAAGGTTCAACCAAAAAGGAGTACTTTTTTGTTTTTTTTATTTTTTTACAGGTTGAGATAGAAAGCATATACATATTTTGCCAGCAAAAAAATATGTATTGCAGATATTAAGATGGCATTTGCTTGGGCTCTGTACACGAGGAGGAGGATCATCATAACTGAAATTTTTGTTTGTTCAGCTGAAATGGGGCAAGCCAAAAAGGACACAAACGTACCACTTTTACTCCCCTCACAGAAATTGTTGCCTGTGTGTTACAATCTTGTTTTTGACAGATAAGAAAAAATAAAGCATGTCTAAGTGTTTTACTAATGCCCTGCAATATTTCAGTATCACAATTCTTAGCTGCTAAATGTGTTTTGGATTATTCTTTTTAAACTATTATAAACCACTTTTAAGACTGGATATTCACACAGGTAAATCATGTCCTGATTGAAATACAACATAGTGTGAATCCATTCAGCCCTGTTTGTTTTTAATAAATGTCAAAGACATTACCCCTATTTGAAATTGTTTGCACTGATGAAACGCATACATAGAAGTACAATGCATTGCCATATAGGATTTATCTTTTACTTTAGTACAAGTTTGAACATACATCTTGGGTTCTATTTATTGTTTATAAATGTTAAAGATGAAATAATAGGAGGGTGAAATTCTTATTTTTCTGGTTGTACTGTAAACAAAAAATATTTTTGCCTTATGTAAATTCAGCTTTTTACCAAAACAGATCCTTAAAAGAAATCTTCGTTTTTATTTTATGCTTTCAATTATTGTGTACACAGCATGTAGTTTCTACATAATGTCAGAAACACCAGCATGAAGTTGAATGTTATCTTTTTACAAAACCTTGAGAGGCAGGGGGTTTATACATGTAAAGCAATGAGAACCATTGCGTTAATGGTACAGAATATGCTGCTCCCCAAGGATACTGCTCCTAAATATAATACAAAGTAGGTTTTTTTAAAAAAGGTAAAATTATCAATTTAAACTGTGTGGTATAGATTTCCTTTTACAAAATAGGTAGGAAAAGCAAGCAAGTGCAAGAACAGTATATCTACGTTTTAATTGTAACATTGACTGGGACTAAAGAATGCAAAGAATTAGGCTAGAATGCCACCGTATAACAAATACCAATCTTTAGGTACATCAAGCCTTATATGAAAGTCCTACCAGTACCAGGGCCCTTAAATTTTGTATGGTTTTGTTTGTTTTTTTAACTGGTTATTAAAATGATTGAATTATGAGTCCAGTAATATTTTTCAAAGTTCCTTCTGCTCTGGGAGCTATTACCATTCACTGGCTGATAAAATGATAAGACATGTGCCTATTATATACAGTTATTTTATATATAAATGTAACATATATAAAATACACGTACACATCCACATGTAGTAAACATTATTCCTAAAGTTTGTATTCTTCAATAGTCTTTAAAAGGTTCATTTTTGAATTCATTTTGTAATGGGGGGTTTTTCTCTTTGGAGGTAATAAAATAGAGTAATTATAAATTTCACAGTACAAAAGCTTGGAAGATCTAAATATAATGTGATAGTTGAATATTGCAAAAAAATCAAATCAAAAATAAAAAAATGAATGCAAGATTTCAAGTGTTTAATTAACCTAACATTTATACATACAAATTTTTGGATATAATAAGTCAGGTTGAAAAGTTCCTAAGCACCAGTTAGTGGTTATAGAATGTGAGAATGAGTTGTGGTATGAAAATGCATAATATGTTACAAAACTAATTATAGGGGAAAAACAGTGTAAAAAATAAGAGTACGTGATACTTTTCTATGGACTAACAGTACTGCTCTGACATGATGAAGAGGGTATAGCCTCGAAAGCTTGTCAACTAAATAAACGTTAGCCCATAGAAAAAGATCACAGTACTATTTATTTTTAAACCTAATATATTGGGCTAATACGGCACTACAATTCTTTCTATACTAGAACATAACAGTGGTTCTTTTTCAGGATGTGGTGTGAAACCAGCAATGCAAATTTGTGCCAGGAAACAAGGCCAAGATAAACAGCAAATTCTACACATTATAGTTTGTACTGCCTACTCATAGAACGTAGTGTACAGCTATTTCCCTTTAGTGCAAATGGTGAGTTATGCGTGTGTACCAATAAAATGAGTTAAAAATTGTGGTTAATGCACAATTTGCAATAAGAAGAACGTCATACTTTATAGAAGACTTAGATGTCTATTATTTTATAAAAAAATACAGTTCTTCCTAATCATGTACAGAAAGTAAACTTTGGGGCTTTTCTTGCAAATGTTAACTGGCAGTTGGGGAGGAATGGATGCACAATAAAAAGGTTTAATACTAGGGGGATGCAACAGACAGAAGGGACCTGAAAAGTAGAGGGGGGGGTCCATCTGCGCATGTCACAGTCCTTACTGGGTTAAGGAAAGCAGCCGGGGACCGGGAGATCATTGACGGCCCTACTCTCACTTTCCTGAACTTTGAACAAGCCTGCAGGAGAACTGTTGGAGCAGGGACTAAGGTAAGGATTTTTGAAAACAAAACAGTGGGGCCACTTATGGTGTTAAAATTTTAGTTTGGGGGTGGACATGCTATTTAATATATCAATGATAAAACCATTCATATAGCAAGCCCTGCTTTGCAGGCAGGTTATTTTTTCAGAGATGGTGGCTTTGTAAGGAGGAAGAATAAGAAGTAGTGAGGAGGGGTCTTGAACAGAGATTAGTCCTAGATTCAAAACAAACTGGGTTTAGATTCAGAACGTTTTTTCTGAACTTTCTGAACAACTGGTTAAAACAGCATTATCTCTGGCTAGGAAATATTTAAAGCTCAAGTCCACCCCTTCCAAATTGCTAATGATGGTTGTGTGGTGGACCACTCCAAGACCCAGGCCATGACACAGGATGATGGGTTTCGCCTTTCTTCAAGCTCAACAAGTTCGGCGCATTTCCAAAAGGACTTTCGGAAAGCAGCCATAAGCACTTGCCATAACTGACGACAGAATTGGAAGGAATATCTCCCTTCGGTTTACCATTTTAAAAATCATTAAAGTCTTGTGTTTGTTTCTTTTCTTTAATTATCATATTTTTATAACATAAAATTATTACAAATGAATGTTTTTGTACTCATAAACTACAGATATTGTCTCCCCATGGTCTTATAATAAACGTTCTGTTTTGGAGTGCAGTCCACCTTGTACCTATTGTATTGCTTTGTTCCCTTTGAAGTAGGGGAATTGGACTCTCTGCACCCACCTGGGGATTAGTGTGCATATGGACTGTTTATGATATATTTAAAACGTTACTGCACCTGGCCTGCTGCCCCTTACCGTAATACATAGGTCAGTTCAACAGATCTGTCCCCTCTACATGCTTTGCATGGCATAATACAGTTATTTTATAATTATTATTGAGCCTCTGGCCTTTTGCTCTGTTGCGTTGCTATGGTGGGACAAACATTTTTATATTCACTTTGCTACATAACTAAATAACTATTTTAAAAATATATTCCACTGTTGCTCCGATTAGAAAACAAATGGAGTGTGCATTATAGTAATACCAGAAAAACCCTAATTCTTAAAAGAATCGCAACCCCCCCTGACACGCATCCACTCCTTTGGAGAAATTTCACTGTGCATCCCCCAGCGCATCCTTCCCCTGCAGTGAACGAACTTCTGGGTTATGTATTTGAGGTATTGCGGTGCGTCCGTGCTAACTGTGTGTTAGTATATAAGATAAGATTTCATTATTAACATGTGTTATGCTTTATATTTCCTGTAGGAGATGTCCAGTCTGCTTTCCTCCCAGACATTTTAAAAACTACAACTCCCGGCATTCCCTATATGCACTCGTCTGTTTTCAGACATTTGGAGGGACACAGGTTGGACATCCATGTATTAACATGGGAATTAGCAGTTGCTTGTGATTTTGTTTATCATTATTACAGATTAGCATTGTTGTCTTTGCAGATCTTGCAGAAAGTACTTGGTGGCTGTAGTGGGAGTATGCTGGCAACAGTAGCCCTTACAGCTTGCCAATTCATGGAGGAACCTGGTACAGCCATTCAAGTTCGAGAATCTAAGCACCCTTACAACAACAATGCTATCTTTGAGGTAGTGTATATGTTTTTTATGTGAAAGATTAGCTAATGGGCTGATGCAATTAAATGTGCAAAAGTTTGCCCAAGCTTTTAATCTGCAACAACCAACTAGATGTTGTATTACTGCAGAAACTGAAAAAACCCTAACATATGATTGGTTGCTGCAAATTAATAGCATGGTCAAACATTTTCTCTACTTTTTGCATCAACCCATATATCTTTTCCTCCTTATTTTTGTCTATTCTCAAAGTTATTGAGTATTTTGATATTATGGTACCCCATAGAGCCATGAATCTGTATCTTGCACTGACGAGATCTAACAAGATCGAAACATGTCTGCAGGTCAGATGAATGGCTATACCATTAGGCTGTATTGCATGTTAATATGCCAGTGGTTGTAGGACATAAAAGAGAAAGTTTGCATGTCTCCTCCCCTTTCTCTGGGAAACCTGGGAGTAAAGCACCCTCTACACGGGCTTAACATTTGGAGCCTTTTCGATCAGATCGCTCCAAATGTTGAAACCCGTTTTTCCGGTCGACAAAGTTCAGCCCATAAAATTTTCCACGACCCATATTTTGTCCCAATCTCTCTTCAGGTTTTAAGCTAAAATCTGCAGAAAAATCAAGGCCTCAAGTTAGGGAATTTCGAGCTGTTTTTCTATTTCCAATTTCCAAAGTTTTTCAGTTTCCAATCGTTGCCCTTGATCAGAAACCCAATCGAAAGAAAGTCTGCCTGAGAATAGCTAGCTTAACAAATTACTCCTGGTTTCTTAGATTTTGTGGGCAATGCTATTTATATAGCATAAAACTCAAAGTATCTTCTGTTTTAAGAAGTCTGTGGAGGTTTTTTTGCTCCTTTTAAGTCCCCGTCACATAAAGCTATTTAGCTGCCTAGTATTCTCAAGATTAGCTTACTTTGCATGTAACAGCTCAAGTTTTGTTTATATACCAAAATCTTTTTAAGCCTGTTTTGAGTAAACCCTAAGCACCATACACAAACAAATAATTGTTGGTTGTATCAGCCTATGCTCAATTAAGGCCCACACTAAAGTGCATTGGTCACAATTGTCAGACTTGTCTGGCAATCGATTATGTGGTGAAACACATATGATTGCTGGCCATGGAATCCGTTGTTCACAGTGCATCGGCATGGGCCATTAGGCTGACAATTTAGAGCGTGTTGAGGCATCTGCTGACATCATTTAGTGATCCATCCTGTCCAATAACTAAACCATTTTGGGGGAGACACAGACATTTGCTTCCTGATCTCTCTTCCCTTTCAACGCTATTGAACAGAACATACTGCTCAGCTACTGCCAAACAGTCTCTTCGTTGGTAGATAAATCCTGTTTTTATTTTATGTCTATACTAGGCTTTAGAACAGAGGCACTTCTAGGGTTTTTGGTACCTGAGTCGGTCAGTGGGTGTTGTTTTGCTGATGGGCGTGGCTAAACTTTTACGATTTTGAACTTCCTATCACATAGGTATTTTAACAGTTCAGTTAGCAAAAATGTAAATTACTAGATTTGTAAATTACTAGATGCATTAACTCCGCAGAAGTGGAGTGGATGCAACTTGAAGGGTACTGTGTATATTGGAGTCATGCAGGCGGCAATCCCGCTTCTCATGGCCGCGCGTGCACATTTTGCGCCGGTCAAGGGATTTTTTTTTTTTCACCACTGCCTGTCTGCCACTTTTCTCCTTCAATGCAGAGGGTGCTGCCTGAGACAAATGTCTCACTCTGCCTCATGGTAGATGGGGCCCTGCTTTAGAACTTTATATGCCAGGAGGCATATTTACAAAGGTGCAATGTGTGTTATTAACTTTTTGTCATGATTTATTGCCAAAATTGCCATTACCTCAAGTATAAAATTTCAAAATACGTTTCTTTCACATCACAAAAAAACAATATCTCCACACATTGCTGCATTCAACTGGCTAAAAAGGCATGTAGGTATTTATTAAAAGTCTTCAAAATGTAAGTGTTTAGCTGTGTACACACAAGCAGAAACATCATGGAAAATCACAACCAATTGTGCAGTCTTCTATGGTTCGCTCTCGCCAAATGATCGAAAGTGGCTACCTTTTCCTCGAGTGATGATGTTTCTGCTCATCGGACACATTGAACAGTCGGGCCTGTGTGTGCACAGCTTTAACATTTGTGTTGGTTATACACAAATGTTAAACACATAACGGATAAAGGGCCAATTCTATTGGTACTGATGTGCATTTATTCCCCTGCAGACAATTTTGCAATTTAATTTGTTAACAAATCTGAAATCACCTTGTATTGTTTTTTATGGACACATCTTGTGTATATGCAAAAAATACATTGGATTGTATTTGGTTTGGATATTTGTGATTTAAAAAAAGTTTTCTTACTGTATCTATTATTTATATTGTATAATACAATATTATTTATTTTACTAGGACAAAGTTCACATTCCCGGAGCAATTTATCTCTCCATTAAGTTTGATCCACTCTGTAATACAGAAGAAGGATGTGATGAATTGGTTATGTCCTCTTCACCAGACTTCAAACAGGATCAGCACAGATTTAGTGGTCCTCCAAAAAAATGGATAGACTTTGAACTTCCAGGTATGGTCTTAAAGGGCTGATCATTACTGCAAAAAATTCTTGAGATTCATGTAACATTATAATTGAAAATGTGTAATTTTAAGACTGCTTTAGTATCATCTAGCCACTGCAGACCATTCCAATATTAACAATGAATGCAATTTTTATTGATCGAAAGGTGTAGGCAAAATGCAAAAACTTTTATCTCTAAATCTCATTTCAAATCTCCAGACTTACCAGCAGTGGCGTATCTACGTTAAAACATTCGGGGCACGTGCCCCGGATGTTTGGCAAAGTGCCCCCGAATGTTTTAACTGCCTGTGCCCCCTGCAAGTGCCCCGAAAGTCCGGATTTCCCGGCTGCGCGAACCTTTGGGCACGTCGCGCAAGAGAGAAATCAGGGACTCAGGAGGGAGTCCAGATAGGTAGCAGTGGCACCGTAGCAGTAGCAGCAGAGCCTAGATATCAGATAAGATAGATAGCAGCCAGTTAGATAGATAGATAGCAGTTAGATTAGATAGATAGCTAGCAGAGATATATAGATAGCAGTTAGATAGATAGATAGACAGATAGATGATAGTTAGACAGATAGATGATAGTTAGATAGATAGCAGAGTTAGATAGATAGATAGATAGATAGCAGAGTTAGATAGATAGCAGTTAGTTAGATAGATAGATAGATAGATAGCAGTTAGTTAGATAGATAGATAGATAGATAGCAGTTAGATAGATAGTAGATAGATAGCAGAATAGAAATAGCAGAATAGATAGATATGCAGAGTTAGATAGATAGCGTAGATAGTAGCAGAGTTAGATAGATAGAGAGTTAGTAGATAGCAGGTTAGAATAGATAGAGTTAGATAGATAGATAGCAGAGTAGAGTAGTTAGATAGATAGAGATAGATAGAGATATAGATAGATAGAGTTAGATAGATCGAGAGATTTAGATAGCACAGTTAGATAGATAGATTGATAGCAAGATGATATAGAATAGATAGATTAGTAGATAGATAGATAGATAGCAGAGTTAGATAGATAGATAGCAGTTAGATAGAGAGATAGATAGATAGATAGATAGATAGAGAGATAGACAAGAAGCAGATAGACATAGTTAAATAGATAAACAAGAGGCAGATATAGATAGAAGATATACAGAGAGAGAGAGGGACAGATAGAGATAGATATACAGAGAGAGAGAGGGGACAGATAGAGATAGATATACAGGAGAGAGAGGGACAGATAGAGATAGATAGGGGCAGAGATCCATGTATGAAGGTACAAGAAGGTCTCCCTGGCCAAAGGTGTGGGCACCGTAGCAGTAATACAGAAGAAGGATGTGATGAATTGGTTATGTCCTCTTCACCAGACTTCAAACAGGATCAGCACAGATTTAGTGGTCCTCCAAAAAAATGGATAGATTTGAACTTCCAGGTATGGTCTTAAAGGGTGATCATTACTGCAAAAAATTCTTGAGATTCATGTAACATTATAATTGAAAATGTGTAATTTTAAGACTGCTTTAGTATCATCTAGCCACTGCAGACATTCCCATATTAACAATGAATGCAATTTTTATTGATCGAAAGGTGTAGGCAAAATGCAAAAACTTTTATCTTAAATCGCATTTCAAATCTCCAGACTTACCAGCAGTGGCGTATCTACGTTAAAAAATTCGGGGCACGTGCCCCGGATGTTTGGCAAAGTGCCCCCCGAATGTTTTAACTGCGTGCCCCTGCAAGTGCCCCGAAAGTCCGGATTCCCGGCTGCGGAACCTTTGGGCACGTCGCGCAAGAGAGAAATCAGGGACTCAGGAGGGAGTCCAGATAGGTGCAGTGGCACCGTAGCAGTAGCAGCAGAGCCTAGATATCAGATAAGATAGATAGCAGCCAGTTAGAAGATAGATAGCAGTTAGATTAGATAGATAGCTAGCAGAGATAATAGATAGCAGTTAGATAGATAGATAGAGTTAGATAGACAGATAGATGATAGTTAGATAGACAGACAGATGATAGGTAGATAGATAGCGAGTTAGATAGATAGATAGCAGAGTTAGATAGTAGAGTAGTTAGATTAAGATAGATAGATAGATAGCAGTAGTTAGATAGATAGATAGATAGATAGATTAGATAGCAGATTAGATAGCAGAATTAGATAGATAGGATTAGATAGATAGCAGAGTTAGATAGATAGCAGGTTAGATAGATAGATAGAGAATTAGATAGATAGATAGATAGATAGATAGAAGATTTAGATAAGACAGTTAGATAGATAGATAGTAGATAGTTAGATAGTAGATAGTAGAGATTTAGATAGATAGATAGCAGAGTTAGATAGATAGATAGCAGTTAGATAGATAGATAGATAGATAGAGACATAGAGAGATAGACAAGAAGCAGATAGACATAGTTAAATAGATAAACAAGAGGCAGAATATAGATAGATGATATAAAGAGAGAGAGGACGATAGAGAAGATATACGAGAGAGAGAGAGGACAGATAGAGATAGAATACAGAGAGAGAGAGGGACAGATAGAGATAGATAGGGCAGAGATCCATGTAGAAGGTACAAGAAGGTCTCCCTGGCCAAAGTGTGGGCAAGCATCTGACTACAACTGAACACAACAGTAAGTTTAAAATGACCAATTGCTACCAGTATATAATGAAATTGCCAGTTTACTGTGCCTTTGTGTCATTAATTTGTGTCCAACTCTCTGATCTCTATCTCTGTCTGTTATTTCACTGTCTTTCTGTCTGTTTATCACTATCGGGCTGTGTGTCTATGTTGTGGTTGTCTATCGTCTATCTTTTGGTAATCTCTAAGCACATAGTGGGTGTGGCCTAATTGGGGCAGAGAAAGGGGCGTGGCTAAAAAATTCGGCGCACTGCGCGCGCACATGGAGTGCCCAAAGTGCCCCTGATCTTCTTAGACCCTAGAACGTCCCTGCTTACCAGTTCACCTACCAGTCCTACAATATATCACATTACTATACTTGTTTCACAGACCGAAATGCATTTGTAATGTGGCAAAGCATGCATCACTATTACATACATTCTCTGCACTCATTCTGGTACTGGTGTGGGTGTGGGGGGGGTAGATTATAGTTGTCCTGATAAATACTCTTAGTATTTTTATGGGAACTCTAAGGGGATTTCTTGTAACACTTGTTTTATGTAAACATAATTAGCTAATTGCTACATTTTACAGGAGACACATTGTTTTTACCGATTACATCAGACAATGAGCTGCACTGAAGGGGATACAAGTTCACTGTGGCTGCTGGATACGTGGGAGATTTCAGACTGGTGTATTCACTGCCATATTATATTGTGTTGTGTTATATAATATTATATATATATATAATATATATTATATATATATATATATATATTATATGCATGCCTAAATCTTCTGCATACATAGGAACAATAAAGGAAAGAGCACACCTGTTGTAGAAGCTTAACAAAATTTATTAACGTTTTGGTGCTGTGATGAGCACCTTCATCAGAACAATTGTGCCACACAGTGATCCACACATATATATTAGTAGATACACCCCTTGGTGCCACCCTTAATTAACTCAGTAGTTTTATTAACGCCTTGTGCCTTCTGTAGAAGATATGTTACAACAGCAAAAAAAGCAAAAGAAAAGATATATTGAATTACAGTACATACAGAGGCATGGGTACAAATGGGTCCATTGAACAGAGAAGAAATATGAAAATAGAAACGGAGATTGGCAATAAACGGGACACATACTAGGAAACAGAGGCACTTTTGAAAAAATGAGAGACTGATCTTTATATGCGGACCCGATTAAAAAGTATAAGAAAGACAAATACAAAAGAGTGTGTGAGCATTATAGCAAGGATCGGGTCTATACTTGGCTACTAGGAACCATCTCTTACCAAAAATCAAGTGGGAGCTTCACATTGAGATGGCAGAACAATGGAATACAGAGAGGAACTTCCTGTTGTGGGAAAGTGATGCCATCACTGAAGACTCCAGTGGAGATACCGGAACGGAAAGTAGTGCAGCAGAGGAAACACAAGATGATGGCAAACTGGTTACCATGAGCCAAGTGGGACAGAAGATCACAGGGATAGGAAAATTAGCTCTTTTTTAAGAGAGAGACAAAAAACTGGACCCACAAGGAGGGGAAAAAGTAAGAGGTTATCCAAGGAGGAAGTAGAGAATTTCCAAAATGCAGTCTTAAACTTGACTTCCAGAGAACTGGACATGGGTGAGTGCTTTAATGCATAAGCGATTATCTTTCTGCCCAACAGCAAGTTTTGATGAATTTTCATTTGTGGTAGATCTGTTTAAATTTGAAAGGAGGACAACCACCCAGGTTTAGAGTTAAATCTAATTTTGTTTTGCCGTATTAGTCCAATATATGTAGTAAAAAGTAGAGTAACTGTGATACTTTAATGGACTAACAGTTTATTTTAGTAGACAAGTCTTTGAGTGATCAACCCTCTTCCTCAGGTCAGAGCAGTGCTAATTGAAACAAAGGTTAACAGTAAAAAAAAGGTTAACAAGTAAAAAGCTAATTACACTAGATAACAAGATTATAAACCCCCCTTCAAAAAAAAAAAAACATTTAGGAATGAGAGGGTAATAATTAAATAGAGAGATAACGGGGGGCGTGGGGTTAATGAGGGGGGGATGCTGGATGAGAGAAAAGCAGACACTGAGAATGTGCCCATATTGTATACCATCCACATATTGATCTACATACAAATATATTCAACAGTTATAGTGGGCTAGAAATCCCAAGTCTTGGTTTAACCCATTGTTTTTGGAGTCAAATAACAGAATCATTTTGGCTTCAAATGTTTTTCTATCTTGGTTGCTACTGAACTGTCTCTTCAAGATCCGGACTTGGAGGTTTTCCATGGAGTGTCCTGGTTGAGAAAAAGTATGCCCCACAGGCAAACAGTTATTATTCTCATTATGGTTGGTGATGCTACTTCTGTGAGAGTTCATCCTCTTCTGTAGTTTTTGACTGGTTTCCCCTATATATATATATATATTAAGACTTTCATTAATATGGAAGGTTAAACACCAAGTGATACGTGTAAAGAAATGGAGACAACAAATTAATATATCCAAAAGATATGTATAAATCACATTATAAATTAAAGAATGATTACAACTTGATTTTAAAATCAGCAGATAAAGGAGGGTGATTGTTGTGATGGATTATCTGTATTATAAAGAAAAAGTATTGGATCTATTGAAGGATGAAAACAGATATGTTAAACTTACACATAATCCGGTGACAGAAATTATGATAAAATTATAAAATCTGGTGGAAATAGGGAGAAGTAATGGTTGGGTGATGGAGGAGAAAAGATTCCGCATACCCACCCACCCTAGGAAGGAAATAATTTATGGTTTGCCTAAAATTTATAAGGATGTGAAAAATCCACCTATGAGACCGATAGTGGCAGCCATAAATTCATGTCTAGAAACAGTATCACAATTTCTAGATTTTGCACTCAAGCCTCTAGTGACACGACTACCACCATACATCAGGGACACCAAAGATTTTTTGACCTGTTTTTTGTTATGGACATCTAGTCTTTATTCACTAATATCGAGGGGTATATTGGCATAGAGGCAGTAAGAGATCCTCTATCTAATGTTGCAAATATAACCACTTAATATTTGATTGAATTACTCAAACTAATTATAAAACAATGTTTTTAGGTTAGAGAAAGTTTTTTTTTTTTAGGCTTTCTATTGACAGGTTCAGGGACCTCAATGGGTAGCCCTTTAGTACCCACATATGCAAATATTTTTGTGGGATACCTTGAGGAGAAGTGTATTTATATGTCTGAAGCATTTGTGAATTCCTCCACCTGCTGGTCGCGCTATATTGATGATGTATTTATGATCTGGCATGGCACTGACAATGAATTGATGGATTTCACACATTGTATAAACAGTGTCTGCCCAAAGATTGTGTGTCCAGAACTCGATACAAATTTAATAAATATTTGGGATGTAACTATTAACTATTAAAAAATAGGGAAATATGTTGAAAACATCCCTCTATAGAAAAAAAACAGACAGAAGCACACTTCTCCATGCAGAAAGTTTTCAACCCCCGAAATTAGTTAGGGGTTCACAATGGTGCTGCGAATCTGTACTGTTGAGAAAAATAGAGAAATTGAGATAGAATACATGACTTAAAGGAAAAGAAATCAAAGAGAAGAAATTAAAATATATGGGAGCTATAACTGTGACACGGATCACTGCATTTACTGGTATGCTGAACTGGTATATGTTAGTAAAACAACTACCCCATTTAAAATAGGCTTTGCAAACCACAAGTTGCATATTAAGATAGAGAAAGAAAGATTAGCCAGCAAACACCTTTTAAGGTTTGTACACACTTGCGATCGCAGGTGCCAACCCGCAACGCACAATGTGTACCAATGGGCGGTAATCGGCCAGTGTACGGGCATTTTAGCGGCCGCTAGTTCGGGGATCATTGCCCGATCCACCAGGTGGATCTCAGAATGACCAACTGTTTTGTACACGGGCCGATTATAGACCGAAGTGGACATTCATATACATCGTGCGTCGCAGGTCGGCATCCATGGTCGCACGTGTACGAACCTTTAGAGGAGATGAAAATCCTGTGGCGTTTCATTTTGCGAAAGAGAATCACCCAATTTTTACTCTAAAGGTGATGATTATCCAAATGGATTTTCCAACTATACACTTTAAGCCCAAAAGGGCTAAATACACAATTATCTTTTAAATGCTTTTTATGGAGTTTTTGTGGAATTTTAATATTGAAAAGCTGCAATTGGAAGGTGGAAAATATAATTAATTGCTTGATTGGCACGTTAATAAATAAATAAGCTGCTGGTGTGTGAAAATGTGCAATAGATGATTTATTGTCATAAGGGAGTGTACAATACATGGTTTGCTACTATATGGAAATGTGCAATGATCATTCTATACAGAATACAATAAAAAATAAGTGCCATATAATTTAATTTGAGTTTTTCTAAGCATAATACCTATCCTCTGTAGTGTCTAAGCTATATGAACCTGAATATGAGACAAGTATGAATCGTTATATCATTCCTCCAAAAAGTTTTTTCTTTTTTACATTTTATTTGTATATTTATCTTGGTTCCCATTTATGGTAATCACAGTTTTACAGAAGGCACATGAACTTTATGGAAAATCAATGCACATTGGATTAATAAATCCTGTATAAATACTTTAACAAAATTGGGATATTTGAAATATAATCATGATGAAGAATATATAAGGGGTTTATAAAACTAGTGTGTTAATTGGAGGGGTGGCACCAAGGTGTGTAAGAATCTATAACAGGTGTGCTTGGGACATTTTATTCAAAATTACTTTCAGGTGCGGTGCAGAGGAGGACAAACAGTTTATACATTACACAAAAGACTCACTCAAAAGGCACTCAACTACACATGTAGTCATAAATGAATTGGGTATGAGTTAAGCCTTGTACACAGAACTATACTTCAGACAACAAACAACCACCAAGCGAGCAAACCGTCATTTCAGCCAATAATCGCACTTGTGTATGCGTTCAGGCGAGGGGCATTGTCAATACGTCACACGTGTGCCTTGTGCTCAGGGGTCGTTCATCGTCTGAAGTATTATACTTGTGTACAGACCTTTAAAGGGGAACTGTGGTCCAAAAATGACTTAAGGTAAATTGATAGGAATTGCTCTCCTGAGAATTTTTGTAATTTATTTTAATGGTTTATTTTGCATAGTTTTGAAGATATTTACATTTTTGTGTGTGATATGGCAGCAGCATCACCAGGTCCCCTGCACTTCCTGCTCTGAAACCATGTCAGTCAATCTGCCCTGTGTCTCCTCCTCCCCTTTGCAGCCCCCCTGGTCCCTCCCACTCATGGACCCTATGGTCCCTCCAGTTGTAGGCCCCCCTTGGCCCATTCTCTTACAGCCCCATGTGGGTGCACAAGCCCCGACCACTTGTGGGTGCCATGGGCCACTCAGACCCTTGGCAGCCCGCCTGGTCCCTCCCACTCATGGACCCCATGGTCCCTCCAGTTGCAGGCGAGCCTTGGCCCATTCTCTTACAGCCCCATGTGGCCCGCCCACTCACGGGTGCACAATCCCCGGCCACTCGCGAGTGCCAAGGGCCCCATCCAGTCAGCCACACCCCCACCCCTACAGAAAACTCTGTGGAAACAGCCAGAGTGAGAACTGCCTGAAAAGGCTGTTTTCACATAGTGGGAAAGAAGGGCTATAGATTGCTTTACTACTTCAGGACTTCACACAGCAGAGAGGAGGAGGGACTTCCTGTTTCCCTCACACACTGAGGGAGTCTGAGGCTGTGCTCGCCGGCGGCACAGTGCAGGAGAAGCCTTAGGAATGTCACATGTCAGCCTCCCACCCATTAACTTTCTGGTCAGTCATTTCTTTATATCTTGGGTTGTGGAAGCACGTAGAGAGGTGGTTGATGGCTCGTTTTAAAGGTAGGAAACTGGCCTTTCATTTAAACTCAACTTGTTTCGAGACCACAGTTCCCCTTTAAACTTGCATGCAAGCAATGAATGGCAATTACCTGTGCTAAAATTAAAATGGATACATTTAGTTACATTGTTTGTGCTTAAACTGATGCGCCCCTCCAAGACAGCATCCATGCATCAATCCTAACCTAGTGAGAAAAGTACAATTCCTGAGGGGATCAAGACCATACCTGCTTCTCTATTTAGTATATGTGTGTTTACTTTTTTGTTTTAGGATTTGAAATTCTAAAACAGATGTTATCAGACGAAAGAGTCGTAGTGCATCTTCCTCTTGCTAACATCTGGGAATGGCAAGTTGGAGTGTCATGTCGGCAAATTGGCCATCAACGTTTAAAGGCAATACACTTATTGTTGAAGATTTTAAAACTAGACCCTTGGAGGTATGAACACAGCATTTTGTTTGATCCAACTGTTATGTAGGCATGGGTAGGGTAAATGAAAACAAGATACTGTAGACTTGAGCCTTGACAGCTTTGTAATGTTGGAAAAGCACAAATAGTAATGTATACCAATACAATAAGTACACCAATAAGTACACCAATTTAAACATACAAGTTTATTTTCAATCTCTATATTAAATCCCCTCAACTTCAATAGTTTAAAGGCTGAAATACATATAAGACTAACCTGAAATGATTCACAATGTTCTGTTGCCCCTCTTTCTGCTTCCCCGGTTCTTTCCACGGCTTGCCTACCATGAAGCAAACAGAAAAAACTTTGGTTTACATGAAAGGCAGCATTTATTTCAAGTGGATGGCACCATATTTATTTTTTAAACCTGAATTAATACAGCCTTTCACTAGTGCAAGGAAAGTAGGAAATTCACTTGCAAAGGCAGGGCCTGCAGTAGTAGTCGTGCGCCCCCCCAACATGATTTGCACTGGTTTGCAGTGGATGCGTGGCTCCAGTGCTTTCTCCAGAAATGTTGTAAGTTCTGAGATCCGAGGTTTAATGCCGGGTACACACTTTTAGATCATTCTTCCAGACCAACCGTTTGGCAAAGTCCAGAGAGGACCACTCAATCGGCCGCACGAACAGTCGGATGCAGCTCACCAAAAAGCCATGCAATTTTTTTGCCCCACACTATCACTAACACTAACACTTTCAGTGTCAGCAGAGTATTACCATTAACCCTTTCAGCTGCCAGAATTGACATGATATACAGTATGTACCTTCTTTCCATGTCTTCTCCATTGAATTGTTCACTTCTCACCTACTGAAGTTCTAATTTGAGAGTTGGGTGGAAGGAAGAAAGAGGCAGGGATAGGGATCTCATGGCTGCTAGTCACAAAGGCCACTGTTTTAAAGTCTGCAGCAGCTTTTACCTGGCATTTTAGAACTGTTCTCCTTA
The DNA here is from genome assembly GCA_019447015.1 of Hymenochirus boettgeri. Lineage (NCBI taxonomy): Eukaryota > Metazoa > Chordata > Amphibia > Anura > Pipidae > Hymenochirus > Hymenochirus boettgeri. The sequence continues at coordinate 210,859,880 of CM033470.1, read as the reverse complement.
TTTCTTTTGTCAAGATCAGCTTTTAGCTGAGCTCATCCTCCCCCTTTTAGTTAATTTGCAACGTTGTTTCCAATTAGAGTGAGCTGAAATCAGGCTCTCTACTAAAGACAATGTTGCAAATAACAGCTGAACAAGGAGAGCAGTTCTAAAACGGCAAGTAAAAGCTGACAGGAAGGTGCTAGGGAGAACACTGGGGGTGCTGAGGAGCACCCTAGTTCTATGCCTTAAGTGGCCTAGCTTAGAAAACAGCCCTGATCAGCATTAAATAAGGGGTTATAGACAAAAAGCTCCTTACTCTTAGGAGGAATCATATGAAATGACTGCTGCTAGCTCGTATGTACTTAGCGGGGGTGCTGTGCCTTGATATTATTGTACTGAACATAGCAGGAACATCTGGTGGTATGTTTGTAGTGTATGGTAAGCTTAAAACCACTAGGTTACTGCAGTAGATTAAAGTAGGGGTATCTAACCAGTTGTGCCATCTAAACATACAGTATGAAAACTACAACTACTATTATTTCCTGGCTGCCTTCTCCTGTTACAAAATGATTGAAGAGGAATTCTGGGAGTTTTAGTTTTTAATCCCCCAGAGGGCCACAAGTTAGACATCTCTGGATTAAAGCCCTAAAGGGTTGTTTTTAACCATACTTAAGCTGGGCACACACATTATGGTACCCATGGGATTGGTCCTTTTATCGGTAATCTGTGTACTGCAGTTCCTTGCATTCCTGAGGCAAACAAATGTTCACCAATAATTGCCTTGGAACTGCCTTAAGACTTTGCTCGCCCCCGGTTGTCTCCCTGCACTAAAGTATAAGGAGTCAGCCGCATCTAAAGGAGATGTCCATTCCCAAACGTTCTCCTCATACTTTACACAGGGAGAACGCTCGGGACTGTGTGTAGGTATAGCTTTCAAAAAATGACAGATGGAATTCTAAGTTCCTGGGATGAGCTGGATAAGATCAGACATTGTAAATATTTAAATGACAACCAAAAATGTTATAGAACAGTAAGGGGCGTAGCTAGGATTTGAAAATATCCAGGGCACCAAATGTGCGTTTATTTTTTTTTTTTAGGCCACATCCCTTTCTCCTCCCCAATTAAGCCACGTCCATTGGGTACTTTTTTATGTACAGAAAGATACAGATGGTTGCAGACAGGTATAGACATTGAGAGAGAGAGATACAAAGACAGAGAGATATATGTAAAGAGAGATAAACAGACATACAGAGATATAAATAGACAGGCAGATAGATTGATATAGACTGGAAAATATAATTACCCACACAGATGGTAAATAAATAAAATATAATTGCACCCACAGATTGGTATATAACTATAATTGCCCCCACAGACTTGTAAATAAATTTAATTGCCCCCACAGACTGATAAGTTGAATAAAATTGCCCCCCACAGACTGGAAAAAATCCAAGCCACACAATGCTGCATTTCGGGAAAACGATGCCCTACCGTTGAGTTTTTTCAAACGCGAAACAAGCTTTGAACAAGCTTTGTTTTTCCAAATTCGTACGAAACCTTGACTATGCAGCATTGGCTGTATTCGAAATAACAGCTAAGGTTTTTTTCCCAAAATCAGCCAAGACACAAAGCAAAGACCCATGAATTACACATGGTGCATGTGCCAGGGGCTAGCTACTCCTACTGACAACCTTCCTATTACGCTGGCCATACATTGTAAAGACATTAGATAGATTTAATGTTTATCGATTTGCCTTTTTTATGGGTGGCAGTTATAGATTTCATCGTACACACCTGTGATCGCTGGGCTGGCCCATGTGTAGGTTAATATTTCCAGTAATGTAGAAAGTGGTTTACAAGTGGGTTCCTGAGCTTAATTAGATGGTTTGGGCTTTCTGGGGAAAAAACCAGGGTGAGAGATTGTTAAAATGTTTAGTACTTCGGGGGAGGACCTAAACCACCAGGTCCTCACTGCTGATTTTGCTTTCTATCTTCTGCAATACTTACTTAAAGTTTCCTTCATGGCTCCGTCCTCCATTCAGTCTGTGATTTGCTAATGGGAAGACGCGCTTTGTAGAAGCAAATCAAGGCTTCTAATGGGAGGTGCAGTGGAACGGAAGTTAATATGTAGCTTAAAGGGTATGTCCACCCTTAAAACTAATTTTTGATATAGTATTCCCCCTGGTCCCCCAGCCCCAACCGCTTCATTTTTATTTTTAGAAAGTGCCTCAAACTTTTACTTACCTCCCCTCTTTCCTCTGCTTGAGAGAAAATGCAAGCAGAGGGGCGGGACCGGCAGTCGCGTCTGTGATTGGCTGAGCGGCAGCCAATCACGGATGCGGCTGCCGGTCATTCAGTGCAGCGGAGGAAAGAGGGGAGGTAAGTAATGTTCGGGGCACTTTCTAAAGATAAAAATGAAGCGGTTGGGGCTGAAGAAACGGGGAATACTATATTAAAAGGGATTTATGCCAGGGGGAGGGAATCCGTAGAGAGAGGGAGGGGGAGAAGGGCTGCAGTACGCATGCCAAACTTCTCCCGGAGGCCAGGTAGGAGGCAGAGTCCTATATGGACTCTGCTAGCCTCCTGGTGGGCAGTTTTTGGGACTTTGGGGGGGGACTACAGGAGAACCATATGGAGCTGGGATGTGAAGTAAGGATTAAACTACACTACATGATGGGGCCAGTAGTTGGGGGGGGATTATAGTTTTGGGGGTGGACATGCCCTTGTTTTCTTTAGAAAATTACAGATTCTTGCAGATTCTGTCTGTCTGTCATATTCTAAAGATCCCTCCGTCCCCCCCTATGTAAAGCATAGGGAGAACATTCGGTACGGCAAATTTCCCTCAGCCACGGCTGACTCCCTATACTTTAATTACAGGGAGACGACATCATGCTATAGTGGCCATTTAACTCAGGATATTTAATTTATGCGTGTATATTTTTGTCTATAAGTTGAGAAAAGTTTTCACATGTATAGATTCTAGCCTCCAATACTGTGATATTTTTAAAGTAAAAGTTTTTCCTTTAAGCTAGAAAACCTGAAAGGCATATAGGTTTTCCTTAGCAATACAATATATCATTATTTATAATATTATTAATGTGCTCTTATCTTGATTTCTCTTATTTAGGGATTGTGATCTCAAACTTTTGAGGCCATTGTGGCCAGTTTTCACTGGTATGGAGAAAACTGTTAGTCAAGACTCAGGTAACAAAGGACTCCTCCTCTCCTTGCACCGTGCACTTACAGAGCTATTTTTCAATGCAGAAAACCGTGCTAATGTAAGTACAATTTATCACCATAATGTACCGTTAAGTGTTTTGTTATGTGCTAAATATATAGAAACAGTTTGTTCCATCAAATATATATTTATATACAATTTAAGTAAAGACTTATTTTGATTAAAGGGCATGTCCAGCCATGAAATAAAATTTAAGATTTAGGTTCAGCAGCTTCCCTCCCCTAACTGACTGGTTGCCACCTTCTGCTGCTGTTGGGAGCTTGTTTCAAGCATAAGCAGCAGCAGTGAGGCGCTTCCAGGTTGCGGCTCAAGTAAATGGGTGTGATGTCACCTTTGTGCCTTTGACTGACAGCCGCGACCAGTAAGCAGAGAGGAGTAGCAGAGCAGCGTAGGACCGGGTCTGGAAAGTGTCTTCCAGAGCATCTGAAATCAAAAATTAATATAACGAAAATTGGGTTTGGAAGGGAGCTGAACATGGCCTTTAAAGCAGGGGTTTCTAATTTTTACAAGGGCAGCCAAAATGAACACACCTAAACGCTACGTCCTCACCCCAGATTGGACAACTGGTAGTTCAGTTACTTCCTTCTAGGTGCTCTTACTAGTTCTCTATGGACCTGCACCTTCCCCTTGGACACCAATTCATCTGATGCATTGTCAATTGAAACAAAATGCTTCTTGCAGAGCGTGCCCTCCCATTGGTTGAAATGTTCAGCTTTTGAAAGTAATAGGACCTACCCAGAATGGAGCTGTGAGGACCTACAGTTTTAGATCCTCATAGCTTAAAGGGCATGTCCACCCCCAAATCTATATTTTAACACACTACTGGCCACACTGAGTAGAGCTAAAAAATCCTTATCTTACATCCATGCTTCAAATGGCTATCCTGCAATGTCTGTTCAAAGCCCAAAAAAAGTGAAGACCAGTAGCCTCTTCTGCAGGAGAATTATGACATGCGCAGTGAAGCCCTCCCTCTCCCTCCTGTTTTTCTCTTCCTCCCCCTATCTCCAAACTCTTTTTCTGTAGTGTAGGGCTCTCTCTTCCACCCCCAACCGCTGTGGTAGTTTGTAATAAAAACTTAGCCGAACTCTACTTACACAGCCTCTTTCCCCCGGCGTTCTGTACTGCCGTAAGCCGCGCCCGTGATTGGCTGCCTCTAAGCCAATCACGGACGTGGCTGCTGGTCTGGCCCCCTGCTTGCAGTTTGATGCAAGCAGAGGGCAGTGTGAACGCCACAGGAAAGAGGCTGTTTAAGTAGAGATCGGCTAAGTTTTTTTACAAACTACTACAGTGGTTGGGGGTGGGAGAGGGAGCCCTACACTACAAGAAAATTCTATAAAAGAGGTGGACATGCCCTTTTAGGGAGGCAGGTATTTTTGCTTTTTTTTTCACCTTTGACGGCTAAATCTCTAATAATATACTTATTAAAGGATAACTAAAACCACTTATTTTGATGTGGATGCAGAAATATTTATCTTACTAAAATGGGGTTTATGCTTTATTTTCCAGAATTCCAGTATCTCACTGTTTGGTCAATCACCACCGTGTTATACAGTTCTTAAGGGGATTGCATGTACTTTAATGCTGTTTACAGAAGTATTTTATAGTTCATTGGTATATTGAGGGGGTGTTTCATATTATGAAGTATAAAAATTTGTGTTTCATTCTCCTTTTAAGTAATTCTGTGGTCATTGCACAGTCTTTTGGCTAATTTAACAGTTTCACACACGGATGACTTATTCCGGTTCTAAAATACTGTCAGGGAGATTCACATTGAGCCGCACTTGTTCTGGACAAATCTCCTGTAGCAGATGTACCAGAGGCTGCATAGCTCTGGGTGAATCTCACCCGAACATAAGAATTTAATGCCAGCGGTGAGCTGGCATTAAATACTTGTGTACAAAAAGCTGCACTGCCTCTGGTAAATAGGCTTGCAACGGCTATGAATGTCTCTCTTCTGGTAACCAAGGGTTAAAGTTGTGTTAACCGATCGTTAATCAGTTAGCATGATTTTAAGCCCTAAAAAGTGCGTCTGGCTCCTCGTAAATTGTACTGTGTGTAATGGACAGTAACGAGTTATTTTGCTTTATTGGTTTGTATTCAAAGTACAGTATTCAAAACATTTTAGTTCCTGTTGGCAGTTAGAGGGTGTTTAAAGTAAATAGGGGAACAGCGTAATATTTTCTTATAAAAATCAATCCGCTATTAAATAGTATATTGCTTGTACACATTTTGTAGCAAATCATGGCTATTTCTGTTCAAACGGTGTTATTAATTATGTTGCAGGAGATGGGATGTTTGCAAGATTATCTCCTCTCAATAACAACAGAGGAACAAATAAGTTATTACACAGCACAGGTATGGCTATATTTTGGACATAAGTAAAGCAGGGATTTTTTTTTTGAAGTTTGGTTGCAAGAGTTATTTGCATTAAAGCTCTTAAGTGTGCTTTTAAATGGTCTAAAATTATTTGGTTTGGGTGAAATTTCCCTTTAAACAAATTCAGAGTCTTAAAACAAAGTCAGTTAAAGCCAGTGACTGTATCCATGCTTGTGTATGTGTAATTAGTTGTGTCCCTGTCCAGGTTGGTGTACTCGGAGGCATGGTCCAGGTTGAGATGATGTATTTTGTATAGAGAAGTTGAACTTGATGGACCTTTGTCTTTTTTTAACCCAAAATGTTTGTGTAACTATATTTCAGATCAATAAAATGGTACGTTACTATAATTTCCCTCCTCTGTCTCTGCAACTAGGAGTGGGGGTAGTACAACTATATATATTTTTGTACACCTAGCATTGCCTATTTGTACCATTAGCAGATCATTCAGCAAAATTTGTTTCCATGTATTCTGCAAGCTTAACAAATAAAACCCCAAAAAATGGATTTGACAAATCAAGAAAATCCTATTGTCTGATTAGTATCTGTCAGGCTAGCTCTAGTACCCTACCTATTTTAAATAATAAGTATAGCTGTATTTGATTAAAAAGGTAGGTGATAGATTATTTAAATCATATTTTCTCCTGATTTATTTCACAGAAATTGTGAAGTTTTTACCATCTATTGCTTATATTTCAATTTAATTCCTATCTAAAAAATCCAAATCTGTCATGATAAAAAAAATCCTGCAGTTACCAGTCCCCTTCCCTATTTAGGCATGCAGGCATGCAGTGTGATTTATAATGGGGAGAAGGAGTAAAAAGTGAAAGTAACCGGAAAACTTTCTTTAGTAAAAGATTTTATTTATTTAAAAGTTGTATATCTGATTGTAAGTTAATCACAAAGACTAAGTGATATATCATTTTCATAAGATTTTTTGGGGTTTAAAGCAAGGGTTTTAATTTTATCACATAATCCTTATGTGATATTTTTATTTCTTTCAGGCACTGAAAAACATTGCAGCTATAAGCTTTGCCATCAACTACCCAAACAGCTCAACAAGTCTCTGGGCTGACTGATGTTTCCGAGAATACATGCTATTTATACAAGGAACATGTTCACATCCTGCCTAATGCAGTATGTTTTATGGATTCTCACATTGCTGTAAATTAAGCCTGTGAAAGTTCATCACAAAGGACTTGCCAGTGTTCCTATACAGAAATGTATTCATTGTTTTGCAATCTTAACTGGAAAAGTAATCCTTATTTCTGATTGTAAAGTTTGGTTAATTTTGTAAACCGAGTTTTTTGTTTATATTGGTATTTCTTAATACTTAAACATTTTTTTCCCAAAAAGGTTTTGATGTTTCTGTTCCATTTGTTATATTTTAACTGAGGGTTTATTAAAATTACCTCTCTTTCCTTGTTTAAAATATCGGACTTGACATTATAATACTACATGGATAGTAGATTTACATAATTATAATCAACATTCAGAACTAAAATCTATTTTTACCATGTAGTATCTGACATTTTGATCAGTTTGTGACATAGCTATACTATATATATATATATATATATATATATATATATATATATATATATATGCATGTGTGAAACAATATTTTAATACCTTAAAAATAATACTTAATGAAAGTATTATTCTCCTTGTTTCCTGTAAATTCAAAATAAAATGCATCCTAGGGAGCTGCATGTTAAGGCTATTATTAAGTCTTCTGAAAAGATTATACACTGCAAGGTTCAAACAAAAGGAGTACTTTTTTTGTTTTTGTTTTATTTTTTTACAGTTGAATAGAAAGCATATACATATTTTGCAGCAAAAAATATGTATTGCAGATATTAAAGATGGCATTTGCTTGGGCTCTGTACACGCAGGAGGAGGATCATCATAACTGAAATTTTTGTTGTTCAGCTGAAATTGGGCAAGCCAAAAAGGACACAAAGTACCACTTTTACTCCCCTCACAGAAATTGTTGCCTGTGTGTTTACAATCTTGTTTTTTGACAGATAAGAAAAATAAGCATGTCTAATGTTTTACTAATGCCTGCAATATTTCAGTATCACAATTCTTAGCTGCTAAATGTGTTTTGGATTATCTTTTTAAACTATTATAAACCACTTTTAAGACTGGATATTCACACAGGTAAATCATTGTCCTGATTGAAATACCACATAGTGTGAATCCATTCAGCCCTGTTTGTTTTTAATTAAATGTCAAACTGACATTACCCCTATTTGAAATTGTTTGCACTGATGAACTGCATACATAGAAGTACAATGCATTGCCATATAGGATTTATCTTTTACTTTAGTACAAGTTTATACATACATCTTGGGTTCTATTTATTGTTTATAAATGTTAAAGATGAAATAATAGGAGGGTGAAATTCTTATTTTTCTGGTTGTACTGTAAACAAAAATATATTTTGCCTTATGTAAATTCAGCTTTTTACCAAAACAGATCCTTAAAAGAAATCTTTCGTTTTTATTTTATTGCTTTCATTATTTGTGTACACAGCATGTACGTTTCTACATAATGTCAGAAACCCCAGCATGAAGTTATCTTTTTACAAAACCTATTGAGAGGCAGGGGGTTTATACATGTAAAGCAATGAGAACCATTGCGTTACTGGTACAGAATATGCTGCTCCCCAAGCATACTGCTCCTAAAATATAATACAGTAGGTTTTTTTAAAAAGGTAAAATTATCATTTAAACTGTGTTGTATAGATTTCCTTTTACAAAATAGGTAGGAAAGCAAGCAAGTGCAGAACAGTATATCTACGTTTTAATTGTAACATTGACTGGACTAAAGAACTGCAAAGAATTAGGCTAGAATGCACCGTATGTAACAAATACCAATCTCTTTAGGTACATCAAGCCTTTTATTATGAAAGTCCTACCAGTACCAGGGCCCTTTAAATTTTGTATGGTTTTTGTTTGTTTTCTTTAAACTGGTATTTAAAATGATTGAATTATATGTCCAGTAATATTTTTCAAAGTTCCTTCTGCTCTGGTGAAGCTATTACCATTTCACTGGCTTGATAAAATGATAATGACATGTGCCTATTATATACAGTTTATTTTATATATAAATGTATACATATATATATATACACGTACACATCCACACTGTATGTAACATTTATTCCTAAAGTTTGGTATTCTTTCAAAGTTCTTTAAACAAGGTTTCATTTTTGATTCATTTTGTAATGGGGGGTTTTTCTCTTTGGTTGTAATAAAAATAGAGTATATTATAAATTTCACATGTACAAAAAGCTTGGAAGATCTAAATATAATGTGATAAGTTGAATATATTGCAAAAAATCAAATCAAAATAAAATAAACGAATGCAAGATTTCAAGTGTTTTAATTAACCTAACATTTATACATACAAATTTTTGGATATAATAAGTCAGGTTGAAAAGTTCCTAAGCACCAGTTAGTGGTTATAGAATGTGAGAATGAGTTGTGGTATGAAAATGCATAATATGTTACAAACTATATTATAGGACATAACAGTGTTAAAAAATAAGAGTACTGTGATACTTTTTCTATGGACTAACAGTACTGCTCTGACATGATGAAGAGGGTATAGCCCTCGAAAGCTTGTCAACTAAATAAACTGTTAGCCCATAGAAAAAGTATCACAGTACTACTTATTTTTTAACCTATATATATTGGGCTAATACGGCACTACAATTCTTTTCTATACTAGAACATAACAGTGGTTCTTTTTCAGGATGTGGTGAAACCAGCAATGCAAATTTGTGCCAGGAAAACAAGGCCAAGATAACAGCAAAATTCTACACATTATAGTTTTGTACTGCCCTACTCATAGCACGTAGTGTACAGCTCTTTCCCTTTTAGTGCAAATGGAGTATGTCTGTGTGTACCCAATAAAAAGAGTAAAAATTGTGGTAATGCACAATTTTGCAATAAGAAGACCGTTTCATCCTTTATAGAAGACTTAGATGTCTATTATTTATTAAAAAAAATACAGTTCTTCCTAACATTGTACAGAAAGTAACTTTCTGGGGCTTTTCTTGCAAATGTAACTTGGCAGTTGGGGATGGAATGGACTGCACACAATAAAAAGGTTTTAATACTAGGGGGATGCAACAGACAGAAGGGACCTGAAAGTAGAGGGGGGGTCCTCTGCGCATGTCACAGTCCTTACTGGGGTTAAGGAAGCAGCCGGGACCGGATGACTCATTGACGGCTCCTACTCTTCACTTTCCTGAACTTTGAACAAGCCTTGCAGGAGAACATTTGGAGCAGGGATCTAAGGTAAGGATTTTTGAACACAAAACAGTGGGGCCATTATGGTGTTAAATTTTAGTTTTGGGGGTGGACATGCTATTTAATATATACATGTATAAACCATTCATTATAGCAATCCCTGCTTTTGCAGGCAGGTTATTTTTTCAGAGATGGTGGCTTTGTAAGGAGGAAGAATAAGAAGTGAAGGGGTCTTGAACAGAGATTAGTCCTAGATTCAAAACAAACTGGGTTTAGATTCAGAACTGTTTTTTTCTGAACTTTCTGAACAATTGGTAAAACAGCATTATCTCTGGCTAGGAAATATTTAAAGCTCAAGTCCACCCCTTCCAAATTGCTAATGATGGTTGTGTGGTGGACCACTCCAAGACCCAGGCCATGACACATGACTGATGGGTTTACGCCTCTTCTTCAAGCTCAACAAGCTCGCGCATTTCCAAAAGGACTTTCGGAAAGCAGCCATAAGTCACTGGCCATAACTTGACGAGCAGAGATTGGAAGGAATATCTCCCTTCAGGGACCTAAGTGTAAAAATCATTAAAGTCTTGGGGTTTGGGGGACCTTTGCATAATTATCAGATGTTGGTGGATAGATATGACCTTTAAAGGGGCAAGTGCACACAATTTTTCTCTGCAATTTCTTGGTTATAAGTCAGAGAAAATCAATATTCAACCTATCCAAAAAAATGTTATTTTTTTATGTGTACATATAGGTGTATAAAATTATTATTGCTTTGTTGCTATGCTATGGGAATTTGTCATCCTTGTAATTTGTCTTTGCACTGCTGATTGCTGCAACACATTTTTTATACTGTGGGATTAAATCCTAGCACCTCTTCTTTGAAGCGTCTCTTAAAGAAGAGTTAATTTTACTCTGTTATCTTAGTTTAAGAACTGGTTTGTTTTAATATATAAACTCGTCCTACACATACCCATTTTTCTATGAGCTTTCCACCAGGCATGTCCACCCATTTCACAGAATTCTGGCATCACAAGGGAATCACTAGATTAATTGATATTTGCAACCCTAGCAGAAACATTTTACCTTGGCAACAGCTACAAACTAAATTTAAATTAGACAACACGAAATGGTATCAATACATACAAATGTCCCATTTTTATACTGAAACACTAAAAGATAACTTCACCCAAGAGGTTAATATTCCACCAGTAAAAAAATGGGAAACAAGATTACAGTCAAGTTTACCTGAATCACAATGGCAACAGATCTCCCAATCCTCTAGATGCTCAGCCAACATAATATCTAAAGAAAAATCATACAAAATTCTATATGATTGGTACACAACACCATCCTACTTAAACAAAATATATTCTCAACCTCCACCTATATGTTTTAGAGGTTGCGGTTCTCCGGCTGATCAATTACACTGCTGGTGGACATGCCCAGAGTCACAGAAAATGTGGGAAAATTGCAAAACTTTATTAACCAAATTATTTCACAAACCTTTATTACTATCCCCTACACTGCATTATTTAATCTTCCAACTAAAGGATACAACTAACAGGCTCAATCACTTATAATGCATATATGCTCAGCAGCAAGATCACTGTTAGCAGCGACATGAAAACAACCAAGCCCAGGATGGGAAGCTCTTTTAAACAAGATTTGGTGGGTCCACAACAATGAGCATATGGCCCATACCCTACAAAACACCATAAATGTTCCAAAATATGGGAAGGCTGGATATTGGAAATAGAACCTGCTACAAATCGTTACTCTAGACCATCGGACCACCTGGGCAAAATTCAGAGAGAGAGCGAAGGAGACCTTGCATAAGAAATAGAGATGTCCGAACTTCTCAAAATCGGGTCCGCTCGAGGATCCGCGAATTTTCGAAAAAATTCTAAAATCTGCGAGCGGACCAATGAAAACCTATTAAAATGAAAGTTCGGTAAAATCCGTTCTTCGAAAATATAAAGATTCTTCGAAAATATGGGGTTTCTTCGAAAATACAAGGATTTTTCAAAATACGAGGATTCTTCGAAAATACGGACCCGAAAATGTTGGTTGCTCCGTCCAAAAATGTGAAAAATCTGTGAAATTTTGAATTTACAAGGATTTCTCGTATTTTCGAGAATACGAGTAATTTTGAAAATTTTCGAAAACGCGGTTCGGAAAAGTATGAAAGGCAGAAAACCGGAAAATCTGCGATATCCGCCGTTTGCGAACAAGGTAAATCCTCGTTCTGGATTCGTATCCGTGAACTGGGCCATCACTAATAAGAAACAGTGTTAACATTATAAACCATAATGTCTATTTTGCACAACCAAGAATTTAACCACATTGACTGATTGATAATGTTTAAATATTTCTTTGTATGTTTTTTTTTACGTTGTTAAGATAAATAAGAAAAATTAATAAAAATTTAATGAACAAAAAAAAAAAACAATTGGTTTGTTTTATGTTTTCTTTTGAACAATGTTTTCATGGCATATATTTATATATTTCCCATATGGGAAATGGCTAATTTTTACCTCCCTAATATAAACCAAATAATATTAGACACCTTCAAAGATGGATACACTATTTGTGGTTGAGACTTTCAATCTGACCTTACAACTTCATAGTAGTTTTAAGAGAAGTCCAATATTTTATACAGGCGGCCTGAGAAATTTCATCTAGGCTTACAAAATCACCAACTTCTTGGGCTATGGTATATTCAACATCCCTTTGACATAGATTTCATATTTTATTCCCCAGTCCACAATGCATAGACATGATCTTTATATCACACTGCCTCTTAAGCTGGCACATATATGATGCTATCTTAAGAATTACTAGACCTAAACTGCAATGAAGCCATCAAACAAGCGATAACTGATTTTACTACACTCTTACCCACAGACCCCACTCCTTTCAAATGAGAAGCTTCAAAGTGTGTTATCATGGGGATTTACATCCAACATATTTCACTCATTAAAAAAAGAATACAAACTACATGTAGAAAATTTACAACTAGAAACCCACCAGCATAGACATAATCTTTATATCAAACTGCCTTTTAAGCTTACACATAGGTGCGATCATGCTCCTATGTTAAAATTACTAGATCTAAACTGCAGTGAAGCCATCAAACAATCAATAACTGATTTTACTACACACCCACAGACCTCACTCCGCCTCCTGTCAAATGAGAAGCTTCAAAGTGTGTTATCGGTAATTTGCATTCAACACGTTTCACACATTAAAAAAAGAATACAGACTGTGTAGAAAATTTACAACTAGAATCCTGCCAGGATAGAAATAGCTCATAAGCGAAAGCAACATAGAACTCCAACATATCAAACTCTTACAATGGCACATCAAAACCTTCTTAAAGCTTTAGATGAAATCTCAACAGTTAACCAACATTATAGACCGAAATATTTACAAATTTGGTAATAAATATGGCAGATCCTTGGCCCATTTTATACATGGAAAATCTCAGTACAGTATGTATATATACCTCAAATTAAAGATGTAAGAGGGGTAATACACCATAAATCACAGGGAATTGTATCTGCATTCAAACACCTTTACACTAACTTAACTTGTTTCAACTGGAACTTCAAATGAGCCACAATAGAGAACCAGAGGGTAAACACCTATGCAGGGTAATCAAGTGGACTATATGACCCTGGATATCCATGAGATATCTCTTGCCCAGAAAAGCAGCAGAAACAGTGTTTAGGTCAACCTTTTGAGACCCCCTAGTGACAACACACTACTGCCTCCTACAGGGGACCATCAGCTATCCATCTGGACTTCTAACATGGCTTATTATATACATCGACTTGATTGGCTGGGACTTTCTTCAGGATGTGACTATAAGTAGAGAGTTTGAGTTATGAATGAGAGTGAATTTGTACATAAGGTTCCAAAAAGGTACCTATCCGCAACTCAATAACGCCTCCATCTAGCAGCATTTAACATCTAAGAGGACAGCTACGATATAACACCTTGGAGTGCTGCCATTTTGTTACCTTTTTTTACATTTATTTGGTACTTTACTTAATGAATATTTAAAGACCTTTTTAACAGGTTATTCAGGCACCCATTTTAAAAGGTCCAAGGTACCATTAGCATAAACAAAAATATGGCCTTCAATTCTAATAACAGAATCAAAGCAAACAGAATCTGTTCAGATACTGTACAGATTCATAATGTGGCACGCCAGGGATACCCCTCTCCCCCCTGGTATTTATCATGACAACTGAACACCTCCTGGACAAAAATGATTTTCAAGAGCTATGGACCATGTTAAAAGCAAGGACCTCCAGGGTTGTATTTTTGGAAATACTACTGCGCCCATATGCTATGCTAGAGTACTAATGCGTGGCTAAGAATTTGGTGTAAAGAGGAGGGATTCGAATTTTTAGAGAACTGGGAAGACTTTTTTTGGGGGGCTACAGGATCTTTAGGAGGGATGGCTTGCACCTCAATGAAGGTGGTGCATATGTTTTGGGGAAGAAGATGGCTAGATGGTTAAAGGGGTCTTAAAACAGGTTTGGGGGGAGAGAAATGTCAATCTCACTGAATAGGTAGAGAGTACAAGAGGTAAGCAGGGTGTACGTGGATCAGGATCATAATCTAGAATGTATGTTTGCAAATGTAAGAAGCCTGGATGAAAAAATGGGAGAATTAAAGATAATGGCATTGACTGGGGGGAAAAAATCCAATGAACAAGGTACATTATTTTAATCTTTTTATAAAATCCAGTTTAATAAGAATTCAGCTGAACCTATTGGTCCGGCCCTTCATGACAATCCAAGTTTCTTATGCTGACCCTTGTGAAATTTAATTGCCCGCCCCTGTTCTAGAGTGAGTGAGTTTCAGGGAATTACCTATTAAGTAGCAATCAGCATGGATTTATAAGGTGCAGATCTTGTCAAACAAACTTGCTTGGCTCTTATTAGGAGGTCAGTAGAAATATGGACTCCAGCATAGCAGTAGATGTAGTATGCTTGTATTTTGCTAAGGCTTTTGATACAGTTCCCCATTGGCGACTAATATAACTAAGGCTTATTGGGTGGGGTGGTACCCAACAAACAGATAGAAAATTGGTTGATGGATTGGATGCAGAGGGTAGTTGTTAATGGTGCTTTGTCAATATAGACTAAGGTCTAAGAGCGGTGCCTGTGTTGGGGCCACTTCTATTTAATCCGTTTATTAATGATTTGGAAGTGGGTATTGTCAGCAAGGTCTCTGTGGAGAACACAATGTTGTCAACCATTAAAAGCTATACATGATGTGCAATTGTCGCAGGTGGATCTAGATAGATTTTCACATTTGGCTGCTGAGTGGCAGATAAGATTCAATGTTGATAAATGTAAGGTGATGCATTCTGGGTATTAAAATCCTTTTGCTGTTTATACTATAAATGTCTCTCTGTTAAGTGAATCCCTGTTGGAAAGGGATCTTGGAGTTTGGTGGATAACAAACTTAAATGTAGCCAGCAGTGCCAGGCGGCAACTGCCAGAGCCAGTCTTGTATAAAAAAGGGGTATGGATTTAAAGGAAAAAAATATTCTCCCTCTTTACAAAGCATTGGTATGACCTCATTTGAAATATGCAGTGCAATTTTGGAATCCTGTGTACAAAAAGGATGTCTTGAAAATGGAAAGGGTTCAGAGATTGGCAACTAAATTAATATGAGGAATGGGGGAGCTTGAATATAAAGACAGATTGGATAAGGTACAATTATGCACACTAAGGCAGAGGCGCTTGCGTGGGGATATGATTACTTTGTATAAATACATTAATGGGCCATACAATAAACTATTTGAGGCATTGTGCACCAATAGAACATGCCAGAGGACAGGCAGACATCCCTTAAATTGAGCAAGTTATACATCAGTGATGATCTCTCTTACAGTTGCTAGTATAGTTAAAAGGCGCACCAATGCCTTCATCTGTTCAGAAAACTTCAAGCTGAGAAACTTCCCCCTCCTCCATACTCTCATCTTTTACAAAGCAATGGTCGAGAGCATATTATGTAATTGGTTTCTCACCTGGTATGGGAGTTGTATGGAAAAGGAAAAAAAGGCCCTTCAAAGAGTTGTAAAACAAGCAGGAAAGATTGTTGGTGCTAAGCTGAGCTCTTTGAACTCATTGTATGAGGAAAGGTTACTAAAAAAAGTGAATAGCATTAAAGTAGACCCTACTCACCCTGGGTACAATAGCCTGACATTTTTACCATCAGGCAGGAGGTATCAACATTTTTATTACAGGACTACTAGGTTTCAGAACAGTTTTTATCCTACTTCGGTTAAATTATTAAATACGTTTGTTTTTTTTGTGATCTGGTTTAGTATCTGTTTGTATAAATTTAATGTGAAATTTAACACTTTGTGGTGTTTTAATAACGCATATCTTATTCACAAATAGGTATTGTGTTGTTATGATGAATTTCACTAATTGTTACATTGACAATACTGTGACAATAAAGTATCTATCTATCTTAGGCTAGGTACACAAGGGTATATTTTTTGTCCCGGCAGAACGTTCGCTACTAGTGGGCGCTCGTCCGGGACAAATGACTGTTGGTCGCGGCAATAGTGGGCGAGGCCGACATTGTGCACAACCGATCAAGCGGTCCCATAGAGGACCGCATGTTCGCCCGTGATTTACGAACAGAATCAATCACCGTTTGCCCCATTTGGACAAATGGGTGACCAAGCGTGGTCATGGCCAGCCACCCCACACCATCAAATATTTCCGACCAGCAGACCGAACCTCAGCATTATCTGTCAGTTGGCCGGAAATATCTGCTGGTGTGTACCCAGCCTTAAAACTGGAAGAAAAGTTTAGCTCGGAAGGATTTTTCACTGTAATAAAGGTAAAACTATGGAACATGGTAATGGCAGGTTCCTTGGATATTTTTAAGGTTGGATGAATTTCTTAAAACAGAATGTTGTGTATTACTGTTATTGATACATAAAGTTGATGCAGGTATATTTCAGATTGCCCTATACTGTATATATATATCCTACTTATAACAAAAGGTACGTCACAGCCTCGTGTTATTATAATAGCTTTGCCCTAATAATCTATCATATAAACACATGTTTCTACCTCCCAGGTTACCTAGAGAAACATGCAAAGTATCCTCCTTTATATCCTCTGTCCTACATACATACAACTTCCTCTGTAGCATACAGCAAGTTTTTTTGGATTGGCTAATTTTTTTACAAACAGCACATCATTGGAAGTTATTCTGACATTACCACTTTCTCTCAGTATTCACATGGTGACCCATTAGCAGTCACCGGTGTGTGGTTTATCCTCCCATTTTGACTACCCCTTATTAAAACCTCAGCTCTGTAAGTAAGTTTATATATTTTGTATAAATTGCATATTTTGTCTTGTACCTAATATAAGTCAGTGCTATACTTTATATACATTTATTGATGGTCATTTAAATGGTAATATTGAGATAGTACACATATACACCTTTCCTATATGTAATATCCTATACCCCCCACCTCATTGGTATCTCCTAAAAACGCAATGCAATCTCCTCTGAAGATATACATATATTTTATATATATGTATATACTGAAGTCAACGGTCAGCACTCCATTACTCAATGTTCTTTTATGCCCGGGTGTACTTCCAAATAGGTAATATACAAACATGTAGAGTAGCACTTAAGCACTAGAGTAGGACTTAAATAAAACATAGCTTTTAATATCAGACCATAAAAATTGACATGTCTCCACCCTCAGCGGGCCGTCATCAGGATAGTACATCACATCCCTGCAACACCTTATTGACCCACCCACCCCTGTGAACCCCCCCATGAACAGCTGGAGATAATAACAATAGCATTTAAAAAGGCTACATTAGCACACAAATGAGTCTAATAAAAATAGTGAAAGTGTAACAAGATAAAACCATTAAACATGCATAATTTCAGATCACAATCAATATAGAAGGAACACATCCATATAGGATTTAGCCAGTCTTAATCATTATTAGAAAGAGTCACATTTCCAACAGTAGTTAAAAATAGCAGTTCAACAAAAGAAATATACTTTATAAAAAACAATGAAGTGACCACTGTTCATTTAAACCCCTGGGATTTTGGGTTTCTAATCTGTGTATCCATTTGGATTCCTTTTTGAAGTAAGATCCTATCTATGTCAATATTCTGTTTAAGTTCGGAAACCGACAGTCCATCAGTTATCATGCATTTTTGATATGTCTAGCCACTTTGAAGTCACTGTATTTTGTTGTGATTTCAGAGATGTTACTAGCGGTCAATGACTGTCTGATGGACGAACGGTGGTAAATCTCTGTTTGATTGGAATTTTTTTGCTATTATGGGGATGGGCAAAGTATTTTCCTATGAACATATAACGACAGTTACACAGTTGGGGCACTGAAAGCAACCAACACGTTGTAGTGCCGAGCCAATTTGGTATTAAATCATCTGCGTAGTTATAATTTCACTTTTCTGTATAAGCACAATATAGTTTTAAGCTCTTTATTGTTAACTTCCTCTGTTATACGCTGTAATGCTAAAATAAGTAAATAGTCAGTATGAAATGATGCCCTGCTAGGTGACTACTGTTTATTTCCTGTGTTATATATGCAAAGATGCTTTTGTAACTTTATATAAGTATTTGAGCCAATAGCCAGTAAAAAGACTTTACTTCTGAAATGCTACCTTTTAAGGTAGTGAGACAGAATCAGGGTAACTTACAGTAATTTGTTAAAATGTAATGACGTATAATAATATATAATGAGATATAATGAATATTAAGCTTTGCACCAATCTATTGAGCCAGTCTTGGGATTTATCACGCTGTAATTTAGGTAATTCTGTTGTCTCAAAGTCAGAATTTTTTTTTAAATTAATGTCAGTTCTTTGGATGCCTGTTCAATAACTAGCAGTAACAAATCAAACAAGAATTTCTTTTAATGCCGCACCAGCGGCTGCAAAACTCTCGAACATACCTGCCGATTGTAGGAGTGTTTCTCACTCGAAATCCTTGTGGGATACGCTGAGCCCTGTAAGTAGTCAGACAGGTATGTCCCATGGAGCCAGTAATCGATCTCCTTTTTCTTGAGTTTAAGTAGCTGGGAGAACAGATGCTTTGGGGGAACTTTCAACTGTGCTGTAGAGTCCGCGAATAGAATCCTGGCAACATCCGTTTGTGAGTATGAAAATTGTTCTAGCATGTTAACTTCCGTAGCGATCATGTTAGCCTCCTCCATCCCGGATAGAGAGAGCTTTGTTCCAGGTTCAAACCTGGAACAACCTGATGTAGAGAATTTATATACGTCATACCTTAGGAAGAAAGCATAACAACATGCCGTGGGGCGTTCAACAATTTTACACACGAGGGCCTCCCAATTTAGTTTTTATTAGACCTTTTATTTTTTATACTGTCTAACAATTACTTCCGATTTGATTCGGAGTTCTACATACAAAAAAATTATATCGCCATGGGTTCTAATGTGGCCCCCATCCTGGCAAATCTATATATGGGTTGGTTTGAGCGACAATACATATACCTGAAAGCTGATGAATGCTTTTATTTTTATAAATGGTATACAATCTGTTTTTTTTGTATGGAAGGGCTCGTGGGAGGAGGCTGGAAGGTTTGTGGCACAGCTTAATGATTTGCCAACCTCAGTGAAACTAATGATGACCTTGAATAGGCATGAGGTAGAGTTCCTTGATTTACATATATTTAAACACGCGATTCGGCTATGGACTACTTTGTTCAGAAAGGAAACAGACAGAAATTCTTTACTATTCGGTACCAGTTGCCATCCTAGGAGTACGAAACTGGGCATAATATACAGCCAGTTTCTATGCATATTATGAAATAACACTGACTATAAGGGCCAAAACACAATTGGATGACACATATCACAGATTGTTGAACAGGAGATACAAATCTCATGCCTTGGATGCTTAATTAGAACGATCTATACAGAATTTCCAAACAAAAAATACCAAAGATGTTAAATTGGGTGAAAAACATCAGTTATGGCAAACGCTTGATTTTTGCACAACATATACCTCTTATAGTGGTTTAATCAGGGACAGTACAAATAAATATTGGGAACTTATAAAAACTGATAAACAACTTCCGTTTGAGCATACTCACATACGACACACATATAGAAGGGGTACAAATTTGGCAAATTTATTAGTACATACTGATGTGCACATACCCAAAACAGATTATGATGGCAAGGGCTTGGCACCACAACATGTTGGTTGCTTTCGGTGCCCCGACTGGGTAACATGTTGTTCTATGCTCACGAGAAAATACTTTGCCCATCCCCATAATGTCAAAAAAAATTTTAATCAAACACAGATTTACCTGTACCAGTAGATATGTTATCTACTTCATTTTATGCCCCTGTTGCCTTCATTATGTGGGCAAAATCACCGTTCATCCATCAGACAGGCCTGGACCGCTAGTAACATCTCTGATATCACAACAAAATATAGTGACTTAGCGGTGGCTAGACATTTAAAAAAAAAAGTCTCACACTTTAGCTTCTTTAAAATGCAGATAGGATCTTACTTCAAAAGGAATCAAAATGGATACACAGATTAGAAACCCAAAATCCCAGCGGTTTAAATGAACAGTGGTCACTTCATTGTTTTTTATAAAGTATATTTCTTTTGTTGAACTGCTATTTTTAACTACTGTTGGAAATGTGACTCTTCCTAATAATGATTAAGACTGGCTAAATCCTATATGGATGTGTTCCTTCTATATTGATTGTGATCTGAAATTATGCATGTTTAATGGTTTTATCTTGTTACACTTTCACTATTTTTATTAGACTCATTTGTGTGCTAATGTAGCCTTTTAAATGCTATTGTTATTATCTCCAGCTGTTCATGGGGGGGTTCACAGGGTGGGTGGTCAATAAGGTGTTGCAGGATGTGATGTACTATCCTGATGACGGCCCGCTGAGGGTGGAGACATGTCAATTTTTATGGTCTGATATTAAAAAAAAACTAGTTTTATTTAAGTCCCATGAGTGCTGCTCTACACGTTTGTGTGTGTGTGTGGATGTATATTATATATATATATATATATATATATATATATATATATATATATATACCAGGATGGGTGGCACCCAATGCAGAGACAATCACCTGGGTGCTTCCTATTGATTTTCCAAATAGAAACACATAAAGATATACCGTATATACTCGAGTATAAACCGTCCCGAGTATAAACCGAGGTACCTAGTTTTAGCTAAAAAAGGAGAAAAAAGATATTGACTCGAGTATAAACCGAGGGGGTTAGTATTTGCCACTTAAGATGTTTGGAAACTACAACTCCCAGCATGCTTTATTGCTGGGAGTTGTAGTTTTCAAACATCTTAAGTGGCAAATACTTACAAATCGGAGTAAAACCTTCTTTATTTGTGCATATGTATGCACAAATAAAGGAGGATTTACCCCTATTTGCAAGTATTTGCCACTTAAGATGTCATATATATCAAGGTGTCCTGACTTCTGGTTCAGTTTTGTTCTGTGGCTTTAGTTGCCCTTTAATTGCAGCATACAGGGCCATATTTATAAATGCAATTTAGTGATACCACACCTTATGTAAGGCTGCGATCATACATTTACGGCGAACGTTCGGTTGTAGATTACCATGCGGTAGTAAAATACCTATTCTATGGTAAATTAACAATCATTTTAATGATCGTTAAAGGCGTTCGGTATCGCTAAAGAGCGATACTGCGCCTTTATAAATATGGACAATAGTTTTGCTGAAACAAACTTTCTTAAAGTCTCAAATCCACATAAATATTTTAGTAGAAACGCCATTAGCTCTCGCTCCTACTTTAATAAAAGTTATTCGTTTTCTGAAATCTTTAACCCATAAGCCCAAAAAAATTTTAAAATCTGCTGGAGGGCAACAAGGATGTCTATTCCTTTAATGCTTCCATGCTTGAAAAGTAATTGGTTTCTTCTGAATCCCCTTTCCATGTACAGTATTCATGGTTATAGTCATTCTTTCTTAAGGCAATCCTAAATCTTTCTGTCCTTGAAAAACACTGATACTTGGAAGCAGGGTTTTAATTAAAAAAAGAATTTCCTTTTCATACATGCGCTTGTTTTTAAAGGAATCTATTGTTCAGTCCTTTAGGAGTTCTGTGGGAATGTCTCCTAGCCTGTAAAAACATCATCCATAAATAGTGGAGACGATGGCCTCACTTCTTCCATAATCAACAATGGAAAAAATGGAAAATAGACCTAAACTCTATTCTAAACATATTTTCAATCCAATGGGATTTTTTTTTTTTTTTTAGGTTTGAGGCAAATAAAAGGAAATTTAATTTGCAACTAAATGGGTTTTATTTTGTAACCATATTTGGCAGGGTTTGTAAACAGTTTTGCAGTTATTAACAATGCAACATGATGTAATATGAACCTATAATTAAGGATGGACAAACTGGGTTTGCCAGTGGGTTCCTGAACATCACAAAAAAAAAAAAAAACTGTGAACTTGTAGTACACTGCAAACTCCATAAATGCTAAAGGGAAAAAAACCTTAACACAAGTACAACAATTTGCCTGGGCTATTAATTTGCCTTAACCAATCGGATGATGTGTTTTTATTACTACAATTAGAAAACATAGGATAACATCTAATTGTTTGTTGCAGCAATGTCCAGTGGAAAAAAAACGTTTTAGCTATAAGAGCTAGGCCACACTAATGTGTTTTTTCATGTGTTTGCGCATGCAATATTTAAATTGTATAGAAATTTTTGGTGCATTGCACTTTGCTCATCCATTTCCATTCTGGTAACACATGTGATCACCTTTTTTTTGTTGCTCAGTTGCATGCGTTTCCATAATGAAAATGGGCAAATTGCATGCACAATTGCGGGAAAATCGCTCCAGATGCAATGCAGTGTCGACTTGTAGACGACCCCCCTCAAACCTAGGTTTTGCATTATCAATATTTGGCAAAGATGCCCCTGAAGTTTCTTACCTGACCAAGTCCTCCTCTGCTCTGCGGCTGATAGCCACTCCACTTCCTGGTTGTGGCTGTCAGTAAAGGCGCCACACCTGGTGATATCACACCCAATCGCCTAACCAGGAAGTAGAGTGCCTGTCAGAGCAGAAGCCCTCCTTCTTGGCTCCTGGTTTTGTACAAAGCAAGCTTGAAACAGGAGCAGGGGGTGGCGCCTAGGCGGTGGGGGATCGGGTCAGGTAAGTCCCTTCAGGGACATATTTAGCAAATATTGATAATGTGAAACCTAGGTTTGTGGGGATTCTCTACATTAATAGCTAAAGGTTTTTTTTTCCATTGCACATGCCCTTTAATAAAGGGGCCTGAGCTGCTCCAAAACTTAGCTATTTTATATGAGCATTTTACCACTTATTAAAGCCTTGAAAATTGTATGGAGTATTCTATCTTTAATAAATATATATTCAGTTTTATATATAAATCCATATTCAGTATTGGTAATTAAAAGGTATGTCCATCAAAAAAGTTGGTTTCTATCTGATTTACTGAAGACAGTCGGAGACTGTCAGTGAAGTCGGCGCTGGAGCGGGTCCGCGGGTAAGTGTCTCCTCCTCTTCTGTATGATTTACTGAAGAACGGGAGGTACGAGAGTGCATTTTCCTCCTGTTCTTCAGTAAATCAGATAGAAACCAACTTACTTTTTTGATGGACATACCCTTTAAGAGTAGGGAAGTGTAGGAACTGCTACTCCAACCTTCCCTACTTTTTTAATATCAATCGGTGCAGTGACTGGACCCAGGTCCTATTCTGAACGGACTTTTTATGTCAGAGACCACTTGCATTGCACAGCCTATATAATAAAAGCCTAACTGCTGACTGCTGCCATGTGTGTGTCATTGCAGTTCCTATGGACTCACCACTAGAGGAAGGGTGAGATAGTCCCTGCAGTTTCAATTGATTCACCACTAGAGGGAAAAGTAAGAAACACACTTGGAGGCATGGAGACCAACAGCAGATAAGCAGATAAGGAAAGAGGGGACGATGACTCTGGGACAGAGGGGGGGACTCTGCCTTTTGGGACAGAGGGGGGGCTCTGAATTTTGGGACAGAGAGGGGGACTCTGGCCTTGTTACGCTGAGTGGGGTTTCTGGGCTTCAAGCTCCCATTAATGTAACAGGCTTAATGTCTAGTATTAAATATGCTGGTAATGGGTCAATTCCTAAAGATGAGGAACTGGAAATGATAAAGATTAAAATAAGAGAAATTCCAATACTAATGCTGCAGGATTTTAAAAAAAAACTTTGACCAACTTTCTCCAAAACTTTTTGCTAATAAAAATAAATGTTGCAGGTAATGAGGCATATGTGTGTATTTGCCACAATCCTTGCATTATTAGAATTTCGTTATATTGCAATCTTTCCCTCTATAGCTTTCCATAATATTTTAGCACAACCGTCATGTGCAAGATGTGTTGATCACTGTTGGGAACTTTTACTTGGTGTGGTTTGGTTGGTTTGAACAAATCATCTGTGCTAATCATGTTATGTTATTAGGGAAGTTACTGTATATATTGACAAGATTCTATCTAGTGGATTATAGATAGTATTAGTACCAATCCTAATGTTGGATGATGGGCGGAGATGTGGCTTAAATATAATCTTCAGATTATTGTATCCAATGCTGTGTGTTAGCTGGGATTTAGTAATAATGCTCTTAGAGGCATTTTCTGCCACTAAGACAATGATGGTTCAGCTCCAAACTTGAGGACGCCTAAGGCCACAAATAGAATCTTGGCACATGTTCTAAAAGCAGGATCACCCCAAAACACAATTGCGCATGTTGTACATTCTAATCTATACTTTTTATTAGTTTAAAATGCCCTACCTAATAGTTCTCTATTCGATAGACCTTTTATTAACTGCAGAAAAAGTGTGTGGCACTTTTAAAACACCAAGGGCCATATTTATAAAGGCGCAGTATCGTTTTTTGTTTTTTTTTAAATTGACAAACATTCGCCATACATGTATGATTGTGGCCGTACATTTACGGCTGCCGTCATAATTTACCGACAAGGAGCTAATGTGCGATACCGCACGATTAAAAATAAGTGGGAGATGCAGTAAGGGGTGGTATTACACAAATATTTGTAAACCTATGCTACCTGATGTAATGTCAGGCTAGAGTAGGTTTTAAATTTAACTATCAGGGCTAGTTTGTGGAATCTGTGCCTGACACCCAATGTGCAAAAAGGCAAAACTTACCATGTTTTGAAGGAAGCTATTAAGCCATCACACCATACAATCCTGGCACCTACGATGCAGTAACCATCAAATTTAAGCCTGATTCTCCCACTGCATCACTGAACAGCTGTAGGTCCTGCTCCTCCACCTGAAATAGCCCCATTCGTTTGAAGTCTCTTTTTAGAAATTGTGCTGTGGTTATGATGGAGAGTCTGTGTCACTGCTGTCAACATGACAATTGTTATGATATTCACCTTAAAGGATTGTACCAGCTTCAATGTGACTTTTGCCAGTGTAAAACACAGGTCCTAGGGCCTGCTGACTTCTCCAAAAAAGAGGAACAGAACAAGGCTCCTTTTCCTGATAATTTTGGCCCAGGATGCAGAAAAGCCTGCAGCCAATTCCCAAAGGTTTAGTTTGAGTTGAGTTTCCTATAATTCTGTCACTTCTCCCTTCTTTTCAACCTTTTATTACTTCCTTTTACTGATGAATAAAAACAGGGAAAGCAAAAAACAAAACTCCACTAAATCCTCCATTTTCCATTTTGACAACCCCCATATTTGATGAATTTTTCAAGGAGACAATTCCAGAAATAAAAATGGTTATTTGTTTTTATTTAAAAGGGAACTGTGGTCTCCAAACAAGTTGATTTTAAATGAAAGGCCAGGTTCCTACCTATAAAATGAGCCATCAACCATCTCTCTATGTGCTGCACAGCCCAAGATATAAAGAAATCACTAGGGGGTGGGAGGTTCTGAATCTGCAGTCACAATACTACATCCTCCTTCTAATCTGCGGTTGGCACACGCTCAGTGCAGGAAAAAGCATAAGTAATCAGGAAGAGATCAAGTACAGCGACTGATGGATGAGTGGGGCCACAGGAAGTTTTTAAGGGGGCTGCAAGGAGGAGGAGACACAGAGAAGAGGGACTGTCACATGGTTTCAGTGCAGAAAGCTGCTATCATATCACGCATAAAAATATAAATATCTTCAAAACTATGTAAAATAAATAATGAAAGTAAATTGCAAAAATACTCAGGAAAGCAATTCCTGTCAATTTACCTAAAGTCATTTTTGGACCACAGTTACCCTTTAAGCTTTGCAATAAACACATCTACTGTCTTAGTCAGAAGGATTGTATTCTTGCATTGTCTGTATGGTGCTGTATGTGCTAAATTGTTTGTTGGTTTGCACATTTTTTAAAAGGATTTCATTGAAATTAATTTTTCAGGGATGACGCTGAATTACCGCAGTTGACGTAAATGCCAAAGCTGGGGAGCAAAAGGTCTCAGTTAATTTCAAAAATAGGAAGACAAATAGTTCTTCCCGAAAGATGCTGCTATTTTTCTGTCCCTCTGGCAGATCCAGCTTTTCCCTCTCTGGCAGGCTGCCATTTACCGAATAGGGGGAAAGTAGAAAAGAGAATCGTGTTTCATTCCTTTTCTTTATCCCAGCAATAGAACTCAGGGTAAGGACCTAAACTGTTATGTCCTTACCCCATGGGCTCTTCACAACATCAGTTAATTCACTTTTTTAATTATTATTCCCTCGCCAACCTTTCCTCAAATTGGTAATTTACTACCTAATGAGGATATGATCCAAATTGTTTGCAACATTACATATATAATATAAATACATATAACCATATATACCTAAATATTAATTCGGGTATGGTGGCTGTGGGTTCACTTCCATTAACTGCTGCAGCCCCTGCATGCCCATTTTTAATGTTGTGCTAACAAGATGTAGCGTTTTGCTAGAGGCAGCCGACAGGAGACCATTCGGGGGAAAAACAACACCAAGGGAGACTTGGCACCAAAATGGCCAGAACACATATACAATATATAAACAATATTGGGAGGTAGGAATTAACACTCCTACCTCCCTGTCCCTGGTACTTTTCATTTTAACTGTTTTAACTACTGTTTTAGCTTTATAGGCACTTTAGTTCTTTTTTAAACCAAGGAAGCTGCATTCTACAGGAATCCTGGGTACACATATTGATGTTAGAATGAGAAAAATGTTTACTTAATGCTATAAAATTATTTTAAATGCCCTATCATCCTAATGTGCCTGCTGACGCCCAAATCTCCTTAATGAATCCCAGGGATCATGGGATAATTGCTGTTCATTAAATTACAGTTTGTTTTTTTGAAACTCATGGTTTAATTTAAATCCATACGGTAATTTGTAGTTTTCTGTCACCTTTCATTTAAAACAACTTCTAAATAGTTTTTACTATCTTTGTACTTGTCAGACAGCCTGGTTATTAGAAGTTCATCAGGTGGGATTTGTCAAGTTCTGGCATCCCTTTCCCACATAAAGCTTCCATTTTCCATGTTGTATGTCATTTTTATTTATCCTCTATCGTCCCCTCCAATATAAAACAGAGCAGACCTGTGATAGCATCAGAGAGATAGGAAGGAAAGAGTTACTTCAAATTGTAATCGCTTGCTCCTTTTTTTCCACAGGATGTTTGAAAGATGCTTATTCAGAGAGCTGAGTTAACATTTATTATGGGACAGTGTCATATGGAAAGAAAGGAAAAGCGAGACAGTTTTACTTGTTACCTCCTGGCACATAACAATTTACTTTTATTGGAAAACAAGTACATTTACAGTGGTTCCAACTAAATTAAAAGCTGGAATCATTGCAAAAATGCAATTAAATAATCTCGATTTCTTGAGATTTCTCTGTTTTTTTATGGATATAACAACTCCTACATGATTTACAGTATATTAAATACAAGGAGATCTTTTTCATAACATCACGCTTTGCTTTCTCATCTTTGAAGTATAAAATGTCAGTGCTACCCAGGTTATATCCTCGACTAAACAATTTTTATTCCATGTGATGACATCTTAACATAATTGCTGAAAGTCTTTATTATTCAGAGATGTCAATCATCAGGTGCTTCATCTGCGCTGAGGCTACATATCAAAGTCATCAAAATTAAGGTCGATATATTCAGCTTGGCCACCAGGTATCATCTATTGCATTGATTCCCATTGTCAAAGAGGTGACCCACTTCAGAAAGGGATGACAATAAATTTAATTTGTGGCAAGATTAAATGCTCCCAAGGGCCTTGAGCTAAAATTATTATGATCCTTTATGATATAAAGATTGCACATGGATGTCTTTGATCAGAAATTCTGGTATAAAAACTCCCAAATCAAGGTAGAGGTAACTCACCATTAAACCCCTAGACCAGTATTACTCAGCCAGGTTTCCTGGATTCAGCGAGGGGTTCATGAACAAAAGTGCCAGGAGCTGTACGGAGATACCTTTGTGATGAATTTGGGCCCATTTTATAGATTTATTCAAAGGTCTATTTATTATATGTTGATGCTTATTGTTAATGGATAAATTGCTGATTGAGAAAGAAACAAGGTAATTAAAACATAATATTTTTAATGTAGGTTTCAGTAATACATACAAACTGTTTTATGGCTTATTCAAGGTCACTGTCACTTTGGCCGATATGCTTGTGTAGCAAACATTTTTGGAAGAAAGGGGTTCTTTATTAACAATCATATATACTTCTTACAATTACCCCTGTTCTATAAACAGTGCATCAAACTAAATTAAAGATTAACTTTATTTACTTCTAACGTTAATTAGAAATAAAAAAAATTAGCCCATTCAGCACAGCTATTTGTAGTAGGAAATTCTGGCAATCATTTAAAGGGTATGTCCACCCCCAAAACTAGACTTTAACCCCATACTGGCCCCACTGTGTTGTGTTCAGAAATCATTACCCTACATCTCTGCTCCAAATGGTTCTCCTGCAGTGCCTGTGCAATTTTACCCTATTCCACCCCCAACCACAGATTTACTTGCAAGAAAAAATACAGAAAAATACTTACAGATCCTTGTTCGATGGGTGCTCTGAATAACCGTCAGAGGCGTATTTGATTGGCTGCCAGCTTGCCAATCACAGATGCGGCTGCCAGTCCTGCCTCTGCTTCCGGCTAGCAGAGTGCTGGGGGATCAAAAGTCTGTAAGTACCTTTCTGTAGCTTTTCTTGCAATTTAGCAATACCATTCATTTTTAAATAACGCCTATACATCTGTCATTAGTAGAGATGGCTGAACTTCATTATGAACTTCATGCATGAACTTCAGTAAAAGTTGGAAAGTTTGAATTCGGACCCATTAAAGTCAATGGGGGAGTGATCGTTCGAAAAGTCCGGATGATTTACAGCTTACAACTAACAATGGTAACTTACTGTAAATGGCTGTGGCACCTGGGAAATGGCCTGGGGAACATGTTACTATCACTAAAACTTTTTAAAACACTTCTTAAACACGAGCGGGCAATTGTCGGGTTTTGCACAAGCTATATTCGAGGGTTACGGCGAATTCGAGTTACCGAACGATACTTTTGAGGGTTAGCAAAAATAGAACCATAAATTTGAGGCTTACTGAAATCGAACGACACTTTCGAGGATTACCAAAAACAATACAATACAATACATTCTAGGGCTAGCGAAAATGATCCATACATTCAAGATACTTTCGAGGGTTACCGAAAATCAAAGGCTACATTCGAGGGTTAGCGAACGATACACTCTAGGGTAAGCGAAAACGATCCATACATTCGAGGGTTACCGAAAATGAACGATACATTCAAGGGTTAGCGAACGATACATTCTAAGGTTAGCGAACGACCCGTAAATTCGATAATTATTGCATTTTGAATAATTATCGCAAGTCCAAGAAATCCGGGTCTGGGATAGTTCGAGAAGTCCGAGTCCGTTCAGACTTGTTAAGTTCGACTCAAACTCGGGTCCAAGTTCGAGTTCTAGACCATCTCTAGTCATTAGTAATAATCTTTTTTTTTTTAAACTCCTTTATTTATTTCAATTACACAAGGTGTATCTATATTTGCAGTTGTTACAATAAACACATCATTTGTTATAAAACAATTTGTACCGTTGTGAATTATTTACATTTTTCAAATCATATTTGTAGCGTGTAAAACAGTTCACAATTTATATCAATCAAATAGTAGAAATACACCCTGGGCGGCATTAGTAGCAAAACACACAATTTACAGAAGGACCGGGGAGGGATTTAGGGTAATGCCAGTTGTTATAACACCAGATGTGGTTTAGTGATACCTGTAACACAAAAGTATCCTGGAATAGTGTTGGAACATGTTAGGAATTCAGATTTTATACTCAGACTCTGTCTATTTGAAGGTTTATTCCAACTGGTATATTCATACCTATATAGTCGTACCATAGATTCCAAGTTTTTACAGATTTGTTGGGACAGCCTCTTACAATGTATATTAATCTAATATAGGGAGTGGCTGCAATGATCATTTCTTTCCAAGGGACAAGGGAGCCATCCAATTCAAACCAATAGTTTTTGTTGCGTAAAACAGGGCCTTACGTGAAAATATTAGGTGATATTGTCACCAGGAGTCAACCTCAGGTATACCCAATATGCAGAACTTAGGTTCCAATGGAACATCTGTGATTGATACTTCAGATAATGTCTTAACTATTTTGCATTAGTAATAATCGTTGTCTAGCAATGTGGTCACAACTCATTTAAATTTGTATATTATAAGATTAGATATAAGTTATAATGATATTTAATATTCTTATAATGTATGAGACCCAACCGTACAATAATATTATTATAATCAGCGCTGACCTCAGCTGAACACTTGCGCGATCACCTACTCTCCTATTGTAGGAAATCTGCAGGTTGCACGATATCTGCTGGCTGCTGATTTCCTGCAGTGGAAGTGTAGGTGATCGCATGAGGGCTCAGAAGTCCAAGTGCAGTGCCGAGTGGAGAGAGTTGGGAGGAGATAACAAGCAAAACGTTATGTGTGTGTGTGTGTGTTTCATGGGCAGTTTCTGTGTGTGTGTGTGTGGTGGGGTGAAGGCATGGGTAGTTTCTGTGTGTGGGGGAGGGTTAAAGTTTATATGTATACTGAAAAAATTACTTTGTGTCATCTTAAAGGGCATCTATACAGAAAAAATAGATTATTTTAAATTGACCATAATTGGAAACTATAATTCTTCCCAACCGCCACTGTATCATTTTTTTTTTTGATCTGCCCCCTATTTATTTAGAAATCAGAAATCCAATCAAAAACTTCTTATATTTCAGCTGTTTATCAAGTTCCTTGCTCTTACTTACTTTTACTGTAGCTGGAATGGTGACAGAGTTTTGACAGTTGGAATGCTGTTTGCTTTGTGCAGGCTTGACACAGGTTTGTGGGAAAAAATTCAGGTCGGATGGAAGTGGGCATGGTTAAAAGAGGGAGGGGGGATACTGCTCTTAAACAAAATGTGTGCTGGATTGAAGGCATGCAGCAACACACGCAAATCAGACTAAGTGCTACTTACATGTATTCAATTATAGATTAAGATGAGGCATTTTTTCAGTATAGTGTCCCTTTAATCTATAAATGAATACATCGAAGTAGCATTTACTCTGAGGTGTATGTGTTGCTGCATGCCTTCAATATGACCTAACACCAGGGACGGCGCATCAACAGATCACAACATCCATCAGGGGTGAAAATATAAATTTAATAAATATATTTATAAATTTATTTCAGATCACCAACATACAACTCCACACTAGTCCCACCTAACTGATATTCAGCGAAGTCCAGCGAAGGGCTCAGGGCACGAGCGCACCCGAGCCAGCCGAAAGTAAAGGTGAGCTCATTTAGTGATTTACCCACGGGATTTTGAAATGGTGGACACACGATTGCCACACTTGCGGAATGTTTAGGCGAAGTTAAGTCCACCCGACTTAACTAAACACAGGAGTGAGTCCAATTTATATATACATTTTCAAAACTATGAATCACTGTGGGAAATTTTGATGTAAAGTGTATAATTGGGGCCCTTTATTGTTCGACTGTTTGTGGCTTTTTAACATATATATTGAACGTTGGGATATGCATGTCTTCAATACAATACTTTTTTTTGCTCAGGCTCTGACCACTGACGGACTATTTTCCCCCATACCAACTGTCAATACTGCATACAGTATACAGCACACCAACTGTCAAACCATTCCAGCTACAGCAACACTGCTTACAGAAATGCTAAAACGTAAGATGTTTCAGATTGGATATCTAAAGAAATAGGGGGCAGATCAACAAAATAATGATACAATCATCATTGGGATGAAATATAGTTTCCACTAATGGGCAATTTAAAAAAATAAAATTGCCAGTGTACATACGCTTTAAGGCATGGGGTTTTTCTGTGTGTGTGTGGGGGGGGGGGGGGGAAGGCATGGGGGAAGTAACTGTGAGTCCAGGATGAGAGGGGGGTTAAGAGCACCATTGTCACATTTGGGACAAAGATATATTCAGGTACAAGGGGTACATTATAAAAGATAATGTCCCTCCTACTTTAAATTATATGGATGTCACCTCAGAGTTCCATGTCCTTTATAAAAGCCTGCAGCCTCATGCTTCTATATGGTCACAAAACTCCTCGGTAACATCTAATATCCTTATAATTTACAGTAGGAGTACAATATCTACTATATAATACATTAGAGGCTCAAAATATAATGGGAGCAGCACACCATACCTTCAAGTATCCCTCACAGTGGCAGTCTAGCCCTGCCCCTCTAAGACTCCCACATGCATTCAATGGGAAATATGCTCTTCACCTTGGATAGTGCAGGAAGTATCCTAAAGGGAGACTTACCTCAAGGTGCTGCAAACATGCAACTCTGTCTTAAGGGGTTAAAGTTATGCTTATTCATTTACATAAGAGACACTAGCGCAGCTGTCGCAGCCTATTTTCCAGAGATTGTGTGGCTTATTTTAAGCCTGTTTAGTTTCCAACAGTGGAGGCATAAAGCAGTGCTCCTGCTAAGAAATTTGGGGGAATATTCAGAGGCCTGCAGCAACTATGATACCAGGCCTTTATGAATATGGCCCTTGAATGCAGATTAATAAGAAGTAAGAATAAGCAATCTTAGTTCACAAAAGATATTTTAAAATAATATTAGCTTTTTAAAGGGCATTTCTCATGATTTTTTTGACCCTGCATAGTATAGTAGTATTAGAGGTAGGTGTGAGAATTCCTACCTCCCAGTACTAATCCTTTGCAGAGAGGAAGCTGAACAGAGATTTCTTTATGACAATCCTTTTAACAAATTACCAATCAGTTTCTCTGAGTCTCTCGTCTCCCTATTTCTTTTGTACTGCGCATGCAAAACAATTGGGTTAAAACCTTGAGATAGAAGAGGATTGTAATGTAGCAATCTTCTTCCAGCTACTGCTCTGCAACAAGTAATATTGGGAGGTAGGAATACTGGGCCATATTTATAAAGGTGCAGTATTGCTTTAACTATCGTTGCCGTGATTGTAAGTTTATACAAGTGACTATAAATCTAGGATAGTGGTCGTAAATCTAAGAACTCAAATGTAAATTTATAGTTGCCCATAAAATACCATTGAGAATTTTGGTATTGTATGGTACTGTACGCACAGTCACTTGAAACTGTACAATCACACTTTTACGATACCCTGTGGGTTTTTAAATATACCCCACTGACCTTATGCGTGTTCCCCTGCAGCATTCACGACCACGGTGTGAACCCTGCCTCATACATTGCAGGGCAACAAAGAACATGATAGATTCCTTTTAATCAGTAAACATGACATCATTTGTGCAATTCTCTGTATTTTCACAAAAACAAATTCCATGTTTGTATTTATATGGAACCTTCTTTATTATGTGTTTGCAGGAGACAAACATTCATTTGCCTTTGCTTGTTTTTGCTTATACAAAAGTAGATGTGGAACGCCAGACAGAACTTGGCCTGGAAAGCACATTTGTTTATGGAAATTGTAAAAGAAATCTGCGAATTTAAACCTCATCCCGTATAAATATGTAGACTGCAAAGCTGCACCTGGCATGGTCTTTTTTTTTCTGTAAACATGGCTGGTAATTTTGTTTGCAAAGAACAAAAGACGTTTCTTTTTCCTTTAATAAACACTGCCTTCCATTTAATTAAAGTTACCAAGGTGAGAATACTGTATCTATTACATATCGCATGTAAACGAAATGACATTTTTATGGCCATAGCATTTTGTCTGCCTTTATATTATAATCCAGAAATATCCAGCCAGATAGAATAACCCTTTGTGTCTTGTAATAATATAGGAATGGTTGGGGATCCGCTAGTGTTGTTCCATCTTATGTCATAAAACATAATGGATTGTTGATGTAACAAGGGAAGTATAGCTAAAGCTAGGTACACACCTAGCGATTTTTCCTCCTGACCGACCGTTCGATACTTTCGAACGGTCGGCCAGGAGGAAGGACTGTCGGTCGCGGCAAAAGCAGCCGCGTCCGATAGTCACCGCGACCGATCGTGCGGTCCATAGAGGACCGCACGATCGGACGAGGTTTTCCACCCTGTCCGATCGTCCTTTCGTCCGATTCGGACGAACGGTCGATCGGACATGGGCACATTCGGATTCGATAATTTCGGTCCGATCGACCGATACACTGAACTATTGGTCGATCGGACCGAAATATCTAATCGTGTGTACCCAGCTTAAAAGGCAGAAACCAGACTCTTATTAGTCTATTTCAATACTCAATAGCAATATCCATCCTTCCTAAAGCTGGATTTAGTATAACATATTACAAAAGCAATCTCTTGCATTACCTTGCAGTGAATGAAGCGTTTACACTATAGGGTTTGTAGTCTTTCTGTACATGGCACACTTGAAAACATTACAACTAGGCAGCTAGTGACTGTGGGCCATATTTATAAACCCGCGGTATAGCTTTTTAGCGATGCCGCGGGTTAGTTAATTTACGATCGCCATCGTACATTTATGATCAAATGTTCATTAATTAACCAAAGTTCGATCTTAGAATACCATGCGGTAGTAAGCTACTACTAATCGTAAATCTACGATTTCGTTGTCATAGATTTACGATATAGTAAATTAAGATCGTTATCATAAATTTACGATCGTTAAACCGACTGTTAATTTCCGATCGGTTTAACGATCGTAAATTTACGATAACAATCGTTAAAGTCACGGTATCGCTAAAAAGCGATACAGAGGCTTTATTAATATGGCCCTGTGTGGTTTGTCAATTGTTTGAAGCAATAAGACTGGGTACACACAGGCAGATTTTTTGGCCAAATCGACCTATACTTCTGCCCGTTCCTACGGATTGGACGAACAGGCGATCGGACGTGTCGGTAATTCACTGCTGAGCTTACGGTTCCCTATGGGACCACACAAAATGTTGCACGAACTGTCGGCCACTATTGCCACGACCAGCAGACATTTGTCCCGACTGAGTGCTCGCTCGTAGCAAAGGCTTGGTTAGGAAAAATAGTCCCTTCGTGTGTACCCAGCCTAACATTAGTTAACAGATTTCATACTTAAAGGGTATGTCCACCCTTAATTTACATTTTTAGTATATAATAGTTAATGTGCCCCCAGCTCCAACCGCTATAATAATTTTCTTGAAGCAATAAGACTGGGTACACACAGGCAGATTTTTTGGCCAAATCGACCTATACTTCTGCCCGTTCCTACGGATTGGACGAACAGGCGATCGGCTGCAGGTAAGGTAAGGATTTTATTGCACCACACATTGGGGCCAGTAGTGGGGGGAATTATAGGTTTGGGGGTGGAAATGCCCTTTAAAAAAGACTTTAAAATGCATGATGGGATTTGTAGTCTTTTACACACTTGTACAACATGCTAAGTAAGCAATGCGTTGTAACCAGCACATTATTAGTAATTGCTTTGATATCTATAAAAAACATATTTTGGTTATTTAGCTTCAGATTTAATACACACGTCCAACATTCATTAAAACAATATCTTAATACTAGATTATCAGTCCAGTGCAGAGGCTTCATTAAATTCTAATGTCCACCTAGTCATATGTATCAGAGAATGGGAAAAGTTTAAAAAAGGACCATGTCAGTGTTTTAAAGAGGAACTACGGGGTAAAGTAGCAAATTCAGCTTTTTGTGGTCAGCATTTTTTTTAGCACAACCATAAAATCACAATGCTGCCATAAAGTACAGATTAAACTTAATACTTTACAGCTGTGTCTTTCAAGTCACATATAAATCCATGGTATTGCGTGTTGTGAATATGCCCCTTCAAACATTTATGAAATATGCAGGTAAGAGATCCTCAACATGCAAACCTTTTTATAACAAATGTATTTCAAATCTTAGCCAGATACACCAATAAATCATCCAGTTATCCAGTGTGTTTCAGGGCTGCCAAATAAATGGCCCGGGTGAGGTATTCTTTGGCCTGCAGGGATGGTGGGTTTGCAAATTAGTATTCTTTGAACCAGGTGGCCATTCGCCACTATCGAGCGGTTGGTCATGACAAATCAGTTTTGGTCGCAACAAAAGTATTCACAACAGCTTTCTGCGACCGGTCGTGAGTTCCATAGGAGATTTACTAGCATGAAACAGACTGCCAATTTTGGGGTGTCCTACGGATATACGAAAATAATGGTGGTTGGCTTGAAACATGTGCTTGTGCTTGGGGCAAGGTTAGGATTTCACATTAGGCACAGTAGGTGTGAGTAGGCCGCTATCAATCTAACCCCACCCCTCCACCCCCTATATAGTCTACTTTTTTCTGAAAAAAAGAGAAAAAGGGTGTGGTATGAAGGTGTTGTATATGTTAAGGAATGGGGCCAAGGGATGCCTACAGGATCCTGAGGTATAAATCCACCCCTGGTTGGGGCAGATCTTTGGTGGGGTGTAAGATGAGGCCTGATTGTGTGACCCTTGCACAGTTGCAGGTTGGGCAGCCCTTTTCCAAAAGGGACTGTGGATGCGTCGGATGCAACTATGGATGCGCCGAGATTGTCAGTGAGAAGCTGGCGCTGGAGCAATTGGCAGAAAGTTCTCTCCTGTTTCCTGCAAGTTTTAGAATAGGAGGTAAGACATAGCTCATTTACCTCCCGTTCTTCAGTTAAACAGAAAAAACGATTGTTAAAAAATGAATGTACAAATTATTGATGTATTTTTTTTTGGATAACAGCAACTCAACAAAAGATTTTTAACTAAGAAACGATCTAACTTCCTGTTGGTAATAGAAAATATGAGGAATGAAAGATGTTATGGAAATGCTTTACCTGGAAGCCAGAAAAAATGTTGCTTTTTTATTACAACACTGTATCAGGGAAGATCACGGCCACACAAATCTTAATAAAGATTACGACCTGTTTGTGTTTTTATAATGAATATGCGATCCAGATCTATGGTCAGTAGTATGTATTGTGCCCAGTACAGGATATAAAGGAGGAAGTTATAGAATAGGTCACTTCCTGTCATGCTCACCTGTCATTGATGTATATATTATATGCCTAGCTTGATAAAGGAAACAGAAAGTTTCTGAAACATCGCTTTATGGCCTGTTTTGGAGAATAAGAATTTTTGCATGAATAGACGTGTGCCGTGAGTCCATTTTGTTTCGCTTAGTTTTGAAGTTACACAGTGATTCTCAGGTACTCA
This sequence comes from Hymenochirus boettgeri, assembly GCA_019447015.1. Lineage (NCBI taxonomy): Eukaryota > Metazoa > Chordata > Amphibia > Anura > Pipidae > Hymenochirus > Hymenochirus boettgeri. Next base: position 210,822,254 of record CM033470.1, on the reverse strand, counting down.
AGGCACTATTGTATTAAACACTGAGTGCTGTGTGGCTTATATCAAATATATATATGTATATTGAAAGGATAACTGTATTGCCTCAATGCATTTTTTAAAAAACTGCTTTAAAAAGAGTAAAGGTATGCAGCCCTCCCTATACATTTTTTTTCCTGATTTTGAGCCTCTCTCTGCCTTCAATTAGCCATGCTGTGAAGGGGGCATAACGATTCTGTCTGCCTCTAACTGTCACTCAGAACTAGCATGCAAGAAAACACTCCTGTACCCACCCTTGACTAGCTTGATTATGTAGGCTGTATTCTAGCAACAGGACAGTTAAAGTTTGATTGACTGGCCGAGGAGGAGAAGAGAGGTTGTAACAGAAATTCCCACCAGCCAATGCCAAGTGATATGTTAACAATGGCCCTGGGCTGTCTACGAGGCGGGCTGTTAGCACTACTCTTTGCTGTGTGATATCTAAGGGAGTGCAGCATGGTTGTAAATAAGAGTAAGTGATTTCAGCTGCTGGAAGTGTGGACATGTAATGGGGGAGATTTTGTTTTTTTGGGTATTGTTGTCCTTTAATATATAATATATATATTAGCAAAAGTGTGCCTGGTATGTTTAAGGGCTAGGCCACACTGCAGCATTTTTTCTGAGTTTGTGCAGATCATTGAAAACGCGGCAACGCACCAAAAACGCACGTTTTCTGGTGCGTTGCGATTGCGATTTGCGTTTTTTAATCGCAATTGCATACGTTTTCCTAAACCTAATGAAAAAGACGCATGCGCAAATGCAAAGAAATCGCACATGAAATCGCATGCAATTATAATATATATAATGTTTACACACACTATAAAATTACAGAATTTTGTACAATAATTTTTTTTTCATAAAATAATGTTTAAAAGAAATGAGAAACATTTAATATAGAAATCCTTCTATAAGAATGGTATATGAACGTATGGGCTGCACTATAAATGTCCTGGAGCTAGTTTGGGTAGAGATATATCTATGATTTCATACTAAACACCATAGTGAAGGACAAGTGCTGTGCAGTGGTCAAGACTATCCTCCTTTCTCTTCAGACAAATGTCCAACAAACTAGGAGAAAACACACTGGACATTCCTTTGATGTGAGACTATGAGGAGCCCAATTTTTCCTTTTTTTCCCTTTCTAACCCTAGCCGTTTCTAGAGTATCTGTATAAAAATGATCAAAGTGAGAATTCGGAGATCCCATAATGGACCCCGATTGTCCCTACACAATATAAAAGGTTTCAATTAGTGCAAGGACCCAGTGGCGTAGCTACAGACTTATGAACCCTGATGCAAAATTTGGCCATGGGTCCCCCAACACCGTAAACCAAATCGGCACCGCAAACCAAATAATCATTGGTAAATGCTTTGTATATTACCACTGTTAAATTAGTTGGCTCAAAGACCGGTTAAATGCTTGGCATGCGGACACTGTTAAACTGGTTAGGAAACTGGCACTGCACACAACCAGGCACTGGTTAAATTCTTGGCACACAGACAATGGTAAAATGCTTTCTACACAGACCACTTGTTGGCACACAGACTGGTAGATTTGGAACCTTAGTACAATATGGGGGGCCCTTCTTGGCCAAGGGCCCTGGTGTGGTCGCACTCCCTGCACCCGTGGTAGCTACGTTCCAGCCACCAGATACCAGTCAGCTATATTGTTTAAGGTGAGGTAGGCTTTAAGGGGCAAAAAGCCATTAACAGAGCAAAATGAAAAAGCAGAAGGTACCCATGCTATATAAACAGCAAATAAGTTATTATTTCTCACTCTCTTCATTCTTAGATAAATAGGCGGAGAGATGTAAAGTTTCTCCTATTTGTCCTATGGCTAATGCATGTGTCTAGAACCACTGGCATAATAACATTCAATGCAGGCTAAAGTTATAGAGCCAGACTCCCGACTTGCAGACATGACTTGTTTATATCATTTTTTTTTTAAACCCAGGGTTCATGGTTTCTTACAAAAACACCACAGAGGGCAGGGCCCTAGTTATATGGTAATACTCTTAGTAGAGGAGGTGCTAGTTCATAAAAACAAGTTTACAGTTTTAAGAAGGAAAAGAAAGAACTGAACTGTACTCATAAAATGTTATTAAAAACACTTTATCTGTAAAATAAGGTAAAATAATTATAAAATATATCCAGCCTATTTATTCCCTGTGTGTAATCTGTATCTGACACTTCCTTCTCCTCCAAGAGAAATCTGGCATGCGCAGTGGAGCATACAGTAGTGGAAGGTCTGGAACGGGAAACCTCCTCTGAAATAGGATATAAACTGGGAGTAATCTGCATCAAATAAAATCTGAACCCTGGGCAGAAGGGACAGTAATGCAAAAAGGAAAAATCCATTTATCAGCTCATATGATGTGCTTCCCCTATAATCTGAAGCTTGGGCATTCAAGACTGGAAAGGATGGAGAAGGAGAAGGGGCATGGCTGATAATACACCCCGCGATTAACTTGAACCGAGGTTACCTGACCTGTTGATCTAACCTTCAAAAACGGTAGTTATTAAGGAGACAGAGACCGATATATGGAGAAATAAAAGGCCACAGCTTTATTAATCCTAAACCATAACGTACCAAGAAAAAACACAATGTGCCAGTGGCTGCACCAATGAGGCCACCGGCATGAAATACCCCACAATTCCAGGAGTCTCCAGCTACAAAGTGAGCAAAACCATAAGTTGCTGCCCACTCTGAGCTTAACTCACCAAAAGACATCACACGTAAAACAGACCCTGTAACCCTCTAAAACCCCCACCGAAAATACAACTGACCTCAGTTGTATTTGAGCCCCAAGACCGACAGGGCACTCTCAATGGCATCCTAAAAAATGGTTATTAAGGATGTCCAAACCTATGGGGGAAAAATGAACACCATCTTTAAGTAAGAGTGGGTGGTTATATCCTTCAAGCTCCTGGGGTCTGATGGCAATTCCCCCATTCTTTTAACAAATGCTGAGACTGTCACAGTGAGGATTTTATGGCATCGTTCTAAGGCCGACATGTCCCTAGCCCCTCTCCAAATTGCCCTGGGAACTACCTCGTACCAGATAACTATCAATTTGTCAATCAGCTCTTAATATTACCTATCAGCTCAACTTTTTTTTGGTATCCAATGTCATTACCTCCTGCATGGATTATTAATATCTTAGGTCCAGGACCTATGTTTTTTAACTGGCAGACCTCTGGTAGTACTTGAGACCAGAGCATGCCACGGATGTGTATTTTTGTATTTTTGCCTGTGCAGTATTTTTGCCTGTGCAGAAGAAAGGCCCAATTGGCGACCGTATGGACGGACTGAGGCCCGTTTTGCCGCCCAAAAGACATAAGAGTGTCCAAATATCCATACATTTGCTGGGGGGGAACCTACAAGTATGGAGAGGCTAATTGTCAACATTAAATGAAATGAGTATTAAAATGTTTTTTGGGGAGGGGGAGGGAAGGGAAAGTGACATGAGCATCCTATTGAAGTTGTGGGCGGATGTAGCATTTGTAACGTGAAGACTTCCATCTGCCAATGCGCTTCACCCTATCCTCGGATAGCCCTTGGCATGCCGCTTCCGTTGCAGCGCCAACTCGGAAAGAGTGGGTGCCAAAGGAGGAGGTAGGTAAAGATAGGGCAGATAGGACAGTCTTAAAAACGGCCTGAAATTGATAGCGGAACAGAAAAGAACCATCTGCATGGGACAGAAGAGGTCCTGTGTGAGATCCCCTGATGGGTAGGAATTTATGCAATAAGGACACCGGACATACAGCACCCCCTATGGAGTGAAGGCAGATGGTTTTGCCCCTCCCCATCCTGTCTGTTTTGGAAAATGGATTTGAATTAAGACCGTATGAGGGGTTAGGGAGATATACTCCTTCAAAATTCCCCCTACTTGTGTAGTGGACAGGGAAACCAGTTCGATAATTCTAAACGCGCCAAAAAAGGCTAACATGAAAGAGAGCTGAAAAAGGGACACCTCATAGCGAGACTGACATACTTTTGGGAGAGTCTGCACTAACTGGATTAGAAGGGGGGGACACTGGGCGTCTGAGTTCCGTGTCCTTAGTAGACAGTCTCCAACCTTTAAGCAACTTTTTAATAAGGAATTCAAAGCTGCTACCTTGGCACTAGAACTCCCCCAACAGTTGCTCCCGCTCAACTTGCTACCCTATATAGCTTGCCCTGCGTAATGACGCAGGAACGGAGGGAAAGGAGATGTGATCGGGGGACCAATGGTTTTAAGCTGAGAGGTAAGGAGAGGCCAAGAAGGAAAAGGGGATTCCCCCAACACCCCCCCCACACACACTAAACGGTCATCCCTTGGGAGAAGCAGCCATGGCCCATCTCCCTTCCACTACTTTATTATTATTATTGATTTATATAGCGCCAACATCTTCTGTGGCGCTTACAATTACATAGTCATACATTATATACAGGGTAATACATGTTATACAAGGTCATACATATTACATACACAGGTAATACATAATATAAGTAAACAGAGTGAGGAGTTTTACAGCATTACCATGATACAATAAGAGAGAGGACCCTGCCCAAAGAGCTTACAGACTAGAGGATATGGGGGTGAGACATTAGGTTGCGGGAATCGGCAGGCTGTAAATAGATTGGCAGTAAAGCGTGAAAGGTGGGTTGGATCATATTGGGTAGTAAGAGGGTAATGTTTAGGCTAGGTTATATGCTTGCCTAAAGAGGTGGGTTTTAAGGTTACGTTTGAAGGTGTTAACGGATGGTGACGTTGACAGATGGGCCCCCTTTCTAACTACTAACAAGGCCTGGAAAAAAAGAAAGAAAACATTGGTAATCAAGAGTTTAGAGTATTGACCAATCATATTTTGAGGTGGTCTTTTTACATTTCATTAAGGCTAGGCCACACTGCTCTGTTTTCTCACTCGCTAACAATCGTGATTATGATTACGTGTGGACGCAGAAGGAGCTGCAAAGGCCCATCTAAGGGCCAGATTTCTAAATACACAGTATTGCTATTTTGTGATACCATGGCTTTAACAATCTTAAATATATTATCACTGTTGTAATTTTATGGGCGTGATTATAAATGTACAATCACGTATACAATACCATTGTGGTAGCCTACTACTGCATGGTATTGTATGGGAAAATGGTTGTAATTGTACAACTGGAGCCATAAATGTACAGCCGTACTTTTACGATAATTCATGGTATTGGAACTTTCCGATCCTGTGGGTTAATAAATTTGGCCCACAAGGTATGTTGTAGAAGTCCAGGTATCAGGCTACAGGACCCCAAATTGAACAGGTTTATTACCGGTGTCCGCGACCAGTGTTTCTGCAGCCAACGCTGCCATTACTGATCCTTTTTTTCTGTTGCTACATTTTTTTTTAATCCTGGTCGCTGTTGATTTTCTGTTTTCCATCACTGTCAGTTTTTCTGTTTACTGGTGGCACAGATTTCTGAAATTGCTACTTTATCCCTGGGTTTACCAATAATAATTTTACCATTATTAACACTATGTTGTTGGCAATGTTGCGGTAAAGTCCAGTGGTTAAATAGCTTTTTAAAAATTCCCCCCAGTCTTCCCTGTACAAAGTACAATTCTGCTTACTACATAAACACTGCATACCCAGTCTCCATTGGCTACCAATAGGTTATTTGTGTCCTGCTCTCAAGCTTTGTTTTCATTGCTTGTCTATAACAAGAAAAGCCCTAAAACCTGCGCATTATTGTTGGCACCTACACAAGCTTTTTATCAAATAAGTTATATCTTATTTCATGCAATAAACACCCCACTGCAGGCCTTTACCTGGGAACAAGTCTAACACTGTGTCAAGAATTCAGGGAATGCAGTTTCTTTAAAAAAAAAAGAACCTGAAAGCTCTAAAATAAGACCTTATGTGGAGGGATAAACATGTGGGGAAAATGAACTATTCCTTTAATGTATTGATTGAAGACTGGGAGGTTAAGGAGCTATGACTTAAGGTGTGTACACGTGCGATTGCGGGTCCCAACCCGCGACGCACGATGTGTACAAACAAATGTTTCGGCCGTTAATCGGTTGTGTGTAGGCCATTTATCTGCCTAGTTTTTGAGCTAGAGACATGAAATTCGGTACAGACGTGCGGGGCATATAGGAGAAGTGTGCTATATTCTAGCTAAGGAATCCGCAGAAGCAGTATGGCGTTATCTGCGAATTATGGGCCATTTTCCCCATAGACTATAATGGTAACAATCCTCAAATGTGGATATTTCAAAACAGTTTGTTTTATGTTCATAAATACAAACACTGATACCCCCAACCCTCCACACAGACACAGGTTCACCCACCTACTTACCTACCTTTCCATTCCCATGGAAGCCATACTTAAAAGGTAACTATAGTCAAAAAACTAATTTTGATCAATCATCCAAAACACATACCCCCAACCTCACATGGGTACACACACCTACTGACCTACCCTTTTATTCCTGTGACAGCCATACTTAAAGGGTTACTAAAGTCAAAAAAAGCTAATTTTGATTTATCCTCAATAAAAGATATTTTTATGGTTGTAAACACACAAAAAAAGACATACCCCTCAACCAGACCCAGGTACACACACTTACTGACCTACCCTCCCATTTCTGTGGCAGCCACACTTAAAGGGTAACTATAGTCAAAAAACAAAGTTTGACTAATCATTTAAAAAGTTATTTTTTTTAACCTCCAACTTGACACATGCTTTCTTTGCTCTCCCAGGTTGTTTGGGAGTGTGAACCCAACTGTTACAATTTGTCAAGTCCCAACCTGACACAGGTACACACACCTACTGACCTATTTATCCATTACTGTGGCAGCCATACTTAAAGGGTAACTAAAGTAAAAAATGAAAAAAATTGATCAATAATCAATAAAGTTTATTTTTTTTAACTTCCAACCTTATCCAGGTACACATGCCTACTGACCTACCCTTCCATTTTTATGGCAGCAATATTTAAAGGGTAACTATAGTCAAAAAACAATTTCGACTAATCATCACAAAGTTTGTTTTTTTTAACCCCCAACCTGACACAAGTACACATACCTACTGATCTACTTATCCATTACAGTGGCAGCCATACTTAAAGGGTAACTAAAGTAAAAAAAACAATTTTGATCAATAAATCAAAAAAGTTTTTTTTTTAACACCCCAGCCCAACACCGGTACACATACCTACCGACCTACCCTTCCATTTCAGCCCCCAACATGACACAGGTACACAAACTTACTGACGTACCCCTCCATTACTTTTGCAGCCATACTTATAGGGTAACTAAAGTCAAAAAAACTAATTTTGACCAATCATCAAAAAAGGTTTTTTTTTTAACGCCCAACCCAACACCGGTACACATACCTACTGACCTACCCTTCCATTTCTGTGGCAGCCATACTAAAAGGGTAACTATAGTAAAAAATAAATTTTGATCAATAATTAGAGATGGCCGGTTCGTGGACCCGAACCCGGATCCGCCGCGGATTTATCCCGTCCGCGAACGGCGGATTATTCCGGATTTTCCGCCTTCCGAACTTCCGAACCGCGGATTTTTTTTTTCGAAAATTTTTGTAATTACGAGGATCTCCGTATTTTTGAAATACGGAGAAAACGGAGGTCCTCATAATTACGAGAATTCTCGTAATTTCGAAAATTTTCGAAAAAACGAGAAATTCTCGTAAATTTGCGGAATTTCTGCATTTTGGGGATTATTTTGAAGATGGAGCAAGCCACATGTCCCAAATTGTCCAATGGCAGCTAACATGATTATTGCCAGCCCCCTGGGTATAAAAGGCTGCTTCACAGGCACCATTTTGTCAGTGTTTTGGAGTGTGTTTAGTGTAGACCTGACAGTGTAGGAGTTGGAGAGAGTTTTTTGTGCTTTTTGAGCTTTTTTTAAGCTTTCTGTGTGGGGATTTCAGTATGGTGGTTTAGCACTTGTTGTTAACCACCCCTGTGTTCACACATCTTGAGACCCAACAGTCCTTCTAAGGACTAACCTTGTTGTAACGGAGAGGAGGACCCGCCTCTCCACTGAGAATGTGGACCGCCTTACATTCATCAAGATGAATGAGGCGTGGATCACATCTCAGTACAGCACCCCTATTGCTGATGCTGATGCCCGTGACTGAAGGCCTCATGCCCCTGGCCACCCGTACTGCTCCTTCCGCCTCATTCTCCGCCTAGAGGCTTAGCTGATGCCAGCTTAGCTGGCAAATGGCAATTTTTTCTTATTGGCAGGGCCATATATGGTCCTACCTTGCTCTACTGCAAGTTGTGAAATAACAAATGCTCTGCAACAACAGCTACTTTGTGGCTAATTTTTCTAAGATTGGGTCGATCCTACTTGGCCTGAGAGCAGTACTTTGTTCTTCCTTCTCTCTCCACGAGGCAGCTTTGTGGTGTCACCTACTCTGACCATCTCATACAGTCACAACAGCTACTCTGTGGCTAATGTTTTCAGCTCTGGGTCAATCCTGCCTGGCACTAGAGCAGTACTCCATATTACAAAGTGTGGGCCTGCTGTAACTCAATGGTGTGGTTCCTACAAAGCCTTACCCATTCACCCGCTTTCCCTTGCACGCTCTGAGGAGAGAAGGACAATGGGTGAGGGGTATGTCCAGTGGGGCCAAGCCTGCCTGGCTTTTCAACAATGGTGGCAAACTGCAGTGGGCCTGCTGTAACTCAATGGTGTGGTTCCTACAAAGCCTTACCCGTTCACCCACTTTCCCTTGCACAAAGCATACTCTGAGGGAGAGAAGCCAATGGGGTGAGGGGTATGTCCCAGTGGGGCCAAGCCTGCCTGATCTTCACCAATGGTGGCAAACTGCAGTGGGCCTGCTGTAACTCAATGGTGCTGTTCCTACGAAGCCTTACCCTTTCACCTGCTTTCCCTTGCACGAAGCATACTCTGAGGGAGAGAAGCCAGTGGGGTGAGGGGTATGTCCAGTGGGGCCAAGCCTGCCTGGCTCTTCAACAATGGTGGCAAACTGCAGTGCGCCTGCTGTAACTCAATGGTGCTGTTCCTACCCGTTCACCCGCTTTCCCTTGCACGAAGCATACTCTGAGGGAGAGAAGCCAATGGGGTGAGGAGTATGTCCAGTGGGGCCAAGCCTGCCTGGCCCCACAACAATGGTGGCAAACCGCAGTGGACATTATGTAACCCAGTGCCCCCATCGCCTTCTTTCCCTTGTTGTGTGCAAACTACTATATAGGGGAATGTGGACAATATGGTGTGTGTAATGGCATTAATGGTAAGGTATACACAATAAATGTGTTTTTGTCAGAAGTGAATTAAAATATTTTACTACTTATTACAATACAGTAATATAATAAAAAGTATACTTGCCTTCCATCAGTTGCCGCATGGCTTGAACATAATGAGGCCTCTGCATCTTCAGATCAGACCACTGTCTCTGGAGGGTAAGAGACAGTGGTCTGGTAGCCGAAGCGGCGCAGGAGCCCCTCCATAATCCTGCGCTTTCGGCGCCGCACATGATAGGTGCCAGGGGGGAAATCATCGTACCCCCTGGCCAGGAGGTACTGTGTGGCATACATCTGCCATTGTGCAGGCAGAAGGTTCCGGTTCCTCGTTTTTACGAAAAGCCTCGGTTTTATGAAAATCCTCGTTTTTACGGAAATCCTCGTTTTTACGGAAATCCTCGTATTTTCAAAAATACCGTTTTTTTAAAATTCACACTAGCAGACTGTAAATTTTAGGTATTGTAGGCATTGATACGTGTTCTTAAGGTCATTACCCAGGTCCCTGAGTGATTAAGTGTACGTTACCAAGGCTATTTAGACCACTTTTAATGCGGATTTTGCCGAACTTTCATTTTAATATGTTTTAACGGGTCCGCTCGCGAGGACCGGATTTTCCGAAGTTCGGACATCTCTATCAATAATCAAAAGAGTTTGTTTTTTTAACTTCCAATCTGACACACACCAAATGAGCTACCCATTCATTCATGTGGCAACCATATTTAAAGGGTATGTACCGTAAGTAAAAAACATATTTTGACCAATAATCAAAAAAGTATTTATCCCCTAACCTCACACAAGTACACACACCACCTGACCTACCTTTAATTCATGTGACAGCCATATTTAAAGGGTAAGTAAAAAACAACAATGTCCTCATCATTGGCATTATTGAGTTTTAAAATCTGCAGCACAAATACACACATTCCCTTCCAAAATGTGGCCTTTCAAGCCAAATTCAAAGTTTATACTTAAACTTTCCCTTTCTAGTTTGTTATACACTGTGAAATTGTAATGAAATACTAATGAATATTTGTATGTTGCACTACTTTTTAACAGAAGGGGCTTAATGGACGTTGACTTTCTGCAAAGTCTCTATATGCTACTTTTGATAGCAATAAGAATAACGCCCTATAATGATACCGTGTTCTTTTGTGAAAGAGTAACACTCTTAAAGGGCAATTTATTCAGCGGCGCTGGGCAGGTATTTGGGGGTTAAAGTCGTGCTAAGTGGTTCGCTACCGCTTAGTATTACTTTAACCCGTGCATCCGGCGTTCATGATTCAATATTGCGTTTGAGCTACTTTTAGCGCATGATTTAAATGCCTGCTAATAGCCGTGTGCAAGCACGATATTGAATAGGATAATTCTTAATGGCCTATTGGTAATATGTGACAGTAATTCATTATTTTCATAGGGTCCTATGTAACTGTGTATACGGTTATTATTATACAAGGATGGCTAGATTAGTCCACCTTGCAACTGTGACTGCTCATTGTTTTTTTTTTAGTTTTAATTGTTTGCTTTCCATACAAATAATAATGTGATTTTAGACAGCGCATTAGGTTCTTCTGTTTCTTTTGTTTATTCCGGAACTAAGCTGAAAGCAGGAAATGTGATACATTACAGAAAATAGCAAGTACAGAATAAAGTTCAGAAAAAGGTAAACTTGGCAGAACTAAGTCAACAGGCCAGAACAAGTCAATGCCACAGACAGGACATCCAGACCAGAAACCCATGCTCATGAAATGAACACAAGCAGGACAGACAGACATTGGAGCAGGGATTGAGAAGGGCAGTAAACAGAGCACAAATCCCTGGAGAGAGCAATATCTAGCTAATAACATAACACACTAAATGAAAAAGGATCTGCCTTCATGTACCAGAGAGTTACTGACATGCAGAATCATAACAATTACCAGGTGTAATAAGGCTGCAAATTTAGGGCTAGGCCACACTAATACGTTTTTCATTCGTTTGCACACGCAATTTCGATTGGGATTGCACAAGCAGTTTTGGCTACAATGGAAATTACGTAAACGCAAAAGTTCACGCGATTTCCGATGTGCATGTGATTGCGCATCCGTTTCTGTTTTGGGATTACCATTTTTTGCACAAACACATGCATTTCTATAATGTTAAATAGCAAAATTGCATGCAACGTTTAGCGTTCCTGAAGGAGGTGGGACCCTACCAAAAACATATTATTATAAAAGGATTAAAAACAAACAGGGCGATGCACCAAGAGCGGCAACCCGGTGCAAACAGCCCGGTGATTTTATTTGCCGATATCGGTTCTCTGAGCATTGCTATCTGCCATTTTTCTATTTCACCACTTTTACCCCAGCTATCAGCTGGGGTTAAAATAGAAATCAGCAATAGAATGCCAATTTCGACATATAACATGATGATGGAGTTTAAGTCACGCTAACTGATATAACATTGGTTAACGTGACTTACTCCAAAACAGGTGCAGTGTGCCTGTTGGCACATCGCCCTGATAGAATAAAATGCCAGAAGTAATGCCATTAACAATAAAAGGTAGATTTCCTGAGCATATCCACAAGTGCACATTCTGGGCCATTGTTATCAAATAACAATATCAGACTCACTTCTATGTAGAAAATAAGAGTTTGCTATTTAATAAGTGCAGACAAAACACAATATTTCAGGGTCTAGCCCTTCCTCGGGTACAAGCAATTCACAACACATGGGCTTAAATATACAATACCAGGGTAAACCCCCTCCCAAGATGTAGACACAGTGAAATTAACATACAGATATAACTTGTGAAGGTTCTCATTCATCCAGGTCATGGTATATCTGTTGTATTCAATTAGATCAACTGGACTTGAAGTTTATTTCTTGAAGACGTTTCGCTAGTCATCCGAATGGCTTTCTCAATACAGAATGACTTGTACAAGAATCTGTGGCAATTATGTACCCTGGAAAATCCCAATTAGCATATCACAGCGACGTGTTAAGCGATAAAGCCCCAATACCGTCATATCTGTGTACCTAGCTTTACTCTGCCTAATCGTAAATCTAGCATAGGTAGAAGTGCCAAAAAGATTAGACCTCCCAAAAGTAAACAACATTTGGAGGTTGCCAGGACATTTTATGTACTGTATTTAATGGATTCTTGTTTTGGCATATTGCTGATGTTAGGTCTTTATTTAAAAAAGGGACTCATTCAAAGCAAGGCAATTTCAGGTCTGTCTGTTTTTTTGTGGTAGGAAAGATTTTAGAAGCAACATTAAATGATAATATAAACAAAATATGTTTAAGATCACAATATTATAGGTAGGTCCCAGCAAGGATTTATGCTAATAGATTCTGCCAAACTTTTCTCATTGCCTTCAACAAAGAAGCTGTAATCTATAGATGTTCGTGGAGTCAGTGGATGGGATTTACTTATTTATCTTGCAAAAGCATTTCATCACCATATGCTTGTGAAGGTTCTCATTCATCCAGGTCATGGTATATCTGTTGTATTCAATTAGATCAACTGGACTTGAAATGTAGTTCTTGAAGACGTTTCGCTAGTCATCCGACTGGCTTTCTCAATTCAGAATGACTTGTACAAGAATCTGTGGCAATTATGTACCCTGGAAAATCCCAATTAGCATATCACAGCCAGGTGTTAAGGGTGTGATTGGATAGTGGCTAAGAGGTGTTATAGGAATGCCCTCTCTAAAAGGGGACAACATTATAATAAGTTATAATTGATGCCCCACCTAATAGGGGACACAATATTTCAGTCCATTTTTTTAAGCCACATTTTCACAAAGAGACATTATTGCTTCTTATCTTGCCCACTATAACAAAAGTCAAGAGCAGCCTTTGTATTGCTATAATGTTGTTCACTTTTTTTTGTAGTATCAGTGTCTCTTGGCCTTGCTCCACGGCCTAGCCAATCGAAAGGCAAGATTTCAACCTCAGGCAGTGAGCAAATGTGCATATTCTGTGAAGGACTGTGTCAGGGGTCAGAGCAGGTAGGTGTAGGTGAAGTAGCATAATGAAGGACTTAAAGGAGAACTAAACTTAAAATTTTTAAAACCTAATATGAAAGTTTTTCTCCCCAGAATACCTATAAATTGTAATATTCTTCTCTAGTAAGTTGCATTTAGTAAATTTGAGAAATTATAAATAAAAAGGCTTCCATGTTGTTGCCAGTACAACCTACAGTCCATGAAGTCATCAAAGAACCACGCCCCTGACCCCAGTATTCACTGTCTCTATGCACAGTGTTTTCTATACAGATGTCTCCACACCAATATGGAATCCCTGATAAGACTTTGAAAGCTGCTTGTTACCCTGCAATGTATTTACCAGTCAGTGTGAGCTGCTGGAAAATAAACTGCAGGGTAACAAGCAGCTTTCAAAGTCTTATCAGGGACTTCCATATTCTATTTTTTTTAGGATTCGTTTAGCAACAAATAAAGCTTCCAAATGTATGGGGGTACTCGCTTGTTGAGAGGTGGAGCACTAGCTAAGGCACCAGGTTTAAAATTGCGCAATTAAGGTCATGAGTTCAATACTCCAGACTTCTCTCTTTTTTTTGTTTCTATTATGTCCCAAGCAAAAGATGAAGCTCCTAAATGTACCTGAGTGTTCAGCTTACTCAGTCGTGGCTCACCTTGTAAGATGCCAGTTATAGAAACACACAGGTTAAAAGGTTGCAAGTTTGAATCTCCAGAGTTTATATTTTGTTTCCATTATGTTCATAGTAATAGAGTCTTCATGTACCAGTGTTCAATATATTATTTCTCTTAGCCTAGAGGTAAGAACTCTGCATTTAGCAAGACAGAGTAAATGTACAAGTTGCAGGTTCTATTCCCCAGACTTACTTTTCTTTTTTTCTTTTTGCTGAAAAAAACTGGAATCTCTGTTCTGTGTCAGGGAGAGGGAGGATCTCTGTGCTGTAATGTGGCTGTCAGCTTCTAGGAAGCAAGTCTGCAACTTCCTTGTTTTGATCTGTTGAGCACTACAGAGCATGTGCCTGTACGCAGGGATTGTGGGAGCTGACTCCTAGTACTCACAGGTTATTTTCATAAATCACCCAATGGCCACAGCAAAGGGAGAGGTGAGACATAGCTTGTTGTATGTTTGTGAATGTGCTCTGTTTATTGGGACAATGTTGTCTGGAGAGTTTAGTTCTCCTTTAAACATCATAAGAAAGGCACAGGACTCAGAGTAAGTCTCTTGGAGATCTATTTAATTATAGTGTTGTTACACATGGTCTTTATTTGGTATAACTCCATTAATGGCTCAATTATAAACAGGCAGATCTGGTAGGTAGAATCCCTGGTCTTAGTTACAGCTTTTTAGGTAAGACCTATATTTATAAATCCTTAAAAAAAAATTCAAATTCCCTAAAAAACACATCACTGATTGTTAAGATGGTAATTTGCAATTTATCATATAATTCTTTAAACAACACCATTTTAAAATTGATTGTAATGCTTCTTTTACTGTGACAAAATTCTTCTTACATAGGTGTACAATAAGTATGCACCTCCCAACAGGGCTGTCTTTTAATCTTTTAAAGTGCATTTCTTTTGTATCCCAATCTGATCTGGGAACAGCTGAGAAAATGCTTATTTAGCTAATACATGCCGCTCACATGAAAGTAGCCTTAAACTAACCCTTCTTACAACCACACAAATAGGTTACATCAAGTGAATGCAATGCAAGAAGTCACACTCCAAAGTGAATGTGTGATTTATTGAAAACAAGTCATTAAAACACTATGTTTTAGAGGAAAGTGCTCCCCTTCCTCAGGTATCTTCACCCCTAAAATAAACATTTTACTGTGTGTAGGGCACCCCATCCCACCCCAACCACCAATTTACTTTTGTAAAAAAAATGCCCCAGAAAGATAATTACAGTCCTTCATTCCCCCGGCACTCCCCCGGTTCCCATCTCTCTGCTAGTCGAAAGCAATGGCGGGACCGAAAGCTGCTATGCACTCAGCCGGGGGAACGAAGGTCTGTAAGCAGCGGGGACCAGATGACTCACAGACACCTCCTACTCTTCACTTTATTCAACTTTTAACAGACACTGCAGGAGAACTAAGGAACAGAGATGTAAGGTAAGGATTTTTTTTACACTACCCAATGGGACCTGTAGTGGGTTAAATTTTAGTTTTGGGGGTGGACATGCCTTTTAAGTTTAAATCTTGTCCATGTAGCAACGTCAGACATGGTTGTGTTGAAGAGATAAATTTGACAGTAATTTCGAAATAAGATTCAATGCATATGAGTCATGGCTGTGGAGCAATATTCTTCTGGGTATGCAGTTATGGGCTCTGTTAAGGTTAATCAAACTAGTGCTAAGACTGTGGCCCCATGAGATCTTTTATCTATAGGTAGGTTATGAAGCTGGGTATAAAGCTGCTACTGTCTGCGTCTTTGAGTTTGCTAAGATTTTTTTCTACTTAAATAAGGAAAACATAAGGTGTCGGTTTTCAAACAAGTACAATTAAATACTGACAATCTGGCCACGGTTTATCCCACTGGCACCGGCAGGAAATTTTCTGATGTTTTCATGAAATGTTAGAATTGCAGGAACCTGTGTGACCTATTATAGTGTTTTGAGACTGATTGCAGTCATAGTAACACTTTGTAACTGGCAATGACCAAAGGTTATCTCCCTCAGGAAGTTCTCTTTTTACAGCAGCATCAAGTACTGCTGTAATTAGGTTGTATTGGGGCTTTTTTCTTTTTTATAAAATGACAGAGCTAGATTTCACTTTTAGATGAATGTTGTGTTTTTAGATCCTATTTCATTGGATCAATGGGCAATATTGTTTGCACTCAAAAACTAAGAGTATTAATAAAAAGGACCCATACAATATAATTCTCTCTGTGCACATTATAAACCAAGTACTTTCGATATCCATTATTATATGTAATAAGTTTATTAGGCAAACAATTGTTAGATATTAAAGAGCCTCATTTAAATGTTTGTAACCTGAATCATTAAAGGGTATCTTTAGTGTACAGCAAAATCCCACTGCTCCAAAATGTTTTCCAAATTTTAATTCTGAGCTGTTGATTCTGAGAAATCATCATTTGAAATCACAGCATTTACAGGAAAAGACCTGTCACTCCAGAAACAGAAATTATGTGACCCATGCCTGACCACTTTGCCTGCCTGACAGCACACTTTCTGCAACTTTTAAGAGAATCAGAAGAGAAAAGAAAGCAGGGGGGAGAAGTGTAAGCAGAGCAGTGGCCATTGTAATGCTGTGCAGAACTATTAAGTCTTCTTTACAACAAACAGGAAGGGGACTCAAAACAGTGTTGCAAACTGTTTAGTTTATTGCGACATGTTTCGGGCTTACAATGAGCCCTTTCTCAAGCAAATGGCTCATTGTAAGCCCAAAACATGTTGCAATAAACAGTTTGCAGTTTGAATCACTGTTTTGAGTCCCCTTCCTGTTTGTTGTATACAAGAGATATCAGTTGACTGCAGGGTTGGAGCAGTTGGAAGGTGTGGGCTCACGGGATACACCTGGAGAGCTGTGTGCAATACCTGTTGATCAGAACTTTTAAGTGTCGCAGACACTACAAGAAGGCAGTGAGTAAGGGAGGGTGGGGGGAATTAGGAGTACTCACTAAACATTAATAATTTAATGACAAAGCAAGCACAGATAAATATGTGAGTACCACCATTTTACTCAAATTGTAGTTTCAGAAAATGTAAAGTTGTTTCAGTGAGTATAGTGGCCCTTTAATAAATTACATTAGAAAAGATTTTGTATCACTGACAAAAATGCCATTCTACTCTACTGGTTAAATTTAGTCTGTTGTATATTAAATCAAAGACAAAACTGATTATTAACATAAGAAACACTTGGGCCCTCTCAGACAAGTATAAATATTTTACTCTTATCACATTGAACATCTGTATAACTTTGTCCTAAAAGTTCAGCACAAATACATATGTTTTTTTTGGGCCAAGGATTTTTTCCCTCTAACCTTAAACTACCTATCCAGCAATATCTCTGTACATAAATAAATGCTCCCAAAGTAGTAACTTCCTTTATGCTGGATCCCTATTAGTGTCCATTGTGATCTTGCCCTTTACTCAGCCACTGGGGTAATTCGATTGCTTAGTAGAGATAAGAGCATGTTTGACCCATCCAACAGGCAACGAGGCAAAAACTACAGTAAGGAGCACTCCCAGGGAGTATCCTGGGTAGAAGAAAGGTTGTTGCAGAATATGACAACTGTAGGGTACAGCAAAATATCTGTATTCAACTGATGTTTTCAAATAATTAGAGAATATGTAGAATACATATTTCATTTAAAAAAATGATTGTCTTCCAATGAACATTCCCTTTAATACAAACATTACCAAAAGAGTCTGCTACATTCTTTAGGAATTACCATTTTTATAAAGAATATCACACACAATTTGCAATGCAGTGTTATCTTTCTAAATAAGGTCATCCTATTTTCACAGCTGGGTCTTCAGTGCCAGGGCTACATTTAACAGCCCTCACCCACTATTTAGCAGAAATAGCTCACATCGACCACAACTGGTCTGGCTTGCAGCCATCAAACACTGGGTAAAAAAGTATTTGGAGCTGATCAATCACAGTATCTTTTCTTGTGGAAGCACCTAGCCTACAGTATGAGAGGATGACAGTGCTGGAATAGGAAGGCAGGTTGTGCTTGTTGGGGTTGTTTGGGGTGTTAGCTATTTCTGTTACTTTGAGAAAACATGACATTGTGCTTTCATCTAGTAGAACGTTTAAAAAAATAATGTAATAATAATAATATTAATAATAGCTTTAACACGAATACTTTATGCCCTTAGCTACATGTGTGCAGCCCTTCTTGGTCTTTATAAATCAATTATGCAAACAGGGGACACAGTAAGGATACATTCACCTTTTTTTTTTAATAAAGAGACCATGCTAGCTCATTCAACTTTCACTAGTCACATGACAGTATTTCTATTCTACTGAAGTAAACTATCATATTTATTAATTAAAGGGTAAGTCCAGCCCCAAAATGAAAACTTACATACAGGTAAATCACCCCCAAAACCCTAAATGATAACAGTTTGGAATCTGAAATATATAAGTCCAACCTGAAATCCTGTACAATGTCCTGTTGCCCCTGTTTCTGCTTCCTGGTTCTTCCATGTCAGTTATGGATTTGACAATTAACATAAGAGATGTCCGAACTTCGCAAAATCCGGTCCGCTCGGGGATCCGCAAATTTTCGAAAATTCAAAAATCCGCGAGCAGATCCATTAAAATGAAAAATATACTCGAAAATATGAGAAATCCTCGTAATTTCGAAAATACGTATTTTCGAAAATTTTTGAAAATACGAGAAATCGGTGGTTCGGAAGGCGGAAAATCAGGAAAAATCCGCCGTTCGCGAACGGGATGGATCCGCGAACCGGCCATCCCTAATTAACATCACAGCCAATGACTGAATGTTAATTCCCTGTCTGCCTCTTCTGAGCATGCACAGGCTCAGTACAGGTTTCTAAATTGCTCAGTTTCCATGAGGCATCCAGAAGCATAGCAGGCATACAGTAATGAATTCATAGGACAAACTATGATATATCAACATATGATGTTCTTATGAAGGTGGAGATGTCCTTTAATAAAAACGATTCTACTGCCAGTTTAACCAGGGAGGTGTTTGCCATTAGGCACATGTCTAAGAGCACCTGTGGATAAAGGGACAGCTGTCAATTTCTCTCCATTTTTGATCCCCCACTGGTGGCACTTTAATTTGCAGAACATAAGGTTTTTAAAGCAATTATACTGTAAGCAGTTTAGGTGTTTGCAGTTCACAAATTTCAGCACAATATATTCTATTTCTTCCTTCCCTTTAAAGGGCAGCTAAAGCTTTAGAACAAGACTGAAGAAGAAGGCAGAAAACCTTGATTTAAAAGTAGTAATCTGTGTCTCATCACTCATATTGATGTGGATGCTGGGAAATTTACCTTCCTAACATGGGGCTTGCATTTTATTTCCCAGCATTCCAGTATCGCAGTGTGGTCACTGACCACTGTATTGTTGCACATCCAATTCCAAACTACTGCAGGAACTTGAAACAGCAGATACTGCCTACTAGTAGTCTCTAGTCAATCCTGTTACAATTCATATCAGACAAAGGAGTCAGGAGGTGTGACAGGTAATTTTATCCAGTTTTTCAGGGATTACCGGTATATTTACTTTAGGCTTCGTTCACGCTGTGCTACGTTTTGGTGCTATGTCATTGCACCAAAATGCATGTGCTATGTTAGTGAACAGCGCCATTCACATTGCACCAATTCAGTGTATTGCGTTTTAAAAACGCATTGCATGCAGCAGTTTGGTGTGTTGCCATTAAAAATAATGGCCACCGCTGTGCGTTAATGCAGCAGATTATTGCACTAAATCGCAAACGCAATACACAATTCAACTGTGTTAAAAAAACGCTCAACGTGAACATAGCCTTAATTCCATTTACTGGAGTAATTTACAAGTTCTTGGGGGGAATGCTTTCAGGTTCATAACAATGTTTGTTTAAATCTCCTTTAAGTAAAAATGGTTGTGGTTTTGCCTGTGTGACCTGTGTTGGGGGTGGAGTTAAGGGTTATGGATTGATCATCTCTTTTCTTGTTTGTTCTAATGTTTTGGTTAGATCAGTAGCACTTCCACGACATGTTATAATAATGTTGTCATAGGAGTGCTCCCACAGCCCCCACTTTTTGTTGGTGGAGTTAAGGGTACAAGGTTTTTGTGCTCAAAAGCTCCTGAGAGATAAGTCTAACCCTGTGTTTAACACAATTCCATATGGAAGAGTTCATCTAAACAAAACCTCACTTCAGTATGTATATTTTGAATCCACTTTAAGTGTATAAATACATTAGTCTCTTTTAGTCATCATTTACTAATGATACAATCATTTCAAGTTTTATTTACCATGTGAATGCTTTAAGTACAGGGTCTTGCAGACCAACCTATTGTAATTACTCATTTCATGAATCATTTATTCAAGTTTTATTTAGGCCTCATCTGAAGAAAACAATGTTACATGTTTCCCAGCTTGGCTTAAAACCTAGATGATATCATAGAAACAGAGGCATTTAGATTAATGAATATACAGTATTATCAAGTAAAATGCAAATCTACCACGTACATTAACAATATGTGTTGATCTCTGACCAGAAGGGATTACCAGCAGTCATTGTGCACCCACGCTGTCATTCTATATTGTGAACCACATGGTATAAAATCATTTGCATAAATTCTTTTTTTACTATATATATTATCTCTTCATTTCTGTGGCTTTTTTTGGTTTTATTCTGTCAATACCATTTTATTTTAAAATTGTAATAAAACAGTTATAAGTTCTTGGTATATTTTATTTATTTCTTACACAGTTGGTGTCTAACACCCCCCCCCCCTGTATTCAGACATGGTTTCTTTATTTTGACATAAATGGCCTTCTTGACACCTCTTTTGAACCAATCCGTTCCTTGGCCAAGATGTTGACATTACAAATGTATGTCCATTTTCCTTAAGATGTCCTTAAGAGTCCTGACCCGAGGAAATGTCTCTCCTGTGCTGGGTCATATGTGGATGCAGCTGCTGTTTGGTTTCCCCCACATACAAATCAGAGAACCCTTAATTGCACTGCACTGTGTATATGACTTGTTTTTCTGTATTGGGTCTTTTGGATGCACCAGTTGCTGCCTCTGTGTTGGGTTTAAAGGGCATGTCCATCCCAATAAAAAAAATGATATAATGTAGGGCACCCCTGCCCACCCCCAACTGTCATGTCAGAATATTAAGAAAAGATTTAGAACCATACTTACATATTTATTCTTTTTAAATTCATCACCCTGCTACATATGGGATGACCATGTTCTGTCTTGCTTCCTCCCTTCACTGGTGGTATTTGTGTTGTTTTCTTTCCTTTTGCCAGTTTTGTTAAAGGCCCAACCTGCATATGCACAAGTTTTAAGGGCTCCTCTGAAGTGTTTTATTTCCTTAGCCTTACCCTCTGTGCTAGTGGGGATGTTCTCAGCTCTGTGTTGCAGGGTTCTGATGACCCCCAGCTTGTGATCTAAAGGGTGGTGGGAGTCAAACATCAAGTACTGATCTGTGTGTGTTGGTTTTCTGTAAACCTCTATTTCCAGTTAACCATTATCCCAGACTTGTTACTGGCTGGTATTTTGATAATGCCCAGTATCGGGCCATTGACTTTAATTGTCTGATACTAGGTGGTATCGAAATACCAGCTGGGATCAGTCTTTTCAACCTTGGTGAAAAGCAACAATGCTGTTCAAAACTGTACAGATATTATCTGTGTTGTTTTTTTACAGAGAAAAGGGATAGTCATAGGACGACCCATTGTAAAAACGTCCCATTGTGCTAATATTCTATATAAAATGCAAAAAATATGTGATGCGGGTATTACTAATTTGGGGAAATATTCAACAAAAAAATAATTTAAATAAAGTTGGCTTTCTTAATATATCAGCTTCAAACATCTTGGTTTATAATTAAATCAGTATTTACCTTATGGTAAAACCAGATTACTGCAATAAATTAAAGTAGGGGGGGGTTGAATCTGGCCTCATCCTTTCCCAAGGATCCCTTTTAAATCATATGTCACTAATGCATTAAATAAAATAGCTAAGCCTTATTCTCTCCTTATTTTATTTAATGGATTAGTGACGTCTGTCTATAGGCGCTTCCCACTGCAAAACCAGAGGCCTGCACTACACTGAAGATGGCTTAATAAAGCCGAAAGTGGTCTGTAGTTGGCGCTCTGGTTTTGCATTTAGCTTGTGGAATGCTGTAAAAAGTTTTTAAAGAAATAGTTTTCCTGAAAGCTGCCACGGAAACATGGAAATTACCCAGAAGTTTCTGTTCCTTTTAAATCATGACACTAATAAAGGTTGCACGATCCAGAAACACCTCAGTATCACAACTGTGCATATACTGTTTCTATACAGTAAGTGTCCCATATAAAAGGAGAATGTTGGTATTGTAGGTATGCTTCAATATTGCTACCTATAAACTATCTAATGTAGGACTGTAGAGATGTCTGCACTTCCTACACATTGCAAGTTTCTAACCTGTATAGTTTTTTAGTGGGATGCACACCTCCACTATTGTACAAACTGGATTGTGTACATGTAAAACTTCAAAATTCATCAAACAGGTAAAATACTATTTAATTGTATGTAATTTATTGTTTCCATTTACCTCTTTTAAATTATATTTTAAGTAAGTAGATCAACCTGATCATCCCTTTAAGCACGGTATCTTTCGGAGATTTCGGAGCTTAATTAAAATATCTATGCAACACACTTTTACAATTAAATATAATTATTATCTAACAATTTAGTTTGATTGGTTACAGGGATACTGTGCATAACTCTTATATAAATATAAAATATAATGGAATAACTGAACACCACCTTATACTGTATATAAAGTATCTGGTGCAATTGCGATGGGAACCCAACCGGATTGTTCCAATATTATAGCATGAATATATGGCTACTTTTCCAAACCCAGCTGTTATCATACAAGAGTTTTCATCCCAGACATATTAAGAGATCCATCCCCGTTAGTTAGTTCACTAGGGTGGACCGGGGGATCGTATAATAGACTAAAGAATCAAGGTTATCCCAAGGAGGTGCTAGATGTAGCTGTGGAGAGGGTTAAATCCCCTCAACAGAGAAACAGGGACAATAATAAGAAGCGTATACCATTGATAGTGAATTATGAGGTTGGTATAAACCGAATTGCCAATGTGTGTTTTGAAACATACCTATCCAGATGTTCCGGAATTGGCTATACCCAATTTGCCATACCCCCATTGATCTTATATAGGAGGGGGAACACACTTTGGGAAAACTTTAGTTAAGTCTCATTTATCAATTAATTAAATGGTTAAACCAACCTTTTTGGAAATTAAATGCATGGGGATGTATCCATGCAAATTTGTCCATAAGGGAGAAGAATTTAAACACCCAATTATGAGGGAGGTGTTTAAATTAAGAGGACATTATATGTATGACACCAGATTTGTAGTGTATGCCCTCTGGTATCCATGTGGACATTTGTACATACAGTAGAGGAGACAACCCAACCTATTAAATCAAGAATCTCCCAGCATAGGTCCAGCATTAAATTGAAAGATGAAAAGCTGCCAGTCCCCAAACATTTTGTAGAGAAGGGATATCTGGATACAGAATTAAAATGTATGGTGTTGGAATTGGTACGGTTGCTAGGGGAGTAGATAGGGTCCTTAAATTGCGCCAAAGAGAGGTGGATCCATAGGCTTAACACTATGTCCCCTGGAGGGTTAAACTTTGATGTCTATTTGCTTATTTAAATTGCAGCCCAGGACTGTTGTCTTGTATACTAGATAGAGCATATGTGTATGTATTGGTGTGTTCTATCTTGTTTTATACAGGTTTCAGGGTATATATGTGTGTCTCCTTGAGGGGAGGGATTATACATGTATGTTGTTTCCTGTATAGCCCTATAAAAGGTATGTGATTAAGGGCTAGGCCACACTGCTGTGGTTTTTCTGCGTTTGCACTTGTGTTTGTGCTTGCGTTTTTTCCAAATCATTGGAATCGTGGCAACGCACCGAAAACGTGCGTTTTTAGGTGTGATGCGATTGCGCTTGCAATTGCGATTTGCATTCCGTATTTTAAATCGCATGCGTTTTCAAAAACGCATGCGATTCCGTGTGCGATTGCGTTTGCGTTGCAGTGTGGCCATGCCCTAAGCCTGTAACTTTGTATCGCTTACCATTTGTTGCCTGAAGAAGGGGACCATAATTGTTCCCGAAACTTTGCCATATTATTTATTATTGCAAGTGGTAACTTATTAAACTTTTATCTGCATGAATTAAATCCTGTGTCTACAAATCGTGCTATATATATATATATATATATATATATTTTTTTTTTTTTTTTTTTTTCTATATTATTTTTTTTTTTTTTAAATAAGGAAAGCTGTATTCACCAGGAATATAAACCAATGCACCATTAGAAGTAGTTTGCATTTTACAGTAAGTTCCATACTTACAACAAAGGGTTGTGTTGTGCTGCCTTTAATGTTGTTAAAGGGAACATATTTTTATGAAGAAAAGCATTTCCTAGACATGGAATGTACAGTTCTACGTACTTTTCCGAGCAGGTGTTTGTCAGATGTACTTTTTCTGAAAACAAG
Source organism: Hymenochirus boettgeri (assembly GCA_019447015.1). Classification (NCBI taxonomy): domain Eukaryota; kingdom Metazoa; phylum Chordata; class Amphibia; order Anura; family Pipidae; genus Hymenochirus; species Hymenochirus boettgeri. The sequence continues at coordinate 210,797,752 of CM033470.1, read as the reverse complement.
GGAGGTACCTTTTGCCTAAAGCCATTTACTGTTTAGTTTAAGTATTTTAATTTTCACTGGTGCTGTATGTTTGCTAAAATACATAAAATAAGCGAAAAGATGTGGTATTTTACATGCGTAATGCAGCCATTAGGTAACTAGCCATGAGTAAATAGTAACTTTGCTAAATACAGTAATCCCTTTGGGTCATGGAGCTCCACCCAAGCAGGTAGCACAGCAAATACTATATCCAACTGTACAGCAATCAGTCAGGGACCACTACGTAGCAAATCTTGGAAATCACCCAAGATCTTCTTTGTATATACTATTTTTTTTGTAATGTAAAACATAATATAGCTTTGCAATAGAAATACAATAGCAGTACAATGTAGTAAAAAAAAAAAAATCCATTTTCCCTTTCAGAGTAGGATAGTGGGGAAGTTTTTAATAGCTGCCATCTGAACCTATAACTCACAGGAAGGTAAAATAGCGTATTCCTACATATATGTGCAAAAAAGAACTCATCTGATGCAGCATTAGGCTTACCTACCAGTGCTGCTTCTAACAGCTGATCGGTGGGTTGTCCCAATGTGCCTCCTATTTTCTGTATATGTCCCCCTATAGGAAAGAAAGGAGGCATGTAATGACAGTGCACTGATTGGATACTTAGAAGCAGCAAGTAGAACTCTAGCAGGTAAGTTTTTCCCTGCATCAGGTAAGCTCCTTTGAACAGAGGCAGGTAGGAATATGCTATCCCACCTCCCTGTGCAGTATAGGTCCAGATGTAATATAGTCACTTTAGTGTCCCTGTATAACATTATATTGGGAAACATCTACTTGCCACTTTGGAGAATTCTTTACTTTCTTGCTTAAGATTTTTCTTTCTGCATTCTTTAGCCATAAAATAATTACAGAGCCAAAGGGACAGTGAGAAATGCATTGTAATAAACAATAGGAGACAGTAGGAGTAAAGGTTCGTACACACGTGCGATCGTGGGTCCCGACCCGCGACGCACGATGTGAACAAACGTTCGTTTTGGCCGATAATCGGCCCGTGTATGGGCCCTTTATTGGCGAAACAGCTGATCGCTCGGAGATCTGCCCGGTCAGTCAGGCAACGATAATGGGCCAATACACGGGCTGATTATCGGCCGAAACCAACGTTCGTACACATCGTGCGTCGTGGGTTGGGACCCGCGATAGCACGTGTGTACGAACCTTAAGATAGATATGTAAATAAGTAATAATAAGGATATAAAAAGTTAGGTGACCCCTAAACTCATCCTGGTGGGCCCCTGGTCTTAGAATTCCTGGTGGGTCCCAACAGTCCAGTCTAACACTGTATGGATCCAAAGTTTTACTTTAACCACTGCTATTGTGCATACACATAGGTGAAGCCTATAAAAAATAGGGAATGGGGATCATCAGTATAATGTAAAATGTAGATATACATTACACATAAAACCCAAATAATGAAATGTAAAAGAATAATGAATTTACCATTAAATAAATTATAGCTAAAAGTATTAAATATGTAAAATTGCAGAAAAGCAATCAATACACACGCACACACACACTGAGCTACAAGTACAGTTTTATACAGAAATATGCTTTTATTTGTTATGTAATATCCAAGAATCATCATCTGCTCATAGCTCACATAGTTATGTCTCTGAATAGCTGTACTTGGACAGTTTATTTTTATTTTCCTTTGTCAGAAAGCTATTGTATGAAAGAACAAGGACACACAGCAGGCTGCTTGGTGTTGATAACTGGCTTATCATGTTAATTTGTTGTAATCTCCTCAACAGAGAAAAGAAATGTAATGCTCACTTCCTGAATCCTGACTTACTAGAACAGGGATCTGCAACCTTTGAACTGCCAATTGTTGTGTAGAAATTGACAAAACCGATTGGTTTAATTTAGCTGGTGGTTTTGCAAAACCAAAATTTCACCACTTATTAAAGTAAAGGGGAGAGCCCATACAATATCATACTATCTTTGCCTTTGCATACATTATAAAGAAAGTGGTTTTAGTTATGTTATGATCATAAAATGATAAATGAACATAAAAATGAAAAGAGGTAGGAATACTGTCTCCTATATCCAAAATATAAATTTCAGATTTATAAAGAGGTGTTTTTTGGGGGGTATAATTGCCCGATCCTGTGTATGCTCTTTGAGATTGTTGCTACTTACTGCTTAAAACCAAACAGTTGTTCACTGAAGGTCAGGTTGTAAAGCCAGAGCAGATCAAATAGAGAGATTTTTTAAAGCAAACAAAATACACCCTTTGCTCTGTGTAAATTCTCTCTATTCTTTACATCTACAAATACAGAATACACCTTTGTGGTGATTTTCCTTTTTCACGTGGCCAAGAAACTTGCATATCATACAATAACGGGTACAGGGATGTAAGTAATTAGAGGTGTGCAACTGAGGTGTGCAACTGAGGTGTGCAACTGTGCAACTGTGCTATCTTAATCTTAATACCAAAGAGAAAGTGCTAGTTATCTACAGTGTACATTCACTTGTAACCTGGGTTACCAGATTATCTGATCTGAGACGAACATGTCCAATAAATGGAGTTAGCAGGGCTGTACCACAGTGCTCATTTACACAGTTTAAACAAGTGGTGTGCACACAAAAATCTGCTGGAAAATAAGCACTGTGGTTTGTAACGCACAGCTTCCTTCACAATAGGTTTGGTGAAACATTCCTGATCATAGACATCTATTTAAAGGGCATGCCTCTCCTTGAGCAAAATTTTCATTGTGTCTAATGGGCGTGGTGGCCCTGCAGAATCAAATTTATTAACCTATAGCACCAGAAAGTTCAGAAACCACGGTTTGTGGTAAAAGTATTATATTGGGTCTACAGCAGCAAACAGTAATACACTACCATTATGGTATTGTATAGGCGAGCGTACAATTTATTTTACAACAGCTATTGCGGTTGTAAAACTTGCTATTGTTAAAGGCATGGTATCACAAAATAGTGATACCATGCCTTTATAAATTTGCCACTTTTTGAACTACATACATTATTACACCTAGATTTTTGTCTGCAGCCTATTTCAACTTACGGTAAGTGCGCAGGCCTGGTAAATTGCAAATTGAACACTGGGCAGTGCAGTCTCTATCTCCAGATATACTTACCGAAAGTTTCCCTCTACTTTTTCAGTTGGATCCAATGGCATGGACTATGGTCTGGGTTCCGAGATCAGTGAAAAATCAAGTGCGCCTATTAAAAATATATGCACTATAAAATGAATGTTGTTTAACTGCCAAATTGCATTTATTATTTAACTATGTAAGTCTCCACAAATTGTGTAATTCTTGATTTGATTAGGGGTCAAGTCATAAAATTAAACTAATTGCAAACCTGACATGCAGGGTCTACTGCATAAACAGACTGAGCTGCAAATCATTACAAGAATATACAGCAGGGGTGGGCATTTAAATTTCACAGGGGGCCGCATGAGAAAGATGGATTGTCATGAAGGGCCGGACCAATAGGTTCGACTCAATTCTCATAATAGAGATTGCAAAACTGGATTTTATAAAAAGAATAAATTAATATCCCTGGTTCATTGTATGTTTTTATGATTAGTTGCAGTTTATTGTAAAAGGTGTATAATATCTTTTTCGTCAAATTTAATTAAACAATTGATCAGAGGATAATTTTTTTTATAAAATAAAAAAAAAATCAATTATCCAGCCTGAGACAATAAATTAATATTAAGAATTTTTGGGGGTTCAGATCTAGTATAAAGTGCCACAGAAGATGTTGGTGCTATATAAATTAATTATAATAATAGTATTGAGGGGCCATTCAAGGGCAGCCAAAGGACCAAATGTGTCCCCTGGGCCTTTCTTTGCCCAGGTCTCACATACAGTCTTTAATGATCACAGTAATGTAAACTAAAACCCCTTTGTTTATAATGTATGCAAGTTTGCAGATAATATGATATTGTATGGGGCCCAGGAATGTGCATTCATTATCGTTTCACTGTTTGCAGTTATTAAAAGGGGAACTGTGGTCTCCAAACAAGTTAAGTTTAAATGAAAGGCCAGTTTCCTACCTTTAAAACGAGTCATCAACCACTTCTCTACGTGCTCCACAGCCCAAGATATAAAGAAATGACTGACCAGAAAGTTAATGGGTGAGAGGCTGACTTGTGACATTCCTGAGGCTTCTCCTGCACTATGCCACCGGCGAGCACAGCCTCAGACTCCCTCAGTGTCCCTCCTCCTCTCTGCTATATGAAGTCCTGACAGGGAAGGTAAGGGAATCTACAGCCCTTCTGTTTCACTGTGTGAAAACAGCCTTTTCAGGCAGAGTTCTAACTGCCTGAAAAAGCTGATTCCACAGTTTTCTGTGGGGGGTAGCTGAGTAAACCACGGCACTCGCAAGTGGGCGTGGCTTAGACATCCGCCAGTTTTTGGGGCTTAGACATCCACGAGTGGGCCGGGCCATGGCACCCATGAGTGGGCGGGGCCACACGGGGCTGTAAGATAATGGGCCATGGGGGGCCTACAACTGGAGGGACCATGGGGTCCATGAGTGGGAGGGACCAGGGGAGGAGGAGACACAGGACAGATTGACTGACAGTTTCAAAGCAGGAAGCAGGAAGTGCAGGGGACCTGGTGATACTGCTGCAATATCACACACAAAATGTAAATATATTCAAAACTATGCAAAATAAACAATGGAAATAAATTGCAAAAATTCTCAGGGAGCAATTCCTATCAATTAACCTCAATTTACCTAAGTAATTTTTGGACCACAGTTCCCCTTTAAAGTGGCTGCACTGAAATTTTATCCCAACCAATCTAAAGGTCTGTCATGATAAATTACAATTATTTGGCCTGAAGGGGTTAATTAAAGGGCAATTTCAAACTAAACCCTAAACGGTAATAGTTTGAAATCTGAAATATATAAGTCTAACCTGAAATCCTGCACAATGTCCTGTTATGGATTTGACAGTTGACATCACAGCCAATGACTGAATGTTAATCCCCTGTCTGCCTCTTCTGAGCATGTCCAGGCTCAGTACAGGTTTCTAAATTGCTCAGTTTCCATGAGGCACCCAGAAGCATAACAGGTATACAGTAATGAATTCATAGGACAAATTATGATATATCAACACATTTTAGAGGCCATTCTTTTTTATGAGGGTGGAGTTGTCCTTAAAGTATTGATCAGTCTCTTCAAAGGACCCATAAACATGTCATATTTTACAAAAGTGTTTATCTGAAAACTAGTGAAGCACTTACATTTTGGAACCAAACAGGGCTCTGGAATTCTTAACAAGACAGATATAAGTTAGCCCAGACACCCCACCCTTCCATATGAGGCTTCTGGGCAGGGTGGAAAAAGGGAACACGATGAGAGGCGTGGTTAGGGGGGATGTGATGTCTGTGATCTAGGGGGTTGCTAAAGTGGTGAGTGGAGGTGGAGTTAGGGGTGTAATGGGGCATTCCGGGGGGGGAGTATCCAGGTAAGGGACATTCCAGGGGAGGAGGCTGTCAGTCTTTGCAGTCGCGGGAGTTTGGGGTGGTCTAGTAGGGGTGGGATATCTGGGTAGCCAGAAAGAGGTTACATAAAGGACAACCTTACAATAAATAAGAATATTATTGGAATGTGATATACATATATATATATATATATATATATATATATATATATATATATATATATATAAAATCCCTAATTATGTGATACTGTGTGTGTGTGTGTGTGTGTGTGTGTGTCACTGCAGTTCCTATGGACTCACAACTAGAGGGAGAAACACAGGAAAAAAGGCAGAACACAGCAGTTACACAGATTACACAGGTTGCTTGGGACAGAGGGGAACTTGGAGTGAGATTTGTAGGGGACTCTGGCTTTGGGACACTAAGGGGGGACTCTGGCCTTGGGACACTAAGAGGCAACTCTGGCCTGGGGACATTGAGGAGGGGGGCTATGGCCTTGGGACAGTAAGGAGGCACTTTAGGCTTCTAGCGCCCATTATGGTAACAGGCTTAATGTCTAGTGAACGAATATAATATTTATTTTTAAATGGGAAGGTAGGACCATCAAAGAGATACCCAGATATTAATATGTTGAAAAATGTGTATTAACATGGGCCATGCTTGGTATTGTAGGAATTGATAATTGTTACAGAAGAGGAATATGTGTGTATATTCCAGTACAATACAAAATATCTAAAGTTATGAGTAATCTGTGACAAGTCGTAAATCTGCACTTTCCAGGACACAATGTTTCCCCGCCTCCCTCTCCTCGACTGGGGCTTTACCAATAGGAAGACATACTTCTTTAACAACGTGTCTTCCTATTGGCTAGCTTGTGGACCGGAAAGAGGATGCACAGCACGCTTGTGATCGTAACTTTGGGAGGTAAGTACAGGACTTAGAAGCTGAACCCAGGGTTGAGGGCCAAGAGGTTGAGGTCCTCCTCAACATAAGGATCAGGGCAAAGATGAGTATAATTGTCCTTTAAATAAACTTGTTCATAAAATGGTCAAGTAAGGGTTTGCTTTTTAATTATTAAACTAGCAAGCCCAAAGTTAGAAATCCAGTCTAATGGACAAAGTCAAATGGGTAGGGAAACTGCAACCCACGTCATTTCCAAACTAAACAATGAAGTTCTGTAAAAGTGAAAATTAGGATGTAGGTAACTAGGACCACTTTCTCATGAGTTGCTAATATTTTAGGCAATATGGTGAACTGTGGATCAAATGCCCACCTATTGTAGTTGCAGGTACAAAAACATTGGGCACTCAAGGTGCGTTTTATCAGCAAAACAGTTTTCTGGCATTTCAAATAAGCTGCATGTACCATTTATTCAAGGGTGGATGATGAGTAAAAAAGATAGCACCTCACTAAGGGTCTATTTGTAAACGCGTGATATCGTAATTTAATAATACCGCACGTTTTTGACAATAGAAAATGAGCCATCAACCACCTCTCTACGTGCTCCACAGCTGAAGATATAAAGTAATGACTGACCAGAAAGTTAATGGGTGGGAGGCTGACATGTGGCATTCCTAAGGCTTCTCCTGCACAGTGCCGCTGGCGAGCAGAGCCTCAGACTCCCTCAGTGTGGTAGGGAGACAGGAAGTACCTCCTCTTCTCTGCTGTGTGTTCTTACTCTACCTGAAAAGGCTGTTTCCACAGAGTTTTCTGTGGGGGGGGTTTGAGTGGCCCATGGAACCGCGAGTGGGCGGGGCTTATGCACCAGTGAGTGGGAGGGGCTTGTGCATCTGCGAGTGGGCCGGGTCACATGGGTCTGTAAGAGAATGGGCCAAGGGGGGCCTGCAACTGGGGGGACCATGGGGTCCATGAGTGGGAGGGACCAGGGGGGCTGCAAAAGGGAGGAGGAGACACAGGGCAGATTGACTGACATGATTTCAGAGCAGGAAGCAGGAAGTGCAGGGGACCTGGTGATGCTGCCATAGCACACACAAAAATGTAAATATCTTCAAAACTATGCAAAATAAACAATGAAAATACATTGCAAAAATTCTCAGGAGAGCAATTCCTATCAATTTACCTAAAGTCATTTTTGGACCACAGTTCCCCTTTAATTTTCAATAACAATCGTGCATTAACGATCGCTAGAACAATCAGTTTAGCAATTGTTAAAGGCACTGTATTGCTAAAAAGTGATACCGCACCTTTACAAATAGGGCCCTAGGTTAGCCGGTTGTCCTGCGTTCTCGAGGTTCAACACACAGGAAATGGCCCTACCTCTTCTGGCATCTATAGGATGAAAAAACTCTGGTTTAACACTGGGAAACCACATAATAAAAAACGTATCAGAGGTTACTTGCTGTCAGCTGAATGTCAACATGCAGCTTGTATGAAAATAGCCTAAAGCTGGACATACACTAAAAACTTACTTCCCAACGTTCCTACCACATTCCAAAAACCACCTGGCCCAATCACTTGTGAGCAATTTTACAACTGTAATGACAATTTTGGAGCAGGTTATACTGCTGCTCCATTTGACGGTGTGATCGATTTGATGTTCATGTCAGAATGAAAGTCAAATCGATTTAATGGTGAGGTAGCATATGGCTAGCTTTATACAGCTGCAATAAGGCCATTTGTGATATACAGTTTATAAATAGCATAGCGGATAAATCTATGGCAATATTATCTTCATTTAACTATTCTGAACTGTTATGACACTGCACTGAAAAATGATGTTCTGAATGACCTGCTTTTAACATGGGGGGAAAAAAACGAAGCAGCTACGTCAATGATATAAAAATATTCTAGACTGGGAGATCCAACATAACTTACAATGAAGCAAATTTGGCAGTTACAGCTCCCATTGTCCAAAGACATTTATATTATAAGCACTTTCATAGAACTTCCTCTCAGCTGACCTTATCACAGCTTCCCATAGGTCTGGTACTTATCGAGGCCAAACAGAAATGTACAAAACAGCCTTAAAGTCAAATTGTCCTTTCAATTTAGATTAATATCTGAAACAGTAAATAGAGAATCTCTGGCAAGTTTTTTAACGCGTGTAGTTCAGTGTTTTAAAAAAGAAAGGAACAATGTAAAGTTATGCTAGGTTTAGACAAAGGTTTTTTTTCGTCCATTTTGATTGCATATTCCTGGCAGGCCCAGGTGTTTTCCAGATGGGAAACTAATGCATGTAGCATTTTCCTATCAGCAGCCAATAGTGAACCACCAAAAAGTGGAATCAAAACGGACAAAGAACATGTCTGAACCTTGCCTTTTGCTGACCAACCACTTGCCTGATGTTACATTGATTCGGCATTCAATCTGCTCTGAGCGGCAAATTGTTGGTAACGTCAGCCACAAGGCGGTTTCTCACTATGTGATGTTCTCTTATGGATAAAGGTTTACAATCGCTGTTACACTAGTAACGTCTGTGACAAAGTAATCAGTCTGGGCCAATTTCGGATAGTAGTATGGGCTCCTTTACTTGTAGACTTTCAAGCTAAAATTTTCTGCCGGCACTTACATGCTTACATATGCAATCACAAGTCTGCCATACAAGGTGGCATTATTTCACATCAATTCTGATACAATGACATCCAAACACTTTTAAAGCCATTTGGATATAAATGCGATATTAGGTAGAAAACATATCACCTCGATACAGTAAGGATAAAGAAATTACTGTACATTTTACTTTGATCCAGAAAGCATTTTTACAGAATATTTGGTATTTTAACCTGGAACATAGAATGTGGTTAATGTAAAAGCAGAATATTTGTTTTGGAGGAACCAGTTTTTCATGATTATTTCTTGTTTTCAGTGGACACACATTACCAGAGACTTTTGACTATGACCGTTTTCAACACAAATTCAAACAATTACTAGTTAAGACATTTAAAAGTAACAATAGATTCATTTAAAGGGTATCTCCATTTGGTATTCAGTTTTATTGAAGAGCAGGAGGTAAAGGAGCTGTGTCCTACCTCCCGTTCTTCAATAAAACATTCACGAGCTGGGAATGAAGTTGCAGAACTTAAGTGGTCTCTCGCTTCTCCACTGCGTCCTCTGACAGGTTGCAACGGACTTAGTACGCTTTGCGCATCACATTTGCACATAGCATACTAAGTCCATTGGGACCTGTCAGATGGCAAGGGGGAGGAGCAAGAGACCAGGTAAGTTCCTTACCGTTTTATTAAAGAACAAGAGGTAGGACACAGCTCCTTTACCTCCGTTTCTTCAATAAAACCGAGTGCCAACATTTTGTTTTAACAGTAGAGCTACCCTTTAATATACTGTGCATAATCTAATAATTCTAGATATTGCTCGTATCATACTGTCTCCTGATTTAATAGTGGAGCCATTAACCTACCCTTTGGACTTAATATTGGCTGTTTGGTAAACATCCATATTTACTTATTTTTATTTTTTTATTTATTTTAGTACGAAAAGCAGTGAGGAGTGTGCTTATCTATATATTTAGGCCTTTTGTATAATAACTTCGACCCAGTGCAGAGGATGCTCCAGATTAAAACGTTAAAAAAACGGATAATAATAACGGATAATAAAGGCATTCCTTTATGGTTTTAAATACCATATGTAACTCTTAATGGCTTAACCAAACTGACTTTTTTCCCCTGAATGGTCACTGATCTCTTATTTGACTAATAATTGCTGTAAAACACCAAGTCCTCTAAAAATACCAACTAGCAAACTGTGTTAAAACAGAAAGATTTTTTTTACATAAGCATCTGTGCTGCATCTAAATAAAAAAAGTTACCATGGAGATTTGCGACTTGTAAAGCTAGCATGATTATTATATTTTCTAAGTGTGACCTTAGATATCCTATCTATCTGGTTTTGCTGTGTTAGTAAGAACCCCACAACTTATTGCAGTCTTAACTCACTGTATAGAGTTGTGTTAGCTGACAAGACCCTGGTAACCCTGAGAGAATTTTACTTAGTTCTACTAATTCTATTAAAGATAGAAGACTTAAAGGAGAACTAAACTTATATTTTTTTAATCCTTATGTGAAAGCTTTTCTCCCCAGAACACCTATACATCACAAGATACCTGCATATACAACACAAATTGCATTTACGTACATGTAAGAAGTAGATTCTGTAATTGAAAAGGCTTCAATGTTGTTCCTTTATCAATCACTTGATAAAGGCTTCCAAGCCTAAATGTTGTGTGCTGTGTTGCCCTGCACAATAAACATGGGATCACCCTAGGCACAAATCCTGGTCATCCATGTAATTTGTTTTGCATGCTGATACACAGCCAGCCTGAGCATGTACACCTATTTGCCATGCCTCTTATTCACTATTCACTGTCTCTATGCAGATATTTTTATACATATGTTTGCATACCAATAGGGAAGTCCCTGATAAGATTTTTCCATCCAGCACGTATTGCTGAAAATCTACCAAGAACAGCACAAAATAATAAACTTTTTTTTTTTTTTTTTTTGCTTCCATTCTTTTTTCCTAACAAAGACAAACAGGGTGATTCAATAAAAGTTCTTATCATAACAATGGTGCTAATTTTGCCCCAACCAATTAGATATTATTAAACATTTGAAAGCTAACATCTGATTGGTTGGGGCAAAATAAGAGCCATTTTTAATGATAAGAACTTTTATTGAATAACCCTGAAAGTTTCTAAATGTACCTTTTTTATTTTAACTCTGGTTGCTCAGCAGACAAAGGCTTCACTTTTTCAAACATGCAGCCCATTTTTTAAAATGACTATAAGGAATTTGTAAAACATTGTAACCCACATAAACCAAGGGGGAAAATGAAGAGGAAACGAGTCATGGAAAGGACAAGAGTTTCAAATCCCAACAGTTAAAAAAAAAAAAACTACAGAGATTATTTTGTTTTTTTGTATGAAATGCAAATACATGTGTGTGAGGGGGGAACAAATTTTCATCAATATTAAATTTCTGTTCTGTTTAAGAGGCAGGATCTACTGTAACATGATCTAACAGAGGCCGTGTGCTGTAATATAATTGTCTGTCAGCTTCTAGGGTGCAAGGCTGTAGCTTCCTTGTTTTGGTCTGCTGTGCACTAGAGAGCATGTGAACTGTACTGATACCACAGGTTTCTAAGATTATAATTGGTATTTCAAAGACACGCATTGTTGTATGAACTGCTGTAGTATTCTGTGGCCAATACTGCACCGTGTTTTGCATCTTTGTTTTGCACTTATTTTTTAAAGCAGTAGGCAATGTAAACTAACGATTGTTATCAATTTTTTAGGATGTCAGTATATTTACAGCCCTCTGTGAGATAAAAACAAAACAACAGTCTATCGATCAAAAGGGTGAAAAGAAATGTATTTTATTATCTATAAGAATATACCGGTAATACATAAGTGTGATATTTTATAATGGGAGCTGCAGTGGTATATATCCTTATAAAAATCACTGTTATGTCATTATGTGACTCATTTTTTATATTTCTTATATCCCACTGCTCCGCCCATTTCAGTGTTCATGTCTGAACAATTTTTGCAGTGTTTAACTTCACTAACAGAACCTGCTAGAGCTGCTTCCTGTCACTTCATAACAATGTCTCTCTCCTCTTCCACAAATATTTGTTTAACTGCATAGATGCTGGTCTGGGATGTTCCTTTCTACTGGGTTTAAGTTACAGAAGGTAGCTTGGGGGTTTAAATTAAAGCGGGAATAGGGACAAGGCTAGAATATAAAATTCAATGGGGTGAAGGAATCCGATACCTATGTATTATAAGAAATAATGCGCCCCTTCACATTATAATATAAGGACATTACACCACTAAGGAGTTCCCTGACCTGTATAAAAGCACTCGGCCTATGGCCTTGTGCTTCTATATGGTCAGGGAACTCCTCGGTGGCGTAATATCCTTATATTACACTGTAAAGGGCGCATTATCCCTTATATACCGTAATATCTATCAATGTATTGCCAGCTTACAGGCTATAGATAGATACAGAAACAGTAGTCTCAAGGGCCTGGGCTTTTCTGTTCTAAAAAAACCTTTAAAAGATTGTTACCAATATCATAATTTAACCACCTATCAGGGTTATTCAATAAAAGTTATTATTAAAAATGGTGCTAATTTTGCCCCAACCAATCAGATGTTAGATTTCAAATGTTAAATAATATCTTATTGGTTGGGGTAAAATTAGCACCATTTTTAACAATAAGAACTTTTATTGAATCTCCCTGTATGTCTTTTTTCAGCTTATTTTTTTAAAAATGTGCAAAAAACCATAAAGCACAAAGTTAAGCCTACTCTGGAAGGTATAACTAATTTTACAGTTCTTTGTTTTTAAATATGTTAATGATAATCACATTATATAATAAGAGAACTATTAATATATACTCTGGGACATGCAGATCTGCAAATCTAAAGGAACAGAAAAGCAGCATAACAAATCCAGTGACTCAAGCATGAACCAAATGAATGAAAATTACTTTTCTGAATTGTTGCTATGGACAACAATTATGTGTAAAATTAAGTAATGCACAAACCCCTCTTTATTTCCAACAGTCAGTAAAAGGGGAACATTGCTTAAAAACTAAAGCCAAAAAGTAAATGACCCTTACTGGATTATATTACTATAAATTAAAACTAGCAAAGAGCTGTCATTATTTGAAATCAGTAGCACTGTGAGAAAACATCTATAATTCTGTCTTCATACCTTGTGAGTTAAGTTGTACACACAGTACAGAATTATAACCAATAGCATTGGAAGCTGTCCTTCAATGTCTATAGATCTGGGTGCACATAGCACTGACATTTTCCTTATACTTTGTATACAAAAAAATAATGGCTGATAGAAATAATTACTTAAACCAACAGATTTCATCTATTTTCAGTCCACACACAGCCCATTAAAGGCCTTTTATCATACTGTTAATATAATATAATATAAGTTTTTTTTTTATTTAAGTAACAACTGTACAAAACATTCTGAACATTCTGAAAAATAGTCTTAAAAGCCACGACATCTCATTTCCCCATACGCGATGCGCAAACATAATAGGTTAAATATCTGTTCATGTATTCAGTTAGATCAACTTAAAGTTTAGTTCTTGAAGACGTTTCACTAGTCATCCGACTGGCTTTCTCAATTCAGAATGATTTGTACAAGAATCTGTTTGGAAAGTCTCAATTAGCATATCACAGCCAGGTGTTAAGGATCTTCTGAATGCAAGGCATGATTGAATTGTGGCTAAGAGGTGTTATAGGACCTGCCCTGGGTAAGGTGTCAAAACAGCATTGTACATGGCAGACAGTTGATGTCGAACCCCCTCCTCTATTTAGGCTTGGTTACTTTATTTTCACATAAATGGCCTCCTTGACACCTCTAATGAACTAGTCATGTTCATTTGCTAATTTGTTGACTACAATCTTCAAAGGTATGTCCGTTTTCCTATAGATCCAACTGTCTGCCATGTACAATGCTATTTTGACACCTTACCCTGGGCAGTTCCTATAACACCTCTTAGCCACAATGCAATCATGCCCTGCATTCAGAAGGTCCCTAACACCTGGCTGTGATATGCTAAATAGGACTTTCCAGGGTACATAATTGCCAACAGATTCTTGTACAAGTCATTCTGAATTGAGAAAGCCAGTCGGATGTCTAGCGAAACGTCTTCAAGAACTAAACTTTAAGTCCAGTTGATCTAATTGAATACAACAGATATAATATGACCTGGATGAATGAGAACCTTCACAAGCATAATAGGTTAAACTCGTGCTAACAAATATCGAAAAGATTATCGCAAGTTTAAACTCCTCCATTTCGCTGGACGCGAGAATTTTGCGAAGAGACACTCGCAACCGGCGCAATTTATTTAATAATGGTGTTTGCACTACTTCTAGTGCTACTATTAAATGCCTGCTAATGACTGCTGTTAAAGTGGCGCTGGGATTAAATCCCTTCCGGGATTTACCCCAGGCGCAAATCCGGTACAATTGCGTCTCCAGGTAAATATGGCCCTTATTGTCATAAATCCACCAGATGTGATTAACAAGGTCCTTTGAGGTTCGGGCTCCTTGCAACCAATGAGGTTTCTAGCAGCAATGCATAGATTAGGCATTTGGTCTTCTAATTGTATGGATTTATATTCATACTCACAAAAAGCAAATTTAAAAAGCAATAGGATATAATCATTTAAGGACTAGTAAGATATACACAGGAGGATTCAATAAAAGTTCTTTTTGTTGAAATTGTGCTATTTTTGCCCCAACCATTTTTTTAAAATTTCCCTGACAGAATATTGCTGGGTCTTGCACCAGTAAGTGTTTGGTGAGAAAAACATAGAGAGAGACAAGTAGGGAGATTCAATAAAAGTTTGTATCGTTATAAATGGTACTAATGTTGCTCTAACCAATCAGATCTTATTTAACATATGAAAGTTAACATCTGATTGGTTGGGCCAAATTTAGCACAGTTTTAAACGATAAGAACTTTTATTGAATAACCCTGTTAATTTTTTTAATTTAGTTTAGTCCAACAAAAATTTAGCAAAAATTGGACACATATCCACAAAAAAAAAGTCCAAAAGGCCAGACTGCAATCAGCAATGTGTGGGATTATCAACATATGTTGAAAATCCAAAAGAATTGTAATAAAAGAATGGCATCAGTTCTGAGAGACACTTTATTTAATAGTTTAGTGTCCATAACAACACAAAAATTTCAGTTTCCACCATAGGAAACCTGTCACTATACAAAAAAGTAAAACATAAATACTGCACACACATACACACTTTTGAAGTTTTAATTTATGCCAGTATCCATGTCTTTCATTTGTAATAATGGATTACAAACAATAAAGTTTTTACTTGACACATTAGGCACCAAAAATAGAGTTAAATATTTTCTCTTGAGTTATTCTTATATTGTAGTATAAGTAAGTTGTGTATAATTTTTCCTAATTTTATAGATCAAATGCATCTCTTCTATTATTTATTATCTATTAAGTGCCCGTCTGCTATGATATTTTGGTCATTTGAAATATTGACAATCAAATTCAAATAAAAATGCATCGGACATGTGTCTAAATTCCAGCCAATCATTAAAAAGCAAAATATCCAGATTTCTTAATGAATGGTAGACTACCAGCCAGTTTATTGATCAGTGGTCTGTCTACCAGCCCTAAGCATACAATAATACCATAATCAGTGAAGGCAGTAAAGAAATGCCATGGTCTTCTTAAATCTTAACTGGCATACAAACCACTGGAAAATAAAGGAATCCCTTAGTAATGTTGATTTATTTCACTGGTGTTTTCCATTTGTTATAGTGCCAATTAATTCTGTCTTACACCTCCTAATACAGAAAAGGAACTTTTATTGCCAACAGACAATGGTGTGATTCAAAAATAAAGTGATTGTTATACGGATTACTAAAATTTGGCATGACAAACTGTGCCTAAGGCAATAACAAAGGATGGCACAAGGTATAAACCTTATACACTAAGATCCATTACCTTCTTTGAATTGCTTGCACATTTATTATACAATGCATGTAAGTACATGAACTATGCATATAATTATGCAGGTACATGTATATTTGGTCAATAGTGCGTCAGTGGTAAAACGTGTGAATAAGTAAACCATATTATATGCAATAATAAGGTCCAATATTACTATTATTACTATTATTTGTATTGTGGATTTTTATAGCGCCAGCATCTTCCAAAGCGCTTTACAATTCACATCAGGCCCTACCCTGAAGAGCTTCCAACCTAAGCACATTTATTTGACACATAGAACCTATCAGTATGTCTTTATAATTGTGAGGAAAATGGAGTGTCCGGAGGAAACCCACGCAAGCACAGGGAGAACATACAAACTCCTTGCAGATGTGCAAGGGTGGATTCGAACTCAGAACTTCAGAGCTGCAAGGTATCAGTGCTAGCCCCACTACTACTACTACTATTAATAATAACATACTGTACAGTATACAGCTTTAATGCAAAACATCAGTAAATCTGAACAGAACCTGGACCATCTGAGAGAGTGATGGAGTTCGCC
This sequence comes from Hymenochirus boettgeri, assembly GCA_019447015.1. Lineage (NCBI taxonomy): Eukaryota > Metazoa > Chordata > Amphibia > Anura > Pipidae > Hymenochirus > Hymenochirus boettgeri. The sequence continues at coordinate 210,781,253 of CM033470.1, read as the reverse complement.
AAACAAGCACAGCTTTCTCAGCACTGTAAGGGCAAGGAAAGGCAAAGGAACAAGTTCTCTATTCTGTCATCCCAGAACACCCCCAAGGGAGATCTACTACCTTGGAGACAAAAGGAGGGAATTGTCACTTTATCAAACAATGAGAAATGGGTGAGAAACTTGTCAAACAGGACTCTGACCCAGCCAGAAATGGAAGTCCTGGCTAAGGGCTTGGACTTTGCCATCACTCCTAAAACAATCCCTGTGGTGGATATTATAGCAGCCACAGAAGCCTCAATCCACAAAAACAATAACAACTTTGCCTTAAGGTATCTGCAGCCTTAGCAGGTGATAAATCACCATCATTAAACCTGACCACACAGGAAAGGAATAGCCTCAAAAATATTTTAGCATCACCATTCTGCATGCAGATAAGGGAAAATGCAACATGGTACTCAACACCTCAGACTACCATGCTAAGGTGACCACACTCCTGTCCGATAACACATATGAGGCTTTAACAAGGGATACCACCAGCCACTTCAAGAAAAAGGTCATAGACTTATTACAATAGTTTCAAAAGGATAAAGCCAAAGATACAAAAGAAAGGGGCCCCACTAAGACCTACTGTCAACAGCATCAACTCTGTAACATACAGGGTGGCGAAATACCAACATAGAAAAGTTAATCAATGCACATTCCTAGGCCCCATACAATATCATATTATCTGCACATTGGCATACATTATAAACAAAGGGATTTTAGTATACATTACTGTGATCACATGAATGAAAAGCCTTCCAACCACGTTAAGGTAACCCCAGTCTGGAAGGTCCTAACGTCTAACCTTTTTTACTTCAATTACGATTAGCAAACTTTTGCATTTCCGATACTTGCACACTGGATCAATATAGCAGGCTTTCTCACTTCCCCCCAGCCCTTTGGCTTTTTCAAAATGAGAGAAGAGGCCGCCCATCCAGTCCTTTGTATTAAAGGCATAGGACCTCCCATTACATTAAAGGGCCGTGTTGGGAGTGCTATTACCACATGGAATCTTGACCATGCTTCCTAATAGATACATACAATAGAAGGATTGGGGAAGCACTCCTTAGGCTAAATTACAATTACATTTTGCGGAAGTGCTACTGATCTGGTCTTGCGAAATACATAGCCAACAACTTAGGGCCATTGATTAGATGTTCTAAGAATCACATGCAGAACTCCCAGGATTTTAAGTTTCAAGATGTAGTACTCATGCAGAAGAAACTATGGTGTCCTATAATGTGACATCTCTCTTCACCTGTATACCCATCAAGGAGGCTGTTGAAATGGTGAGAAAATGGCTAGGCCAAGACATTACCCTTACCAGCAGAACAGATCTTAACCCAGAACTGGATTTCTTGGACTGCTTGGTAGAAGTCATTTAAAATGGCAAATTGGAAGTAGAGGTTTACAGAAAACCAACCCACACCGACCAGTATTTGATGTTTGAATCCCACCACCCTTTAGATTACAAGCTGAGTGTCATCAGAACCCTGCAACACAGAGAGAGAACATCCCACTAGCACAGAGGTGAAGGCTAAAAAAATGAAATATCTCAGAGGAGCCCTTAAAACTTTTGGATATCCGGAATGGGCCTTTGTACAAGGGGTAGAAGAAAAGAACACGAATACCAACAGTGAAGGAGGATAGCAAAACAGAGTAAAGAACATGGTCATCCCATATGTAGCAGGGGTCTTTGAGAACTACACCAACGTATGGCTCAGAGAAAATTCCTCGGGTCAGGACCTGCATCTTAAGGAAAAAGGACATTCCTTTGAAGATTGTAATGTCAACATCTTGGCAAAGGAACAGGACTGGTTCAAGAGAGGTGTCAAGGAGGCCATTTATGTGAAAATAAAGCCTGAATAGAGGTAGGGAGTTTCGATACCAACTGTCTGCCATATACAATACTGCTTTGACACCTTAAAGCACCCATTAGCCTCAATGCAATCCCACCTTGCATTCAGAAGGTCCCTAAAACTCAGCTGTTATATGCTAATTAGGACTTTCAAGGGTACTTAATTGCCAACAGATTCTTGTACAAGTCATTCTGAATTGAGAAAGCCAGTCGGATGACTAGCGAAATGTCTTCAAGAACTAAACTTTAAGTCCAGTTGATCTAACTGAATACAACAGATATAATTATATATGTAGTAAGATATGTGCTGTCATTAGTACTAATAATAGAAAACTTTCCACAATACTATTGATGTGGATTTCCCATGAGTCGGGTGTGGATTAACTGATAAATTTGCATCAATACCTATTTTGAAAAGGCCACTTTACGATTCATATTCATGCCAGCAGAAAAGTAACAATTTTAAGTAGTCATGTAAAGATACCTTAATATGAATTTGTATTAAATTCCTGTACTTGATAAACCTGGTAAAACATAAAGGGTAAATATATAATAAAAAAAAACTTTAAGGAAAGCTACAGGGTAAAATATGTTTTCCTGATTTACAGTGCAGAAACTGCTAACTATAACAATGTGTCTTTAATATTTTTAGGTGCTTTATTTCTACACAAAGATATATCTGTGAAATGTGTCTGTTCTCTAAGGGCAAGGCCAACTAGGGAGCGCACAGGAATCGCATGACACAGCAATCGCAACATTGGGCGATCCATGCGCGCTACCCTGCGCGTGCTCTGTAATCTCTTTGATGTATCCCTATCGCAGCACATGCGATGCGCACCAAAAATGGTGATTGTATGCACTGCGGAAAGGGTCGGCAGCGCACCGCAGGGCAGTGGATGTAATGGAATCATCCCCATCTTCTTCTATTGGTGTGCGCTGTGCACTGCGCTATAGCAAAACGGGCTAGTTGGGCCTAGACCTAAGGCTGAGTACACACCCTCCATTCAAATTTTATCCCAATAAAATAGTGTGTATAGGTTGGTCGGCCTTAAAAATTGGATGGTGCATTTGTGAGCGGCTGCAACAGATCTCGTTTACCTGTTCGTCCAGATGAGACGAACTGTCAGCCACAACTACTTTTGCTGGTGTGTACCCAGCCTTAAGCAGACAGATAAGACCATTCCAATATAAATGAAAAAAGATAAACAGTGGGTCATTTACTCAAATAACTAGTTTGTGTGCATTCCTAAGGAAAACTCATTGTAGAACTATAAGTTATTTTAACTTCATTCTCTGTTATTTAATGTATTGCTAAAATCGGTGCATTCCAACATATTTTGTTATGGTCAACAAAGCAAGGGAATGCAATGGTTACCATAAATGTTTTTTTCCATACTTTATTCTTTGTTTGGCATAACTGTAGCTTTTGACCTTTTTTGTATAAATGAGCTATATAGAAACTTGTTTCATAGCACAATGCCTTAGAACATTTTCCTTTTTGCTTGTGGCAGTCACATTCTTGGCTAAAAAACAGGACTCCCTAATGCATGCACTATTTCTGAAGAGCTGTATTTTCAAAAACCATTAGCTGCCAATGACAAACTTTATGGAAAGTATCATGGTGTCGATTGTTGTCTAGGATTTCTTACAAACAAATACAAGCAGATTGTGGGGGATAAAAAAATATTTATATTTTTATATAGTTATTCACCATTATTTATTTAATCATTATTCAGTAAAAACTTGAAATGAAAGTATTGCTAAAGTTTAAACTTAAGTCCCAAATGTCATTGACATAAACATCTAGAACTCTAGATAAAATTGACCGTTCCACTTGTATGGCATCCATTTATTTGTTCCTCTTTAATTTTGTACTCGGTTGATTCAGTTATGAAAGTGTGCCATGTATTCTGACCTTGTATACAACTTGCAACTACTTTTGCTTCGACCGAAAGTGATTCCGCAAATGCAATACAACACATTTAAAATAAATGTAAATCGATGTATATTTTACATTGTATCAATGTTGTAAGTTATAAATTGGTGACTGTTCTTATCCTAAAAAAGAGCAACTGTAGAATACTGTCCAATGGGAAGATGTGTTACTTGCATAGCATGTCTTCCCATAGCGGTTTAGGTCCATGAGTATTGCGAGGGGGTTGGTGGGGGGATATAACCAAATAAAGCTCATATTTAAGATACATTTACACCCTTTTTTCCCCTCACCTTTTGTTTATCTCCTAACTTGAAAGTTTTCATTTGCCTTGTTCGTTATTTTGCTGTAATTTGTAAATAGTAGATTTTGCCACTTTTCCTAGTCTTGCTTCCTAATATAGTAAGGGGTCCCACACACTGGATTTTAGTGGTAATAATTAAAATGTTAATAAAAGTGAGGCAGATTAATCGGCGATGAAGGTTTTATTCACCTTCAGCTAGTGATATGAAGGTTTCATTTACATTCAGATAGATACACTATTAACAAATGCGTTGCACAGGGCTGTGCTAAGATCAGGTTAACTTCAATATCCTCCCTCTGCAGCTTTGTACTGTTGTTTCTTTAAATGTAACTATTAAAGGGATAATATCAATCTGTGAGAGACTGAGGCATATTTAAAGCATTTTTTAGGAGATATGGGCAGATTAAAAACATTATGTAGGATACAGTGGTTAATTAAAAATGAGCCTAGACAAAACAAGACAAGGATATGCAGCAGTTCATTAAGGGCATCTGGCAACCCTAACAAATCTATATACAGAAAGTCTAGTTGGTATGTACATTAGAAACGTGATGCAGGCTGCATTGATTCAATGTAGCCATACATCATGTCATAATGAACTGCTACGTAGCCTTCTAATACCTATATTTCATAAGCATTTAGGCTCAGTCTTTTACAAGATAACTTTTATTCTGACATAGTATCTTAATCTTAGATATTGCATCCAATTTACCAATTTCTCCTAAAAAATTTTTTAAATCTGCCACAGTCTCTCACAGATTGCATTCCATCTGCATAAACTTTAAGTACGACTGGAAAAAGTGACAAAGTCTACTATTTACAAATGACCAGACAAAAATAACAAATTAAATGAAAACTTTGATGTTAGGAGAAAGACATAAGGTAAATGAAAAAAAGGGTGTACACAGAGTAACATATATATAGTATAGTATTTGAGATTGAATACAGACATACATCCACCCGGTCCAACCTACTCAGCAATGAAATAGTTGCACCAACCCTGAACCATGTATTCTGTTATACTGGGTTATGCTGGTTTGGAATACATTTTCTCACTTAATTAAATAAGACCTGGAACACACAGACCAATGTTTTGTCCTAATCAATTACCCGGCCAGATAATTTGGTCAATTTTCAGTATGAATGATCTCACACTGAAATCTTACTTCGTATACTTTCTGTTGACATTTGGTAAATTGATCAATAGATCTGTTGGGGTGGACCAAAGTTGGCTTGTGTGTACCAATAATAAGGGTCTACATTTTTGTTGGATTGGCCAGGTGTTCTATGGGGATTTACTAAACAGCTGATGGTGTTTTTTTATTTATTTTTAAAGGGTCACTATACTCACTCAAACAACTTTACATTATCTAAAGTTATGCACAGCCTCATCATAGACACTACTCTGCTTACAAATCCCTCCCCCCTTGCCTTCTTTTCTCTCCTGGTTCTTTTAATTGTTGCAGAAAGTGTGGTGACAGGCAGCCAAAGATCCTAGTAAATGGTCAGGAAAGGGGAACATATTATAATTTCTTCTTGATTTTTTATTGGAAAGATTTCAAATTTCACAATTACATTGATATAATGCAGTAGTAGCGTAAAACACAATATTAGCTATTTTTTATATTGAACTTATAAAATTTAGTTATTCTATATCTTAGAAAAACAGATTAATCAAGATAAATAAATATTTACTCCGGTGTCTGCTTGATTTTTTTAAATGATGATTTCTCTGAATCTGCGTCTCAGATTTAAAATTCCAAAAAAAGTTTTGGAGAACTGGGATCTTGCTGTATCTAAAGATACAATTTTCGAAAATTAGATTTTTTTTTTTAGAGAATAGATACCCTCTAAACAACTTTATCTAAATGGACAGTCTTACTTATCTGTAAAGAAGGCCATAAACATGAGATTGTGACTGCATGTGTACAGGCAGATTTTTTATGGTGGTAAACCATAAACAGGGTTGAACGTATCAGCTCCCTATAGTAAAGGGGGGGGGCATTACCAACCAGAGAAAATTATGCATTGGGAACGACTGACAGTGATGCTGACATTGGTAGTACATCTGCATCATTGTTGGCTGTTTTTGCCTTTCAAAACCTTGCCGATATTTGGGAAATCTTGTTATAAGTTGTGTATCGGCAATATGTATCACATGGTCTTCAATAGGCCACAAAATTTGTTATGCCCAAATATTGACTTGGTCATGCTTTATACACGTTTTTCCCCATCTTTTAGACTAAGTAACTATTCTATCTCTATCTTCTTTACTGTTACGTTGGCTATTAGAAGGATAATTTCACTGAAAGATAATAATGTTACTATATTACAAAACAAGCTTTATTGCAGTTTGTCACCATATCAACACATGCAAATAGTCAGAAGGCTCTCAGCGCAGAAAAAACAAAACAAAACAATGTTCTTATAATATGCAGTGCATGTTTAACAGTCCTTTAGTACTTTTTGTTCAAAGGGCATGTCCAGGCCAATTGCCAGACCAGGAAGTAGAGCGGCCCTCTGCTCCTGCTTTTCCTCGAAATAAGCTCAAAGCAGGGGATGGTGCCCAGTCAGTGAGAGTCCCTTCAGAGACATCTTTGAGATTTAAAAATATTGCAAAAATGGGGTTTGGGCTGTCCTCTACCACGTTTCTGAATAGTCTTAACATGAATGCAGCGATGTAAGTAATAATAGGACTGAGATCTTGTTGAAAGTGGAAGGGCATACACATTCAAATGGCCCTTTTATAGTAGGCATGTATTATGCATGCATGTAAATGTGCCAGTGATATTGGGTAGAATAAACATATTTTGTAGGGTTATTAATGTATACAAAATATATATATTGTATATTTTTTTGCAAAGTATCGAGTCCCCCTAGCAACCTTTGCTGTCAGGACCCATACAGTTTCTGGCTAAAACAGGGGGGCATATTTTTTAACCTGTGGTAACGAAAGGTCTGATACCACAGATTTAAACTGGTCAGTAACAATGCAGCCATAAAGTAATGATTCTTATCGGTACTTACATACGGTCGCTCTTTTAGAACTGGAGTTGAGAATTTTTATCCTCGGCTGTACAATACCTCTGTGGTCAGTAATGACTGCAACGGCATTATATGGGTGATACCGTTAGGTCAGTTAGGCCAGTACAATTTTGTGTGGCCTTGGAGCTTCACACCAGCAGCCGCCCAAAAAGTGAAGTTAAGAGTGGCCGGGGGGAGAAATTGCCACTCTGCCTGCTGGTCCAGTCGACCTCTGAATACAATTCAAATAAACAAGTTAACTTCAAAAGAGTATGAATGACAACGTTGTAGCCTATGTATTTATTCAGTTTTCCTTTAGCCAATTTTTTAATTTTCTCTTTAAAAATGGTTGGATTTGAAAATAAAGGAGAACTAAACAATAAATCAATACTTTTGGGAATGATAAGGCAGCTGATACTCATGGAACAGTAATTCTGCCAATTGACTGCTAATTTGGTAAACCACCCTGAAACTGACTTAACAGTCATGCAAAAATACTGATTGTACAACTTTAATTCCTAAAGGTGGCCATACACATGCGATTTGTACAGCATATATACCAACAGATCACATTGGTATCTGTCGGCACACATGCTGTGGGAACCGCATACAGCCGATAATGTCTGACGGAAATTTTCCGTCTTTCCCGACTGACCGTTGTGGCGACTACAGTCGTTCGTCGGCATTACGGTCGGTCGGGAAAGGCCCATACACATGAATGATAATGGGTGAATTCCGTCATTTCACGATGGGATTTACTCATTATCGTTCACAGGGGTGTCTCTAGGGTTTTTGCCACCTGAGCCAAACTTTTGAATGCTGCCCGTATGTACCACTAGGTGCCATAAAGTGCGCCACCGCAAAGCAGGGTTAGGTGTGTGCAGCTTCCAGGAATGGGTGTGGTTAAACATTTGGTATTTTTAAACTTCACATCACAGCTGTATTTATACAGTTCCTCAAAAAGACATTTATCCACACCATAATTCCTTTAAAAAACATTTAAAGTGAGCTCTGCCCGATGCCTCACTAATTTTTATGAGGGGTGGTGCCCTGAGCATTTTGCTCATATTGCCTCATTAGAGAGACACCCCTGATCGTTCATATGTATGGCCACCTTAACTGACAGACTACCAATCAGAATAGTCACAAAAAATATTCAAATGGGGTAATTTGTGATTTTTGCTCTTGGTCTTATGGCGGGTCATTTTATCACAAAGACTGACATCCAGTCTGCTGTTGAAGGGGACATTCTCAAAAACTTTTTTTACATCTATTGGCATAGACTATATGCCAGAATACCAAAGGGAACATTTAATATACTGGACTTTGCAATGTTGGCCAAGACAAGAACACAGGAATGTTTCTAAACATGCAGTGATTACCTACGTTTGTAATACTTTCAGAACTGTTCGCACTAGAGTAGGAGCTAACAATCTACTATTCAGAATAGCAAACCCAGTGGGCTGGGCAGATTGGATGATTGGTTTTAATGTGTTTTAAAGCTTATTGCCGTAAACATACTAATATAATGTTACTTATCAATGAAATACATTGGATCAGCTCACAATGTTACAAATATGACACCAAGCAGAGAAAGAGCAAACTCCTAGCAGAATACAAGGATTGCTGTTTTCACCTGTCTGAAACAAATAAAGACAGGAGATATGCAAATTCAATGGAAATATTATTTGTTAAGCTCTTTTATTTGCATGTACCTGAACACTTCCTGAAAATTTACAGCCAGCAAAAAACATTAATACAAACAGAAGAAGGGTGGATAAGTCAGAGGGACTTATATAAAATACACCCAGACAGACACATAATAGGTGATATTGACTATTGTTATGTAGTGACAAAACGTGTTGGTTGGTTGTAAAGGCAAAATAAACATGCTAAGGGGTTGATACCAGGATATTTTACATGCTAATCCTTCCTGAAGGAAAAGAGACTGGCATGCCGACATCATAGAAGAATTAACAGATGCTTTTTCCTCCCCCGGAGGGTACAAGCTAGATAGAAACTGAGAAGATGTGGTTTGCTATAGGTCATTGCTGCAAGCTAGTTAGGTTGGAAATTGCTGCTTGTAAAAATAAGCTTTCCCACCGTGATGAAGAGATGACACCCCAGGTGCTCTGTTGCCTGTCAAGAGATATAATCTATTTGCCAGTGGTAGATTGTTAAGTAGCAACCCAACAGCAGAGACACAATATGCTTGTGAAGGTTCTCAATTATCAAGGTCATGGTATATCTGTTGTATTCAGTTAGATCGACTGGTTTTAGTTTAGTTTAGTTCTTGAAGGTGTTTCGCTAGTCATCCGACTGGTTTTCTCAATTCAGAATGACTTGTACAAGAATCTGTTGGCAATTATGTTCCCTGGAAAATCCCAATTAGCATATCACAGCCAGGTGTTAATGACATTATGAATGCAAGGTGTGATTGCATTGTGGCTAAAGCTAGGTACACACAGTACAGATCAGTGAAAGATGACAGACAGGATCTGCAAGATCCTGTCTGTCATCTTTCAAAGATATAAATACACACAGTCCCGAGCGTTTTCTTTATGAACATCATATGGAGAATGCTCGGGACTGTGTGTTTCCATCAGGCGTGCTATACTCCTCTATAGGGAGTCTAGCCCAGCCGATGGAAATTTTTGGGCTTTCCCGAACAAGCGTTCGGCCGACCCGATCGCGTGCTTGTTCGGGAAACGAAGGTACACACAATACCGACGGTATCGGGGCTTTATCGTTACTGTGTGTATCCAGCTTAAGAGCTATATTATAAGAATGCCAGGGTAAGGTGTCAAAAAAGGCATTGTACATGGCAGACAGTTGTGCGAACCCCCCCACCTCTATTCAGGCTTGGTTTCTTTATTTTCACATAAATGGCCTCCTTGACAGCAGAGACACAAAGATGTGTCATACATTAATACATATATTAGAATTATAGACAACTGACTGACTATAGCAGTACCACGTGGCCTACAATGATTGTCTGAAAGCAGGAACTAGAGTGTTACTGGATTTTATTTGCTGCCTGTGTGCTTCTCATGTCAGTTTTTATTCCAGTAAAATTTAAATGATCCTCCACTTTCAGATGTTACTTGTCATAGTGATAATTGCACTAAGACAACTGAATGTACTAAAAATAAAAAATGTAGAGGACACTTAAGGGGTTAAGTCATTCAAGCTTCTGGCCATGGTTAGAAATGGTTAGTAGCTATTTAAACACCCGCACATTTCTAAACATAACTGCAATCTTGTGTGACAGTTGCTATGGAAACTTTTTTTCCTTTTTGTATTTCATGGAAAAACAGTGTTAAAAGCACACATTTATTTGACAGAGGAGAAACTCTAACAGAGAAGGCAGCAAAGTGTGAATCTTCTGATTTAACAGCTAGACTTTTCATTAACCTAACATCTGGTGATAAAACTGGCCACATTGCGTGTGCTTCAATACATTTTTGGACCATGTGTGATTAGCATTTTTTTGCGAATTGTGCACTTAGCTTTCGGAATATTGCACAAATCGCAGCGCAAATGGACGGTTACATGCGTGTAACAAGTTTGAACCATTTGGTACAGTGTGGCCTTAAAGAGTCCTTTTAATCCGAACAACCTACAAGTTTTTGGCATATACATGCTAAATTAAATAACGGAAAGTAATAATTGTGTTACCATAGTCTAGGCCCCTATGTCTAGTATTAATAATGGTATTAAACAAAGGAACTTTACCATAAAAGAAAAACAAAAGAGAAAATGTAACTTTCACTACAATATGGTAGGTACAATTACTGGAAAAGGGGGATGAAAGTTGCCTCAGACTAGGCATTCCAACCAATGACATGCAAAGCAAGATTACTCACATGGCAATTTAGGCTCCTGCCTAGGACCCAGGAAACTCCAGGAGATCTAGTTACAGAAGCAGCAACAGGCTGGGGCCCTTTTTTAATCTTAATCCTTTATTTTAATAATTTCTGTGAAAATGTGGTTCCTGAAGGGAATGTATTCTTATGGGTTTGCTTAGCCAACAAATAAGAGACTGAAGCAGAAGATTATATAGCATATACCTCTCTTTAGATTCATCTAAAGAAGAAAAACCACTACTGCCATGTAGGTGTCATTCTTAAATACAACACACATACTGTAGGTATAAGACTTGTGTAGCCTTTTAGTTCTACTTTAAACTAGCTCAACATGTTTTTTGTATCCTTTACCTTTACAAAAGTGAGTGCTACCATGAATCTTCTAAAAAATAATCTATCAAATGATCCCTTTATATATCACAGCAAGTCTTTGTGTTAACTGCAACAGATGTTCACCCCAATGGTAAACTTGGAAATTGAAATACTTGTCCTATATGGAAGTCCAGATGTAGGGCATTGAAATAACAGGCTCATCCTTGTATCCTATGCATTAGACCATTAGATAGCATGGAAAGTGTTTAGTCTATAGTGTGTGACTACCGAGGTCATAATGCTCTGTGTTCCCTTTAAAGCAGCCTCTTGTGTGCAGCATTTTAAGAGCTGTAGGTTTTTCTTGACACCTGTGTGAGTTATTTAGAACAGGATTGAAGTGCAATATGCTGGTTATCCAACACTTGCCCATTTTATGGTTTCATCATTAGCATATCATCTGTCTTACATTATTAAATGGTACTTCCACCCCCCAAACTAAAATTTGGTATTCTGCAGGTTTATAGCTTTCAAAGATCTCCCCAAAGGTCGGGGGAGTGGTGAGGGAACGAAGGCTGGTAAGTACATTTGGGGAGGTCTTTGAGAGCTATAAACCTCGCAAGGTTGAGATCTTTGAAAGCTATAAACTTGCAGAATATCAAATTTTAGTTTGGGGGTGGACATACACTTTAACTATATCCCCTCCATTCTAATATAAATGTATCCTGTTGTAAATGACACAAGGTGTGACTATGACTACTGCATCTGTTAAGATAAAAGTTTAAAGAATAATTATATGTTTACTGTCTCTATGCAGAGAACATTTTCTATACAGATGTCTCTACACCAATATGGAAGCCCCTGATAAGACTGCTTTATTTTTCAGTCAGCATGGCACAAAGAACAGCCTACCAGGAACAATACTAAATAGTCAGCTGATTTTACTGCTTTTCTTTTTTGCTTCCATTTTGTTCCTAGCAAAAGATTAAAAAAACAAAACAAGGATCCAATTACATTGCAAATCTTATTTAACTCTATTTCATATCTACCCAACCAATAAGATCTACCCAAATAATGGGTGGGCGCAAAAGGAAAACATATTGCTTACCCATTCCCCTTAAAGGCCATGTAACTGACCATATTCCGAAAAACAAGAGAAAAGGTTATCCCAATTTGCAATTAACACAGTTCCCACATTTATTCATTCCTGCATACTCCCTATTAATGAAATAATCTGCATCCCTTAGATTGCTAGGTGCTATAATTTTTTTTATAAAAAGAAAATCACTGGCCTACTGCCAATCAATTCATTAGTTTCTTTTTCTTTTCTAAATACGGTAGGCAACAATATTTTTCACAGCTCTTACGAACATCCAGCCCCATCCCGATCCAAATTGAGCAATCATTTTTACCACTTCTTTGTCATTTTCTACCTTTTCCCTTCGGTTAAGGATTTCAAACCAAGTTTTCTTCGTGGCTTTATATTTGTCCCTCAAGCATACTCGCATAGCTCTGCACTAGGGGGTCCCCATCACCATGACCAGAGTGTCGAAATGTGTTTGCAAAAACACTACTCTGAAATCCCAGAGAAACATCTGAGTTGTAACATGATTGACTTTCAGCATCTAGGGGGCAATATTGGCTGCAGCTTCTTTAATCTGCTTTGCACTAGAGCATGTTTAGTGTATTGGTTACACTTATGGGGCAATTTACAGAGCCGCTATTGGCTGTTTGTGTTTTAAAGCCACATTAACCAATGTACTGATGTGTCTTTTAGACATAAATCACTACGGTTGCGGTGGTGTGAAAACTGGGTCGCTCAACCGCTACAACCAATGTACCGAGCCAATAGCAAATCTTTAAGACAGAAACTTTAACGCCAGCAAATAGCTGGGTTAACCCCATTTGCAATGCCTAGAGAGCCACTATTGGCCTTAAGGAAGCAATAGAGAGCTATAGTGGCTCTCGGTACATAGTTCTATTAGACTTCCACCAAAAGAAATAGGTGGACAATGGGCCATATTTATAAACATTCGGTATTGCACATTAGCGATACCATACATTATCGGTAAATTATGACAGCGGACGTAAATGTAAGGCCGCAATCGTAAATTTATGCTGAACGCTCGTTAATTTACAAATATTCAGTCGTAGAACACCATGCGGTAGTAAACTTTTCGCAATGGTATTCTATGGGGATCGTAAATCTAAGATCACGTTTGTAGATTTATGATCGTTATCTTATATTTACCATCTTTTAATGATCGTTAAAATGGCTGTAAATTAACAATCGTTTAATCGATCGTTAAACTGCGATACCACACCTTTATAAATATGGCCTTATGAGAGCCGACCCCTAGTACCCACAGGTAAATTTCATATATCATCCAACAGTCACAGAAAAGGGACAAGTGAGACACAGCTTGTTGTATCTTTTCAAATGTGGTTAGTCTATTGGGGCAATGTTATCTTGTAACTTAAAGGGGAACTAAAGTCTCCAGACAACATTGTCCCAATAGACAGATCACATTCACAAACATACAAAAAGCTGTGTCTCACCTCTCCCTTTGCTGTGGCCATTGGGTGATTTATGAAAATAACCTGTGAGTACTAGGGGTCAGCTCCCACAATCCACCTTAGCTGGGTAAACCCCCAGCTAAGTGTCTGCGTACAGGCACATGCTCCATAAAGCTCAACAGATCAAAACAAGGAAGTTGCAGCCTTGCTTCCTTAGAAGCCGACAACCAATACATTACAGCACAGAGATCCTCCTCTCCATGACACAGAACAGGGATTTCAGTTTTTTATTTTCAAACACATTCAAGGCTCCTGTCCTAACAATGATAATCCTTTGCTTTTCATACAAAAGAAAATTAATCTGCAGTGTATTTCATAGATAGCATGGATGTAAGAAACAGAATACTTACATTTCAGCAATATATAAAAAAGTAAGTGTGGGGAATAGAACCTGCAACTTGTACATTTACCCTGTCTTGCTAAAAGCAGAAGTCTTACCTCTAGGCTAAGAGGGACACTATATAAACCATTGGTACATGTAGAATATTGTAGTAGGAACATAATGGAAACAAAAACTAAAGATACATTGGGGGAATCAAACTCATAACCTTCTGAACTGTATGTGTCTAAACCTGGCATCTTACAAGGTGAGCCACCGCCAAATAAGCTTAAAGCCTTGGAACATTTAGAAGCTTTATCTTTTGCATGGAATATAATAGGAAAAAAAAGGTTTAGCTGGGGTATTGAACTTGTGATCTTCTGAACTGTATGTGTCTAAACCTGGCGTCTTACAAGGTGAGCCACCACTGCACAAGCTGAATGTCAGGGTACAATTAGAAGCTCTATCTTTCTCATGGAATATAATAGAAACAAAAAAGCTACATCTGGGGTATTGAACTTGTGACTTTCTGAACTGTGTATCTTTTAAATCTGGTGCCTTACCTGGTGAGCCAACACTGAATAAGCAGAGAGTCCAGCTACATTTGGAAGCTTTATCTTTTGTTAGGAAAAGGATAATAAGAAAAATGGAATATGGAACCCCTGATAACTTAGAAAGCTGCTTGTTACCCTGCAGTTTATTTTCTAGCAACTCACACTGACTGGTAAATAAACTGCAGGGTAACAAGCAGCTTTAAAAGTCTTATCAGGGACTTCCATATTGGTGTGTAGACATCTGTATAGAAAACACTTTGTGCATAGAGACAGTGAATACTGGGGTCAGGGGGCGTGGTTCTTTGATGACTTCATGGGCTGTGGGTTGTACTGGCAACAACATGGAAGCCTTCTTATTTACAGAATCTATTTCTCACATATACTAAATGCAATGTACCACAGAAGAATCTTACAATGTATAGGTGTTCTGGGGAGAAAAACTTTCACATTAGGTTTTTGAAAATTTAAGTTTAGTTCTCCTTTAACTTTATTATCAATATACTGTATGTCAGTGATGGCGAACCTTTTAGAGACTGAGTGCCAAAAGTGCAACCCAAAACCTACTTATTTGTTGCAAATAATTTAACCTGAATACTGAAGTTTTAGTTAAGAAAAAACAACTCAGATAGACACAGAAAGATACAATAAATATGGCCTAAACAGTAGCACGATGTAGCACAAAACACATCAGGTGTTTCACTTGTGTATGAATAACAAAGTGATGTTTTAAACCTATTAACACTGAATTGTGTGGTTTGGTAACTACCAGATGTATTGAGACCAGTGGGAGTGTGCTCCATTTAACTGAGTTTGGTGTATTTAAGATCAATTGCCTTAGGAGATTCACTTTATTCATTTCTTAACCCTTTTCTATATGAAATTGAATATAAAATATCACATCTTAGTGTTTTGTGGAATAAAATCATCATGCACTGGCACTATAGTTTGCGTTATCTGAAACAACAATGAAAAAAATTATAATCCAGATCAATAATACTGACTACCAGTCATTAGGGTGAAATCCTCACTTCTGGTAGATTGGTTCTAACAAATAAAACCAACATGATTCCAAATGTAACATGATCCAAGAGATTAAATCTGATCTACGCTTCTGAGAAAGAAAGAGTTGAATGCATCACGACTCCTTCAAAGGCTTTCTTGATACAGTAGGTTTATAACTATTTTCCTTTAAAGGCCAAGACCCAACATTACCAGAGTTTTATCCCCATTTTAGTAAATCTTCACTGTGTAAGTGTTATAAGATATATTGTTTTAATATTCCTTCTGGAACATGCACAGATATCCTTCTGGCACTTTCCATTTCATCACGTACTAGGAACATTGCCAGCCTTGATTACACAGACGTCTTTCTGTCCAACACAGAGATTTCCTCATTACCACTTGCATTAATTAATAAAGCAACACAAAGGGGCATATTTATAAACAATCACTATTTCGCCATTCGCTATCGCAGGACATCGCAATGACAAATAGTGCTATTTTCGCCTTATTTATAAAAGGCGAAACACTGCGGGGGTGTGGCAAAAGTTTTTGCCTTATTCATTGCGTTAAGTGTGGTATCGCTGCGAAAAGAGAAATTGCTCTCTAGTGTAGTTTCAGAGCTATTTTGTTATTTTTTTTATCTAAAGCTATTTATAAATAGGTGAAAATTCGCCTTTTTGCCCCTTTTCTCCCTTTTGTTGCTTTTTTTTGCAGTTTTACCAGAATTTTCGCCAAACATCATTACTTACTGGAATGCACCATTAACATGACTATTTCTTACACAGCACTATGGTATGTTCCCATATTAATGTAGCTGGTTTGGTAATAGATGCAAGTTTGCTGAAAATAAGCATACTAAAAAATGTGCATATTAATGAAATAGAGAAAAATCGCCTTCTGAGCTTACACATCATCCTATTAAAATAGAGAAAATTCCCCTTTTGAGTTTTATACTATCAGCCTATTAAAAGGAAAAAAATTCCTTTGAGTTTTATACTATCATATCCTCTTCATAAAGTAGAAAAAATTTGCCTTTTGAGTTTTACACTATTTAGTATATCTTTGGCTGAAAAAAACACCAAATGTGTTAGGCTATTTTGTGTTAAATAACAAAGATAGGTATTCAGTGTGTATTAACCAATTTAATACTACTTTGAAAAACCACCAGGGAGTATTACCTACTTACCATCATATGTGCTGAACTTTTTCAGCATTATTAGTGCTACTTTTTGCTAGATAATTTTCGCTTTTGATGAAAATTCGCCTTTTTAATAACTTTGATGAAAGGAAAAATTGAAAAATAAAAAAATAAATATAATGCTCCTTTATAAATATGTCCCTCAGATCCCCATTTAACTTTATTGGTAAATAAAGAAAATCGGAACCTTAAAAAAACCACAATCTTAAAAAAAAAAGCGAAATCGCAGATCGTATTACAGTAAATGCTGGAAAATAGTCTAACGCCCCCTGAGTACTTATTAGTATTGAGAAACACTCCACAATGTACTGACACCTTCCATGGACCCATTGGCAGGCTAAATAAATGGCCACTTCAGACTTGGCGAATTGGTGTGGCTGAACTTAACACAAAAATACACTTTTCGCCATTTTATAAATATACTTGAGCGGTTACCGCAGCGAAAAGCGAAATAAAGCGTTAATGACCTTTCGCCACTGGTTATCACTGCTTTATAAATAGCGAAAAGTCCAAATTTGGCCAAAAGGCTGCGTTAAAGAAGGCGAAAAGTTTAACAAACCTTTATAAATATGCCTCAAAGTATGTTATACTCAGTTAAGTAAATAAAATAATGTACTTTATTTAAGAAGATTTTTTTGGCGGAGATATTAAATATTATGGTTAAACCATGTCATTTCCCCCCTTAAATTGTAGTGAAAATGGCAAATATAAATATTGCTAAAACTGTCAAATAGAAACAATATATGAGAGTTCTGAATTCAGTGAAATTCTATGTTCTAATTATTTTTTAATCTCATGAAGCGTAGTAAAGTTGGGATCTAAATATGTTACTTCTAGATTCGTCCAGTGTTAAAATTCTATTATATAATAAATGTTCACCACCTTGACTGTCCATTTCATTTAGTTAAACTCTGATTTCCTGATTTTCATTCCCATAAATCCGGTACGAGGTAATTAACAGCCACAGTGTGCAAGAGTTTTAATTATATCAATCCCGCAGGGCTTTACTAGTATCTCTAAAGAGTTACTGTGGGTGTTAGCTCTGCTTCTACAATAGTGTTTGCTTTATTTTCATTCTTATTTTTCTAATTCACTAAATCCTCATGATCCTGTCCATTAGCCTTGAGAAATAGTTCTAGCATGGTGTTATGGCTTAGATGCGTTGGCTAAAGTGTGCAATTGTGTAACATCAGACAGCTGCTACAGAAAAATTAAACAAAAATATAATGTTTGAAATAGTGTTAATGTACCAAGGAAGATACTGTGTGTAGAAAGGGAAGCATAAAGAGTTTGGTTGTTTTCTGATCATTTTTCATATAAAGTAATTTTTTTCCCAGACACGTGAATTAACACTAACTAGAACATACTTTTAAACAAGCATTAGAAGTTTTTCTAACATAATCTCTCTTCAGACAAATCTATGGATCTATAGGACAGTACACATAGTACACACAATAAACTGGTTAGTAGTCTGTCAGTCCAAAAAAATGCAGAACAGATGATTGTTTATGCAGCCTATTGAAAAGCGTGTGATAGGCTGAAATTTGTGTGACTTTCGTCTAACTTGGACCAAAAATTTGACAGAGATTAGTTAGTCTCAGCAAAGATTTCTAGCAATATCATACCATGTGTACTGGGCCTAGAAACTATTAAATGCGAAATAGCAATGAAAAATGGGCTTCTCTCAGGGCATGCATTCGCATTTTTCCCATAAGCATCTTTTGCATCCAGTACAATACAACGTCAATTCAGTTAAAGGCTATGTCCACCCTAAAAATTTTTTTTTCATATAAGCTCCCCCCTGGGCTCCCAGCCCCAACCGCTATAATTTTTTTTTTAGAAAGCCCCCCAAACTCTACTTACCTCCCCTCGATCCTCCGCCGCGCTCCCGGCCCTCTGCTTGCAAGGAAATGCAAGCAGAGGGGCGGGACCGGCAGCCGCGTCTGTGATTGGCTGAGCGGCAGCCAATCACAGGCGCGGCTGCCGGCAGCTCACTTCGCCGGAGGAGAAAAGGAGAGGTAAGTAAGAGTTTGGGGAGCTTTCTAAAAAAAAAAATATGCGTTGGGGCTGGGGGACCAGGGGGATTAATATATTAAAGGGGATTATCGCTAGGGGGAGGGATAGTAGAACGGAGGAGAGGGAGGGAGAGGGAGGGGGAGGGAGGGGGGAGAAGGGCTGCAGTACGCATGGCAAAAATCTACCTGAGGCCAGCTAGCAGGCAGTGTCCTATATGGACCTGCTAGCCTCCTGGTAGTCATTTTTTGGGACTTTGGGGGGGGACTACAGGAGAACCCTATGGAGCTGGGATGTGAGGTAAGGATTAAACTACACTACATGGTGGGGCCAGTAGTTGGGGGGATTATAGTTTTGGGGGTGGACATGCCCTTTAAAGAATAACAAATATTTTTAGACGTATTTTGTACCCAAATCTGGAAGGAATGCCCAATCTATAGGGTTAGTCACTGTATGACAAGCACACACAGATTATCCTAAGAGATTATCATAGTGAGTGAACGGACATTTTGACACAGATGTTTCTCTTTGAAAAGCATAACAAAATAACAGTAAACTGTTTGTTTTATTACTATTTTATGCACTTATAAAGAAAAAATTGTCTATTTCTCAATTTTTCATTTGTTCATTTGGCACTAGTCTAATAGTATATTTATATAAATACTGAACACTTAAGGCCCAAACACATGCCAGACTGAGTTTTCTGGATTGCGCAGCTGGAGCACTCGGTCGTTTCCCTGAGGAAGATTTTAAGAGCCTTAAGGGGGTGCAATAAAAGGTACAAAAGTTTTCCTGAACTATTATTTTGCAGCAATCAATCAGATGTTATCTGACTGCAGTAGAAAACATTCTAAATGGTTTTAATTAATTGCACAGGAAAGCCTCTAATCATTATACTACTGATGTTGTATCTAGTTTATCTGAACATTGTGTAGCACACTAAAGGTGCCCATACATCTATAAGATTTTACTTACCCGACCGAGTGCTCACGCGATGTTCCTTCGATCCTGCCGGAACCGCTTCTCCCGATCTTACACTCGACCGACATGCGATCGCAAAATGAATGCGATTTTGCGATCGCATGTCGGTTGAATGTAAGATCGGGAGAAGCGGTTCCGGCAGCATCGATGAACATCGTGTGAACGCTCGGTCGGGTAACTAAAATCTTATAGATGTATGGGCACCTTAAGGCTGGGTACACACCAGAAGACGGCTGACCGACCAATTCACGGCACTTTCGGGTGGAAATATCTGCTATTGTGGGGTGGCCGGCCGCGACCGACCTCGATCAGACATGTCGGAAAATCCTGATCAATCATGCGGTTCCGCATGGTCGATTGTTCGCAATCGATCCAGGCCGAGTCCCTCCGTGTGTACCAAGCCTAAGGCAATAATGAATTATTCTTTTAAGTAACCACAGGTTACTTATGAACCTGGACCATGGTAGCTATTTGCTATATTTTATCAAACATTTATTGGAGACATCAATAGTCATGGAAAAAGTCATCTGAGGCAACTGTTTCTTTTGGCCTACTTATTCTTATTTTTTTATTATTATTACACATTATACATGTTATACAAAGTCATACATATTACATACACAGGTAATACATAATATAAGTGAACAGAGTGAGGAGTTTCTTACAGCAATACCGTGAAACAATAGGAGAGAGGACCCTGCCCAAAGAGCTTACAGACTAGAGGATATAAAGGATACTTAGAGAAAAACATATAATACCTTCGGGGTTATTCAATAAATGTTCTTATTGTTAAAAATGGTGCTAATTTTGCCCCAACCAATTAGATGTTAGCTTTCAAATGTTAAATAAGATCTGATTGGTTGGGGCAAAGCTTTTATAGAATCTCCCTGATTGTGTTTTAATGGTAGATACACACATTTTCCTAATCTAATGCAATGCATTAATACGAGGTGGCTGTCCAAAAAAACTTTTGTGCATTTAAAACTTTATTAATTAGCATTATTTTAGAAAAATGTAATAATGATTTTAAAGTTTCATTTTAAGCTTAAGAGTTTTTTTTCTTTTAATTTAACTGCAAATTCAAAAGGGATGAATATTCTCCAGAAACTATGGCTAAGTTTGTGTAGATAATTAATAGTTAAACATAAATAGGTGCCTAAAGGGTAATATAAAGTGGTGTAGGTTATATTCAAGTAAAAAATTTGCCACACAGGAAGGAAATTCACTATTGAAGCTGAAAGGAAAGTTGGACAAGAACGACAGGTTTTAATTTATTTTTAAATAAAGTAGAAGCCTTCAAGCTTTTTGGCAAAGTATTCTAAAGTTCATACAAAAAATACATTTTTAAATAATGTTGGCGTGCTAATAAGAACTACAACATTAACTTCAATTAGGTGTCCGCAAACTAGTGTTTAAATTATATGGGTATAAATTCCCACAGGCAAGTGAAAGTGTCCAGCTGAAATGCCATTATAGTAGTTTCCAATTCTAACTATAAATTTGTGTATTTCCCTTTTAAGTCAAAAGATGTTTTTTTAAGGAAAAGATTTTATAAATAGTCAAAACGAACAACCTTGTTTACTGACAGCTGCAATTGGTGGAATCAGTGCTGCCCGCGCTGATTTAATATCACAATTACAGCTCTCAGTAAAATGCCTAACAGTTTGCGAAACTGTAACAACAACTATGTGGCTGGTGTTGAATTTGTGCAAATTTCTTCTTAAAGTCTAATAATAAATTAAGTCCAGGTGATTCCCCACATAATGCTTACATTTTGAATGCGAATAGATACCTGAAAGGGAATGTTCACACTTAAAACAAAAAACTGCTCAACTGTCAGTTACCTACCCCAACCCCAATTCATATATTACTAACTAGATATTTTAGTATTATTATCGTCCACATTCTGGCAAAGTAAACTGAACCCTCCCTAAGGGTGTGACTGCTGACATCACAACCAATGATTGGCAGCTGTTTCACCAGCTGCCTCCTTTGCACATACTTTGAACAGAGGAAGCAGGAAGATAATTTGCCAGAAATGAATTGAACTTTTTATTAAATATATGGTTACAAATGCTTTTAAAAAAAATAGCAGGTGGGGTTGTGGGCAGATTTTTTGTTTTAAAGGAGAACTATACTGTAAAAATTAACTACAGCAGATACATTTTAACTGTTTTTGAAAAAACTATATGCTATATAAACTATATACGCATTATTCCTTTAAGGTTGGTGCTTCCTTTCTCTCTGCTTCCCATGGTCCTTGGTTGGTTGGTGATAGCTTTTGAAGGTTACAAATAGACCCGTTCATATCCTCATTACATTAAGAATCACCTAAACTCAATTTTTACATTTTCCTTCTCATTTAAAGTCACACCAATGTTTAATAACTTATTGACTTTTAAAACCTGCAGTACATACATACAAGACAAATTATGCTTAAACTTCCCTTTTTTCTTGTACTTTTGGATGGTTACTTATTATTATAGAATATTATTCTGTAAGTAGCTCTGGTCTCTACAACAGCTGCAGTAAAACCTTCCTTTGGTGGTCCTAATACAGTATAAAAACTTTATATGTGCTATAAGTTATCCTTTGAAGAGTTATTTGTGTAAGAAGCACCATGCATTATTTTAGTAATTGGGAATATTAACAAAGGGGTACTGAGTGCTATTTCCATAAAGATGGTCAAAGTGTTGAAGAATTTGCTATACAGAAGTATTCATTTTAGTGCTGGATCATATATTTGGTAGAAAGAGTTTCTCCCATTAATAGTTAGTCAGGTATATGGTGATCATTAGCCTTCATTTATTGTTTGGGAAGCCTGCTCCTATTCTGCTATGGGTGCAATCTATAACTACCTTTCTGTTACATGGGATTATACTATTCTGATGCAGAACAAAATATGTTTACAAAATCCTTGCACTTATTTAGTATTTTTTTTTTTTTATTAAGCATGGGCGACCAAACAACCCCCATCTCAGCCCAGTACAATGTTCAGTACGATGGTGCTGTGGGATACAAGATTTCTCAATAAGGCCTGTGGCTTGTGGACTGAAAATGGGGACCCATGTCATTAAGCAATGAACATATTCCACAAATAATAAAATAATTCATATCAATCCCAGCTTAAAAGTGCATACAATTTAAGTATCCCATCACACATACACATTCACAATCTATGACTACTTATTAATGGGCCATACAATAAACTCTCTGGTGCATTGTTCATTAATAGGTCATATCAAAGGACTCGTGGACATCCTTTAAGGTTGGAAGAAAAGAAGTTTCATCCTCAGGTTAGGAAAGGTTTCTTTACAGTGAGAACGGTGAAACTGTGGAACTGTCTTCCAGCAGAAGTGGTAATGGCAAGTTCATTGAATACCTTGAATAGCTTGAAGGCCTGGATAAGTTTCTAAAACTAAAAAATATTGAGAATTACTGGTATTAATGCATATAGATCTGGTTGATCCAGGGATACTTTCCGATTGCCGTTTGGAGTCAGGAAGGAATATTTCCCCTTTTTAGCTGTTTTTTTTGCCTTCCTCTGGATCAACTGTTAAGGTTCGTACACACATGCAATCGCGGGTCCCGACCCACGATGCACAATGTGTACGAACGAATGTTTCGGCAAATAATCGGGCCGTGTGTAGGCACTTTGCCGGCTGAAATGGACGTTTGGTCAGGGATCGTTGCCTGACCGACCTGGCGGATATCTGAATGAACGACCGTCTCAGCCGATAAAGTGCCCACACATGGGCCAATTATCAGCCAAAATGTTTGTTCATACACATCGTGCATCACGGGTCGGGACACATGATCGCATGTGTGTACGAACCTTAAGGTAGGGTTAATAAAGGAGGGTGAAAAGTTTGGACTTGATGTCTTTATTCAACCTCAAATACTATGTTACTATCTATATGCATTTGAGAATAAAATCAATAAAAGGAGAACTTGCAAAGAGAGAGATGCAATACATTTTGTTAATCACTGAGCCTGACTATGCTACTTATAACTAATTAGTTTTATTTAGTTCTGGTAGAAATAGGACCAAAAAGAAACAGTGGCGTAACTAGGAATCACTGGGGCCCTCTTCCTGCTTCATCTACAGTAATTTTACTACCTGGTAGTAACACTGCTGACCTATTTTGCTAGTGGCCATATGACGCTTTTTTACAGAAACAAAAAGATGCAGCACTACCTTCAAATTCCCCTTGACAAGGCCTTATAACAGCAGAACATGATTTAAGGAAAAAAATATTTACAGGGTTTTTATGAGACATATCAGGGTTTGGCATATTTTATATATTGTAATATAGTATTGTTCTCCTATGATTTAGGGTAATTAGTAAGGATTATATTCTGCAAACAAGGCTTATTACTTGTAGGTACATTCACTGCAGGTTACAATGGATGTGTTACAGATCAGATCTGCAAAAGGTCATCTCTGTCTGCTTCCATTTGTGATCATACATTTTGGATGCTGGCCCAGATTTAAACAATGACGAGCTAAAATTACTCTAAAGGTGTGGTGAACTTTAAACAAATCAAATGTGTCTAGATTGCTTTGTAGATGGTTTCAATGGATCCAGTTAAAAGGCCCTTTCAGTCTCTACAGATATGGTCAGCCAAGTTTCTTTTTTTCCATTTTGAAAGAATATAAAGGACATTTTCTAGCTTGTTCTATAAGTATTCTAAGGTACAAGAATACCAGGAGAAAAAATACCTGATCTAATGCTCACAAAAGGATCATATAAGATATGTAAAGGCATACATCATATATCAGTGTTTCTATGGTGAAACTGCAATAAGTGTACCTTTAGCTAGTATTCCCTGGATTGCAAGTGAGCTCCATTGTTTCTTTTATTAACTCCTCAGGAATAGAGATGGCTTTGTTCTGTTTTCCAATTCCCAAAACTGAAAAATCTGAAAATCCAATAACTGAACTTACTTTCCATGGTTCAGAATGTATTTTTAAGGGTTACCGAATCTACAAGGTTGTTTTCAGTAACCCTTGAAAATATGATCGTATACTATTTTCGAGTTTGCAATCGTATATTTCAGGGTTATTTTCGAAGATAACCGAAAATAACCTCGTACATTCGGTAACCCTCGAAAATACATCCCAAAATCCGAACCAAGGGGTTCTCATCCGGATGCCATCTCTACTCAGAAAGGCCCGAGAGACTTCTTCTACCCTTTTTAAAGTCAGGGCTTGTTTTTTAGGACTATGTACTAAGGGCTAGGCCCCACATGTTCAGTACATGCTTGGTATTTAATGTTTGTCTGATCTGTCTCCCCATTTTCATTATTGGAAATGAAAACACATGTGATCCACAAAAAAAATGGCGATCCCATGTATTGGGAAATTCAAGCGCACTAAGGCTCACACAATGGGTCCAGGACACTGCTATTTACATATAATTGTTATAATAAATAATAAAATTATATTGGGACCTACCCCTAAAGCTATTTCAGTTTGTCCATTTTTCCAGTTTATAGGCAATGGTGTGACGTTCACCTAATTTTTATGTAATCATTAATGGATTTAATTTTTCGTAAAGCTATATAGTAGACACAACAAATTACAACCAGTTTAGTACAATAAAAGCTGTTATTATTCAGCCTCTTTCTCTAGGGATTTTGTATTTTGTTTATTTTTTTTCTCGGGGATCCTGTCACATACTTCTTATGTTTATTTATATTTTTTTACTTTAACTATATAATTTGTCCCTATATTTAGATTTGCCTGCACATCATTGTGTTATTGCAGGATGGTTTTGATCAATTATGAAAAAAATGCCTTTTTTTGATTTTTTATTTCAGAAATACAAATCACCCATTTACTGTGTTTGGTATACTGTGCTTTATACATATGTTAAGAGTGCATTACATACTATTAGCAAAGGATCTTTTTTTAAATTGTGGGAAAAGGATCTTTACCATGAGGGCAGTAAGGTTGTGAAATGCTGTCTAATAATGTTGTGACAGCATAACCTATGAATGTCTTTAAAGGAAGCTTGGAGACTTTCTTGAACAAACAGAATATCCAGGGTTATGGGTAAGTAACTGTCTACATAGGTGTATGCGGGGGAGTGGTTTGTGTGGATAAAGATGCCTGCTTTTCTGTTGGATTGGTGATGCTTGGGTTTGCATGGAAGGGTTTAACTTGATGGACTATATTTTTTCAACCTAAAATAACTATGTAACTGTGTAAATACCAAAGGATTACTTAGGTTTTTTTTTTTAAATAAATGTTTTAAGTAAAAACAACGAAATGTTGTTGAAGAGAACATACAAAAAAGCATTGATATGAAGGATTAGCCATACCATAATTCAGTAAAAATGTTGTTTGTAATGTTAAAGATAAAGGCTTTAATAAAACTAAAACCATACATGAATATTCAAGAAAAGCTTGTATCGTTAAAAATGGTGCTAATTTTGCCCCAACCAATCAGATGTTAGCTTTTAAATGGAAGCTAACATCTGAGTGGTTGGCGCAAAATTAGCACCATTTTAAATGATAAGAACCTTTATTAAATAGCCCTGATACAGTCTTATTTACCAAGAGGGACTGCACCCAAATCCCTTGCTGAAGTTAACACTTAACACTTTCTTTGGCAATGAAAAGTGTGCTTAAATTTCTTAGTTTATTTGGATTATATACATATATTTTTATTATTCTGTGTATAGAATTAAAAGTTTCAGCAGGTGTGTGTACCTGTGTCTGTGTGGCGTTAGGGATATGTTTATGCATTTATGACCATAAAAATATATTTATTTGAAGATCTAGGTATAGTTTAATGAAAATGGTGGTGGGGGTGTATCGGTGGGTAGGTATGTGTACTGGTGTCTGTGTGATGTTGCAGTTTGTTTTTGTGTAAAACTGTTTTGATGATTTAGGTGTGGTTACCATAAGAAATAGATGTGTGGGGTGGGTTAGAGGGTGTGTAGGGTTAGGGGGGGTGTTTTTGTGCCTCGGAGCATAAAACCTTTTTGATAGTTTATGTATGGTTGCCATGGAAACGTAGGCGTAGTCGGTTGAATGTGTGGGTGGTGTGTATCAGTGTGCACCTGTATCTGTGTGGGTTTGGGGGTATTTTTTGTATTCGTCACCATAAAAGAGAAATGTCTTTCCTGTGGCCCTGCTAAAAACTATCAGCATTCCCCAACAGCAGATGGCAGCAGGGAATGTTGGGAGTTGTAGTTTGCAAATATCTGGAGGACCACACAATGGACATCTCTGCTATAAAACTAAATTTCATACTTCATTCTAAATAACATATATTGTGCCTTACATACATTTTTTGTTGTGATATTTTGTATACATTTAGGACTTTTATTTGAAATTTTGTGTTTGTGTAGTTGTGTGTGTTTATGCCAAAGAGACCTAGTGTGTAGTTAATGTAGCTTCGGGCCCTGGTGCATTTTATTAATAAAGTGGGATTTGATTTGAACACATGTTTATGTTTGAGAATTGTACCTATTATTGAGGATTGCACTATAGTTACCTTTTAAGTATGTCTATCGCAGGAATGAAGAGCTCAGTAGATTTGTGTACCTGTGTCAGGTTGGCTGATAAAAAAAACTAACTTTTTTAAAGATTGATCAAAACAATGTTAATATTTTAAGTCACAGGAATGGAAGGGTAGGTCAGTAGGTGATTGTAGCTGTGTCTTTGTAGGTGTTGGGGGTATCAGTGTTTGCGTTTATGACCATAAAACTGTTTTGTTTACATGACCCTGAAGTCACACAAAAAAAGACTCAAACTTAAAATTTAATCACTTGTGCAGGCGTCTTTTGTGAAACCTGCACAGCTGGCGCAAAGATGGCGTTAAAGTTACGCAAACAATATTGAATTGGTTAGCGTGACTTTAATTCTGGAAAAGTGTGCACCGCCCCTGGATAAATGAGTCTGTAAATGTCATACTTTATTCTAAATACATAAAACATTCACTGTCCTTTACATATATTTATATTTGAGCTTTTATTGTATACATTTTATGTGGGTTTTTTTAAAATTTTTAATTGTATGTGTTGTTTGTGTAGTGGTGTGTGTGTTTGTAAGTGGGCGTGTGTTTGTGTAAGAGATACTCAGAGTTAGTGCAATCTTGGACCTAGGTGCATTTAATATAGAAAGTGACAGATTTTATTTGATCACATGACCCTGAAACCCCGGAATGTTAATGTTTGAGGATTGTACCTATTATACTCTATGGGGAAAGATGTCCTGAGATTCCACAGATTCCTTAGCTAGAAGACAGCCCATTTATCCTATATGTTCCACACATCTGAATTTTGTGTCTCTGGCTCGAAAAGTATGTGAGTACAAACAGTCCAAAAAAGTGGAAGAATGAAAGGGAATAAGAAGAAAGAAACAAAACAGTAATTTGTCTCTTCCAGCAAAATTAATTCAGCTCAAATTATAAATCAAATAAAACTATAATAAAACCTTAAGGTACTCTGAAACGTGTAGCCCTCACAACCTCTGTTGCTGGAGTATAGTATAATAAAGTCAAAATAGACTGCATGTATGTTTGTATGACTGCTCTGAAAGCTTGGAAGGTGATGAGCACTTTAAAAGAGCTCTCAATAAACGAGTAGCATCTGAAGCTGGAATGCTTTTAGGCAAAGAATTAAAGCAACAAGCTGTGGGAAACTGGAACAAATTCAGGCAATACAGACTTCACCAATTCAAACTAGAGTGCTGTTAATACAATAGTGAAAGTGCTCAACCTTACTGCTTTGAAAATCTTACTGCCATTGGGAAAGTTTTTCTAAGCGAATGAAAGTTATTCAAAGTTACTTCAGGCAGTTAGGCTAAGTAATCATGTAAGCAGGGACTCGGTGTGTAGTGCCCCCCGCCATTGAACTGTCCATAAAAAGAGAAAATATGTGCATAAAATATGTGAGTTTTTTGTTTGGTTATAGTGACAAAACTGTTTTGATGCAATTTCTTTATGGTGACCATACTATCACAGGTATGCTGACTGATTACATTGGGGATCACCTGGGCCAATCCCATCACCTCTCTCTACTCATCTCTACTGAAGCCTGAGCAAAATAAGTACTCTTTAAAGTAATGAGACCCAACGCTGACCAACAGAAATTATCCACTTGTCCCAACCGCCCGTGATGCTACAGATGATTACAGAGGTTTTCAGACCCCACACCTTGCCAATATTAGGTTAGTCACTTTGAACCTGACAGGTTTGTATAATATAAGCCATGTGTATAGCAGGCTTTTCTTAAAGGGTAAGTACACTGGGAAATTAGTTGGTTTTTTTTAAAGGGCATGTCCACCCCTTTTTGTAAGTTTTTCTGTAGTGTAGGGCTCCCTACACTACAGTCCATATAGGACCCTCCCTCTCTCTCCCTCTCCCACCCGTTTTGCTCTCCCTCCCCCTAGCATAAAACCCATTTTTTTGCCTCTCTCCTCCAACGTTCTGTCACGGCCCTCTGCTTGCATGAAACTGCAAGCAGGGGGCCAGACCGGCAGCCACGTCTGTGATTGGCTGACAGGCAGTCAAACACGGACGTGGCTTCCGGCTATCCAGAACGTCGGAGGAGAGAGCTAATATAAGTAGTGTTCGGGGAGTTTCTGCAAATATTACTATAGCGGTTGGGGTTGGGAGCCCTACACTACAGAAAATGGGTTTTATGCTAGGGGGATGGAGAGCAAAACGGGTGGGAGAGGGAGAGAGAGGGAGGGGGGAATGGCTGCAGTGCGCATGACATTTTTCTCCCGGAGGGGAGACAGGAGGCAGCGTCCTATATGGACTCTGCCAGGCTCCTGCTGGTCAGTTTCTGGGGCTTTGGAGGGACATTACAAGAGAACCATTTGGAGCAGGGATGTAAGGTAAGGATTTTTCTACACTACACAGTGTCGGTTAAATTAGCGTTTTGGGGGTGGACATGCCCTTCAAACTGCCCATTCATTTGATCTGTCCCCTATTTGTTTGGCTATATAATCTGAAACAACTTAGATTTTAGTTTTGCTGTAACAGGAATGATGACAGTTGGTATGTGTGAATTGCATGATGGGAAATTTCCTCTTCCAGTGGTGCCTCATAATGATTACTGAGTGATTTATTGGCGGCACACACTATTTCAGAGGTGTAATGCTATTTGCATGTTAATGCACTGCTCTAGTGTGCATGGCTTTTCTGATGAAATGGATGCTCCTGGTTTGCCTATTTAAACCCCCTAATGCCCTCTTATGCTTTATCTTTTTATCTGATTGCCATTGCCGACCCTGGTTTACCTACTAGACCTCTAATTCTTTGCTGTCTGTCCTGACCTGTTGCCTGGTTTTTCGACTTCAAACTTAGCTGCCCGCCTCAACCTCAGTCTGACCTTGCATCAGTTGCCTGACTATGACCTGTGTACTTACATTCAATGACCCCTGCTCTTTCCCTTCCAGCACCTTCCTTTACTGGGCCAGTTACTTTCCCTCAGGACTGCAACCTGGTGTCTGCATCCCCACCATTAAGAGCTGTGGTGAAGACTGCCAGGTACTTAAAGTCCGCACCTGGGGGGGTTGTGAAGGTTCTTGTTCATCCAGGTCATGGTATATCTGTTGTATTCAGTTAAATCAACTGGACTTTGAGAACTTTTAGTTCTTGGCAGACTGCAGAAACCACCTGCGCTTCAAACTCAGATGCCGACAACACCATGCATTTCCACGTATATATGGACTCCAAAAGATACACAAGGAAGGTGCTCCACTAAGACCTATAGTCAGCAGAATCATCCTTGTAACATACAAGGTGGTGAAATACCTACCCAATATCCTAAGGCCCTTGGTTGGAATTTCTAAGTGTGACATCAATAACTGTGACATATTTCACTAACAAGATTCAAGATGTAGTAATCAGTGCAGAAGAAACTATGGTATTCTATGATCTGACATCTCTCTTGAGCTATATATCCTCCATGGAGGTTGTTAAAATTGTGAGAAAACCGCTGTGCCAAAACAACAACCTTGCCAGCAGAACAGATTTTAACCCAGAACAGGTGTGTTATACCACATATTTGAAATATAAGAATAAGTTCTACAAGCAAAAACATGGATGTGCCGAGGGATCTCCTGTTTCACCCATCATGGCAAACCTTTACATGGAGGAAGTGGAAACAGACAGGGGGATGCACTGAGTGTCGCTATTGGCAACCCGGTACAAACAGCCCAGCGATGTTATATGCCGATAGTGGTGCTTGGACATCGCTACCTGGCACTGTTCTATTTCGGCACTTTCAACGCCAGCTATTAGCTGGCGTTGAAAGTGCAGCAATAAAATGCTGATTTCGGCATATAGCATCGCATGCGGCGGCTGCACTGGTAACTTTCACGCACCAAGCCGCAAGGAATATAACATCGGTTAGCGTGACTTAAACTCCAAGTCAGGAGCGATGCACCCATTGGTGCATCGCCCTGAGAGGCTCTTAATATCTTCAAGAGCATTGCATCCAGCCACTGATTCAGATATGTGGATGACACCTGGGTTAAAATCCACCAGAAGGAAGTACAAACCTTCACAGAATGCATAAATGCTGTGGACCAAAACATCAAATTTACACAGGATAAGTGTAATAAATCACATACCAAGGTCCGGATTAGGAGCGCTCACCAACGGCGTCTGTGTTGCATCCGTGCTGTGCTGTATTCCAGCGTGCAGGTCCTCTCTCCCAAAATGAGACTTCAGCAAAATCTCACAATACTTAAAACGAGAGACAGACACCAGGGTGCGGACCGCTCCGAAACTAGGAATCAGCCGTTTACACAGGAAGAGGTACGAGACACACTAGCATTCTTGGACTACTTGTTAGAAGTCAGGCAGAATGGAAAACTGGAAGTAGAGGTTTACCAAAAAACAAATCACACAGATCAGTACTTGATGTTTGACTCCCACCACCCTTTACATCATAAACTGGGTGTCATCAGAACCCTGCAACACAGAGC
Organism: Hymenochirus boettgeri; assembly: GCA_019447015.1. Taxonomy (NCBI): domain Eukaryota; kingdom Metazoa; phylum Chordata; class Amphibia; order Anura; family Pipidae; genus Hymenochirus; species Hymenochirus boettgeri. The sequence goes on along the minus strand of CM033470.1, from coordinate 210,749,338 downwards.
TGAGAACATCCCCACTAGAACAGAGATGAAGGCTAAAGAAATTAAACATTTGGAGCCCTCAAAACATGTGAATTTTTCGGACTGGGCTTTGTCAGAAGGGGAAGAAGGAAAGAAAAGTACACAAATACCACCAGTGAATGGGTAACAGCAACACAGGAGAAAAAACATGGTCATCCCATATGTATATGTGGCAGGGTTCTGTGAGAATTAAAGAAAGAATTTTCCATAAACACCGTATCCCTGTCTGCTTGAAACCAAACTGCACACTGAGGCAGCAACTGGTGTATCCAAAAGATTTAATACCGAAACACAGGATGAACGACATCATATACGCAGTGCAGTTAAGAGTGTTTTGATTTGTATGTGGGGAGACCAAACAGAAAAGAGCAAATTCTTCGGGTTAGGACTCAGCCGTGTACCTGCATTTTAAGGAAAAAGGACACACCTTTGAAAATTGTAATGTCAACATCTTGGCAAAGGAACAGGATTGCTTCAAGAAAGGTGCTAAGGAGGCCATTTATGTCAAAATAAACAAAGCCTGAAAAGAGGTGTGTTGGGGGGGGGTTTACAACACCATTTGTCGGTCATGTACAATGCTGTTTTGATGTCTTGCCCTGGAAAGTTTTGATAACACCACAATCAGGGTTGTTAGGCATCCATATTTAAACAGGATTGCCCTTACTGCAGGGACAAAATCCCGATTTCCGCAGTTGGGGGCAGCATAGATCTGCCAACCCTGGCCACAATGCAATCAACACTTTTCATTCAGGAGATTGTGTGTATAACGTTTTTGAAAAACAAGTAAACTAAAAAGTACTTGGGACAGGGATATAGGACTGGCAATTCCTACCTCCCAATATTGTTTTTGTGACAAGCACCAGCCCAAAGAAAACTGATTCTGCCAGTCTTCCTCATGGCTTCAGCACTATCTTTAATACAGGACTAACCTGACAATTGAAAACTGTTAGTGCTGTAGCTCCTCAACGAAATAATATTGTGAGGTAGGAATAATCAATCCTACCTCCCGGCCCTAGGTACTTTCCATTTCTAATTAGTTAATTAATTTGGCTTGAAAAAGCCAAATTACTGTTCTTTCTATTTCTTCTTCTCCTTCTTCTTTTTCTTCTTCCGTTTTATTCTTCCGCTTTTTTGGACCATATCTCCTCCCACAGTTTTTGAGCTAGCGACATGAAATTCGGTACAGACATGCGGGGCATATAGGAGAAGTGTGCTATCTTCTAGCTAAGGAATCCACGGAAGCGTTACGGCGTTATCGACGAATTTCCGGACATTTTGTCCCATAGACTATAATGGTAACAATCCTCAAATGTGGATATTTCAAAACAGTTTTTTTCATGGTCATAAATACAAATGGTGATACCCCCAACCCCCCACACAGACCCAGGTACACCCACCTACTGACCTACCTTTCCATTCCCATGGAAGCCATATTTAAAGGGTAACTAAAGTCAAAAAAACTAATTTAGATTTATCCTCAATAAAAGATAGTTTTATGGTTATAAACACAAAAAAGACATACCCCATAACCAGACCCAGGTACACACACCTACTAATCTACTTATCCATTACTGTGGCAGCCATACTTAAAGGGTAACTAAAGTAAAAAAAAAACTAATTTAGATTTATCCTCAATAAAAGATAGTTTTATGGTTGTAAACACAAAAAAGACATACCCCCTCAACCAGACCCAGGTACACACACCTACTAATCTACTAATTCATTATGGTGGTAGCCATACTTCAAGGGTAACTTAAGTCAAAAAAACTAATTTAGATTTATCCTCAATAAAATATAGTTTTATAGTTGTAAACACAAAAAAAACATACCCCCCTCAACCAGACCCAGGTACACACACCTACTGGTACACTTTACTTTACAGGTACACTTTACTTATCCATTACTGTGGCAGCCATACTTAAAGGGTAACTAAAGTCAAAAAACTTTATTTTGATTAATAATAAAAAAGGTTTGTTTTTTTAACCCCCATGTGGCACAGTTACATACACCTACTGACCTACCCCTCCATTACTGTTGCAGTCATACCTAAAGGGTAACTAAAGTCAAAAAAACTAATTTTGACCAATCATCAAAAAAGTTTGTTTTTTTAACCCCCAAGCAGACACAGGTACACACACCTACTGATCTACTTACTCCATTACTGTGGCAGCCATACCTAAAGGGTAACTAAAGTAAAAAAAAAAATTGACCAATCATCAAAAAAGTTTGTTTTTTTAACCCCCAACCCGACACTGGTACACACACCTACTGATCTACTTATCCATTACTGTGGCAGCCATACTTAAAGGGTAACTAAAGTCAAAAAACACATTTTGACCAATCATGAAAAAGATACAGAGAGATTCAATAAAAGTTCATTGAAATTGGTGCTAATTTTGCCCTAACCAATCAGATGTTAGCTTTCTGATTGATTGGATCAAAATTAGCATCACTTTGGGCTGGGTACACACAAAAGTTTTTTTTGTCCCAAACAAGCGTTCACTACAAACTCATCATTCCCATTATTGAGTTTTAAAATCTGCAGCAAACACACATATTCCCTTTCAAAATGCAGCCCTTCAAACCAAATTCAAAGTTTATACTTAAACTTTCCCTTTCTAGTTTTTATATAGTTATCCTTTAACACCTTGCTGTTATATGCTTATTTGGACCTTCCAGGGTATTTATTGCCAACAGATTCTTGCTGTGATCCTCTATATACCAACCTTTACACTTGTAAAAGTCATTCAAGTCCAGTTGAGATAATTAATACAACAATTTTGCCACATAATTGCCACAGATTCTTGTACAAGTCATTCTGAATTGAGAAAGCCAGTCGGATGACTAGCGAAACGTCTTCAAGAACTAAACTTCAAGTCCAGTTGATCTAATTGAATACAACAGATATATTCTCTTTATATTTTTGAATAATGCTCACCTTTTTTTTGTAAAGTTTTTAGTATGTATGTATGTATATTATTTCATATATAGCGCTACATATTCCGCAGCGCTTTACAATTATTTATTCAATTCACATCAGGCCCTGCCCCGAAGAGCTTACAATCTAATCACTTTTTATGTACACATACAACCTATCAGTATGTCTTTATGATTGTGGGGGAAAACGGAGTGCCTGGAGAAAACCACACAAGCACGAGGAGAACATACAAAATCCTTGCAGATGTGTCCAAGGGTGGAAGCGAACTCAGGACTCAGTGCTGCAAGGCATCAGTGCTTCTTTTACTAAAGTAAAAGATATCCCATGACCATATAAAACTATGAGGTAAAGGTATCAAAATATCTCAAAATGTAAACATTTGTCCATACTTTGCTACAGGTGTAAATCTCATATATATAATAGAAACAATATTGTCATTTACTGTAAGTATCTCTTAGTATCTGTCTGCAGTCCAGTTAAAGGGCGTGTCCTGTGACCGTGTCTTGTAAGTATCTTCAGATACATCTTTGGGAAGGTAAGTAAAATGAAAAGGGGTATGGGAGGTGTTAAACCTATAGATAAAATTTAGTTTTATAACTTGAACAAAAATTTTACTTTTAAGAGAGAACCCCCCAAAAACCTTGCAGCTCTGAAGTCCTGAGTTTGATTCCACCCTTGGACCCATCTGCAAGGAGTTTGTATGTTCTCCCCGTGCTTGCGTGGGTTTCCTCCAGGCACTCCGGTTTCCCTCACAATCATAAAGACATGCTGATATGTTGTATGTGTCAAATAAATGTGCTTCAAGGGAAGGGCCTGATGTGAATGTATACATGTAATTGTAAAGCACTACGAAAGTGCTTTGACTGACGGCCGTTGCCAGGAAGTAGAATGGAGTAGCGGCTGTGGATCGTGGACTTACAAGTGTAAGAATGAAGTCTCCATTTGTGCAACTATGTGGCCTCTTTCAATGTCTATATTATCAGCTTTACACCTGTCCCCTAACAACTTACTGGTCACGTCTGCATCTTTGCTCCCATTGTTTTAAAGGATATCTCTGCTGCAAAAAAAAAATGTTGCTATTCAGTTTTATTGAAGAACGGGAGGTAAAGAAGCTTTGTCTTACCTCCCGTTCTTCCATAAAACCTGCAGGAGCCAGGAGAGAATGTAAGGTACCTCCCAATCGCTCGCCCTCTGTCCCGACTGACTTTGTCTTCTATTGCGCATCCACATAGAGTGCTAAGTCTGTCGGAACCTGTCTGACTACGTGGCAGAGGAGCAAGCAATTTTTTTAGCAGTAGATATACCCTTTAATCCCCTTTTAGCTGGGGCCTATAACACCCCCCACAAAAACTGCCTATGAATATAGAGTCTCTTTAAAGGGCATGTCCATTTCAAAAATATACCTTTGACATAATGTTATTTATGGTTGTCCAACCCCAACTGCTATAATAAAACTAAAAAAAAAAAAACTTTCAGATATCTACTTACAGCCCCTTCGCTCCCACGAGTCTCCTCTACCCTCTCTGCTAACAGGAAACAGCAGAGAGGAGCCTGACCGGCAACCACGTCTGTGATTGGCTGCCGGTCAACCAATCACAGACGCGGCTGCCAGCTTAAAAGTCGCGGGAGTGAAGGGGCTGTAAGTAGATATCTGAAAGGTTTTCCTTAGTTTTATTATAGCGGTTGGGGGTGGGCAACCCTTAAAGGACAACTCCATCCTCATAAGAACATATTTTAAAAAGCATGGCTTTTTAAAAATATGTTGATATATCATACTTTGTCATATGAATTCATTACTGTATGCCTGCTATGCTTTTGAATGCCTCATGGAGACTAAGCAATTTAGAAACCTGTACTGAGCCTGTACTGAGCCTAGGCATGTTCAGAAGAGGCAGATAGGGGATTAACATTCAGTCATTGGCTGTGATGTCAACTGTCAAATCCATAACTGACAGTTACTAACTGAAGAACCAGGAAGCAGAAACAGTGGAAACAGGACATTGTGGAGGATTTCAGGTTAGACTTATATATTTCAGATTTCAAACTATTACTGTTTAGGGTTTTGGGGGTGATTTACCTGTATGTAAGTTTTCATTTTGGGGCTGGACTTTAAGAACATTATGGCAAAAACCTGCCACGCTAGGAAGAAGTGCAGGCAAATGGATCTGGAGGGAGGGGCCCTTGCAAATGACAGCATCCCTCCTGGAGACATCACAGAAAGCAGAGACCATTGGACAGGAAGACAGCCACTACTCTTCAGTTTCCTGGACTTTGGACATGGACTGCAGGAAACCATAAGGAGCAGGAATGTAAGGTAAGGATTTTTAATACTGTACATAGGGGCCAGCACTTGTGGAAATGTTAGATTTGGGGGTTGATATGCCCTTTACTCTGCAGCAAAGAATGTTACCATTTTAGTAGTCCTAGTTCTAGTTACGCCACTGACTATATCATGTTTCTTAAAGTTACAACATCTTAAAAAGGGTATTATTACTTTTGGCATCTCTCTCATTTCATTTGATTGAGGGATTTCAAACTTGCGGTCCTGATGCTAGACAACTCCCAGCACTGCCTAGCACAAGTTGAAGTTTACAGACAACTCCCAGCATTGCCTAGCACAAGTTGAAGTTTACAAACACCTGGAGGGCCACAAGTTTGACTTCAATTACAATAACATGAATAGGTCAAATGGTAAACAATATGGATTGTTACCAAGAGTTCCATAGGGTGTGCACAGCTGATTTTCCTTGCCAGAACTGCACAACTGTCAGGGTGTTATCTCATCTCTGCTAGAATGATATTTATTTTACTTTTAACACTTTCCCTGCCAGTTTTCAGGCTTTTGCAGTTTGGAAGAAGCAGCAGGGATGTTTGCAGCTTAGCAGCCCCAGAATAAGAGGAAGTGGAGCTGCAAAGGGAGGGGCGCGCAGTTAGATCTGTTCACGCTGTGAAAATATTTTCCACCCCAAACACCGGGGGGCGGGGCTTGGACGAAATCTCTCCAAATATGCTAATGTGAAGGTGTGCGGAGCCAATCAAAAAAGAACTGAAAGGTTTCAGAAGTCGCGTTCAGCCAATGGGAGACATCAGGTAGCTGCAGCGCAGGAAGACTGAAGGAACTGGGCGCCTTTCACTATTGGGCTTCCCCTGGAGGGCAGAACCAACCCGCTTCAAGTATTCCCTGTGGCCTGAGTCGCTGACCGAAAACTTTCCAGCCCTGACTGTGGTCCTCACTTTGGCATGAGCAGCACGGGAGGAGGAGGCGGTGAGGAGGAGGGCAGTGCTAGGGAGTGCGGGGGCGGGGGAAATATCTCACCTTCGCTATAGGAAGACAAGGTGCAGCGAGCGAGACGCTTTCTGTTAGCAGGCAGGAGATCAGGGCGGTGAGCGAATCCGCTAAAACCGCGCACTCAGGGAGGGAGACCCCGGACCTCTACTAGAGAGAAGAGTGAAGGGCGCTAAACATGGACAGTGCTCACGCTAAGACTGTCACGGAGGTGCTACGGCACTTTGAAGTGAATGAGAGCTGCGGACTGAGCGGTGAGCAGGTCCGAAGAAGCCGAGAGAAGTACGGACCGAACGGTAGGTGTCCATGGATGGAACCCTTGGCACGAAAGCGGAGTTCGGCGCTGTTATTAAGTGTTTATGTCCCTATGTAGAACATGGGGTTGGGGGTTCGCTTTGTTCACCTTTAGCACTTGGTTGTGCCAATCCTTAAATAGCACGGTCCCATCTAAATGGTTGTAGATTAGCCACACACCTACCGATATGACTATCCGATGGTAATGTATGGAGATCTGTTATACTCTATTATCGGCCATTTGAGGCTTCCTTATTGCACAGCTGTGACAGTGGCAAGACTGCATAAAATCGTACATTAAGATTGTATGGTTGTGTGTGCAGCCAACTTCAAACAGGAAGAAGGAACCGACCATGTTGTCACTGTCTGGTCTCCTGGATGGTTTGACTTTATAACAGGGATGTACCATTCAGCCAACTATCCAGCAGCTGTCAACTTTTATTGACCACAAAAAGCATTACATGTAGGGTGGGGGGATTGAAGCACAGCACTAGCCTGGTGGGCTGCAGGTAGTGGATTCACTTGAAATGAAATTTACTGTTACTTAGATACACTGGAAACCAGCCAAGAGCTAGTAAGTTTGTAAATATTCCAGCCAGGGAATGCTGGAACTTGTAGTTTTCAAGCATCTATAGGGCTGCAAGTTTAAAATCCCTGATATATAGTTCCCCAAGGAAAAGCTTCTTGTTTATCATTAGTTCACAGATAACAAAATGCCATGGTGTGGGTTTTCTTGTGCTTTTGCAATTTATAATCTTTCAAAATATTGTAGGTGTGTTAACATACAGAAATGTGCTGCATAGAAAACACACCACCTCTTAAAGCATTAGTGTGATCACTTTAATTGTATTTAAATAGAAAAAAACGGCATTTTGTTTCTAAAGTGTTTGCACTTAGAGAATGAACGATTTAGAGCTTCTGGTAGAATACAAGTTTTTCCTGATTCTACAGTCTCTCTTGTTGTCAGATGTACAAGTGAGCCTATTGACACTTTTTTTTGCTTTTGATCAAACCCAATAAACATGGTTATGCCTCTTTTTGTGAAGGCTTCCTGCCTTGTCTTATTTTCAGTTACAGTATAGCAAAACAGGATGTCTTATTTAAATGTAAGATTGAATCATATAGGGGAGTAAACCATTGTGGTGTTATTAGGCCACATAGAGATTTGTACATTTTGTTGGTGAAAATAATAACCCTGCTACCAATATTTATAATTGTATTTTTAATAATATTCTCTGTGGACTGTTGGAAGTAGACTTTATTACAGGATCTGTAAGATCCTGAATATACTCTAATCTACTATTCTGATTGTATAAATGAGATTTTAAACTATAATTCTTGAGAACACAACACAATGTTAGCCATTATGGAAAGAAGGAAGATGGATAATGCTTATAAATTACTTTTTTAAACTTAACTTTCTAACAATGTCATAAGTTACAAACTTCCTTTGTCAGGTTATATGAGAAAATTTGTGATCTTGAGACGGCCATACACAAATTGATTTTTCTTTTAATTATTATTATGGATTTATATAGCGCCAACATCTTCCATGGAGCTTTACAATTACATAGTCATACATTACATACAGGATAATACATGTTATACAAAGTCATACATATTACATACACAGGTAATACAAAATATGAGTAAACAGAGTGATGAGTTTCTTACAGCAATACCATGATACAATAGGAGGGAGGACCCTGTCCAAAGAGCTTAGAGTCTAGAGGATATGGGGTGAGACATAAGGTTGCAGGAGTCGGTAGGCTGTAAAAGATTGGCAGTGGAGTGTGAAAGGCGGGTTGGATCATATTGGGTAGTAAGATGGGTAATGTTTAGGCCAGGTTATATGCTTGAGGTGAGTTTTAAGGTTACGTTTTTAAGGGATGGTGAATGACGGACAGACGGAGGAAGGGAGTTCCAGAGCAGAGGGGCAGCACAAGCATAGTCCTGAATATGGGCATGGGAAGAAGTGACAAGGGTGGATAAGAGGAGGAGATCGTTTGCGGAGCGGACGTTGCATCTGGGACGATATCGGTGGATCAGCTCTGTGATATATGAAGGGGCTGTGTTGGATAGTGCTTTATAGGATAGGGTAAGCAGCTTGAACCAGATCCTTTGCGTGATGGGCAGCCAGTGGAGTGCCTGACAGAGAGGAGGGGCATTAGAGGAGCGAGAAGAGAAATGAATGAGTCGGCAGCAGAGTTGTCAAGCCGGGATTTGAGTAGGGCATGGACTAGGATTTTTGTAGCTTCGTTTGAGAGGAAGGGTCGGATGCGGGAGATGTTGTTGAGTTGCAGCCGACGGGAGTTGGCAAGCGAATTGACATGGGGTTTGAAAGAAAGATTGGAATCTAGCGTTATTCCCAGGCAGCGGACATGAGGAGATGGAGATATAGGTGTGTTGTTAATATTAATATTAAGACTAGGGAGGGGAACAGATCGTGAGGGTGGGAAAAGGACAAGTTCAGCCTTGTCCATGTTGAGTTTGAGTAAGCGGGAGGACGTAAAGGCAGAGATGGCATTAAGGCAGACCTGGGATATCAGTGTATGGAGATCAGGGGCAAAGATGTAAATTTGGGTGTCATCCGCATACAGGTGATACTGGAATCCAAATGAACTAATGAGTTGTCCAAGGCCATAGGTGTAGATGTAGAAAAGAAGAGGACCGAGTACTGCGCCTTGGGGGACCCCCACAGGGAGGGGGTGAGGGGTGGAGTTTATTTCAGAGTGGAAAACACTAAAGGTCCTACCAAAGAAATAGGAGGATAGCCAAGAAAATGCAGTGTCCTGGATACCCAAGGAGGCCAGGATCTGAAGTAGAGGGTGTTCGAAAGTATCAAAAGCAGAGGACAGATCAAATAGAATGAGCAAAGAGTAGGGACCTTTATATTTAGCACTAAGTAGATCGTTGGTCACTTTAGTGAGGCAGTTTCCGTGGAGTGGTTAGGGTGGAAGCCTGACTGGAGGTGGTCAAAGAGAGAGTTAGCAGACAGGTGACTGACCAGATCTGCATAGACATGTCTTTCCAGTAGTTTGGAAGCAAATTGTAGAAGGGAGACAGGCCGGTAGCTGGAAAGAGCGGCCGGGTCGAGGGAGGGTTTCAGAGCAGGAAGCAGGAAGTGCAGGGAACCTAGTGATGCTGCTGCCATATCACACACAAAAATGTAAATATCTTTAAAACTAAAAAAAATAAACAATGGAAATAAATTGCAAAAACTCAGGAGAGCAATTCCTATCAATTTACCTAAAGTCATTTTTGGACCACAGTTCCTCTTTAAATGAGGAGGGCAAAATACCAGTGGATTGGGACAAGTTAAAGAGAGAGTTTAGGGCTGGTATGAAGGAAGAGGAGAGGGGGGGAATAAGATGAGAGGGAATGGGGTCAAGGGGGCAGGTGGTGAGACGTGTCCTGGATAGGAGAGATAAAAGTCCCTGTTGTGTAACAGTGGTGAAGCTCGTTAGGGTGCAATTAAAGGGATTAACCAATGAAGGGAGGTTAGCCGGTGCAGTGGTAGGAGTTGGAAGCTGTATGGAGGAGGTAGGGTGTATAGGAAAACCATTTCGGATATTTTTTTCCTGTGAAATATGAGGCTATTTCATCAGCTGATAAACAGGGCGTAGGTGGAGGAGGAGGCTAACAGAGCAGGGAGTTGAATACTTTAAAGAGCTGTTTCTGGGTAATGGGACTGTGTGGATATGAGTGAAGAGAAGTAGTTTTGTTTGGCTAAGGATAAAGCACTTTCAATTAATAGACTCCTGATCAATTTTTGATCAATGTATTAAATGAAAGGTATGGTGTAAAGAATTGTAATTGATTGCACTGGCAAGTGATGCATCATGAGCAGATTTCTATCTGAAATCTGTTGAAGATCAATGATGCAAGGTGGTACCTCGATTGCTAATTCCTAATAATTTTTTAATTTGGAAAGTATTCATCATCTGTGACATTGGCATGCCTGTTGATCCATGCATAGCCAGCTGCAAGAGGATATAATGTTAATACAATGCGCTACTTACATTATTAAGGGGATTTCATTTTGTTAAAGGGCATGTACAAGTATGCACACATTTTCCTCCCTTTAAGTAACCCTGAACTGCTCCACTGTTAGAATCAAAAGCATAGACTTTAGACTAAATGTCGAGGAACGCACACACTTTAGTATTTTTTAAACTTAATTGTGACGTATGTGCACAGTGTTTTGGGGTTTCTCCCTCAGGTGCATAAAAAACATGCTATGAGCTGGTTTAGATCATATGTTTTTTATGCACCTGAGGGAGGGGAAACCCCAAAACATTGTGCACATACAATGTCACAATAAAGTTTTAAAAGATACTAAAGTAGCCTTGTGTAGCCTAGTCCTTAGAAGTGTAATGCAAGCTGCATTGATTTCAGTTTAGCCATACAGCATGTATGGAAATTTGCTGAGGCTGTGGCCCCACTTAAGTGCAAGGGAGGACGCACGGTCGCAATAATGCTCGATTGTGGTTGATTCTGCAATCCAAAATGCGCTAGTGGAAGCTACCCTAGGTGTTTGAATCTTAAAGGGAAAGGTGGCAACCCGAGTAGAATTGAGCTGACCACTTTACAAGGTACACTTATAAAAACAAAACAGCTCAGAGCTGCAGGTGCAGCATATTGACGTGAACATGGTCTTAGCACAGCTCTGTGCAATGCATTTTAAAGGGTAATGTTGGAGCCTGGTAGTAATTTTGGAAGCAGTGTAAAGGCAAAGGCCACCTTTGCCTTTAAGACCCAAACACGTATTATACATGTATAATACATGTTGCAGTGCCAAGTACCATTGCATTAAAAACAAACTGTATCAGCCTGCATCATGCTTCTAAAGAAAATACTAACAACCTTTTTTTGTGTACATATTATCAGACCTGTGTCAAAAGTTCTTATGCTAAAATCTGATTGGTTGAGGCAAAATTTGCACCATTTTAAATAAGAACTTTTAATACATAGGCCTCTATATATATATATATATATATATATATATATATATATATATATATATATATTTTTTTTTTTTTCTTTTTTTTTTCTGCTGCATTAATTTTATAGAACATGTTTGCGTTCCCTCTAACAGTGCCCCTTTAATTGGCATTCCCTCCAATAACTCCTATTAATATGTACATGTATATAAACAACATGGTGATGAGCTGCAAGTGGCATACCCTCCAACATTCCCCTTTAATACATACACTTATAGAGCATGGTGCAGTGCTGCAGGTGGAGGATAATATAATGACCCTGATCTTAGCACAGCTCTGTGCAATGCATTTCTCTGTGTAATGCATTTCTTAGCTTGTTGTTTTTATACAGACAGCTGAATCAAAAAACTCTTCCTACCCTCCAACATTTCATTTAATAAGGTACACTGATGAGAAATGCATTGCACAGAGCTGAGCTAAGATCAGGTTCACTTCTCTATCCTCCCCCTACAGTTCTGCATTATGTTGTTTCTATAAAAACACACTCTTCCTACCCTCCAACATTCCCTTTAATAAGGTACACTGATGAGAAATGCATTGCAAAGAGCTGGTGCTAAGTTCAGGTTCACTTCACTATCCTCCCCCCTACAGTTCTGCACCATGTGGTTCCTATAAAAACACTCTTCCTACCCTCCAACATTCCCCTTTAAGAAGCTACACTTTCCACTAATATTGCTGCAGCTGACACGGAGAGCAAGAGACCTTCACACTACGGGCCATATTTATACAGGTGTGGTATCGCCTTTAGCGATAGTTAATTTATGATCACTATCGTAAATCTTGTAAATGTACGATAGCCAATGTAAATCTATGACTGCCTGTAGAATATCATTACGGTAGTTTATTACTGCCACAGTCGTACAGTAACGAAAACCCGCGGTATCACAAGTTTTTAAATATGGCCATCAAACATGCATTGCAGGTGAAACATACAAAGACACAGGTCTGTAACTGTGAATAGTGACAGGTTTATTGCAAAACATGCATTCTACATGTTTCTGACCCACTTGTCCTTCCTCAAGTGCTTGAGTGGGTCTGAAACATGTAGCACGCATTTTTGCAATAAACTTGCAATATTCACAGCTACAGACACACCTGTGTCTTTGTATCTTTCACCTGCAATTTATTGTTTATATAATCACATTTTGTGGAGTGAAAGCCGTAGGTGAGACATACATTATTTCAGATCCGGACACTAGATACCCAGACCTAAATACATCACACTACAACACTGCTACTAGGAACGTGTTAATCAGCTGCACCACCAATTTGAGTATTGATGATTTGATATATTCCTACACCATAGGGGTTAAGAGGTGGGAGTGGAAATCACACAGGTGCTGAAAATGTAATCCATTTCGGGGCAGTAATTGTGCATATGTATGTATTCGTGTGGGCAACGTTCATTGATCCACGAGATGAACGGACGTTCATTGCATGTTTTCACACGCTTGGGGGAAGTTTGCCCGTAAGATCTTATATGTATATGAAGCTTTATTTTCTGAGAGATTTGAGAGAGATCTGAGATTTTTGTTTGGGGTGGACATACTCGTTAATATACACCAATAAAAATAACCAAGCATGCAGCACTTAATCCCTTTATTAGAACTCTATGGGACAAGATTTAATTAAAAACATTTTAAAAAGGTGTAAAAACCATTGAGCCATTGAACAGCTAAAAAATGCGGTAACACTATTATACATGTATTCTATTACTTAGTATAGAATCATAGATGTACATATTTTCTGGTATATTTAATGTGTGGTACAAGGTGCAAGCCTAAAGGCAGTAATCCATTGTCATTATCCCCAAAATCTTTGTTTTAAACTTCAAAAAAATCCCTAATTAAACTAATGCAAAAATTTAAAATTTTTTGAATTTTTATTATTGTTAGTAAGTCCTTAAAGGGACACTATACTGAAAAAATTACTTTGCCTCATCTTAATCTCTAATTGAATACATGTAAGTAGCACTTACTCTGATTTGTGTGTGTTGCTGCATGCCTTCAATCCAGCACACATTTTGTTTAGGAGCAGTATTTCCCCTCCTTCTTTTAACCACTCCCACTTTCATCCGACCTGACTTTTTTTCCCCACAAACCAACTGTCAAAAACTGCATACAGCTTTCCAACTGTCAATACTGTCACCATTCCAGCTACAGTAAAACTACTCACAGAAGAATAGTTTTTGAGAGCAAGAAACTTGCGGGGAGATTCAATATCGGGAAGTGGCGTAACTTACCTTAGCCCGATCCCGCGATACAATACCTGCTGTAAACGAGATTGCACTGTAGGATCGGGCTAAGGTAAGTAACGCAACTTTAAAGCCTCACTCAGTCACGTTAAGTTTTGCGCTACTTTGTAGCCGGCGTTTGAATCGCTGGCACAATGCTATTTCCAAAAACATTTGGAAATGGCGCTGTTCTCTAAAATCCATCTAAAACCCATATTAACCTGAAATTTCTTCGGGTTAATGTGGGTTTTAGACGGATTTGGGCCATATTGAATCTCCCCCATTATTGAAAACTGAAATATAAGTTTTAGATTGGATATCTAAAGAAATATGGGACAGATCAAAAAAATTATACAGTGGTGGTTGGGAAAAATTATAGTTTTCAGTTATGGTCAATTTAAAATAACCTATTTTTCGGTATAGATGCCCTTTAAGTAACTTTTCCACCACCATTCATTAGCTACTAAAAATGCTCAGTGTGCTTCACTCAATGGTAGTGAGGAATTTGAGGAAACAACAGGAAACTAATAAAGATTTTTATAAAAGGATAGTTGCCTTTCCACTAATCTAACCTAGCTTTCTCTGACCCACCCTAACACTTGCCCATAAGCCTTACCCTCTACAAGTCACCCATAGGCCATGAACAATCATAACCCCTGTTGGGTGTCATTACTGTAGAATATTCTGTTAGGCTAGGTATACACAGGCCAATATTTCTTTCAAACCGACCAATATTTTGGATTGATGCCGGTTAAACCTTCGGCCAAAACAAACAATATTTAGGTCAGATGTGGTTGTAAATTTTGCAGGTTTTTTTATGTTTGAAATATGTGACAAGTCGATCGGGTTGAAATGCCAACCCGTCTACCTAGCCGAACACCATCATAAGAGATAAGAACACTTGATTTGAAGCTGTGGTTAAAATTATATAAGGCTACACAAACACTACATCCGTCTCAAAACGCAAATGCATTCTCATTTTTCTAACCGATTTTTCCTGTGCATTTGCATTTTGCATTTGTATCTAAAGAATGGGAAAGCATGCATTTAGGAACAAATGCCTACAGCAGTGTATTCTGAAAATGCATCGGATCAGACAGCATTAGTGTGAGGCTGCCCTGCTAGGACGCACAGAAGAACACAGGTTCGCAATACCACGCAATCGTGCACTGTGGTTCAAAATTTTAACCCTATTAGCACATGCGATATGGACCATAAATAGTGATCGCATGTGCATGGAAATGCAGCACATTTAGTGGGGCCGCTCTAATAGGCGTGCGATCACGATCGCGCGGCAACGCGCGTGCAAACAGTGTGGCCTCAGCCTAAATGTAGAATCTCTTTTGCTAGAAACATAATAGAAACAAAAAAATGTGAGCCTGGGGAATTGAACCTGTGTCCCAATGGTCTGTTTCCAGCACTTTAGCAGCACGCCACCTCTGCACAAGAGATACGGTAGATATAAGTACATTCCAGCAAATGTCAGTAAAACCAGTTCACTATTTTGTATTGCTCCAGCAAGGCTGTCAGCAATTCACGCTGGTTGGTAAATAAAAAAACAGCTGCTGTATATACCGTAAAGTTGGTACTGTTGGGCTGTATGTTCCTAAAAACATGGCATTTACACGGCGCACCACAACAACATACACAACAAAGTATACAGGTACATTTAGAATCTTCTATCTTTCACTAGAAACTCTGTGCATACAGACTGAATCCTGGGTTCAGGGGGCTTGCTTATTTGAAGCCATTATGGGCTATGAGTTCTGGCAACAACATGGAAGCCTTCCTTGTTACAGAATCTATTACTTACATGTACTAAATGCAACTTACTAGAGAAGAATCTTACAGTGTACAGGTGTTCTGGGGAGAAAAGCTATCATATTTGGATTTAAAAAAAATTAAGTTTAGTTCTCCTTTAACAAGGAGATATTATTTAACAAGAATGTACTATTTAATTGTATTGTTAAAATAAGTGTAAGATCCACTTTTCAGAAATTGCACAGTGCACCCAAAGCAATACTTTTTAAGTTAAGTTTCAAGTTACAAGCTAGAAGGTAAAGCAAAACTAATCAGGCAAGCACCTGACTGTATGTACATCTCTCAAAAAATGCCGCTCTTTCCATGACATCCTCTCGCGATGTATTAAGTGCCGCCAAGTGACTACATCTCTGGAGCTCTGTAAAGTAAAAGTTGATCCATTGTGACATTGCATTGCCTGGAGTGTATATTCTAGCCCAACACTGCACTATTAATTAAGTTCTCGTGTAGATTTGAAGGTTGAGATTCTGTTATCTTACACCATTCATTGCTGCACAAATGTTGTAATGTCTGGGATTATTTTTGAAGAGAAGCTACTGTGAAATGAAGCCACAAACAACTGTTTAAATCATTGGTCTGCTGCAGTGGGTCACTTGAGAGATCTAATTACATGAAAACTCCTTGTCATTGCACTATATTTTGTATATATAGTGCTATTGCAAGCACATAATGTTGCTTACTAGACTCTCTTAAAGGATTAAAAACTTTTTACTCATAGAACTACTTACTTTAGTGGAATAGCAGGTTGGCACTCACTGCATACTTCTTTAGTGATCTCTGATAGTTGCAGTCCTTTCTGGAATTTTATTAAGGGGCCTCAACAGCCAGGGGCATGGCAAATTATGCCATTAAAGGGCATCTATAGTGGGAAAATGAACTTTTTTTTCTTTCCTTCCATGTGTTCTATAATTCCCCACAACCCCCAGAATGTCTTCACTTTTTTTCAGATTCCCTCTCTGTCCTGAGATACACCAGTTAGAAGAATACGAGATTGCATTCCTTTACTCCTGCTTGGACTGTCAATCAAATCCCTGTGACGTGATTTCCCCCCCCCCCCCCCCCCTGTTCTGTAATAAACATAGAGATAAGAGCATTAGCAGGGGGAGAGAGGTAGCTTTGATGGCAGATATAAGGCTGCACTTGACCCCCCTTCTTAATAGCTTTCACTGATTGATGATGGGTCACAAAGTGAAAGATCATAAACTGTACCGATCTCCTTCTTGATCTCCTTCTTCTTCCGTGTCTCCAGGACAGCTTGCTTTCTATTGGCCACTGTGCGTGGGTGTGTTTTTCAGGATGTTAAACTTTTAACTCCTACTGCACATGATAAGCTTGTTGGTTACCTGGAGTTGAGACATGGAGGCGGTAACAGAGGGGAGGGGGAAAGGGGGAGTGCTGCACAGAGATCTGACACCATGGTGGTGTGTGGCAATGTGTTTTTTTCAGTATAGATGCCCTTTTAGCTGCTTACAGTTGTGTCAGATTACAGCACTGTGGGTTTAGGTTTGGAAATTTTTTGACTTTTTAGTTTTTCTTTAATGTGTCATTTAGGGGGTATGTATTGGTTTGGACTAGAAGATGAAATGGGATTCATTGTGATTCCTAAAGGATGCAGATCAACAAAGTTATGCCATTACAAGCTATCCAAGACCTTTTGTTTATATTTCGTTTAATATATACAGGAATTTTTGGCACCTAGCCCAGAAAATGTTTTTCCCTCTGCCCTCATTTCCTAATTAGTACACTTTTTATTTAGGGTGTGTTGCATTATTTAATTAGGATTTTATGGCCTGGTTATGTTTTATTTCTAGAAGTAAGCAATGGTGGCCATGATTATGGATTTGGTATAAAGTCGGCACATAATTATTTATGTTGCTTTGTATGGCATAAAGTAGGTTTGGATCAGGGCTATAAGTCATATAACATCATAAGTCATCTTCAATTTTTATTATTTTCCTAGAAGACAATTGTTGCTTGAAATCATCCTTTGATAGTTCTATAATGAGACTGGACTTGAAACATATAGTGTGCCTACGGTAGACAAACTTCATGAAAAAAGAACCACATATACTTTGTTAGCTCCTGAATACTGTCATATGTTTCTTCAGTGAATGTTGATCTGTTGTCGCTTTTGACTTTAATGTTTTCTTTAGGATTACTGTTAAAAAAAAAAAAAACAAAAAAAAAAACATCCTGACTCATACCTCTTTGCCCACATCATCCACCCCCAGATCCTACGCTTGAAGATAAAATGTCTGATTCATAGAGGTTTAGTGCCAGTAATCTTCATATAGCTTCTGTAGGATAGTTTTTGATAATTGATGTGTGGTATAAACTTAAAGGGCTGTGGGATATAAAATGTATTGAACAGCTAAAGCACCCCCCCCCTTCCTCCATTAGCTTGTGTAACAGTCTTCATTTAAATGAGTAATAGAACTGAAAGTAAATTTAATTGCTGATCGCTTTTGATAAGCTGTGTGTGTGTCTTAAGTGTTTTTTATATTACCTTTATTTGACTTGTTAACAGTTTTTAAATTATTAGTGTGGGTAGATGTAAGGAAGAGGTGGTATTATTATCCCTCAAGCAGTTTAAAATGCAGTAATTCATTTAGGCAGACCAATTACTTTAATTTATTCTTAATACAGTATTAAACTTAATCTTTGTTTCTAGGTTTGCAAAGTATCCAGGTTTGTTCTAGTGGAAGATGCTTGTTAAAAATTACACTGCATAGAATTCAGTGAACAGCCCCCTCCAGCATTTTATTTTCAGTAACAAATTTCCAAGAAGTAAATTTAAGTTATGTAATGATCATCGCACCCCAGAATTACACTGTGATCTTTCAGTGAAGATTTATTCTGATTTTTTTGAACTTGTTTGAAAAGGCAGTAATTTTCATGTCAAACTTTTACAGTTTTCTGTTTTCCAGTTTTAAAGGTTGAAAACAGGTGTAGTTTGCGTTCAGTAAAAATAAATTTTGTTGTGGACATCTGCTTTAGGCACAAAAAACCCCGTTGTGTTAAAGGCTACCCAACACCATCTACCATTCAAACTCTATTGTTTGGGGGGGGTTTAAGAGTTGGGGCCCCCAGGAATTGCGCTTCTCCCCCCCCATGCTAATTATATCATACTGGCAAAAGCCTCTGTACAATCACGTCTTAAAAGCCAAAAGCTGTCCATACACTGATTTAATAAGTATTGCAAACAAGGGGACGTATTTATAAGGGCATGGTATCGCTATTTTACGGCACTGAACCTTTAATGTTACTGCAAACGTAAATGTATGATAATGGTTACAGATATACGATTGCAGTCATAATTGTGCTATTGCCCATGCAATACCATTGCAGTAGTGTACTACCGCATGGTATTTAAAGAAGAAACTGTGGTCTCCAAACAAGTTGACTTTAAATGAAAGGCCAGTATCCTACCTTTAAAACGAACCATCAACCACCTGTCTATGTGCTCCACAGCCCAAGATATAAAGAAATTACTAACCAGAAAGCTAATGGGTTGGAGGCTGACGTGACATTCCTAAGGCTGCTCCTCCACCTCGCCGCCGCCGAGCACAGCCTCGGACTTCAGTGACAGGACAGGAGACAGGAAGTCCCTCCCCCTCCTTGCTGTGCAAAGATCCCCACAGAGAAGGAGGAGGGGGGCTGCAAGGGGAGGAGGGGAGACAGGGCAGATTGACTGTCATCCACTGACATGGTTTCGAAGCAGGAAGTGCAGGGGACCTGGTGATGCTGCTGCCATATCAAACACTAAAATGTAAATATGTTCAAAACTATGCAAAATAAACAATGATAATAAATTGGAAAAATTTTCAGGAGAGCAATTCCTGTCAATTTCCTTAAAGTCATTTTTGGACCACCGTTC
The DNA here is from genome assembly GCA_019447015.1 of Hymenochirus boettgeri. NCBI lineage: Eukaryota > Metazoa > Chordata > Amphibia > Anura > Pipidae > Hymenochirus > Hymenochirus boettgeri. The sequence continues at coordinate 210,729,868 of CM033470.1, read as the reverse complement.
CCCTTTAACAAATGAATGTTTATAAATGTCCATACATGTACTTTTACGATAACTCACGGTATCGGAAGTTGCTGATACCATGGGTTATTAAAAATTGCCCATTGAGTATCCGGAAGTAGTTTAAATATATAGGTAGATGGTGAGAATCCAAACTCTACGCAGACTCCACTGTGATATAACCCATGTATGGATAAATCTGTGTACACCACTAATAACAAAAGGGAGCATTGCTTGCCAGCCGTTAGTCTGTCGCCACATTAGAAAGCACAGTAAAGGTGGCCATACATCTATGAGATTTTACTTACCCGACCGAGCGCTCACGCGATGTTAGTCGATGCTGCCAGAACCGCTTCTCCCAATCGTATATTTGACCAACCTGCGATCGCAAAATCCCATTCATTTTGCAATCGCATGTCGGTCGAATGTAAGATCGGGAGAAGCGGTTCCGGCAGGATCGAAGGAACATCACGTGAGCGCTCAGTCGGGTAAGTAAAATCTCATAGATGTATGGCCACCTTAATGCTCGTTTAAAGTACAATCGAAATGTAGTGCGTTTCATGCGTGTTGATGTGTGCACACACTGCAATCTCCCCAATATTGTTACCTGAGCGAATGTGATCTATACCAAAAATTGTGATCCCATGCACAATATTGGCATGCAATTGTCGCATTCTATTGGATTGCAAAACACGATTGTAGATGCCCGGGAATTGGAATTATTACTTCTCTTTATTGCATTGGGGATTTGACATAGACCATCTAGTCTAGATCCAATTGTGATTTGTAAAAGGACTGCATCTTTCAGATGGACAACAGGGCAATGCTAATTTAATTTATTCCTAATTGCTGGCCAAAATAATTTTCTCAATGTAACCAGAGCCCTGCAAATCTGGTCATAAAAAGTTCTTTTGGACCTGCCCTGATTTGCACCATTTCTATGATGTACTGCCCACCCTTCACTCATAGCACTTTATATGAATGAACCCCACCCAACCCAGATCACCTGTAAGGCCTGTAACAGGCCATATGAGGCTGACTGAATATGTAAGGCACTCATTCATTTAAAGAGTAATATTTAAGTACAGATGATAATGACATGAGGTACGGTTTTAAAGGAGAACTATAGTGCGTAGTTTTTTTCAAAAATTTTTAAAATGAAAAGTACCTGGGGAGGTAGGATTGATACTTTCTACCTCTCAATATCATTTCTATTAGGAGTCGCAGCACATAGAAAACTGCTTTAGCCAGTCTTCCTAGGTTCATCAGTATTATCTCTAGTCCTCTATTATAATAGAAAACAAAAAACCCACAATCCTACCTAAAATAATCTTGCATCTAGTACTTCCAGTTTACACTGTGCGCCATGATATCACCAGCACTATTGCGCTGCCTCCTCATTGCAGGTTAGAGCATGCCCACTTGTATCCTATTGTAATAGAGCCTCATCGGCCACATCAGAAGCCCCATGCCCATAGGCTGAGAAAAGGATAGAGAATGGTTGCAGGTCTGTAACTAGCTTTATAAAAGATCCATTTTAGAGCTTATAAAAAGGCTCATAATGTGTTTGTCAAAGAGAGTGCAGACCAGGAAGTGTAGCTACAAGCATATAACTTAAGATTCAAAGCAGCCAGAAACATCATCCTAGGATTGTTTTAACAAGGACTTTGACTTTAACATTGTAGTATTGGCAAGTATGCAATGGATTTACTGGTCAAATGAAATTTGCTTATGAGCCTTACAACATTTTCTATCAGAAGGTGTTTACTTACATAGTGCCTTCTCCTTACCAATTTTGCAGGGTTCTCCTCTAAAATCAACCGTGAACCCAGCTGCAGTTTAAATGCTATTTTAGTTTGCATTTATGTAGTGTAATTAAATTATTGCTTTTGAAATTTTTACCGCCCACCCTTGGCATTCGCTTTGCAAAATGCCAAGTTGGAGAAATAAAAATGAAATAATTTACATTACCATATATACTGAGTATAAACCGACCCGAGTATAAATCGAGGTACCTTATTTTACCAGAAAAAACAAATAAAAGTGACCGACTGATTTTACAGCCTGAAAACCTCTGTTTATACTTGAGTATATACGGTATAACTTTTTAATAGGTCATGGCACTTGACCTGACATAACCCACCGGAAGACCGCATATACTGTTTTTCAAACAAATTGTGAAAAGCCATAAACATAGAACAAAGCCATGTGATCTTAGTGGGCAGTGTAGGGTCAACCTGATTATGATTCTTGTCAGGAGCAAACTTCCAGCAATTTAAAGTTGAAGTTCTAGGTTAGGAGATATATTAAAATCTAAACTTTACAGCTTTTACAGGTTTTTTATTTGAAATTTTTTGTGGAGATAGTGTTGTGGGAGAGGGTAACGGAGAATAATAAGGTTTGTATAGTAAATAATATTGTCTTTCTACAAATAAGAAGATGGATGATGAAAAACATAACTGGGCAACACATTTAAGTTACATTATAAAGACAATTATCCACTCAATACCTGAAGTACCCAAGGTGAGGTCCTGAAATGCTAGGTTATCGGCATACTTGCAGAAGAAAAGGCAGCTAGAAAGAATAGGGAGAGAGGGGCTAAAAGGAGCAAAAAGCCCTTCACTGAGCATAAAAGTGGAGAAAACACCTTCTTATAACAGAAGGCATCTTGCAGTCTCATGCTATATGAATAGCATTTCCCACAAAGCCTAAGAAACAAGAAGTAATTTCTTACTCCCATATCTAATGTATTCAATTAGATCAACTGAACTTGAAGTTTAGTTCTTGAAGACGATTCGCTAGTCATCCGACTGGCTTTCTCAATTCAGAATGACTTGTACAAGAATCTGTGGCAATTATGTACCCTGGAAAATCCCAATTAGCATATCACAGCCAAGTGTTAAGGGCGTGATAGGAATGCCCAGAGTAAGGTGTCAAAACAGCATTGTACATGGCAGACAGTTGGTGTCGAACCCCCCATCTTTATTTAGGCTTGGTTTCTTTATTTTCACATAAATGGCCTCCTTAACACCGCTCTTGAACCAGTCACGTTCCTTTTCCAACATTACAATCTTCAAAGGTATGTCCTTTATCCTTAAAGCTAGGTACACACAGTACAGATTTCTGAAAGATGACAGACAGGATCTGCAAGATCCTGTCTGCCATCTTTCAAAGATCTGCATACACACAGTCCCGAGCATTCTCCCTATGAACCTATGAACATAAGGAGAATGCTCGGGACTGTGTGTTTCCATCGGCCGCGCTAGACTCCTCTATAGGGAGTATAGCGCGGCCAATGGAAATTTTTGGCCTTTCCCGAACGAGCGTTTGGCCGACCCGATCGTTCGGCGGCCGCGCGCTCGTTCGGGAAGCGAACGTACACACACAACGATAAAGCCCCGATACCGTTGGACCCAGCTTTAGATGCAGGTACACGGCTGAGTCCTGACCCAAGGAATTGGCTCTTCTGTGCTGGGCCATACGTTGATGCAGTTGCTGTTTGGTCTCCCCCACATACAAATAGAGCATTCTTCACTGCACTGCACTGCGTATATGATGTCGCTTTTCTTGTGTTTGGGTATTGGGTCTTTCGGATGCACCAATTGCTGCCTCAGTGTGTTGTTCGGTTTAAAGCAGACACGGATACGGTGTTTTTTGAAAATTCTTCTTAATTTCTCGGAGACCACTGCTACATATGGGATGACCATGTTCTTTCTCCTGTCTTGCTTTTCACCTTCACTGTTGGTATTCGTGTTCTTTTCTTTCCTTCTACTTCTTTTGACAAAGGCCCAGTCTGGATATCCACAAGTTTTAAGGGCTCCTCTGAGATGTTTCATTTCTTTAGCCTTCGCCTCTGTGCTAGTGGGGATGTTCTCAGCTCTGTGTTGCAGGGTTCTGATGACACCCAGCTTGTGATCTAAAGGGTGGTGGGAGTCAAACATCAAATACTGATCTGTGTGTGTTGGTTTTCTGTAAACCTCTACTTCCAGTTTAGCATTTTCCTTAAAGGGTATGTCCACCCTAAATTCGAAATTTTAATACACGATCCCCCCTGGGCTCCCAGCCCCAACCGCATTAATTTTATTTTTAGAAAGCCCCCCAAACTCTACTTACCTCCCCTCTTTCCTGCGCCGCGCTCCCGGCCCTCTGCTTGCTAGGAAATGCAAGCAGAGAGGCGGGACCGGCAGCCGCGTCTGTTATTGGCTGAGCGGCAGCCAATCACGGACGCGGCTGCCGGCAGCTCACTTCCGAGTTGGAAAGCGGAGAGGTAAGTAACAGATTTGGGAGCTTTCTAAAAATAAAATTTATGCGGTTGGGGCTGGTGGACATGGGGGAAGGCTGACATAAAGGGGTTTTAAGCTAGGGGGAGGGATAGCAGAACGGGAGGGAGGGGGGAGAAGAGCTGCAGTATGCATGGCAAAAATCTACCTGAGGCAAGGTAGGAGGCAGAGCCCTATAAAAAATACAGAAGATTCCAATAAAAGTTCATTGAATTGGTGCTAATTTTGCCCTAACCAATCAAGTTAGCTTTTATTGATGGATCAAAATGAACAACACTTGGGCTGGTACACACAAAGTTTTTTTTTGTCCCAAACAACGTTCACTACAACTCATCCCCATGTTTTTTAAAGTCCGCAAACACACATATTCCCTTCAAACGCCCTGTTCAAGCCAATTCAAGTGTATTACTTAAACTTTCCCTGTCTATTTTTAATAGTTTATCCTTTACACCTTGCTGTTATATGCTATGGACTTCCAGGGTATTATTGCCAACAGATTCTTTCTGTGACCTCTATAAACCAACCTTTACCTTGTAATCGTCCAAGCGTCCAGTTGAGATAATTAATACAACATGCCACTAATGTGCCACGATTCTTTGTACAATCTCTGCATTCGAAAAGCCAGTCGAATGACTAGCGAAACGTCTTCAAGAACTACTTCAAGTCCAGTTGTATCTAATGAATACAACAGATATAGTCCTTTAATTTGATATGTCTCACCGTTTTTTTTGTAAGTTTTGAGATGTATTATGTATATTATTCATATATGCGCTACATATTCCGCAGCGCTTTACATTATTTATTCAATCACATCAGAGCCGCCCCGAAAGCTTGCATATAACTAATCACTTTTTATGCACATACAACCTATCAGTATTCTGAGTGTGGGGGAAAACGGAGTGCCTGAGAAAACCACACACACGCAGGACCTACAAAATCCTTGCAGATGTGGCCAATGTGAAAGCGAACCAGGACTCATGCTGGCAAGCATCAGTGCTTCTTTTACTAAAGTAAGATAACCCATGACCATATAAACTATGAGTCAAATGTCTCAAATTCCAATTAAACTTTTGTCCTACTTTGCTCCAGGTGTAAATCTCAATTATAATAGAAACAATATTGTCATTTACTGTAAGTATCTCTTAGTATCTGCTGCAGTCCAGTAGGGCGTTCCTTGGACCGTGTCTTGTAAGTATCTCTCATACATCTTTGGGAAGTAAGTAAATGAAAGGGGTATGGGATTGTTAAACCTATAATAAATTTAGTTTTTATACTTGAACAAAATTTTACTTTTAAGAGGAAACCCCCCAAAACCTTGCAGTCTCTAAGTCCTGATTGATTCCACCCATGGCCAATCTGCAAGGAGTTTGTATGTTCTCCCCGTGCTTGCGGTGGTTTCCTCCAGGCACTCCGGTTTCCCTCACAATCATAAAAGACATGCTGATATGTTGTATGTTCAATAATGTGCTTTCAAGAAGGGCCTGATGTGAATGTATACATCTATAATGTAAAAGCATACACTACAATGCTTGACTGACGGCCGTTGCCAGGAAGTAGAATGGAGTCGCGGCGTGTGATCGTGGAACTTACAAGTGTAAGAATGATTCTCCATTTGTGCAACTAGTGGGCCTCTTTCAATGTCTATATTATCAGCTTTACACCTGTCCCCTAACAACTTACTGGTCACGTCTGCATCTTGCTCCCATTGTTTTTAAAGGATATCTCTGCTGCAAAAAAAAAAGTTGCTATTCATTTTAGTGAAGAACGGGAGGTAAAAACTTTGTCTTACCTCCCGTTCTTCCATAACCTGCAGGAGCCAGGAGAGGTGTAAGGTACTCCCATCGCCTCGCCCTCTGTCCGACTGACTTTGTCTTCTATTGGCGCATACCACATAGAGTGCTAAGTCTGTCGAACCTGTCTACTACGTGGCGAGGACAAGCATTTTTTTAGCAGTAGATCTAAACCCTTTAATCCCCTTTTAGCTGGCCCTATAACACCCCCACAAAAACTGCCTATAATATAGATTCTCTTTAAAGGGCATGTCCATTTCAAAATATATACTTTGACATATGTTATTTTGGTTGTCCAACCCCAACTGCTAATAATTAACTAAAAAAAAAAACTTTCAGATATCTACTTACAGCCCCTTCGCTCCCCCACGAGTCTCTCTAACCCTCTCTGCTAACAGAAACAGCAGAGCGGAGCCTGACCGGCAACCACGTCTGTATTGGCTGCCGGTCAACCAATCACAGGACGCGGCTGCCAGCTTAAAGTCGCGGGAGTGAAGGGGCTTAAGTAGATATCTGAAAGTTTTCCTTAGTTTTATTATAGCGGTTGGGGTGGGCAACCCTTAAAGGCCAACTCCATCCTCAATAAACATATTTTAAAAGCATGGCTTTTTAAAATATGTTGATATATCATACTTTGTCATATGAATTCATTACTGTATGCCTGCTATGCTTTTGAATGCCTCATGGAGACTACGCATTTAGAAACCTGTACTGAGTCCTGTACTGAGCCTAGGCATGTTTCATAAGAGCAGATAGGGGATTAACATTCAGTCATTGGCTGTGATGTCAACTGTCAAATCCTAACTGACAGTTACTAACTGAAGAACCAGGAAGCGCAGAAACGTGGAAACAGACATTGTGGAGTCAGGTTAGACTTATTATTTCAGATTTCAAACATTACGTTTAGGGTTTTGGGGGTGATTTACCTTATGTAAGTTTTCATTTTGGGGCTGGACTTTAAGAACATTATGGCAAAACCTGCCACGCTAGGAAGAGTGCAGCCAATGGATCTGGAGGAGGGGCCCTTGCAATGACAGCATCCCTCCTGGGACATCACAGAAAGCAGATGACCATTGGACGGAAGACAGCCACTACTCTTCAGTTTCCGACTTTGGCCATGGACTGCAGGAACCCTAATGAGCAGGAATGTAAGGTAAGGATTTTTAATACTGTACATAGGGCCAGCACTGTGGAAATGTTAGATTTGGGGGTTGATATGCCCTTTACTCTGCAGCAAGAATGTTTACCATTTTCGTAGTCCTAGTTTCTAGTTACGCCACTGACTATATCATGTTTCTTAAAGTTACCAACATCTTAAAAAGGGTATTATTACTTTGGCATCTCTCTCATTTCATTTGATTGAGGATTTCAAACTTGCGGTCCTGTGCTAACAACTCCGCACCAACACTGCCTAGCACAAGTTGAAGTTTACAGACAACTCCCAGCATTGCTAGCACAAGTTGAATTTTACAAACACCTGGAGGGCCACAAGTTTGACTTCAATTACATAACTGAATAGGTCAAATGGTAAACAATATGGATTGTTCCAAGAGTTCCATAGGGTGTGCACAGCTGATTTCCCTTGCCATAACTGCAACAACTGTCAGGGTGTTATCTCATCATCTCTGTAGACTGATATTTATTTTACTTTTTAACACTTTCCCTGCCAGTTTTCAGGCTTTTGCAGTTTGAAGAAGCAGCAGGGATGTTTGCAGCTAGCAGCCCCAGAATAAGAGGAAGTGGAGCTGCAAAGGGAGGGCGCGCAGTTAGATCTGTTCACGCTGTGAAAATATTTCCACCCCAAAACGGGGGCGGGGCTTGGACGAAATCTCTCCAAATATTGCTAATGTGAAGGTGTGCGGAGCCAATCAAAAAAGAACTGAAAGGGTTTCAGAAGTCGCGTTCAGCCAATGGAGACATCATGTAGCTGCCAGCGCAGGAAGACTGAAGAACTGGCGCCTTTCACTATTGGGCTTCCCCTGGAGGCAGAACCAACCCGCTTCAAGTATTCCCTGTGGCCTGAGTCGCTGACCGAAACTTTCCAGCCCTGACTGTGGTCCTCACTTTGGCATGAGCAGCACGGGAGGAGGAGGCGGTGAGGAGGAGGGCAGTGCTGGAGTGCGGTGGGCGGGAATATCTCACCTTCGCTATAGGAAGACAAGGTGCAGCGAGCGGACGCTTTCTGTTGCAGGCAGGAGATCAGGGCTGAGCGAATCCGCTAAAACCCGCACTCAGGGAGGGAGACCCCGGACCTCGTACTAGAGAGAAGAGTGAAAGGGCGCTAAACATGACAGTGCTCACGCTAAGATGTCACGGAGGTGCTACGGGCCCTTTGAAGTGAATGAGAGCTGCGGACTGACGGTGAGCAGGTCCGAAGAAGAGCCGAGAGAATACGGACCGAACGGTAGGTGTCCATGGATGGAACCCTTGGCACGAAAGCGGAGTTCGGCGCTGTTATTAATTGTTTATGTTCCCTTGTAGACATGGTTGGGGTTTCGCTTTGTCACCTTAGCACTTGGTTGTGCCAATCCTTAAATACACGGTCCCATCTAAATGTTGTAATTACCACACACCCCTACCGATATGACTATCCGATGGTAATGTATGAGATCTGTTATACTCATTTATCGGCCATTTGAGGCTTCCTTATTGCACACGCTTGTGACAGTGGCAAGACTGCAATAAAATGCTTACAATTAGAGTTGTATGGTTGTGTGTGCAGCCAACTTCAAACAGAAGAAGAACCGACCATGTTGTCACTGTCTGGTCTCCTGGATGGTTGACTTTATAACAGGGATGTCCATTCAGCCAACTATCCAGCAGCTGTCAACTTTTATGACCACAAAAAAGCATTACATTTAGGGTGGGGGGATTGAAGCACAGCACTAGCCTGGTGGGCTGCAGGTAGTGGATTCACTTGAATGAAATTTACTGTTACTTAGATACACTGGAAACCAGCCAAGAGCTAGTAAGTTTGTAAATATTCCAGCCAGGGAATGCTGGAACTTGTAGTTTTCAAGCATCTATAGGGCTTGCAAGTTTAAAATCCCTGATATATAGTTCCCAAGGAAAAGCTTCTTGTTATCATTAGTTCACAGATAACAAAATGCCATGGTGTGGGTTTTCCTTGTGCTTTTGCAATTTATAATCTTTCAAAATATTGTAGGTGTGTTTAACATACAGAAATGTGCTGCATAGAAACACACCACCTCTTAAAGCATTATGTGATCACTTTAATTGTATTTACATAGAAAAAAACGGCATTTTGTTTCTAAGTGTTTGCACTTAGAGAATGAACGATTTAGAGCTTCTGGTAGAATACAAGTTTTTCCGATTCTACAGTCTCTCTTGTTTGTCAGATGTACAAGTGAGCCTATTGACACTTTTTTTTTTGCTTTTGATCAAACCCAATAAACTGGTTATGCTCTTTTTGTGAAGGCTCCTGCCTTGTCTTATTTCAGTACAGTATAGCAAAACAGGATGTCTTATTTAAATGTAAGATTGAAATCATATAGGGGAGTAAACCATTGTGGTTGTTATTAGGCCACATAGAGATTTGTACATTTTGTTGGTGAAAATAATAACCCTGCTACCAATATTTATAATTGTATTTTAATAATATTCTCTATCTTGTGGACTGTTGGAAGTAGACTTTATTACAGGATCTGTAAGATCCTGAATATACTCTAATCTACTATTCTGATGTATAAATGAGAATTTTAAACTATAATCTTGAGAACACCACACAATGTTAGCCATTATGAAAGAAGGAAGATGGATAATGCTTATAAATTACTTTTTAAAACTTAACTTTCAACAATGTCATAAGTTACAAACTTCCTTTGTCAGTGTATATGAGAAAATTTGTGATCTTGAGACGGCATACACAATTGATTTTTCTTTTAATTAGTATTATGGATTTATATAGCGCCAAACATCTTCCATGGAGCTTTACAATTACATAGTCATACATTACATACAGGATAATATGTTATACAAAGTCTACATATTAACCTACACAGGTAAACAAAAATATGAGTAAACAGAGTGATGAGTTCTTACAGCAATACCATGATACAATAGGAGGGAGGACCCGTCCAAAGAGCTTAGAGTCTAGAGAGATATGGGGTGAGACATAAGGTTGCAGGAGTCGGTATGCTGTAAAAGATTGGCTGGAGTTGTGAAAGGCGGGTTTGGATCTTGGGTAGTAAGATGGTAATGTTTAGGCCAGTTATATGCTTGAGGTGAGTTTTAAGGTTACGTTTTTAAGGGATGGTGAATGACGGACAGACGGAGGAAGGGAGTTCCAGACAGAGGGGCAGCACAAGCATAGTCTGAATATGGGCATGGGAAGAAGTGACAAGGTGGGATTAAGAGGAGGAGATCGTTTGCGGAGCGGACGTTTGCATCTGGGACTACGGTGGATCAGCTCTGTGATATATGAAGGGGCTGTGTTGGATAGTGCTTTATAGGATAGGGTAAGCAGCTTGAACCAGATCCTTTGCGTGATGGCAGCCGTGGAGTGCCTGACAGAGAGGAGGGGCATTAGAGGAGCGAGAAGAGAAATGAATGAGTCGGCAGCAGATTTGTCAAGGCCGGGATTTGAGTAGGGCATGGACCTAGGATTTTTGTAGCTTCGTTTGAGAGGAAGGTCGATGCGGGAGATGGTTGTTGAGTTGCAGCCGACGGGAGTTGGCAAGCGAATTGACATGGGGTTGAAAGAAAGATTGGAATCTAGCGTTATTCCCAGGCAGCGGACATGAGAGATGGAGATATAGGTGTGTTGTTAATATTAATATTAAGACTAGGGAGGGGAACGATCGTGAGGGTGGGAAAAGGACAAAGTTCAGCCTTGTCCATGTTGAGTTTGAGTAGCGGGAGGACGTAAAGGCAGAGATGGCATTAAGGCAGACCTGGGATATCAGTGTATGGAGATCAGGGCAAAGATGTAAATTTGGGTGTCCCGCATACAGGTGATACTGGAATCCAAATGAACTAATGAGTTGTCCAAGGCCATAGGGTGTAGATGTAGAAAAAGAAGAGGACCGAGTACTGCGCCTTGGGGACCCCCACAGGGAGGGTGAGGGGTGGAGTTTTTCAGAGTGGAAAACACTAAGGTCCTACCAAAGAAATAGGAGGATAGCCAAGAAAGCAGTGTCCTGGATACCCAAGGCCAGGATTGAAGTAGAGGGTGTTCGAAAGTATCAAAGCAGAGGACCATCAATAGAATGAGCAAAGAGTAGGGACCTTTAATTTAGCACTAAGTAGTGTTGGTCACTTTAGTGAGCAGTTTCCGTGGAGTGGTTAGGGTGGAAGCCTGACTGGAGGTGTCAAAGAGAGAGTTAGCAGACAGGTGACTGACCAGATCTGCATAGACAGTCTTTCCAGTAGTTTGGAAGCAAATTGTAGAAGGGAGACAGGCCGGTAGCTGGAAAGAGCGGCCGGGTCGAGGGAGGGTTTCAGAGCAGAAGCAGGAAGTGCAGGGAACCTAGTGATGCTGCCATATCACACACAAAAATGTAAATATCTTTAAAACTAAAAAAAATAAACAATGGAAATAAATTGCAAAAAACTCAGGAGAGCAATTCCTATCACTTTACCTAAAGTCATTTTTGGACCACAGTTCCTCTTAAATGAGGAGGGCAAAATACCAGTGGATTGGGACAAGTTATAAAGAGAGTTTAGGGCTGGTATGAAGGAAGAGGAGAGGGGGGGAATAAGAATGAGGGAATGGGTCAAGGGGGCAGGTGGTGAGACGTTCCTGGATAGGAGAGATAAAAGTCCCTGTTGTGTAACTGGTGAAGCTCGTTAGGGGTGCAATTAAAGGGATTAACCAATGAAGGGAGGTTAGCCGTGCAGTGGGTAGGAGTTGGAAGCTGTATGGAGGAGGTAGGTGTATAGGAAAAACCATTTCGGATATTTTTTTCCTGTGAAATATGAGGCTATTTCTCAGCTGATAAACAGGGCGTAGGTGGAGGAGGAGGCTAACAGAGCAGGGAGTTGAATACTTTAAAGAGCTGTTTCTGGTAATGGGACTGTGTGGATATGAGTGAAGAGAAGTAGTTTTGTTTGCTAAGGATAAAGCACTTTCAATTAATAGACTCCTGATCAATTTTTGATCAATGTATTAAATGAAAGGTATGGTGTAAAGAATTGTAATTGATTGCACTGGCAAGTGATGCATCATGAGCAGATTTCTATCTGAAATCTGTTGAAGATCAATGATGCAAGGTGGTACCTCGATCTGCTAATTCCTATATTTTTTAATTGGAAAGTATCATCATCTGTGACATTGCATGCCGTTGATCCATGCATAGCCAGCTGCAAGAGGATATAGTTAATACAATGCGCTACTTACATTATTAAGGGGATTTCATTTTGTTTAAAGGGCATGTACAAGTATGCACACATTTTCCTCCCTTTAAGTAACCTGAACTGCTCCACTGTTAGAATCAAAAGCATAGACTTTAGACTAAATGTCGAGGAACGCACACCTTTAGTATTTTTTAAACTTAATTGTGACGTGTGCACAGTGTTTTGGGGTTTCTCCCTCAGGTGCATAAAAAAAATGCTATGAGCTGGTTTAGATCATATGTTTTTTATGCACCTAGGGAGGGGAAACCCCAAAACATTGTGCACATACAATGTCACAATAAAGTTTTAAAAGATACTAAAGTAGCCTTGTGTAGCCTAGTCCTTAGAAGTGTAATGCAAGCTGCATTGATTCAGTTTAGCCATACAGCATTATGGAAATTTGCTGAGGCTGTGCCCCACTTAAGTGCAGGGAGGACCACGGTCGCAATAATGCTCGATTGTGGTTGATTCTGCCAATCCATGCGCTAGTGGAAGCTACCCTAGGTGTTTGAATCTTAAAGGGAAAGGTGGCAACCCGAGTAGAATTGAGCTGACCACTTTACAAGGTACACTTATAAAAACAAAACAGCTCAGAGCTGCAGGTGCAGCATATTGACGTGAACATGGTCTTAGCACAGCTCTGGTCAATGCATTTTAAAGGGTAATGTTGGAGCTGGTAGTAATTTGGAAGCAGTGTAAAGGCAAAGGCCACCTTTGCCTTTAAGACCCAAACACGTATTATACATGTATAATACATGTTGCAGTGCCAAGTACCATTGCATTAAAACAAAACTGTACAGCCTGCCATCATGCTTCTAAAGAAAATACTAACAACCTTTTTTTGTTGTACATATTATCAGACCTGTGTCAAAATTCTTATGCTAAAATCTGATTGTTGAGGCAAAATTTGCACCATTTTAAATAAGAACTTTTAATACATAGGCCTCTATATATATATATATATATAATATATATATATATATTATATATATTTTTTTTTTTTTCTTTTTTTTTTTTTCTGCTGCATTAATTTTATAGAACATGTTTGCGTTCCTCTAACAGTGCCCTTTAATTGGCATTCCCTCCAATAACTCCTATTAATATGTTACTGTATATAAACAACATGGTGATGAGCTGCAAGTGGCATACCCCCAACATTCCCTTTAATACTACACTTATAGAGCATGGTGCAGTGCTGCAGGTGGAGGATAAGATAATGACCCTGATCTTAGCACAGCTCTGTGCAATGCATTTCTCTGTGTAATGCATTTTTCTAGCTTGTTGTTTTTATACAGACAGCTGAATCAAAAAACTCTTCCTACCCTCCAACATTTCATTTAATAAGGTACACTGATGAGAAATGCATTGCACAGAGCTGAGCTAAGATCAGGTTCACTTCTCTATCTCCCCCTACAGTTCTGCTTATGTTTTTGTTTCTATAAAAACACACTCTTCCTACCCTCCAACATTCCCTTTAATAAGGTACACTGATGAAAATGCATTGCAAAGAGCTGGTGCTAAGTTCAGGTTCATCACTATCCTCCCCCCTACAGTTCTGCACCATGTGGTTCCTATAAAAACACTCTTCCTACCCTCCAACATTCCCCTTTAAGAAGCTACACTTTCCACTATATTGCTGCAGCTGACACGGAGAGCAAGAGACCTTCACACTACGGGCCAATTTATACAGGTGTGGTATCGCCTTTAGCGATAGTTAATTATGATCACTATCGTAAACTTGTAAATGTACGATAGCCAATGTAATCTATGACTGCCTGTAGAATATCATTACGGTAGTTTTTATTACTGCCACAGTCGTACAGTAACGAAAACCCGCGGTATCACAAGTTTTTAAATTGGCCATCAAACATGCATTGCAGGTGAAACATACAAAGACACAGGTCTGTAACTGTGAATAGTGACAGGTTTATTGCAAAACATGCATTCTCATGTTTCTGACCCACTTGTCCTTCCTCAAGTGCTTGGTGGGTCTGAAACATTTACACGCATTTTTGCAATAAACTTGCAATATTCACAGCTACAGACACACCTGTGTCTTTGTATCTTTCACCTGCAATTTTTGTTTATATAATCACATTTTGTGGAGTGAAAGCCGTAGGTGAGACATACATTATTTCAGATCCGGACACTAGATACCCAAACCTAAATACTCACACTACAACACTGCTACTAGGAACGTGTTAATCAGCTGCACCACCACATTTGAGTATTGATGATTTGATATATTCCTACACCATAGGGGTTAAGAGGTGGGAGTGGAAATCACACAGGTGCTGAAAATGTAATCCATTTCGGGGCAGTAATTGTGCATATGTATGTATTCGTGTGGGCAACGTTCATTCACACGAGATGAACGGACGTTCATTGCATGTTTTCACACGCTTGGGGAAGTTTGCCCGTAAGATCTTATATGTATATGAAGCTTTATTTTCTGAGAGATTTGAGAGAGATCTGAGATTTTTGTTTGGGGTGGACATACTCGTTAATATACACCAATAAAATAACCAAGCATGCAGCACTTAATCCCTTTATTAGAACTCTATGGACAAGATTTAATTAAAAACATTTTAAAAAGGTGTAAAACCATTGAGCCATTGAACAGCTAAAAATGCGGTAACACTATTATACATGTATTCTATCTTTAGTATAGAATCATAGAGTACATATTTTCTGGTATATTTAATGTGTGGTACAAGGTGCAGCCTAAAGCAGTAATCCATTGTCATTATCCCCAAAATCTTTGTTTTAAACTTCAAAAAAACCCTAATTAAACTAATGCAAAATTTAAAATTTTTTGAATTTTATTATTGTTAGTAAGTCCTTAAAGGGACACTATACTGAAAAAATTACTTTGCCTCATCTTAATCTCTAATTGAATACATGTAAGTAGCACTTACTCTGATTTGTGTGTGTTGCTGCATGCCTTCAACCAGCACACTTTTGTTTAGGAGCAGTATTTCCCCTCCTCTTTAACCCCTCCCACTTTCATCCGACCTGACTTTTTTCCCCACAAACCAACTGTCAAAAACTGCATACAGCTTTCCAACTGTCATACTGTCACCATTCCAGCTACAGTAAAACTACTCACGAAGAATAGTTTTTGAGAGCAAAACTTGCGGGGAGATTCAATATCGGGAAGTGGCGTAACTTACCTTAGCCCATCCCGCGATCAATACCTGCTGTAAACGAGATGCACTGTAGGATCGGCTAAGGTAAGTAACGCAACTTTAAAGCCTCACTCAGTCACGTTAAGTTTTTGCGCTACTTTGTAGCCGGCGTTGAATCGCTGCACAATGCTATTTCCAAAAACATTTGAAATGGCGCTGTTCTCTAAAATCCATCTAAAACCCAT
Source organism: Hymenochirus boettgeri (assembly GCA_019447015.1). Lineage (NCBI taxonomy): Eukaryota > Metazoa > Chordata > Amphibia > Anura > Pipidae > Hymenochirus > Hymenochirus boettgeri. Next base: position 210,714,074 of record CM033470.1, on the reverse strand, counting down.
ATTAACCTGAAATTTTCTTCGGGTTAATGTGGGTTTTAGACGGATTTGGGCCATATTGAATCTCCCCCATTATTGAAAACTGAAATATAAGTTTTAGATTGGATATCTAAAGAATATGGGACAGATCAAAAAAATTTATACAGTGGTGGTTGGGAAAAATTATAGTTTTCAGTTATGGTCAATTTAAAATAACCTATTTTTTCGGTATAGATGCCCTTTAAGTAACTTTTCCACCACCATTCATTAGCTACTAAAAATGCTCAGTGTGCTTCACTCAATGGTAGTGAGGAATTTGAGGAAACAACAGGAAACTAATAAAGATTTTTATAAAGGATAGTTCCTTTCCACTAATCTAACCTAGCTTTCTCTGACCCACCCTAAACTTGCCCATAAGCCTTACCCTCTACAAAGTCACCCATAGGCCATGAACAATCATAACCCCGTTGGTGTCATTACGGTAGAAATTCTGTTAGGCTAGGTATACACAGGCCAATATTTCTTTCAAACCGACCAATATTTTGGATTGATGCCGGTTAAACCTTCGGCCAAACAAACAATATTTAGGTCAGATGTGGTTGTAAATTTTGCAGGTTTTTTTATGTTTGAAATATGTGACAAGTCGATCGGGTTGAAATGCCAACCCGTCTACCTAGCCGAACACCATCATAAGAGATAAGAACACTTGATTGAAGCTGTGGTTAAAATTATATAGGCAACACAAACACTACCGTCTCAAAACGCAAATGCATTCTCATTTTCTAACCGATTTTTCCTGTGCATTTGCATTTTGCATTTGTATCTAAAGAATGGGAAAGCATGCATTTAGGAACAAATGCCTACAGCAGTGTATTCTGAAAATGCATCGGATCAGACAGCATTAGTGTGAGGCGCCCTGCTAGGACGCACAGAAGAACACAGGTTCGCAATACCACGCAATCGTGCACTGTGGTTCAAAATTTTAACCCTATTAGCACATGCGATATGGACCATAAAATAGTGATCGCATGTGCATGGAATGCAGCACATTTAGTGGGGCCGCTCTAATAGGCGTGCGATCACGATCGCGCGGCAACGCTCGTGCAAACAGTGTGGCCTCAGCCTAAATGTAGAACCTCTTTTGCTAGAAACATAATAGAAACAAAAAATGTGAGCCTGGGGATTGAACCTGTTCCAATGGTCTGTTTCCAGCACTTTAGCACACGCCACCTCTGCACAAGAGATACGGTAGATATAAGTACATTCCAGCAAATGTCAGTAAAACCAGTTCACTTTTTGTATTGCTCCAGCAAGGCTGTCAGCAATTCACGCTGGTTGGTAAATAAAAAAACAGCTGCTGTATATACCGTAAAGTTGGTACTGTTGGGCTGTATGTTCCTAAAAAACATGGCATTTACACGGCGCACCACAACAACATACACAACAAAGTATACAGGTACATTTAGAATCTTCTATCTTCACTAGAAACTCTGTGCATACAGACTGAATCCTGGGTTCAGGGGGCTTGCTTATTTGAAGCCATTATGGCTATGAGTTCTGGCAACAACATGGAAGCCTTCCTTGTTACAGAATCTATTACTTACATGTACTAAATGCAACTTACTAGAGAAGAATCTTACAGTGTACAGGTGTTCTGGGAGAAAAGCTATCATATTTGGATTTAAAAAAAATTAAGTTTAGTTCTCCTTTAACAAGGAGATATTATTAACAGAATGTACTATTTAATTGTATGTGTTAAAATAAGTGTAAGATCCACTTTTCAGAATTGCACAGTGCACCCAAAGCAATACTTTTTAAGTTAAGTTTCAAGTTACAAGCTAGAAGGTAAAGCAAAACTAATCAGGCAAGCACCTGACTGTATGTACATCTCTCAAAAAATGCCGCTCTTTCCATGACATCCTCTCGCGATGTATTAAGTGCCGCCAAGTGACTACATCTCTGGAGCTCTGTAAAGTAAAAGTTGATCATTGTGACATTGCATTGCCTGGAGTGTATATTCTACAGCCCAACACTGCACTATTAATTAAGTTCTCGTGTAGATTTGGAAGGTTGAGATTCTGTTATCTTACACCATTCATTGCTGCACAAATGTTTGTAATGTCTGGGATTATTTTTTGAAGAGAAGCTACTGTGAAATGAAGCCACAAACAACTGTTTAAATCATTGGTCTGCTGCTGCAGTGGTCACTTGAGAGATCTAATTACATGAAAACTCCTTGTCATTGCACTATATTTTGTATATATAGTGCTATTGGCACACATAATGTTGCTTACTAGACTCTCTTAAAGGATTAAAAACTTTTTACTCATAGAACTACTTACTTTAGTGGAATAGCAGGTTGGCACTCACTGCATACTTCTTTAGTGATCTCTATAGTTGCAGTCCTTTCTGGAATTTTATTAAGGGGCCTCAACAGCCAGGGGCATGGCAAATTATGCCATTAAAGGGCATCTATAGTGGGAAAATGAACTTTTTTTTCTTTCCTCCATGTGTTCTATAATTCCCCACAACCCCCGAATGTCTTCACTTTTTTCAGATTCCCTCTCTGTCCTGAGATACACCAGTTAGAAGAATACGAGATGCATTCCTTTACTCCTGCTTGGACTGTCAATCAAATCCCTGTGACGTGATTTCCCCCCCCCCCCCCCCGTTCTGTAATAACATAGAGATAAGAGCATTAGCAGGGGGAGAGAGGTAGCTTTGATGGCAGATATAAGCTGCACTTGACCCCCCTTCTTAATAGCTTTCACTGATGATGATGGGTCACAAGTGAAAGATCATAAACTGTACCGATCTCCTTCTTGATCTCCTTCTTCTTCCGTGTCTCCAGGACAGCTTGCTTTCTATTGGCCACTGTGCGTGGGTGTGTTTTTCAGGATGTTAAACTTTTAACTCCTACTGCACATGATAAGCTTGTTGGTTACCTGGATTGAGACATGGAGGCGGTAACAGAGGGGAGGGGGAAAGGGGGAGTGCTGCACAGAGATCTGACACCATGGTGGTGTGTGGCAATGTGTTTTTTTCAGTATAGAATGCCCTTTTAGCTGCTTACAGTTGTGTCAGATTACAGCACTGTGTTTTAGGTTTGGAAATTTTTTGACTTTTTAGTTTTTCTTTAATGTGCATTTAGGGGGTATGTATTGGTTTGGACTAGAAGATGAAATGGGATTCATTGTGATTCCTAAAGGATGCAGATCAACAAAGTTATGCCATTACAAGCTATCCAAGACCTTTTGTTTATATTTCGTTTATATATACAGGAATTTTGGCACCTAGCCCAGAAAATGTTTTTCCCTCTGCCCTCATTTCCTAATTAGTACACTTTTTATTTAGGGTGTGTTGCATTATTTAATTAGGATTTTATGGCCTGGTTATGTTTTATTTCTAGAAGTAAGCAATGGTGGCCATGATTATGGATTTGGTAAAGTCGGCACATAATTATTTATGTGCTTTGTATGGCATAAAGTAGGTTTGGATCAGGGCTATAAGTCATAAACATCATAAGTCATCTTCAATTTTTATTATTTTCCTAGAAGACAATTGTTGCTTGAATCACCTTTGATAGTTCTATAATGAGACTGGACTTGAAACATATAGTGTGCCTACGGTAGACAAACTTCATGAAAAAAGAACCACATATACTTGTTAGCTCCTGAATACTGTCATATGTTTCTTCGTGAATGTTGTCTGTTGTCGCTTTTGACTTTAATGTTTTCTTTAGGATTACTGTTAAAAAAAAAAAAAACAAAAAAAAAAAACATCCTGACTCATACCTCTTTGCCCACATCATACCACCCCAGATCCTACGCTTGAAGATAAAATGTCTATTCATAGAGGTTTAGTGCCAGTAATCTTCATATAGCTTCTGTAGGATAGTTTTTGATAATTGATGTGTGGTATAAACTTAAAGGGCTGTGGGATATAAAATGTATTGAACAGCTAAAGCACCCCCCCCCTTCCTCCATTAGCTGTGTAACAGTCTCATTTAAATGAGTAATAGAACTGAAAGTATTTAATTGCTGATCGCTTTTGATAAGCTTGGTGTGTGTCTTAAGTGTTTTTTATATTACCTTTATTTGACTGTTAACAGTTTTTAAATTATTAGTGTGGGTAGATGTAAGGAAGAGGTGGTATTATTATCCCTCAAGCAGTTTAAAATGCGTAATTCATTTAGGCAGACCAATTACTTTAATTTATCTTAATACAGTATTAAACTTAATCTTGTTTCTAGGTTTGCAAAGTATCCAGGTTTGTTCTAGTGGAAGATGCTTGTTAAAAATTACACGGCATAGAATTCAGTGAACAGCCCCCTCCAGCATTTATTTTCAGTAACAAATTTCCAAGAAGTAAATTTAAGTTATGTAATGATCATCGCACCCCAGAATTACACTGTGATCTTTCAGTGAAGATTTATTCTGATTTTTTTGAACTTGTTTGAAAAGGCAGTAATTTTCATGTCAAACTTTTACAGTTTTCTGTTTCCAGTTTTAAAGGTTGAAAACAGGTGTAGTTTCGTTCAGTAAAAATAAATTTTGTTGTGGACATCTGCTTTAGGCACAAAAAACCCCGTTGTGTTAAAGGCTACCCAACACCATCTACCATTCAAACTCTATTGTTTGGGGGGGGTTTAAGAGTTGGGGCCCCCAGGAATTGCGCTTCTCCCCCCCATCTAATTATATCAACTGGCAAAAGCCTCTGTACAATCACGTCTTAAAGCCAAAAGCTGTCCATACACTGATTTAATAAGTATTGCAAAACAAGGGGACTATTTATAAGGCATGGTATCGCTATTTTACGGCACTGAACCTTTAATGTTACTCAAACGTAAATGTATGATAATGGTTACAGATATACATTGCAGTCATAATGGTGCTATTGCCCATGCAATACCATTGCAGTAGTGTACTACCGCATGGTATTTAAAAGAAGAACTGTGGTCTCCAAACAAGTTGACTTTAAATGAAAGGGCCAGTATCCTACCTTTAAAACGAACCATCAACCACCTGTCTATGTGCTCCACAGCCCAAGATATAAGAAATTACTAACCAGAAAGCTAATGGGTTGGAGGCTGACGTGACATTCCTAAGCTGCTCTCCACCTCGCCGCCGCCGAGCACAGCCTCGGACTTCAGTGACAGGACAGGAGACAGGAATCCCTCCCCCTCCTTGCTGTGCAAAGATCCCCACAGAGAAGGAGGAGGGGGGCTGCAAGGGAGGAGGGGAGACAGGGCAGATTGACTGTCATCCACTGACATGGTTTCGAAGCAGGAAGTGCAGGGGACCTGGTGATGCTGCTGCCATATCAAACACTAAAATGTAAATATGTTCAAAACTATGCAAAATAAACAATGATAATAATTGGAAAAATTTTCAGGAGAGCAATTCGTCAATTTCCTTAAATCTTTTTGGACCACCGTTCCCCTTTAACAATGAATGTTTATAAATGTCCATACATGTACTTTTACGATAACTCACGGTATCGGAAGTTGCTGATACCATGGGTTATTAAAAATTGCCCATTGAGTATCGGAAGTAGTTTAAATATATAGGTAGATGGTGAGAATCCAAACTCTACGCAGACTCCACTGTGATATAACCCATGTATGGATAAATCTGTGTACACCACTAATAACAAAAGGGAGCATTGCTTGCCACCGTTAGTCTGTCGCCACATTAGAAAGCACAGTAAAGGTGCCATACATCTATGAGATTACTTACCCGACCGAGCGCTCACGCGATGTTGTCGATGCTGCCAGAACCGCTTCTCCCAATCGTATATTTGACCAACCTCGATCGCAAAATCCCATTCATTTTGCAATCGCATGTCGGTCGAATGTAAGATCGGGAGAAGCGGTTCCGGCAGGATCGAAGGAACATCACGTGAGCGCTCAGTCGGGTAAGTAAATCTCATAGATGTATGGCCACCTTAATGCTCGTTTAAAGTACAATCGAAATGTAGTGCGTTTCATGCGTGTTGATGTGTGCACACACTGCAATCTCCCCCATATTGTTACCTGAGCGAATGTGATCTATACCAAAAATTGTGATCCCATGCACAATATTGGCATGCAATTGTCGCATTCTATTGGATTGCAAAACACGATTGTAGATGCCCGGGAATTGGAATATTACTTCTCTTTATTGCATTGGGATTTGACATAGACCATCTAGTCTAGATCCAATTGTGATTTGTAAAAGACTGCATCTTTCAGATGGACAACAGGGCAATGCTAATTTAATTATTCCTAATTGCTGGCCAAAATAATTTTCTCAATGTAACCAGAGCCCTGCAAATCTGGTCATAAAAAGTTCTTTGGACCTGCCCTGATTTGCACCATTTCTATGATGTACTGCCCACCCTTCACTCATAGCACTTTATATGAATGAACCCACCCAACCCAGATCACCTGTAAGGCCTGTAACAGGCCATATGAGGCTGACTGAATATGTAGGCACTCATTCATTTAAAGAGTAATATTTAAGTACAGATGATATGACATGAGGTACGGTTTTAAAGGAGAACTATAGGCGTAGTTTTTTTCAAAAATTTTTAAAATGAAAGTACCTGGGGAGGTAGGATGATACTTTCTACCTCTCAATATCATTCTATTAGGAGTCGCAGCACATAGAAAACTGCTTTAGCCAGTCTTCCTAGGTTATCAGTATTATCTCTAGTCCTCTATTATAATAGAAAACAAAAAACCCACAATCCTACCTAATAATCTTGCATCTATACTTCCAGTTTACACTGTGCGCCATGATATCACCAGCACTATTGCGCTGCCTCCTAATTGCAGTTGAGCATGCCCACTTGTATCCTATTTAATAGAGCCTCATCGGCCACATCAGAAGCCCCATGCCCATAGGCTGAGAAAAGGATAGAGAATGGTTGCAGGTCTGTAACTAGCTTTATAAAAGATCCATTTTAGAGCTTATAAAAGGCTCATAATGTGTTTGTCAAAGAGAGTGCAGACCAGGAAGTGTAGCTACAAGCATATAACTTAAGATTCAAAGCAGCCAGAACATCATCCTAGATTGTTTTAACAAGGACTTTGACTTTAACATTGTAGTATTGGCAAGTATGCAATGGATTTACTGGCAAATGAAATTTGCTTATGAGCCTTACAACATTTTCTATCAGAAGGTGTTTACTTACATAGTGCCTTCTCCTTACCAATTTTGCAGGTTCTCCTCTAAAATCAACCGTGAACCCAGCTGCAGTTTAAATGCTATTTTAGTTTGCATTTATGTAGTGTAATTAAATTATTGCTTTTGAAATTTTTACCGCCCACCCTTGGCATTCGCTTTGCAAAATGCCAAGTTGGAGAAATAAAAATGAAATAATTTACATTACCATATATACTGAGTATAAACCGACCCGAGTATAAATCGAGGTACCTTATTTTACCAGAAAAAACAAATAAAAGTGACCGACTGATTTTACAGCCTGAAACCTCTGTTTAAACTTGAGTATATACGGTATAACTTTTTAATAGGTCATGGCACTTGACCTGACATAACCCACCGAAGACCGCATATACTGTTTTCAAACAAATTGTGAAAAGCCATAAACATAGAACAAAGCCATGTGATCTTAGTGGGCATGTGTAGGGTCAACCTGATTATGATTCTTGTCAGGAGCAAACTTCCAGCAATTTAAAGTTGAAGTTCTAGGTTAGGAGATATATTAAAATCTAAACTTTACAGCTTTTACAGGTTTTTTATTTGAAATTTTTGTGGAGATAGTGTTGTGGGAGAGGGTAACGGAGAATAATAAGGTTTGTATAGTAAATAATATTGTCTTTCTACAAATAAAGATATGGATGATGAAAAACATAACTGGGCAACACATTTAAGTTACATTATAAAGACAATTATCCCAATACCTGAAGTACCCAAGGTGAGGTCCTGAAATGCTAGGTTATCGGCATACTTGCAGAAGAAAAGGCGCTAGAAAGATAGGGAAGAGGGGCTAAAGGAGCAAAAAGCCCTTCACTGAGCATAAAAGTGGAGAAAACACCTTCTTATAACAGAAGGCATCTTGCAGTCTCATGCTATATGAATAGCATTTCCCACAAAGCCTAAGAAACAAGAAGTAATTTCTTACTCCCATATCTAATGTATTCAATTAGATCAACTGAACTTGAAGTTTAGTTCTGAAGACGATTCGCTAGTCATCCGACTGGCTTTCTCAATTCAGAATGACTTGTACAAGAATCTGTGGCAATTATGTACCCTGGAAAATCCCAATTAGCATATCACAGCCAAGTGTTAGGCGTGATAGGAATGCCCAGAGTAAGGTGTCAAAACAGCATTGTACATGGCAGACAGTTGGTGTCGAACCCCCCATCTTTATTTAGGCTTGGTTTCTTTATTTTCACATAAATGGCCTCCTTAACACCGCTCTTGAACCAGTCACGTTCCTTTTCCAACATTACAATCTTCAAAGGTATGTCCTTTATCCTAAAGCTAGGTACACACAGTACAGATTTCTGAAAGATGACAACAGGATCTGCAGATCCTGTCTGCCATCTTTCAAAGATCTGCATACACCAGTCCCAGCATTCTCCCTATGAACCTATGAACATAAGGAGAATGCTCGGGACTGTGTGTTTCCATCGGCCGCGCTAGACTCCTCTATAGGGAGTATAGCGCGGCCAATGGAAATTTTTGGCCTTTCCCGAACGAGCGTTTGGCCGACCCGATCGTTCGGCGCGCCGCGCGCTCGTTCGGGAAGCGAACGACACACAAACGATAAAGCCCCGATACCGTTGGACCCCAGCTTTAGATGCAGGTACACGGCTGAGTCCTGACCCAAGGAATTGGCTCTCTTGTGCTGGGCCATACGTTGATGCAGTTGCTGTTTGGTCTCCCCCACATACAAATAGAGCATTCTTCACTGCACTGCACTGCGTATATGATGTCGCTTTTCTTTGTTTGGGTATTGGGTCTTTCGGATGCACCAATTGCTGCCTCAGTGTGTTGTTCGTTAAAGCAGACACGGATACGGTGTTTTTTGAAAATTCTTCTTAATTTCTCGGAGACCACTGCTACATATGGGATGACCATGTTCTTTCTCCTGTCTTGCTTTTCACCTTCACTGTTGGTATTCGTGTTCTTTTCTTTCCTTCTACTTCTTTTGACAAAGGCCCAGTCTGGATATCCACAAGTTTTAAGGGCTCCTCTGAGATGTTTCATTTCTTTAGCCTTCGCCTCTGTGCTAGTGGGATGTTCTCAGCTCTGTTTTGGCGGGTCTGAGACAAGGCTACCTCCTGGTGGGCAGTTTTTGGCACTTTGGGGGGGGCTACAGGAGAACCCTATGGAGCTGGGATGTGAGGTAAGGATTAAACTACACTACATGGTGGGGCCAGTAGTTGGGGGGATTATAGTTTTGGGCGTGGACATGCCCTTTAACTTCTACCAAGCAGTCCAAGAAAGACAGTTTGTTGTTTTGTACCTCTTCCCTTGTAAATTTTATGTTTTGGTCTACCGCATTAATGCGTTCTGTGAAAGCTTGTACTTCTTTCTGGATTTTAACCCAGGTGTCATCCACATTTCTGAACCATGTGCGGTGCTATGCCCTTAAAGGTATTAACGCGCTGTTTTTCTACTCCTCCATGTTAAGGTTGGCCACAATGGGTGAAACTGGAAATCCCATAGCATATCCGTGTTTTTGCTTATATAATTTTTCCCTGTATTTGAAATAGGTGGTATTCAGGCACAGTAAGTCCAGTAAGAACACACCTGTTCTGGGTTGAGATCAGTTCTGCTGGTAAGAGTGCTGTCTTGGCCTAGTCGTTTTCTCACCTGTGGTATACGTGAAGAGAGATGTCACATCATAGGACATCAAGTTTTCTTCTCCACCGATACTATATCTTCAGTCTTGTTGGTGAAATCCTGAGAGTTCTGGATGTGATGCTTAGAACTTCCCACCAATGGTCCTAAGATCTTGGCTAGGTATTTTGCCACCTGTGTGTTACATAGTTGATGCTGCTGTATATAGGTCTTAGTGGGGCCCCTTCCTTATGTATCTTTGGGAGTCCATATATGCATGGATGTGCCTCACCAGGGAGAGGCGATAATACATTGCTCGATCAATGGCTTATCCTTTTGAAGCTGTAAGTCTATGACCCTTTTTTTGTAATGGCTGGTGGGATCCCTTGTTAAAAAGCCTCATGTGTGTTATCGGCCAGGAGCAGGTCACCTTATCATGGTAGTCTGGTGTTGAGTCCACTGTGCATCTTCACTTGTCTGCTGGTAGAATGGTGATACTGGAATCTTTCTTGAGGGATGTTAGGCTCTTTTTTCCTGTGTGGTCAGGTAAGATGATGGAGTTTTAGCACTGGCTAAGGCTGCAGATACTTAAGGCGAAGTTGTTCTGCCTCACTCTGTGGTACCTTATTATTGTGGATTGAGGCTTCTGTGGCTTCTATAATATCCACCACAGGGATGGCTTTAGGAGTGATGGCAAAATTCAAACCCTTAGCAAGGACTTCCTTCCGGCTGGGTCAGGGTCCTGTTAGACAAGTTTCTCACCCATTCCTCCTTGTTTGAGAGAGTGACACTTCCCTCTTTTGTATCCAAGGTAGTTGTTCTCCTTTGGGGGTGTTCTGGATAACAGAATAGAGAACATGTTCTGTTGCCTTTGTTTGCCCTTACAGTGCTGAAAGCTGTGCTTGTTTGGTGAACTCCATCACTCTTTCCCAGATGGCCACAGGTAGCTGTGAGGCCAGGTTCTGTTCAACTGTCTGCCATGTACATGCTGTTTTGACACCTTACTCTGGGCGTTCCTATAACACCTCTTAGCCACTATCCAATCACGCCCTTAACACTTGGCTGTGATATGCTAATTGGGATTTTCCAGGGTACATAATTGCCCAGATTCTTGTACATTCATTCTGAATTGAGAAGCCATCGGATGACTAGCGAACGTCTTCAAGAACTAAACTTCAAGTCCAGTTGATCTAATTGAATACAACATATATACCATGACCTGGATGAATGAAACCTTCCAAGCATATTTTACTCCCATGTTTCCCAGCGTAAGGGTCAGGATATGCAAAATACTCCTTTATAGCTTAATATATAGAGCCAATCATCTGACCTGCAGACACGACTGTTTTCGATCTTGTTAGATCTCGTCAGTGCAAATACAGATTCATGGCTCTATGGTGTAGGACTTGGGCGTACAGTAATAAAGAATCCCTTGTGGTCCATTCTGTTCTGCCTTTGCAGCTGTCCACTAACTGACCAGTAGGAAGACTTGTTTCTTGCAAGTGCTTCTCCATTGATCTTGTCACTGGACAGGTAAAGGATTATTTGGTTTAATATTACAGCTGAAAGAGTTTTTTTCCAATTTAATCTCCCTTACCATTGAAATGTTTAGATTTAAATTTCCATTATTCTAATGGTATCTCCACTGATAAAACCAAATTTTGACATATAATTTTATTGAAGAACGGGAGGTAAAAGAACTGTCTTACCTCCCGTTCTTCTTCAATAAATCCCGAAGAAGCCAGGGGAAGCAAGGTAAGCTACTTACCCAATTGCTCGCTCCTCCGCCGCATAGTCTGACAGTACCAGTAATTTTGGGTTTTGGAATGGGGTCTGTGATACATGGCAGCGTCTCTCAGAGGCATCTTTACATATAGAAGTATTGCGCTATTTCTAACTGTTCATTATTTTTCACAGAGGCTAATTTTTGGAATATTCTCACAAAATTTGTTGGACTACACCAGTTATTGAAGCCATACGGCACTTGGATATACTGTCCTGAACTGTCCTGGCTTAATTATTTATTATTTATTGCACAAACACTTATCACTTGATATGTATGTATTATCATGAATAGTAATTGTTTATGCATATAGGATGTATTTTGGAGTATTACTATATATTTAAAGGGCATGTCTACCCCCAAAACTAAAATTTAACTCTAAAAATCCTTACTCCTCTGTCCAATGGTTGTCCTGCAGTGCCTATCAAAAGTCCAGGAAACAAAGAGTAGGAGTCTTCCTGAGTGTGAAAATGTTTCTGCCCCTTCCTTTTCCTTCTGGAGGACTCTGGTATGCACATGGGAGCCCTCCCACACTCCGTATCCCTCCATGCTGATTTCCGTTCCCGGAGGTATCTTAAGGCCTGGCCATGGGAACGAAGGCTGGAAAGTAACTTTTCTGCCACTTTTTTACAATTTAAACTATGCAGTTAGGGTTGGGAGAGTGTGCCTACATTACAGAAAAAACATAATTTTAGCTGGACATACCCATTTAAAGGGGAACTGATCTCCAAACAAGTTGATTTTAAATGAAGGTCCAGTTTCCTACCAGTGCTTTAAAACGAGCCATCAACCACCTCCTACGTGCTCCACAGCCAAAGATATACAGCCTCTGACTTCAATGACAGGAGACAGGAAGTACCTTCCCCTCCCTACTGTGTGATCTGCACAGGGAGGTAAGGGAATCTACATCCCTATTTCCCACTATTGAAGACAGCCTTTTCAGGCAGAGTTCTCATTCTGCCTGAAAGGCTGGTTTTGGGTCTGAGTGGCCGGGGCTAAGGCACCTACGAGTGGGCGGGGCCAGATGGGGCTGTAGGGAATGGGCCAAGGGGCCTGCAAATGGAGATGGCATGGAGTTGGCATGGGGTCCATGAGTGAGAGACCAGGGGGCTGCAGGGAGAAGGAACACAGCAGATTGACTGTCACATGTTTTCAGAGCAGGAAGCGGAAGGGCAGGGAACCTGGTGATGTTTGCTGCATATCACACAAAATGTAAATATCTTCAAAACATGCAAAATAAACAATTAAAACGGTGCGAAAATTCTCAGTAGAGCATTCCTATCAATTTACCTAAAGTAATTTTTGGACCATTGTTCCCCTTTAAAGGAATTCATCTGTTTAATTTATATATATATATATATATATTATATATATATAATAATATATATATATATATATATATATATTTGATACAATCAGGCACTCACTTCACAGGTTGTATTGCCTTGGTGCTACTGAGGGGAGATTTATACATTATTATTTATACATTTATACATTGTGCATACAGCGACGTTTCGGTCGTGGTTTCTGACCTTTTTCAAGCTGTATATTATATATATATATATATATTATATATATATTATACCCCCCCCACTTTAAAATCTATGTTTGAGATAGTGTTTCACTTATGTGGAGGTAATTTGTTTACCACTTGCTTATTTTGAATATTACTCAGTTCTGTTTTTTGTATAACTAATACAATTAAAGAGGAGTTATGAATCTCTTATAAATGATGTATTTAAACATTGCTTAGCTAGGTCATCAATCAAGGTTTATTGGTTTACAAGTTGTGGTAGGCTACACAGACCATCACAGAGTATGTTACTGGTACATTTGCAGTGGTGTTAGATTTAAATACAAATACATGAATGTAGGTAATGACATACATATATAGACGTAATTTGTTCGTGTTTAAAACAAAAAAAGTAAGTCTTTCATTTCTAAGCATGCTTCATGCCAATGATAGGCACAATTGTAAGTCTGAAATATGTTGTATTGTTAAACTTACATACTTTCATCAGCATGATTTAGGAAGGTTCAAGGCATCTGGCATCACCATTTGCCTGGGGTTTTCTTTTCTTTTATCCCAATGGGACAATATCCACTGTTTTTTAGAGACTGAAATTTTATTTACATATAGTGATGTTTATTAGTGCCTTGTTGTCCTGTTCAAGAACTGGTCCTAGTGCTGCGTCCAAAAGATTGTGTAATTTCTAATATATGAATCTGCATTCATATGACACCTGTTTCTGTACATTTTCCCCCCGGTACATTTAACTAAATAGTAAATTTAAAAGAGAGGGTGTGTTGAGAACTTCCTGCTGGATGAAAACTTTGTTTGATTTTCCTGAATTGCTTCAATGTAAATATTATAACATGTATGTGTACACATTACATACAGTGTGTCCTAATGACGCACACATGCAGCTAAAATACAATGCTTGGTATGAGATGCATTTAATCTTGTGCTTCACGCCAGGGCAGGCCTTAGTAAGAATCTTGCACAGGGTGCTATTTATCCTGACTCCTGACTCCTTTGAGCTACAGGTCCGTACCTAAGACTCCCAGCTGTCGCCCCCCTGGTAATGCAACCGGTGCGGTCCACAGGTCGCCCATATCAAAGGCCGGCCCTGTGCACAGCTATACCGTTTCTATAAATTAGAGACTCTGTCTTATTGCAGCTTGTTAGTTTTACAGTTAAGAAATTAGGAGACACTTTCATATTGTTAACTAGAGACATGTTATCAGGAAGTTACAAGCTGTTGCTTCATCATCCATCTGGAAGAAAATGGTTACAATACTGTTGTTGTAAGCACATTTTATAGATGACAACTGCTGAGGCTCACAAGCCATTTGTATCATTTAATGTTTTACAGGTACAAAACACATCTTCATTTTTTTTCTGTAGTTATCACTGTTAGCTCCTCTAGAAAGAAACCAAAATCATAGCATGAGAGCCCTATACAATACATATGCAGATCAATTAGCCTTTTTTAAAGGGTATCTCCACCCAGAAATAAAGGTTTTCTGTATCGTAGGGCACCCTACCACCCCCAAATGCCATGTTTTGTTTGTTAAAAAATAGCAGAAATGTACATACATTGCTTCGTTCCCCTAGCTCTGATCTCTGCCCTCTGTCTGCCGGAAGCTGCAACAGGGGCTGGGACGGCAGCAAATCACAGACATGGTTGTCGGCAATGCAGAGCACCAGGGGAACAAAACAATGTAATACATTCTGCTGCTTTTTTAACAAAACGAACATGGCGGTTGGGTGTGGGCTAGGGTGCACTACACTATGGAAAACTTTTTTTTTTAGATGGGCTCCAAGCAACAGAGGTCGGGAGGAGAAGGAGCTCCCCTGTGCATGCCTGAGTACCAAGGAGGAGGCAGAAACCTTTTCACACAGAGAAAGCTCCTATTTTTTAATTCCTAAACTTTGAACGGGCACTGCAGGATAACCATAACAATGGGCAACTTTTTAAACTACACAGTGGGTCTAGAAGTGGGTTATATTTTAGTTGGTGGAGTGGACACTCTAGTTTTCAGAAACCCTAGCAACCTGGCAACCTCTCTAGAGGTTTGTGGGCGCCTTAGGCAAATTTGAAAAGCATTGCAATGATTTGTACATGGCTGTAGCTTTAGAGATGTGTGCAAGGGTATAAAGTTAGTATGTTTGTAATTTACAACCAAAATAGTAATATCTCTTCTTTAATGGTATAGATCCTCAGTGTGGGTAAGTGGCAATGAAGGGGGAATAGTTGTCCTTAAGGCTGGGTACGCACCATACAGTTTCCGTCCCTGGCCAACCGTTCGCCACTAGCGAGTCGACCAGGATGAATAACTGTCGATCTTGGAAAAAGAAGCTGTGGCTGACGTTTGCTGCGACCAATTGTGCAGTCCATAAGGGACTTCATGATCAGCTGTGAATTACCAACATACCTGATCCTTTATTTCATGTTATTCCATGTAAATGGTCTCTGGCCACCTAAAATGAAGCGGTGAACAATGAAATAGTTTCTTTTGAAGAGGAAGTACTAGTCTTGTATGCCATTTTAAAAAAGTTCTTAAATGTCTTGTTAGAAAATGTTTAATGAATCCTACCTGCCATCAATCCCAATTGCTTCTCCTGCTGCCTTTTTCTGAGCTTGCTGAAGCTCTTATAGCATGTAGAAGAAACAGGGCAATACTCATTGCGAAATTGTGAGTACTGCATCTGTGACAAAGCTTAATATAGTGGTTCTATAACTATTTCTGATTTGCAACATGTGCAGAAGAGACAACAGGAGGAAAAAGCTGTCAATCATTGGCCATACTTCGGCTGTCACGACCATATTTCCTCTGTGTAGGGAGGAATTGGCTTCCTCTGCCGTAATGGGGCAAACTTGCATCTAAATATAGAACTTGTAGTTGGGAGTCAGGCAACAGACTAGTAGGCACTTATTTTAAAAGTTATCTCCACTGGTAAAAACAAAATTTTGGTATTCAGTTTTATTGAAACGTGAGGTAAATAAATCAATAAACCTGAAGGGCTAGGAGAGAAGGTAAGATACTTACGCGATCGCTCGCTCCCCCTCCATGCAGTCTGACAGGTACCGACGGACTCTCTATGCAATGCGCATCGCAATTGCCCAAGTGCATAGATACTAAGTCTGTTGAGAACTGTCAGACTACGAGGCGGAGAAGCGGCGATCGGGTAAGTACCTTACCTTCTCTTCCAGCTCCTGCAGGTTTTATTGAGAAACTGGAGGTAGGACACAGCTTCTTTACTGGCCCGTTCATCAATAAACTGAATACCACAATTTTTTTTTTTACCAGTGGAGATACCATTTATTTGACAAACATAGGAGCAAAAGTACCAGGCACTCAACCCAATATGAGTTAAAAAATAATCCCTTATTGTGCAACATTGGGAAACAACATTAGGTGCCAATAAAACATTTAAAAATATATATGTACATACAAAAATGGATACCGATAGTAGCATAAATCACTAAGTATCTCCCTCACCAATAACCATCTCGCTGTTGAGGAAGCTTGATTAGCGAAACGCGTTCAGCGTCCCACATTTTCCTGTGTGTGATACCGATGCATACTACCTATCTGGATGTATCGTCCCTCAGCCTTTTTCTATGCTGGAGCCCCCATGGTGACTTATGACTGTGACTGAGACTGGCTTACAGATGAGTATATACGGGGTTTGATGCTAATCACTTGAGATGGTTATTTGGTGAGGGAGATACTTAGTGATTTATGCTACCTATCGGTATCCATTTTGTATGTATATATATTTTTAAATGTTTTTATTGGCACCTAATGTTGTTTCCAAATGTTGCACAATAAAGGGATTATTTTTTAACTCATATCTGGGTTGAGTGCCTGGTACTTTTGCTCCTATGTTTGTTAGGTTATTGTTGTTTTTACCATGAGCACCTCCCGTCCACTTGGACTTTAACTTGCCTAGTGCACGCTGCTTCTTGTCTTTCAAATACCATTTAAGGTTGGACATGCCTTTAGGTCAAGGTGCTGGATTGCTGCCTTCATTTTTCAAAAGTAAAATGTTTTTCTTTATTATTAACGCTAGTACAGTGTAGAAAAACTCTCCTTACATTATTGTAACCGTCATTTATTATAGAATAGTCAAAATTTCTATTTTTTGGAATGTAATCGTTTATTTCCAGACCAGTGATTCCTAAGTTGTATCTTGCCCAAAAGCTTTTAAACATAATACTAAAACGTGAAACCCTAATTTTTCACATAATCCTGGTGTTATTTGCTAATAAGGTTGGAGAATTGTTATTACGCCATAAATCGGACTGGCTGTCCCGTGTTATCCTGGTAAGAGAGATTCAGTATTTTTGTTTCCAATATTTAAACAAAGGTTTATGGAGTAATATTTTCTTGGCACTGACGACAAAATGTTGTTTTCCTGCAACAGGGGAGAAGAAACCAGTGAGTTATGATGCTTATTTTCTGCATCAGCTGAAATACAATTAATTACAAATCAGTACTTTATAATTTTGGGTTGCTTTTACCATAGTTGTTTCTGTTCGATGTTGATAAATTGGTGAAAGACTCTTGAGACCTAAATTGGTCAACAGAATCTAGTAAATTCATAACAGTACATAGCATATAAGCTTCAAAAGGACTTGAATAGGATATATTTATAATGGATTTGGGATATATGCAACCACCTGAAACTGAATAGCTGTTGCAATATCTTGCACACAAATTGACACGCACAAATGCCTGTACCAACTTGGTTTTTCTTCTGATTCATATCCCAATTTTTATTTAAAAAGAAAAATATCTAACACTTTGCAGTGTCATTTATGGGATGTATAATGGGAATGTGGCCTATGCAGGTTACGAATGTTGTCTGTTGACATGGTATGGGTGTCCTTTTTAGTTTCAGGTATATTTATTCCATAATCCTTTCCTATCATAAGTGGGAAGTACATAAAAACATTTATCTTTATCCTGATTCCTGAACAACACTGTTAGATACAAAATTGGCTTTCAATAATACTAATATTACTATATATAGTTGTGTATTATACACTATAATATAGGTAAACAAAGGTTAACGGTTAAACATTTTATTCAAATGTAAATGTATTTCTATATTTTTCCTTCTCATATAATTTGCTGTGTGAAGTACTTTCAGAATATTTTTTAGGGTATGTCCACCCTCTTTTTCAACTTTACATACTGTAGGGCAGCCCAGCTTGTGATCTAAAGGGTGGTGGGAGTCAAACATCAAATACTGATCTGTGTGTGTTGGTTTTCTGTAAACCTCTACTTCCAGTTTAGCATTTTCCTTAAAGGGTATGTCCACCCTAAATTCGAAATTTTAATACACGATCCCCCCTGGGCTCCCAGCCCCAACCGCATTAATTTTATTTTTAGAAAGCCCCCCAAACTCTACTTACCTCCCCTCTTTCCTGCGCCGCGCTCCCGGCCCTCTGCTTGCTAGGAAATGCAAGCAGAGAGGCGGGACCGGCAGCCGCGTCTGTTATTGGCTGAGCGGCAGCCAATCACGGACGCGGCTGCCGGCAGCTCACTTCCGAGTTGGAAAGCGGAGAGGTAAGTAACAGATTTGGGAGCTTTCTAAAAATAAAATTTATGCGGTTGGGGCTGGTGGACATGGGGGAAGGCTGACATAAAGGGGTTTTAAGCTAGGGGGAGGGATAGCAGAACGGGAGGGAGGGGGGAGAAGAGCTGCAGTATGCATGGCAAAAATCTACCTGAGGCAAGGTAGGAGGCAGAGCCCTGCTAGCCTCCTGGTGGGCAGTTTTTGGCACTTTGGGGGGGGGGGGCTACAGGAGAACCCTATGGAGCTGGGATGTGAGGTAAGGATTAAACTACACTACATGGTGGGGCCAGTAGTTGGGGGGATTATAGTTTTGGGCGTGGACATGCCCTTTAACTTCTACCAAGCAGTCCAAGAAAGACAGTTTGTTGTTTTGTACCTCTTCCCTTGTAAATTTTATGTTTTGGTCTACCGCATTAATGCGTTCTGTGAAAGCTTGTACTTCTTTCTGGTGGATTTTAACCCAGGTGTCATCCACATTTCTGAACCAGTGGCTGGGTGCTATGCCCTTAAAGGTATTAAGCGCCTGTTTTTCTACCTCCTCCATGTTAAGGTTGGCCACAATGGGTGAAACTGGAAATCCCATAGCATATCCGTGTTTTTGCTTATATAATTTTTCCCTGTATTTGAAATAGGTGGTATTCAGGCACAGTAAGTCCAGTAAGGAACACACCTGTTCTGGGTTGAGATCAGTTCTGCTGGTAAGAGTGCTGTCTTGGCCTAGTCGTTTTCTCACCATGTGGTATACAGGTGAAGAGAGATGTCACATCATAGGACATCATAGTTTCTTCTCCACCGAGTACTATATCTTCAGTCTTGTTGGTGAAATCCTGAGAGTTCTGGATGTGATGCTTAGAACTTCCCACCAATGGTCCTAAGATCTTGGCTAGGTATTTTGCCACCTTGTGTGTTACATAGTTGATGCTGCTGACTATAGGTCTTAGTGGGGCCCCTTCCTTATGTATCTTTGGGAGTCCATATATGCATGGATGTGCCTCACCAGGGTAGAGGCGATAATACATTGCTCGATCAATGGCTTTATCCTTTTGAAGCTGTAAGTCTATGACCCTTTTTTTGTAATGGCTGGTGGGATCCCTTGTTAAAAAGCCTCATGTGTGTTATCGGCCAGGAGCATGGTCACCTTATCATGGTAGTCTGAGGTGTTGAGTACCACTGTGCATCTTCACTTGTCTGCTGGTAGAATGGTGATACTGGAATCTTTCTTGAGGGATGTTAAGGCTCTTTTTTCCTGTGTGGTCAGGTAAGATGATGGAGTTTTAGCACTGGCTAAGGCTGCAGATACCTTAAGGCGAAGTTGTTCTGCCTCACTCTGTGGTACCTTATTATTGTGGATTGAGGCTTCTGTGGCTTCTATAATATCCACCACAGGGATGGCTTTAGGAGTGATGGCAAAATTCAAACCCTTAGCAAGGACTTCCATTTCCGGCTGGGTCAGGGTCCTGTTAGACAAGTTTCTCACCCATTCCTCCTTGTTTGATGAAGTGACACTTCCCTCTTTTTGTATCCAAGGTAGTTGTTCTCCTTTGGGGGTGTTCTGGGATAACAGAATAGAGAACATGTTCTGTTGCCTTTGTTTGCCCTTACAGTGCTGAGAAAGCTGTGCTTGTTTGGTGAACTCCATCACTCTTTCCCAGATGGCCACAGGTAGCTGTGAGGCCAGGTTCTGTTCAACTGTCTGCCATGTACAATGCTGTTTTGACACCTTACTCTGGGCGTTCCTATAACACCTCTTAGCCACTATCCAATCACGCCCTTAACACTTGGCTGTGATATGCTAATTGGGATTTTCCAGGGTACATAATTGCCACAGATTCTTGTACAAGTCATTCTGAATTGAGAAAGCCAGTCGGATGACTAGCGAAACGTCTTCAAGAACTAAACTTCAAGTCCAGTTGATCTAATTGAATACAACATATATACCATGACCTGGATGAATGAGAACCTTCACAAGCATATTTTACTCCCATGTTTCCCAGCGTAAGGGTCAGAGATATGCAAAATACTCCTTTATAGCTTAATATATAGAGCCAATCATCTGACCTGCAGACACGACATGTTTCGATCTTGTTAGATCTCGTCAGTGCAAGATACAGATTCATGGCTCTATGGTGTAGGACTTGGGCGTACAGTAATAAAGAATCCCTTGTTGGTCCATTCTGTTCTGCCTTTGCAGGCTGTCCACTAACTGACCAGTAGGAAGACTTGTTTCTTGCAGAGTGCTTCTTCCCATTGATCTTGTCACTGGACAGGTAAAGGAATTATTTGGTTTAATATTACAGCTGAAAGAGTTTTTTTCCAATTTAATCTCCCTTACCATTGAAATGTTTAGATTTAAATTTCCATTATTCTAATGGTATCTCCACTGATAAAACCAAATTTTGACATATAATTTTATTGAAGAACGGGAGGTAAAAGAACTGTCTTACCTCCCGTTCTTCTTCAATAAATCCCGAAGAAGCCAGGGGAAGCAAGGTAAGCTACTTACCCAATTGCTCGCTCCTCCGCCGCATAGTCTGACAGGTACCAGTAATTTTGGGTTTTGGGAATGGGGTCTGTGATACATGGCAGCGTCTCTCAGAGGCATCTTTACATATAGAAGGTATTGCGCTATTTCTAACTGTTCATTATTTTTCACAGAGGCTAATTTTTGGAATATTCTCACAAAATTTGTTGGACTACACCAGTTATTGAAGCCATACGGCACTTGGATATACTGTCCTGAACTGTCCTGGGCTTAATTATTTATTATTTATTGCACAAACACTTTATCACTTGATATGTATGTATTATCATGAATAGTAATTGTTTATGCATATAGGATGTTTATTTTGGAGTATTACTATATATTTTAAAGGGCATGTCTACCCCCAAAACTAAAATTTAACTCTAAAAATCCTTACTCCTCTGTCCAAATGGTTGTCCTGCAGTGCCTATCAAAAGTCCAGGAAACTAAAGAGTAGGAGTCTTCCTGAGTGTGAAAATGTTTCTGCCCCTTCCTTTTCCTTCTGGAGGACTCTGGTATGCACATGGGAGCCCTCCCACACTCCGTATCCCTCCATGCTGAATTCCGTTCCCGGAGGTATCTTTAGAGGCCTTGGCCATGGGAACGAAGGCTGGAAAGTAACTTTTCTGCCACTTTTTTACAATTTAAACTATGCAGTTAGGGTTGGGAGAGGTGTGCCTACATTACAGAAAAAACATAATTTTAGCTGGACATACCCATTTAAAGGGGAACTGATCTCCAAACAAGTTGATTTTAAATGAAGGTCCAGTTTCCTACCAGTGCTTTAAAACGAGCCATCAACCACCTCTCTACGTGCTCCACAGCCAAAGATATACAGCCTCTGACTTCAATGACAGGAGACAGGAAGTACCTTCCCCTCCCTACTGTGTGATCTGCACAGGGAAGGTAAGGGAATCTACATCCCTATTTTCCCACTATGTGAAGACAGCCTTTTCAGGCAGAGTTCTCATTCTGCCTGAAAAGGCTGGTTTTGGGTCTGAGTGGCCGGGGCTAAGGCACCTACGAGTGGGCGGGGCCAGATGGGGCTGTAAGGGAATGGGCCAAGGGGCCTGCAAATGGAGATGGCATGGAGTTGGCATGGGGTCCATGAGTGGGAGAGACCAGGGGGGCTGCAAGGGGAGAAGGAGACACAGGACAGATTGACTGTCACATGTTTTCAGAGCAGGAAGCAGGAAGTGCAGGGAACCTGGTGATGTTGCTGCCATATCACACAAAAATGTAAATATCTTCAAAACATGCAAAATAAACAATTAAAACGGTGCGAAAATTCTCAGTAGAGCAATTCCTATCAATTTACCTAAAGTAATTTTTGGACCATTGTTCCCCTTTAAAGGAATATCATCTGTTTAATTTTATATATATATATATATATATCAGATATATCATATATATATATATATATATATATTATATATTGATACAATCAGGCACTCACTTCACAGGTTGTATTGCCTTGGTGCTACTGAGGGGAGATTTATACATTATTATTTATACATTTATACATTGTGCATACAGCGACGTTTCGGTCGTGGTTTCTGACCTTTTTCAAGCTGTATATATTATATATATATATATATATATATATATATATATACCCCCCCCACTTTTTAAAATCTATGTTTGAGATAGTGTTTCACTTATGTGGAGGGAGGTAATTTGTTACCACTTGCTTATTTTGAATATTACTCAGTTCTGTGTTTTGTATAACCTAATACAATTAAAGAGGAGTTATGAATCTCTTATAAATGATGTATTTAAAACATTGCTTAGCTAGGTCATCAATCAAGGTTTAATTGGTTTACAAGTTGTGGTAGGCTACACAGACCATCACAGAGTATGTTACTGGTGACATTTTGCAGTGGTGTTAGATTTAAATACAAATACATGAATGTAGGTAATGACATACATATATAGACGTAATTTGTTCTGTGTTTAAAACAAAAAAAGTAAGTCTTTCATTTCTAAGCATGCTTCAAATGCCAAGGTGATAGGCACAATTGTAAGTCTGAAATATGTTGTATTGTTAAACTTACAATACTTTCATCAGCATGATTTAGGAAGGTTCAAGGCATCTGGCATCACCATTTGCCTGGGGTTTTCTTTTCTTTTATCCCAATGGGACAATATCCACTGTTTTTTAGAGACTGAAATTTTATTTAACATATAGTGATGTTTATTAGTGCCTTGTTGTCCTGTTCAAGAACTGGTCCTAGTGCTGCGTCCAATAAAAGATTGTGTAATTATCTAAATATATGAATCTGCATTCATATGACACCTGTTTCTGTACATTTTCCCCCCGGTACATTTAACTAAATAGTAAATTTAAAAAGAGAGGGTGTGTTGAGAACTTCCTGCTGGATGAAAACTTTGTTTGATTTTCCTGAATGCTTTCAATGTAAATATTATAACATGTATGTGTACACATTACATACAGTGTTTCCTAAGTGACGCACACATGCAGCATAAAATACAATGCTTGGTTATGAGATGCATTTAAATCTTGTGCTTCACAGCCAGGGCAGGCCTTAGTAAGAAATCTTGCACAGGGTGCTATTTATCCTGACTCCTGACTCCTTTGAGCTACAGGTCCGTGACCTAAGACTCCCAGCTGTCGCCCCCCTGGTAATGCAACCGGTGCGGTCGCACAGGTCGCCCATATCAAAGGCCGGCCCTGTGCACAGCTATACCGTTTCTATAAATTAGAGATCTCTGTCTTTATTGCAGCTGTTTAGTTTTACAGTTAAGAAATTAGGAGACACTTTCATATTGTTAACTATAGGACATGTTATCAGGAAGTTACAAGCTGTTGCTTCTATCATCCATCTGGAAGAAAATGGTTACAATACTGTTGTTGTAAGCCACATTTTATAGATGACAACTGCTGAGGCTCACAAGCCATTTGTATCATTTAATGTTTTAGCAGGTACAAAACACATCTTCATTTTTTTTCTGTAGTTATCACTGTTAGCTCCTCTAGAAAAGAAAACCAAAATCATAGCATGAGAGCCCTATACAAATACAATATGCAGATCAATTAGCCTTTTTTAAAGGGTATCTCCACCCAGAAATAAAGGTTTTTCTGTATCGTAGGGCACCCTAGCCCACCCCCAAATGCCATGTTTGTTTTGTTAAAAAAGTAGCAGAAATGTACATACATTGCTTCGTTCCCCTAGCTCTGATCTCTGCCCTCTGCTTGCCGGAAGCTGCAAGCAGGGGCTGGGACGGCAGCAAATCACAGACATGGTTGTCGGCAATGCAGAGCACCAGGGGAACAAAACAATGTAAGTACATTTCTGCTGCTTTTTTAACAAAACGAACATGGCGGTTGGGTGTGGGCTAGGGTGCACTACACTATGGAAAACTTTTTTTTTTAGATAGGGCTCCAAGCAACAGAGGGTCGGGGGAGGGAGAGGAGCTCCCCTGTGCATGCCTGAGTACCAAGGAGGAGGCAGAAACCTTTTCACACAGAGAAAGCTCCTATTTTTTAATTTCCTAAACTTTGAACGGGCACTGCAGGATAACCATAACAATGGGCAACTATTTTAAACTACACAGTGGGTCTAGAAGTGGGTTATATTTTAGTTTGGGGAGTGGACACTCTAGTTTTCAGAAACCCTAGCAACCGGTAATGGCAACCTCTCTAGAGGTTTGTGGGCGCCTTAGGCAAACTTTGAAAAGCATTGCAATGATTTGTACATGGCTGTAGCTTTAGAGATGTGTGCAAGGGTATAAAGTTAGTATGTTTGTAATTTACAACCAAAATAGTAATATCTCTTTCTTTAATGGTATAGATCCTCAGTGTGGGTAAGTGGGCAATGAAGGGGGAATAGTTGTCCTTTAAGGCTGGGTACGCACCATACAGTTTTCCGTCCCTGGCCAACCGTTCGCCACTAGCGAGTCGACCAGGATGAATAACTGTCGATCTTGGAAAAAGAAGCTGTGGCTGACGTTTTGCTGCGACCAATTGTGCAGTCCATAAGGGACTTCATGATCAGCTGTGAATTACCAACATACCTGATCCTTTATTTCATGTTATTCCATGTAAATGGTCTCTGGCCACCTAAAATGAAGCGGTGAACAATGAAATAGTTTCTTTTGAAGAGGAAGTACTAGTCTTGTATGCCATTTTAAAAAAGTTCTTAAATGTCTTGTTAGAAAATGTTTAATGAATCCTACCTGCCATCAATCCCAATTGCTTCTCCTGCTGCCTTTTCTGAGCTTGCTGAAGCTCTTATAGCATGTAGAAGAAAACAGGGCAATACTCATTGCGAATATTGTGAGTACTGCATCTGTGACAAAGCTTAATATAGTGGTTCTATAAGCTATTTCTGATTTGCAACATGTGCAGAAGAGACAACAGGAGGAAAAAGCTGTCAATCATTGGCCATGACTTCGGCTGTCACGACCATATTTTCCTCTGTGTAGGGAGGAATTGGCTTCCTCTGCCGTAATGGGGCAATACTGCATCTAAATATAGAACTTGTAGTTGGGAGTCAGGCAACAGACTAGTAGGCACTTATTTTTAAAAGTTATCTCCACTGGTAAAAACAAAATTTTGGTATTCAGTTTTATTGAAGAACGTGAGGTAAATAAATCAATAAAACCTGAAGGAGCTAGGAGAGAAGGTAAGATACTTACGCGATCGCTCGCTCCCCCTCCATGCAGTCTGACAGGTACCGACGGACTCTCTATGCAATGCGCATCGCAATTGCCCAAGTGCATAGAATACTAAGTCTGTTGAGAACTGTCAGACTACGAGGCGGAGAAGCGAGCGATCGGGTAAGTACCTTACCTTCTCTTCCAGCTCCTGCAGGTTTTATTGAAGAACTGGAGGTAGGACACAGCTTCTTTACTGCCCGTTCATCAATAAAACTGAATACCACAATTTTTTTTTTTACCAGTGGAGATACCATTTAAGGTTGACAAACATAGGAGCAAAAGTACCAGGCACTCAACCCAGATATGAGTTAAAAAATAATCCCTTTATTGTGCAACATTGGGAAACAACATTAGGTGCCAATAAAAACATTTAAAAATATATATGTACATACAAAAATGGATACCGATAGGTAGCATAAATCACTAAGTATCTCCCTCACCAAATAACCATCTCGCTGTTGAGGAAGCTTGATTAGCGAAACGCGTTCAGCGTCCCACATTTTCCTGTGTGTGATACCGATGCATACTACCTATCTGGATGTATCGTCCCTCAGCCTTTTTCTATGCTGGAGCCCCCATGGTGACTTATGACTGTGACTGAGACTGGCTTACAGATGAGTATATACGGGGTTTGATGCTAATCACTTGAGATGGTTATTTGGTGAGGGAGATACTTAGTGATTTATGCTACCTATCGGTATCCATTTTTGTATGTATATATATATTTTTAAATGTTTTTATTGGCACCTAATGTTGTTTCCCAATGTTGCACAATAAAGGGATTATTTTTTAACTCATATCTGGGTTGAGTGCCTGGTACTTTTGCTCCTATGTTTGTTAGGTTATTGTTGTTTTTACCATGAGCACCTCCCGTCCACTTGGACTTTAACTTGCCTAGTGCACTGCTGCTTCTTGTCTTTCAAATACCATTTAAGGTTGGACATGCCTTTAGGTCAAGGTGCTGGATTGCTGCCTTCATTTTTTCAAAAGTAAAATGTTTTTCTTTATTATTAACGCTAGTACAGTGTAGAAAAACTCTTCCTTACATTATTGTAACCGTCATTTATTATTAGAATAGTCAAAATTTCTATTTTTTGGAATGTAATCGTTTATTTCCAGACCAGTGATTCCTAAGTTGTATCTTGCCCAAAAGCTTTTTAAACATAATACTAAAACGTGAAACCCTAATTTTTCACATAATCCTGGTGTTATTTGCTAATAAGGGTGGAGAAGTTTATTTACGGCCATAAATCCGGACTGGCTGTCCCGTGTTATCCTGGTAAGAGAGATTCAGTATTTTGTTTCCAATATTTAAACAAAGGTTTATGGAGTAATATTTTCTTGGCACTGACGACAAAATGGTTGTTTTCCTGCAACAGGGAAGAAAGAAACCAGTGAGTTATGATGCTTATTTTCTGCATCAGCTGAAATACAATTAATTACAAAATCAGTACT
Organism: Hymenochirus boettgeri; assembly: GCA_019447015.1. Taxonomy (NCBI): domain Eukaryota; kingdom Metazoa; phylum Chordata; class Amphibia; order Anura; family Pipidae; genus Hymenochirus; species Hymenochirus boettgeri. The sequence continues at coordinate 210,686,772 of CM033470.1, read as the reverse complement.
TTATAATTTTGGGTTGCTTTTACCATAGTTGTTTCTGTTCGATGTTGATAAATTGGTGAAAGACTCATTGAGACCTAAATTGGTCAACAGAATCTAGTAAATTCATAACCAGTACATAGCATATAAGCTTCAAAAGGACTTGAATAATGGATATATTTTATAATGGATTTGGGATATATGCAACCACCTGAAACTGAATAGCTGTTGCAATATCTTGCACAAAATTGACCCAGCAAAATGCCTGTAACAACTTGGGTTTTCTTCTGATTTCATATCCCAATTTTTATTTTAAATAAGAAAAATATCTAAACACTTTGCAGTGTCATTTATTGGATGTATAAATGGGAATGTGGCCTATGCAGGTTACGAATGTTGTTCTGTTGACATGGTATGGTGTCCTTTTTAGTTTCAGGTATATTTATTCCATAAATCCTTTTCCTATCATAATAGTGGGAAGTACATAAAAACATTTATCTTTATCCTGATTCCTGAACAACACTGTTAGATACAAAATTGGCTTTCAATAATACTAATATATAACTATATATATAGTTGTGTATATATACACTAATAATATAGGTAAACAAAGGTTAACGGTTAAACATTTTATTCAAATGTAAATGTATTTCTATATTTTTCCTTCTCATATAATTTGCTGTGTGAAGTACTTTCAGAATATTTTTTAAAGGGTATGTCCACCCTCTTTTTCAACTTTTAACATACTGTAGGGCAGGTCCCCCCACCCCCAACCGCTATATTTTTATACCAAAAACAGTTTCCATTCTTTACTTACAGCACCTTGTTCCTTCGCTGTTCTGGTCCGGCTCCCCTGCCTGCCGGAACTGCAAGCAGGGGGCCGGACCGGCAGCCGCGGCTGTGATTGGCTGAGAGGCAGCCAATCACAGCCGGGGCTGCCATCAGTGAGAACGGCGCTGGAACGAGGTTCTGTAAGTAACGAAGGGAAGCGTTGTTTGGTAAAAAAAAAATAAAGCGGTTGGGGGTGGGGGGACATGCCCTGCAGTATGTTTAAAAGCATTTTATGCTGGATAGAAATAAGCAAGGGAGGCATCGGGAGGGATGGAGGGGGGGGGGAAGGGTCTCCACTGCGCAAGTCTCTATCCCTCCCGGAGGCAACACAGAGGCAGAGATCTTTAGGACAGGAAGACAGCTCCTACCCTACAGTTTCCTGGACTTTATACACGGACTACAGAAGAACCACAAGGAGCAGGGATGTAAGGTAAGGTTTTTATTTAATTGTACAGTGGGGCCAGTAGTAGGGAAATTTTTAGTTTGGGGGGTGGACATGCCCTTTAACCTTTGGGCTGGAGTTCACAATTCTATGAATGACGTTAAAAATGTTCTCTTAAAATATTTGACTCCTGTTTGTTTAGCCAATAACGCCTTGTTTGTAAGTATTTACTTTTTTCTGCTGTGCAAGAATGATTCCTTTTTGAAATACTTGCCTATAGTATTTTTCCTCCGGATACATACCGTATTTACAGTATGTAAACCGCAGACACCTTGTACACACAAGGTACAACTACCTGTTCTGGTTCCAGATAAAGTCAAGTTTCTGCCCAAGAGGATGCTTGTTATATGTATTTTACACATTTAAAGGGTCACTGTACTCACTAAAACAACTTTACATTTTCTGAAACTACAATTTGAGACAAGTAAAATGATGGTGCTCGCATATTTATCTGTGCTTGCTTTGTCATTTAAGGGAAATTGTGGGAAATTGCTAATAGGGGTTTGTGCTTCTTAGAGGTGGTTTAATCAACACTGTAATGTTTGTGTGATGTGTTTTGCCTTTGTCTGATGTTTAATCTAGGAAATTTAAATAGGAATTTATGCCTTGTGTGGTAGTTTGTAAAATGACATGATTCCAGCTGTCATACATATATATGATTCCTTGCTTGAATTTGTGTTTTATTTATCCTTATATTATTATATAATTATTAATGAAATAACTTTGCATCTTCTAAAGGAATAATCCAGGTATAAGGGACTTTCTGATTGCTATTTGGAGTTGGAAAGGACTTCCCCCAATCCCCCCCCCCCCCTTTTTTTTCCCAGCTGTTTTTTTGTTCTCTAGATCAACTGTTAGGTAGGGTTAAAGAGGAGGGTTTAAAGGTTGAACTAGATGGATGGATGTCTTTATTCAACCTCAATTACTATGTAATAAAAAGCAACCTTTGTTCACCCACATCTAATAAGTCATTCTTTATATGATGCCACTATTTGCTTGAGAAGACTTACGGTACAATTTTTTCCACAAGCCTTTGCCAAATCCATTGTTGAAAGGAGGAATAAACAATTGTGTTGTCAGAAATTTGTCTTTCCAAAGGAAAAAAAAATAATTGCCTGTTAGGAGTATTTCCTGTTGGGACAGGAGCCAGCAAAGCAATTTCTGTGTGTGTGTGTCTGTTCAAGCTGGTCTGTAATCTGTGTATGTAATTTGGCGGTGTTGGAATGTGGCAGTGCCTGCTCTGCTGACTGAAACTAAGCAGCCTGGGGAATCCCTTTGTCTACTGTAAAGGAAACCCCAGGCTCTAAATTCTTTTTCTTTCAGACTATGATAAAAGAATGGAAACACAAAAATATCTATTAAAATATAAGTGTACAGTACAGAAACATGAGACAATTTAATGGCTGCACTTTGGGTCTGTATTTTAACATGTTTTTTTTAGGGGAAAATTGGAAACCATTATTACCTGATTAAATTCATTGCAATTCACCCAGACACAAAGTTATCACTGTTGATAACTATAAGTTCTTTATAACAAAGCTACAGTAACGTTAGGCCACATTCTTGGCCTGAAATTTTGGGGCAACAGATCTCCACAAGTGGAAAATGATTTGATGAAACCGCTTTTACTTTCAGTTGTATGATTCTTAAGTTTTTTGTAGCTTCTTATTTTATATGTTGCTGGGTAAAAAATGATTTATAGAGGAAACTGTTTAAAAGGCATGTCCGTCCCCAACTGAAAAATGTGTACCGGTATACAATATATACCTTTTATCAACTCTATAAAGAAGTAAAGTACCAGAAGGAAGATCTTCAGCCTTATGTTCATCGTCCCTTCTGTATTCTTTCCAGTTCTTTCTAGTAGCAGCAGTCATGGCTGTGACAAATGGAATCATGGCCAATAACTGACTGCTGTTTTCTAAGCTACTACCTGAGCATTTGTGGGTACATAAAGAGCTTGTACAGGATTTAGAGTAGACAGGAACCTTTAAAATAGAAGGTTGTGAACGTCAGGCTAAAGATTATTCAAATACATCTGGTGTGCAAATATTTCAGTCTTGGGGGTTATTGGACTATATATAGCTTTTCGGTTTGTGGGTGGATATGCCCTTTTAAGGGTATCTGGACCTAAAAAATAAAAGCCCTTTCTCTACAGTATAATTTTAAAAAATGTAAGCACTGCTGTTCACCCTTCTACTCCAAGTGCGAGATCACATTTTCCCTTTATTATCGCATGTGGCTAATGGGGGAAAAAGTGAGGTTGGCAAAGAAGCTGGGTCCTAGGATTACCCTGTACAGGTATTTAGAAGAATGATTGCTTCTTTTTGAAAATTAAAGGGTATCTATCCCACTTATATCTGTTGTTCAATTAGATCAAAATGGACTTGAAATGTAGTTCTTGAAGACGTTTCGCTAGTCATCCGACTGGCTTTCTCATTCAGAATGACTTGTACAAGAATCTGTGGCAATTATGTACCCTGGAAAATCCAATTAGCATATCACAGCCAGGTGTTAAGGGTGTGATTAGATAGTGGCTAAGAGGTGTTATAGGACACGCCAGAGTAAGGTGTTAAAACAGCATTGTACATGGCAGACAGTTGGTGTCGAACCCCCCACCTCTATTTAGGCTTGGTTTCTTTATTTTCACATAAATGGCCTCCTTAACACCTCTCTTGAAACAGTCACGTTCCTTCGCCAGTATGTTAAACATTACAATCTTCAAAGGTATGTCCTTTATCCTTAAGATGCAGATACACGGCTGAGTCCTGACCCGAGGAATTGGCTCTTCTGTGCTGGGCCATACGTTGATGCAGTTGCTGTTTGGTCTCCCCCACATACAAATCAGAGCATTCTTCACTGACTGCCACTGCATATATGATGTCGCTTTTCTTGTGTTTAGGTATTGGGTCTTTCGGATGTACCAATTGCTGCCTCAGTGTGTTGTTCGGTTTAAAGCAGACAGGGATACGATGTTTTTTGAAAATTCCCACTGCTCCAAAACATTTTTTGATTTTAAGTGTGAGCTGTAGATTCTGAGAAACCTTTATTTGAAATCACAGCATTTAAAGGGAAAGACCTGTCACTTCAGAAGCAGAAATTATAATATTTAGTTTCAGAAAATGTTAAGTTGTTTGAGTGAGTATAGTGACCCATTAATAGGGAATATTCAAGGTTGTCTGATTGCATTCAATTGTGTACATTCTTGCTTGCTTGAATTTTGTGAATTCAATTATCTGCAGCACCGAAAAGTTTAAATATGTTTTTAGTAATCGCAGTGCAAAATGTGAGAATTAGTCTGTTGTTAGTCAATGTATGAATGAGTTGCCTAAAATAAACATGCCAATTAATTATATGTGTGCTAATCTTCATTTGTGTATTTGATTTGCTGTAATTCTGTAAAAGACAGGGGAGTTTACACCTTTATAGACTTGGGCAAGTTGCCTCCATCCAATGAGCTTTGCATAAATGTATTTTCTAAACCGTCACAGAGAATAACTAGTAGTTGCTAGCAGTACATGTAGTTGCCAGTCCCATTGTTGTTGCATCACATCCCATGTTCTGTAATAGTTACTGCATTCTGGTTCATTGTTTCTATCTGAAAGAAGTGTTTTTTACATCCCTTCTCAGCCCCCTGCATATCCACAGGAAACTTGAGTTCTATAAATGTTTATACAACTTTTTATAGGGATCAACTGATTTAAGGACACAATAGTTCTTTGGAAACCAGCATTTACTATTTGTGTTTAACTAAATATTACACTGAAATCTATTTAATACCTTAACTGGAAGGACTTGGGACCTGGGTGGATGCAGAGGGGGGGGAGATGGGTAGAGTTTGGGGTAAGACATAGTTGTGGTTCCAAAATATGAAAAATTGTCTATAGGTAAAACCCAAAACTGCAAGAGTTAGAAATCCAGACTAACCTGAAATGTTGCCCAGCATTCTGTTGTTCGTATTTCTGATTCTTGGTTCTTCTGGTTAGCATCTGTCTGTCATGGATGACATCAGTTGATAGTTTACATCACAGCTAATGGCTGAATGCTGTTCCTCTAGCTGTAAGCTTGCATGTGTAATCTTGTAAATGAGCTTGGATAGGTGGGGAAGTGGCTGAAATCTTTTGAGTGGGAAGGGGAGAAGAACATTCACTGCATAACAGGTTAGTTCTATATCTGTCACCTATCTAACTATTGATATTTGAGGGTTAATTTGAAGGGACTCTAAACTGGCCCATTTTGCCATCTTGCAGCTGCATCTATTATTCACAGAGAGGTAGGATCGCTTATTTTCACCTAACTGTGAATGATAGTACCCTGACAATCCAGGGTCAAAATTCCCTGCCGCGGTGCTCCACTTGCGGCTGGCTACTCCACAGCTGATTGGAGCTCTGTCCCAGTCTTTCTACTTTCTTCTTTATAAGCGCGCGTGGGCAAAAGAGAGGTATTCACAGAGAGGTAGGAATAAGTAATCCTACTTCCCTGTGAATAATAGATGTAGCTAGTTACTGTAGCTAAAGAGGCCAGTTCAGTGTCCCTTTTAACTGTACAGTTATTCATTTGAGGGTTGAGCATGCCCTTTAAAGTGTATGTCCACCCTTAAAAAATGTTTTTTGTTATATCAATCCCCCTGTCCCCCCAGCCCCAACCGCTCTATTTATCATTAGAAAATTCCCCAAACTTTACTTACCTCCCCTCTTTCCTCCGCCGCGCTGCCGGCCCTCTGCTTGCGAGAAAAAGCAGAGGGGTGGGACCGGCAGTCGTGTCTGTGATTGGCTGAGCGGCAGCCAATCACGGACGCAGCTGCCGGTCATTCAGTTCGGCGGAGGAAAGAGGGGAGGTAAGTAAAGTTTGGGGAACTTTCTAATGATATAAATAGAGCCGTTGGGCTGGGGGACAGGGGGAATAATTTACCTAATGGGTTTTATGGTAGGGGAGGGAATCCAAATCGGGAGGGGGAGGGAGGGGGAGAAGGGCTGCAGTACGCATGCCAAACTTCTCCCGGAGGCCAGGTAGGAGGCAGAGTCCTATATGGACTCTGCTATCCTCCTGGTGGGCAGTTTTTGTGACTTTGGGGGGGGGGGGGACTACAGGAGAACCTTATGAGTTGGGATGTGAGGTAAGGATTAAACTACACTACACAATGGGCCAGTAGTGGGGGGGATTATAGTTTTGGGGGTGGACATGCCCTTTAAACTATTGTTTATATCTATATTTAGAAGCCATCATAACATGTGTAAGGTGAACTAATTTAATTACTTTTTCTTTCCTTTTTTTTATGTTGCTCTTATTCTGGCTAAATAAACAGAGTTACCTGCTGAAGAAGGTAAGTGTCTAACTTATTTTCTAGTTATTATTATTATTATTGTGGATTTATATAGCACCAACACGTTCCATAGCGATTTACAATTACGTGTATACATTCGTATCAGACCCTGCCCTGAAGAGCTCACAATCTAAGCACATTTATTTGACACATACAACCTATCAGTATGTCTATATGATTGTGGGGGAAACCGGTGTGCCCGGAGGAAACCCACGCAAGCACGGGGAGAACATACAAACTCTTTGCAGATGTGTCCAAGGGTGGATTCAAACTCAGGACGCCAGTGCTAATCACTTTGCTCTATTGATATTTGCTTTACTTTTTGATTTACCTTAATTTGTTGTTGTATATAATATATAAAGCATTACTTTACTATGTTGTAAGTCCAACTTATTAGACTCTAAGTCTTACTTATTTAGGTTAATAGTGTTTTATTTGCTAGTGTTGCTGTCTAGTTAACTGCAGTGCTGCCGAGACTATACAACGGAGTAAAGTACAGTGCTTACTCACTACTAATAGTTAGAGCCTGTGAACACTGGCCTCTTTTGGCCAGATAACATAGACCAGTAAATATTCTGCTGGGCAAAATAGTTTGCACAGATTTTTAGATACAAGTTATTGTGCAGCCTGATAAACCACTTGTCGATTGCCTCTAATATATCAACTGATCGACTATTAGACTATTTGAAATTGCTGTAAAAATCAGTAAGCCTAAATCAGCATTGATCAAATGTAGTTTTCGATTTGCAGCAATGTTAAAGGATCTTAAATTTTTTTGAGATGATATTATGACTCTTATGTATTCCTTCAGTGAATTGTCTTTGTTAGAGCAATATACTATGGGATGCTATCGTCGGTGAGCAGTATATGAGAGACATTTGTCACGTTCATACTAATATCATATGAGCATTTGTTCATCTGTAATTGCATAATCACACTATCTTATTTAGTTGTATTAAATTGCTTGTTATATGCACTAATAAAGTGCCTTAAAGCTGTGTGCCGAGTAGATAGATTTTATATTCACCTGATTCTATCTAGAGAGTACAAGTTATCTGAATAACATATATGCGGTGTCAGATAAATATCATTGGCAAACTTCTTATAGGAATAAAGTTATATTCATAATTTAAATGATGCTGTACATGATGTGCAGAACTATTTAAAATATTGTCCTATGTGTCTGTATAAATTCTTAGCACAGTGGTCTGTACTGTGGGCAGAAGCTGTACTGAAGGGGTTAATTAATACATTACATGAGATTTCGGAGGTCAGGACAGAATGAATAAGATACTTATCCAATTAAAAGACAATTATACTCACCATTTTCCCGATCCACTCCTGCAAAGTACCCAGGGTGAGGACCTAAAACGCTAAGTCCTCACCTCTGGGTACTTACAAAAGTCCTGAAGTACTACTTGTAATCTCCCTCGTCGCTCCGGTCGGATCCTCCCCACTGGCACTGTCAGTGACAGTCCGGGAGGCAGCCAATGGGAAGACACGCCTCCTTGCAGAGTGCGTCTTCCCATTGGCTGCCTCACGACCTGTCACTCTAAGTGCCAAATTGTGGAGGATTGGACCGGAGCAACGAGGGAGATTACAAGTAAGTACTTCAGGACTTTTGTAAAGTACCCAGAGGTGAGGACTTAGCGTTTTAGGTCCTTACCCTGGGTACTTTGCAGGAGTGGGGGGAAAGAAATGAGGGGGAGGTGAGTATAATTGTCCTTTAATATTAATATATTAATTTTGCTTTTTCATACCAGTTGAAGATCTTAAGTATCTGCAAGATAAGATGATGCAAATGTGGTATCTTTAACTTATTGTATTTCAGCTCAAATGTTAGTACTGGCTACCAAGATAATTGCAGTAATAGTTCCAGAATGTATACTTTCCATGTGTGTATGCTGAAAGGGAAGCACTACAGGGAGCTTTTAGTAATATTATGAAGACTGTTCTGTTTCACTAGAAATTTACTCAAAGGTGACAGTTTTTGGAGGTAGATCCCCAGTATTTTCTCTTCTGTGTTTTTTTTTAGATAACTTTCAGTTGTGCACATAGAGGGTTAAAGGGCATGGTCCACCCCAAAACTAAAATGAAACTATACAGGCCCCCTTTTGTAGTGCTCAAAAGTCCCAGAAAGTGAGAGATGTCTGTGAGTCATCCCATGGCTTTGTCCCTGTCCTCCCTGAGGACTCTGGCATGTGCAGGGGAGCCTCCTTCCTCCCACCCTTAGGATACCGTCAGGCTGCTTAATCCCCTACCATTAAAAGTCTTGCTGTAGTGTTAGTGTACCCTAGCCCACACCCAACCGCCATGTTAACTTTTTAAAACTGGCTGGCAGACACGGCTGCCGGTACGGCCCCTATTTGCAGAGAGCCAAGGGAATGAAGGATTGTATTTCTATTTCTGGGGTTTGTTCATAAAACTAACATGGTGGTGTGGGGGTGGACTGGGGTACACTACAGCAAAACATACTTTTTGGTGTGGACATACCCTTTAAAGTGAAGCTCAAAGCAAAGTTTTAATAATCTACAACCAACACCAGAAGTCCGAGTTTTGCCATAAGTTGCTTTTGCTATTTACAACAGATTTAGAATTATATTAAATTATCACAAGTCTTTATTTATATTGTATGCTTGTGTGACAAAATATACTGCCCTGAAGTCTTGCTTAAAGGGCAAGTCCAGCCCAAAATGAGAACTACAGGTAAATCACCCCCAAAAACCCTAAACGGTAATAGTTTGAAATCCGAAAAATATAAGTCTAACCTGAAATCCTGACAATGTCCTGTTTCCCCTGTTTCTGCTTCCGGTTCTTCAGCTATCAACTGTCAGTTATGGATTTGACAGTTGATATCACAGCCAATGACTAATGTTAATTCTCTGTCTGCCTCTTCTGAGCATGCCAGGCTCAGTACAGGTTTCTAAATTGCTCAGTTTCCATGAGGCATCCAGTAATGAATTAAGGACAAACTTGATATATCAACATATTTCAAAGAGGCCATTCTTTCTAAAAGATGTTCTTATGAGGGTGGAGCTGTTTTAATGCCACCTTTAAATAAACATTTTATAGTATTTATTTCATAGTGCACCCTTCCCCCCCCAAACGCTGGTTTTAGTTTGTGTAAAGCGAGTCCCAGAAAGATACTTACACTTCGTTTCACGGCTGTCTGTTCCCGGGTCTCTGCATGCCGGAAGAAGCAGAGAGGGGTGGGACCGACAGCCCCATCTGTGTTGACTAGCTGTCAGCCAATCACAGACGTGGCTGCCGGCTATGCAGACAGCTGAGGGAACAAAGGAGGGTAAGTATCTTGTTTACAAAACTAAATCGGTGGTTGGGGGTAGGCTACACTACTGAAAAGATCTTTTAATGTTAGACAACAGCCAGAAGAGATCCGGAGGGGTGGGTGTTGGGGGGTGAAGGGCCCCCCGTCCATGCCAGGGTCCTCCCTGAGACCAAGTACATAGCAGAGACCGGATGACACACTGACAGGTCCTACTCTTCACTTTTTGTAACTTTGCACAAGCACTGCAGGAGACAATAAGGAGCAGAGGAGTAAGGTAAGGATTTTTTAACACTACACAGTGGGGCCAGTAGCGGGTTAAATTTTAGTTTTGGGGGTGGACATATCCTTTAAAGTGTGGAGAAGGTTTTTATTTAATTTTGTGCAGTGCACCGAGAAGAAAATAAGTATGCTGCCACCTGCAGAGAATGTATATAGGAGATGAAAATATTAGCTTATATCATATGTTAAAGCCATGGGCACTGTGCCCAAGAGTAGGTTGAAAAATGTATTGAAAAATAAATGTATTTCAATGACAGTTTGCTCCCACACTCAGAAATGTATACCAAGCAAGGAAAGGCATGCACACTCCCCATATAACACAATTCAATGCTGGGTGCTACGCGTAGTGGCAAAAACTCACATATGTAGAGAGAAGAAATGCTGTGCACACCAGTCTTATTCGCAGTAGGTGTTTATTACATCGTATAACACCATGGAACGTTTCGGCGAAATGCTTCCGCCTTCATCAGACACATACGAACATACGTATGTGTCTCAGTGTTCTCCCCAGAATTTTTTCCTGCGGGGGGCATGAAAAAAATAGCCGGGTGGGGTAGGATGGGGAGGAAATTTGGTGGTAAGGGAAAAGTGCACTGCATCATGCTCATTATATAGGTAGAATGTAGAATGCAGGGAGTTGTATTTCGTCAACATCTGCAGGTAACCCATGTAACATAGCCAGCACAAGCAATGTGACACCCTTTTGTGGCCTTGGGGATCTTGGAAAAGCTAGTTTAAGTGCTAAAATATATTGCAGGTGTAAAAAGGGGTCTGGACTGAGCCGTTTTGGCGGAAGTTTTACTGAACTATTGGCGCACACCTATTAAACCACTTCTAAATTCTTTTAATCACAAGTGTTCTCTCAAGAATTTTTTTCCAGCCGGGTGGATGAAAAAGTAGCCGGGTGGGCCACCCGGCTAAAAGACCCTAGGGAGAAACACTGTGTCTGATGAAGGCGGGAAGCAATTTCGCCGAAACGTTACATGGTGTTATACTGATGTAATAAACACCTACTGCGAATAAAGACTGGTGTGCACAGCATTTCTTCTCTACACACTCAGAAATGTGTGCCATGGGGAGCACCTGTGGGGGGGAAGAACTCCTTGCACCGGTCCTCCTTGCAGCTACTGGTTAAAGGGTGTGTCCACTTTTTTAATTTTTTTTATTATAAAGGATTATAACTTTATTCACTGCATCTAGGTATGTAAAAAAATGAATACCTCTTGTTTCTTAAATCCAGTCTTTTTGCTAACGGCTAATCTGTCAAAAAATCCCACTTTCCAAATGTTCCTCATATGGGTACAGAGCATATGGTGGAAATATCGTTGGTATTTTTCAATCTTGGATATTCTGACATGTCTGTAAATTTTGGGCGATCATGCGGCCTTCTATGAACTGCCGTGTTGTGGTGGGTTCAGGGCAAAATATCCCTTGCGTGTATATAAGCCTACTGATGTATGCCTTTTAAAAGTGTTCTTTCCTTGTTTGCCATCTTAAAAGGGAAGTTCAGTACAATTGTAAGTCCTTTTAAGAAAAAAGACTGATTTTTTCCATACCAATGTCCTTACCTGTCCATTTAGCGTTTTGCGCTGTGCATAAATAAATGTTTCCGAAATACTGACTCCTGTTTGTTTGCTGACCCTTAATAGTCTCCGTTATGGTTAGCCTTTAACCCAGCGTCTGGGTTGATGTAGTTGCTCGGTAGAGACCTGAGCTTGTTTTGACCCATCCATTTCCAGTAGAAATACTGTTGGGAACATCCAAAGAAGTATGCATCCTGGAAAGAATAAGGACTGTTACAGAACCTGAAATGGCAGTTCACTAAAGCTAACAGCAGGGAAAAGCAAAGAGATAAATGCATCCAATTACTATATGTAAAATAAATATGTACGCGTAATTTAGAATTGAAAAATTCAAATAATTTAAAATTTAAAAAATATTTTCCACTGAACTTTTCCTGTAAAGCGCATGTATGTAGCTTGCCAGCCCAGGGAAGAGGGGCTGGATAAAAGCTGGAACTTTCCAGACAAATAAAGGGGGATGCACCAAGTGGTGCACCACTCCTGTTTGGAGTTAAATTCCTTTGTTCAGAAGCTGCGTGGCTAACACAGCAAGAGATGTTAAATGCTGAAAGTGGCATTCTATCGCAGCACTTTAAACAGCTGATAGCTGGCATTAAAAGTGACAAAATGGATACCGGTGATGCACCGAGTTGCAAATAGCTAGGCGTCAGGTGGTGCAGTTAGGTAATTGTGAAACATTATAAGTGATAGGTAAATATGCTTGGATATGGGATTATATTCAGTGTTATGCTTTGTAAAATTACCTTATGACTACTATTAGCATAGGTTTTGAGAAAAACAATTTATCAAACAAAAGTGTTTGGGGATTTTTTTTGAAGAGAGAAGAACTCTGGTATAGAAATAGATTGGAGTACTTTACATTTTGGCAAGACTTAGGGCTAGGCCACACTAGCGCATTTTCGCCCGCGATTTTCACTAAATGGAAATCGCACGAACGTGAAAATTCACGCAAATTCCGATGCAATTACATGTCCATTCATGTTTTGGTAACGCATGATTTTGTATACGATTCCTGTGCGTTGCAGTGTGGCCTCAGCCTTGAAGAGGTAGGCCAAACTGGCACGATTCTCACACTCTTTTCTGATAATGGTTAATGATTCTTCTGAAATGATTTGCGATCTGTTAGCACGTGAGAATCACATGCCAGTGCATTTAATGTAGGCGCCACACTGTATGAGCTGCAAGGCAATTTGTTTTCAGAGCACATCAACATTTTCGATCAACATTTATTGTGCACTCCGACAACTGTGATTGCCAAACACATTGTAATGCATGTAAAACATGCGTTGCAATTGCGTTTTTCTTTTTATGAGTAGTTGTCGTAACGTATCCCTTACATGGATTAAGTTGTGAGGAATGTACCTGAGCGTTTGTACTTCCATTTAATCTTATAAGTGACCTACAATTGGGTATTAAGAACAAGTGTCTATGTCAATGCATTGAGGTTATTAATATCCACACATGATGTAGTATCCTTATAGGCAGATCTAGATATTTCATGATATTGGCAGCAAATGGAAATGACCCTGTTCTAATTGAATCTCTGTTGGAAAAGGACTTTGGGAGACTAGTAGGTATGTATTTAAAGTTTATTATAAAGTGCCACTAGGGGACGCAGGGTCCTCGGTGAGGACAGGGTTCTTGACAGTAATCGGTGGTGACACGAGAAGGACTAGCTGTAAAGGCAGAGGGACACTAATGCAGAGTATATGTAGTATTACATTAATTTATCTTCCATTAAATCATGATTAATGACGATTCTTTTTTTGATCATAGTAATAAAAATTGTAATTAGACATCAGATCACAAAAGTGTTGCTCCTAACTCTGTCAAAAGTATGTAAATTTCATTATTATAATGAGGGGAAAGAGTTGATTGGTTATGTTAGTATCTTGACTATATACGTATGAGATGATTACAGTAAGAGGTACAAACATGATATTTATCTACAGCAACCAATCGGATCTAGCGCATCAACCTAGTGTAAAAGCTTACATCTAATTAGATTCTGCAAATTAAAAGCAAAAAAAAAGGCAATCTTTTGCACTGTTACTTCAAAAGATGTTAGCAGTTAGACGCCCCTATGTTTTTACATGGTTAACATGTAATTTGCTTACAATGTAAAAAGATTGTTATTAATATTCTCTGTAAACTTGTTTAGGTTTTGGCATGGTTTGAAGAAGGTGAAGAGACTACAACGGCTTTCGTAGAACCAATAGTAATAATTATGATCCTTATAATCAATGCTTTTGTTGGAGTGTGGCAGGTAAGGGTTTAATTTTTTTAATCATAAGCATAGCAGCTAGAAAAAAAAAACCTACGTAATGAGCATATGATTATTCCTCAAGCTTAAAGGAACCTAATTCCTGAATAAAACCATTGCATGCACCGCATGTAGTAGTGTTAGTATAACTCCTTATATATTAATATATATTATACAAAACAGTGACTGTACAGTAATTGCCGTTAAATCTCAAAAGGGGTTATACATAAAGGAATTTTTTTAAATGAGCTTAGCTTTTCTTTAATCTGATATTTTTAAATGAAAAATAAACTAAGATGATGTTAAATAGTGATAGGTAAATACTGAGTGGCAAATATTGCTGAAAGCGTCAATGAGATTTTCATGCAAAAACTCGATTGGACAACATTTCTTCTTGGTCTTGTGGTCAATTTTTCTCTGGTGGCATAAATTTCTAAATTCATGCTTTATTTTCTCAAGTTTTATCTTCAAAAACCTAATGCCTAAAAAAGAACCTGATTATTATTATTATTATTATTATTGTGGATTTATATACTGCCAACATCTTCTGTAGCGCTTTACAATTGATGTGTACATGTTTACATCAGGCCCTACCCTAAGCACTTACATCTAAGCACATTTATTTGACACGTACAACCTATCAGTATGCCTTTACGATTGTGGGGGAGGCAATGACCTGCCGCGCAGCACACCGCCACAGGGCAACTGAGATGGAGTCGTTGGGGAGAGACACTGGGGGAGCAGGGAGACTATTATATTAAAAAAATTTAAGAAGGGTGGACATGCCCTTTAACAATGTAACTAGGACGTGTTGTTTTCCCCTTCACAATATTGCCAAGATCCGCCCTTTCCTCTCTCAATCCTCTACTAATATGCTTGTGAATGCCCTTGTCCTCTCTTTTCTTGACTACTGTAATATTCTTCTACTTGGTCTCCCAGCTTGTCATTTGTCCCCTTTCCAGTCGATCCTGAACTCAGCAGTTCAGGTCATTTTACTCTCCTCCAACCGAGAACCTGCAACCCCAATACTGCAGTCTATGGGGTGGCTTCCCATCAAGCAAAAAAATAATATTCAATACCCTTCTTTTGACCTTTAAATCTTTACAATCTGCTGCACCCCCTACGTGTCTCCTCTCTTGGCCCCATATACTGGCCGTGCCCTCCATTCCTCACAGGGAAATCATCTCCACAAACCCCCAAGGAACACTGCCTCCTCCCACCATAAATCATTCTCAAGCTGCTCCCTACCTTTGAAACTCATTCCCTCTGGCTCGCCAGGTGACATCCATTAATACTCAAAATCTAGACTGTTATCCTACCTTTATAAACACCAGCACTATCTTAACCATTATAAGCACTTTGTACCCATCCTCCCATCCATCCTGTATGTTGTCCTACCCACTTGTAAGCTCTTCGAGGCAGGGATCTCATTCCTAATGTGTCAAGGCATGCTGCACTTGATTTATCCATAATTCATATATATCTGTATTCTTAACCTATGTATGAAATTGTATTTATTTTGAATTTTTCTGTATAATTGCTTGCACTTACTCTGTATTTCAAAATCTACAGCGCTGTGTACCCAAATGGCGCTTTATAAATAAATTATACTTACATACATACAAATGTAAAGAAATGGGTAGAAATAAAGTCTGCATGCATATGAGCAATATTTATTTAAAGGAAAAAAGTTCAAAAACTCTGGGGAGTATGACTATGTAGAAGGCTTCATTTACTATTTATTATTCTGCACACAGCACTCTAACGGTCCTATTTACAATGTTTAAAAGTACTTTAACTAGAGAACTTGTGCTGCACTGCAATCTGCATGTAAAGCTGGCTATAGACAACCTCACTATTACACCGATTCAACATTTGAGACAAGATGAATGTGAAATCGATTGTAATGTCAAGTGGAGGAGAAATTTTACCTGCCGACATTAAAGCAACGTTTTCCAGCTGGATGATTTTTCTGATCGTAATAACAATTAATATCACAAAATGAATGGGCCCGGCGGTTGTTGGAACATTGCTCAAGAGGTAAATTTGTAGTGTATGGTCAGCATTACACTCTGCATGTTACTCTTGTGGTGGTACTAAGTATTTTAAGCTTGGTTCTCCTTTAATGTAAACAATTTTTTTTTTAAAAAAAAAACCTATAACCATAAACTGTATTGCTAAATGTAACTGAATTTTACAAAATGAAAAGCAGGTTCTTTATAAAGGTTCTTTATAACAAAAAAAAACATTATACATGAAATATAAATATCGCAAATAAACAGTAGATGTCAGCAGAAAGCTTAATACAGGATTTACATGTCAGCAGATTTATACCAGACTAACAATACAGGGTGAACTTGTGCAATCAATATGTCCACATTGACTTTATTAGAAAGCACCACACAAGACCAGAAGCATTTTCAGAATTCCTTTAGTAGTTCTCATTTTTTTTCCATTAGAACCAATCCATGGAATTTGCACCTGCTACTTATTTTAGCTTAGCAAGTCCAGCCCCAAAATGAAAACTTACATACAGGTAAATCACCCCCCAAAACCCTAAACAATAATAGTTTGAAATATGAAATATATAAGTCTAACCTGAAATCCTGCACAATGTCCTGTTTACCATGTTTCTGCTTCCTGGTTCTTCCAGTTAGTAACTGTCAGTTATGGATTTGACAGTTGACATTACAGCCAATGTCTGAATGTTAATCCCCTGTCTGCCTCTTCTGAGCATGCCCAGGCTCAGTACAGGTTTCTAAATTGCTCTGTTTCCACGAGACATCCAGAAGCATAGCAGGCATACAGTAATGAATTCATTGAATTCATAGGACAAACTATGATATATCAACATATTTTAAAGAGGCCATTCTTTCTAAAATATGTTCTTATGGGGGTGGAGTTGTCCTTTAATGCAGCTTTAGTACAACTGGTTGAAGTGAACCTAATAATACAGCACACAAATTCTACATTTCTAGGAACACACTGCCTATGAAGTTACAGGTTCAAACCTCCATGTTTAGTTGTAAAACTGATAAAACTGATATAGGCTCTTTTGTTTATCTTCCAGTACAGATCTCTGCCATCTCATCTGTTCTGCTGACTTATCAGCACAAGCTCTTTGGGTGGGACTGAGAATGCCTGTGCTAATAATCTGCTTCAATCAGATGTTACCTAATACCTAAAACCAATAAAAAGCTGATTGGTTGTTGCAAATTAATAGCATCTCTTAGCATAATTTTTGCATGTCTTAGCTTTTAACATATAGATGGCACATGCAAAGGAAAGGCAGCTAGGGGAATAGCATTCAGCCATTGCATGTGCCAACTGTCAAATCCATGGCTTTCAGCTGCTAACCAGAAGAACCAGGAAGCAGAAAGAAGGGTAACAGCCAGGGGCACACTTAACATGAAGCAAACTTAATAGTTTGTTCATTGCGCACCCCTGTGGCCTACATGAAAGGCAGCATTAAAATTTTTTACATTTCTCCTTCCCTTTCACGTGTGTGCAAGGGAAGGAGAAAATGCACATGCGTGAGGGATGGGGGTGCAAGATCATGCATGCCTGGGCAGCCTGCAGTAGCTGTGTGTGTCTGTCTCTGATCCTGCCTCTGCCTGCCTGCCTGCCTGCCATCACATCTCCTGGCACAGTAAGATCAAACTTGTATGTACCAGTCACTGTGGGCAAACTTGTATGTACCAGTCACTGTAGGCAAACTTGTATGTACCAGTCACTGTAGGCAAACTTGTATGTACCAGTCACTGTAGGCAAACTTGTATGTACCAGTCACACTCACTGTAGGCAAATTGCATATATTAGTCACTGTGGGCAAAATAGTATGTACCAGTCACACTCACTGTGGGCAAATTTGTATGTACCAGTCACTGTGGGAAAACTTGTATGTACCAGTCATTGTGGGCAAATGTGTATATACCAGTCACTGTGGACTAACTTGTATCTACCAAGCCCTATAGGCAAGTTTATATGTACCAGTCAATGTGGGCAAAGTTATATGTACCAGTCACTGTGGGCAAACTTGTATGTACCCAGGCATTAGGCCATCTTATATTTAGAAGTCTTTGTGAGCTGGGCATGATGGCATCTTATATTTTTCCATTCTGTGTGGGCTAGGCATGTGGGCTAGGCATGAGGGCATCTTATATTTACCAGTCTGTGTGGCCAGAGCATGAGGGCATCTTATATTTACCAGTCTGTGTGGGCTGGGTATGAGGGCATCTTATATTTACAAGTCTGTGTGAGCTGGGCATGAAGGCATCTTAAATTTACCAGTCTGTGTGGGCTGGGCATGAGGGCAACATATCTTTACAAATCTTTGTGGGCTGGACATGAGGGCATCTTATATTTACAAGTCTGTGTGGGCTGGGCACGAAGGCATCATATATTTACCAGTATGTGTGGGCACATCTTATATTTACGAGTATTTACGAATATTTGTTTCATGTGACAAAAGGACTAAGAACACCCCTGGTAACAACATCAGGCAGCATTTTGGGTTGGTCTTATATTGCTCAACTTTCTAAGTATTGCAGTGCTGTGGTGGGATTTACCTATATATAGTTTATTATTTGAGTGGTAGACTAGTGTTTTTATAGAAGCAGCTTTATGGATCTCCCTAGGGCAGATAGTTTCTAACTATAGATCTCCTTTAAGTAAGCAGAGATTAATGATGTTAGATGTTAGAAAGCTACAAGAAATTCTGGGTGGCAAGTTTGACATCCCAGGTCTAGAAGCACCTACATCAATTCAACACTTGAATAAACTGTCATGTAGCTCATTACTTGGCAATGTTATTCCAGCATTTTCCAGCCAGATCATTATTTTACATTTACATTAAGGGCATACTTCCAAACTCCAAATGATCAACACAGGCAGTTGCCAGAATGTTGCTGGAACAGTGGGAGGTAAGTTGGCTAACGTGTGACCTGCATTATAGTTTGCATTGCAAACAGAAATAATAATGCAATCTAATTTATCAGATTGCTAAGTATGTTTCTTAATGTAAACAAATCTCAGACCGAAGCTATCCATCTAAGAAATGTTCTGCTGAGAACATCACACATTTGAAAACCCATAGGTGCTGTATATATAGCTCTCTGTTAATAAAGAACTGCAATGTTGCTAACAGTTTTAACATAAAATGTATACCAATGTTGTCAGATGGACTATTCAGTAATCCAGATCTGGGTCAGTTAAAACTTGATTTTACTTAAAAACTTCTGGTAAATAAAAGCAACTAGTATGAACAGACATAGTATGAACAGAGTAGTATGAACTGAGTGGTTTCTTTGATTATTACATATTTTTCATATTTTGGAGTAAATAGATCACTTAAAAAACTTTTAAGTACATGTATTATGCTTGCCAGTAATTGAGTAGTTCTCAATATGTAGCAATATTATACATAATAATATTTAACACAAAAGATGGGTCAACTCAGATGCCTCCCCCCACTACTATCCTAAACACACACACACCCATGCACAGACTACATAGAACACTGAATTATGCTGCCTTCCTTGCACACCTGTGATTTGTTGTATTAAAGGTGATCTCTGTGCCCCCCTTAGGCCTTGTACATAACAAAATAGTGCCCAACTATCCCTTGTTTTGGCTGATAATCACACTTGTGTATGCGTTCAGTCAGAAAGATAATGAACAAAAGCAAAGCCTGGAGACTAACAGGGAGATTCAATATAAGATCAGATCTTATTTAACATTTGAAAGCTAATATCTGATTGGTTGGGGCAAAATTAGCACCATTTTAAACGAGAAATTTTATTGAATGTATGTGCTCATACACAGTCAGGATAGTTTAAACAAGACCTGAGGCTGACCGAACCCACACACCGTTCAATTATTGCTCAAAATGGCTGTTCACCGTGCATGATGCATGCTTGGTCGTTGGCATTGTGCAGCCAGACCTTTTTTCTTTCCCCAATAGTTTTTGCTCTTATCTTTCCCTTTTCTCTCTTGACTATCTCAATTATACCCACCTACTGATTTACAATTATCTGTCTAACTCTTCCCTTCCTCTGCAGTTATAAAATATACCCTTGCAGTTGTACAGTCCCCTTCTCACACTTCCAGAATACTAAACACACATATTATCATTCAAAAGCCACAATGTAGGATTTAAATGTAATCAAAACATTTATATTTTAATTCTAATATTTTATGATTTAAATTACATTAGGGGAGAACATTATGGTCATTTTATAGAATGTAGTAAGGTCCTTGCCATAATTTTGTGTTGAAAAAGAAATTGCTATGGAAATTTTTTGGTGTTTAACGGATATGCCAAAAATAAAAAAAAATGCATTTTAAGATACAGTTCTTATTTACAGCTTCTTATCTTGGCTTGAACTTACACCTTCTTAAGGTTCGTACACACGTGTGATCGCGGGTCCCGACCCCAACATTCGGACACATCGTACGTGTGTACGAGGCTTTAGCCATGTAAAAAATAGTACAAAGGTGATGATTAGCCAATTTATTTACAAAGCAGTACAGGTTGCCCATCTGCTAAAATATAGAACAAACTGATGCAAGTCCTACCAGTAGAAGCCACATTTGTTATTCATTTCCTGCTTTTATTTGATGAGATTGTGATTATTTTTTTGCATCAATTAGAATGAAAGTATTATTTAGATACAAATGCCCTCTGTACATATTTGGATCTGTTTGAGCAGATCTTCATACTTTCTTGTTAAAAATAACAGTATTACTAAAATGGATGGCATTAAACCTGACTTTTCATCCATGAATGTTTCTCTTCCTAAGAAGATTAAGGTTTGTTTTCACTTACGTTCTGGAAGTTCATATGGACCAGTTTCTTGAGTTGCAAATGGGTCGATTAGTGCATCATGCCCATACGATCGTCTGTACTGAATGTTGCAAAGTTCTGCATAGTCCTCTGTATAGAAAGAAAATTGAAGAAAACATAAATTAAAAAGATTAAACACTTGGCTAATTAGTTTTAGATTCAATGACCTCAAGAAATACTAATCACACTGTATTTTCTCTTTAGAATATCACAAATTATAACTAGCATTACATGTTGCTGACTTACATTACATAGTTCTAGTCTAGGATTCTAGTATCATAGTGATGCTTGAGGACTAATTTTATAAATTTTTAGAAGTTTAATATGTGATAAAAAGTTAGTTATCCTGAAAATAGTTAATCTCATTGAATACCAGACCAAACACAATTATATAATATCTGATATAAAATACACTCTAAAGTTCACTATGCCTACAGACAGGGGACATTCATTAAATTATAGCCTCAGCAATTATGTTTTCATTTTATGTATATTCAAAAACAGATTTTTCTGGTTTAATGCTAAAGCACTGAGAAAATATACTACCAGACTTGTGGCATGAGAAGGGCTAACTATCTAGTCCTTCCCCTGACACAAAGAACTCCATCTGTGCTTCCCCATTTACATATATGTTGGGCATCAATCATTTATTTGCTCTATATCCTTGAACCAACAGAACGATATAGACAAGAGAAAAAGAAAGTCAGTTATACTTCAAGTTAGTTATACACACATTAACTATGAATATAGATGAGAGATATAAAAGTCAGTGCAGAGTGCTACAACTATGCAGAGATTGGTTGAGGCCAGGCTGCACAGCATCATCACAATGGAAAACATTATCATAGTTCCTTTTGCTACAAGGGTTTGTAAATTGTAGGAAAGCTGAGTACTTTGTGTCTGCTTCTTTCTGCAAATTAACAATCTGGAAAGGACAGTTTGTTATTATGATTCTTTCCAAAAGACTGAGCAATTTTCCAAACAGTTAACTTGCCACTAATGCCATAGCTAGAAAAGTGACTGGCCAAACATTAGAAAGCAGGTTATTTAGTGGTTTATTAATCTGTGCACCAAGGCTCCATGCTATACCTTAAGAAATACAGAGATATGGCTCTGGATGTTGACAGTGGAACATTTTTTCCCAGTCTAACATTTTGTAACAAATCACAAATACATACAGGGTTATTCAATAAATGTTCTTATCGTTAAAAATGGTGCTAATTTTGCCCCAACTAATCAAATGTTATGTACCATTTGAAAGCTAACATCTGATTGATTGGGGCAAAATTAGCACAATTTTTAATGATAAAAACTTTTATTAAATCTCCCTGATATTTTAACAAAATGGAAATATAGGCAATGTAGTGTTACTACTGTCTACTATATTTATTATATTCAAATTCTATTTAAATATATGCTGTAAACTGTATAAAAAAGGGTTTACTATTGAAGGTGTGCCTGAAATAGTTTAAGAAACACAGAATTTTGACATAATAGTGCAAAACAAGGCCTCTCAATGTAAATGTCTTAATTAAAAAAGGAAAGCCGTGGACCCAAAAAGGGTGGTTAATGCGATTATTACATTGTAAGTTTGCATGACCAAAATAGTAACATTAACTTTGTATATACACAGTTATGTGGTTCTTTTTTATAGACTAAACTTTTTACTAAGAGCCAGTATGCTGGTTATAATGCCCCCTTGTAACCAGCAGTAAACTGTTCTTATTGTGTCCTGCATAGACAAAATTAAAGAAAGTTTATGCATAGACAAATCTCAAAATTAAAAAAGTGTAGTTTTGACATGGTTTTTAACACTGGTCAGACTGGTATGTATCCATCTTAATGTCTTGGGGTTACATCATCTGGCTTAAAGGAATTTAATATGTAGGGGAAGATATACAATTTTCTTTAAATTGCTACTGTGCACACTGTCTATAAAGGGAATTACCTTCTGTTGAAAAGTAAATTTGGGTGTTCCCTCAAACAAACCATATAAATCTCTCTACCAGAAACCATGATTAGGTATTATGGAAATATGTAACATAACCAGTGTCTATCCATTGTTGGATAAACCCCAGGATGTGTTCCTCTCATTAATATAGCTTAAAGGTGTAAAATACAATGAAGTTAACTGGCACAGAGATAGTTTGCTATTAATAATCAGCCTGGAAAGCCCTGTGTACGGTATGTTTGATAAATGATCACTAAAAAAATTGATTTGGAAATTTCCAAGATTCAGCAGGTTAAATATCAATGTGAAGTTACTTGTCCTTAAGACAAAGTTATTTTGTCTCTTTTTCTAAGCTAAAAATAATTTTTTTTTTAAATTAAATTGTAATAAAATATTTTTAAGAATTCACAAGCCACTAAAAAATTGGAATTACATGTGGGTTAGCTGCATATACATTGGCAACATGATTGACTTTTCCTATAATGGAATATTGATAAAATATGTAAAGTGGACAATAGTTAAATGTTTGTGAGTCCACTCTTACCTGAGTCTTTTGTGGGGCATAGAGCACACTGCATCCCCCAAGCTTCTCCATATAAGCAGCAGCATTCTGTGTAAGTCGTTCGTTTCCCAACTAATGGCTTGCTACACATAAAGTCCTCACTGAGGTCTTGCCAACATAGATCTTGATAAACATCTGTTTCTTCAGTTGGCTCTGAAAATGAAAAATAATAGTTTAACCCTTTCACTGCCAGCAGAATTTACCATTTTAAGTGCGTTCAGTGCCAGAAGAGTTTTCAGGATTTCACCCACAATTTAAACAACATTTTCGGTAGCACTTCCCCCCAGTAAATAGAGAATATTATACATCACCATGTGCATGTTTAATTTCCACTACATTTTTGGGTAAAATATCTAAAAATTACAACTGATTTTTTGCATTTTTATTTGTAAAAATACACAAGTTTACGCATAAAAATCTTGTTGTTTCTAAAAGCTCTGGTCCTTGGGAGTCCAACACCAGATATACATGTGTAACCCATTTTTTCTGCCCAGGAGGCCCCCCCAAATTAAAATAGCAATTGAATTGAAATTTAATAGCACTTATTAACATAAAATAACTGCCACGTTAACGAATATATCTGTGGAAATGAGAGCATTTTAGAAACTACATACCTCCAGGTTCTTATAACTGGGGAAAGTTTTGATCAAAATGCAAATACTTGGACACAGATGTTTATCACATTGAAAGTTTTCTTTTCAAATTTTCACAATATGAAAGCTTAACATCTCCTGAATCAAACTGTATGTGTGTAAGAGTGTTCTTTACAAGGAAAAAAAATTGTGCTCTGTTTTTTCAACAGTCTCCACTTTTTCAAAGGAAACACCCCCAAAACGTGGAAATACTATATATTTATGGAATCTACACATATTCACCTATGTAGCAGTGCCATTCTTTCATACATACATAAAGAACTCCAGATGCTGTAATCCATAGAACTCCATGCTTTAAGGCGATTTTGTAAAAAATTTAACAAGATTCAAACAGGGAGATTCAATAAAAGTTCTTATCGTTTAAAATGGTGCTAATTTTGCCCCAACCAATTAGAATTTATTTAACATTTAAAAGCTAACATCTTATTGGTTGGGGCAAAATTGGCACCATTTTAAATGATAAGAACTTTTATTGAATAACCCCCAAAGTTTCTGACTCAGTAAAGCAGGTGCCTTATTCTCTAAGCTTAGACTCACACAGATGCAGTACTATACTCCGTTCAAAGCAAATTTCTTAAAGAAGATTTACAGAGAATTATGCTGAAAGAATACGTATAGTCCAATATGAATGATAAATGAAAGTCTAGACAACACAGTTTGCTGGCCTGTAACCCAAAACTAATGGAGAAAAAAAAACCCAAACAGCTCAAAAGTTCAGAGCACTGTAATAAGCAGGAAAAGAATATCATATCAACACTGTATACTCATGTAACTGCCTGTCAAATTTCAGCCAAGATGATTTTACTGTATGTACAGGCTACAGGGAACTAGATCACTAACAACTTTTTGCTGTATGGCTGATAAGGATTCCTGACTTTACAAAGAAAAACACTTTGAATGGCACCCTCCAGCCCCTAAGTGCCATAGCAGTTGGCCTAGGTTGCTTATTCCTAGAAACAACACTGAATATCATGTTTACATTATGGCAACTTTAGCATTCTTTGCTGCCCTTTAGATTGTGTAAAAGTAAAATATACATTGTCCTAAACCCCCCACAAGGGTTTTGCAGAAATATCACAGCTGTTCAAAGGTTTTTGTAGGACTTAAACTTAGAACTTTCAGCACATCCTGCACGGTGCATTAAACTAACTTGTATCTCTATTTAAGGCAGTTTCTGGTGAATTAAAAATGTCATGAGCAGCTACACCTCAGATTCTGTACATTAGTGCTCCCCGTTCCATTGGTATGCAGGCATGTATATAATTTACAGGATCAAACAATCCATTAAGGAAAGACTAAACAAGTCAAACAATTATGTTACCAGCACCTCTGGGAGAGGAGAGTGCAAGTGCTTAGGGCTGCATTACTTCAGCAGAATTTCTAGCTGCAGGGTATCCCTCTTTGGGCTTGGTACATGGGTACCTTCTGTACCCCCTTGATGGCAGCCCTGTGAATGGCAGGGCTGGACAAATTTAAGCCATAGCGTAACTAGGAATCACTGGTCCCCCCTGCATATGATGGATCCCCTATCTGTGCTTCATTCACAGTAATTTTCTGGGAGAAGACAATATCTGTCATAGCAAAAATAAAATGGATGCCCCCCCCCTGCGGTTGCTTCCCCTGCTAGTTACGTCCCAATGATATTTCTAGCTGGCAACAAACTTTCAAACAGGGTTTTCTATTGATTACTTAAGTGGCTACCTAAGAAAGTTGATTCTTAAAGTCAGGACTGGCTCCTAATGCTGAAATCTATTTGTCTACCCTTGATTAGGGTACACTCGAGGTAGGCTTGTGTTGGCAGCGGTTGATGAAAGTATGAAAAATGTAAAAAAACCAAAACCAGATAATACTGAGTAACATACCACTTGACTCCGTATTGCCAGTCGAGATGCACCTTTTTCCTGATTCATCAAGAATCATGGGATGTGTGCAGAAGCAGCTGTAAGAACCATCATTGTTTATGCATTGCCCATCAATACAGCTGTTTGGATCTTCACATTCATTATTATCTATAGGTTAACAGAAAATGGATAGGGTAAAACACACATGTAACTTCAGTAAATTTCGTTTGTCTGTTGCAAAAGAACGCTTGCACCAGCTGTGCTTGCATAATAACCTGATGAGCCCATAAAACAGGTTTATGGTAGTGTAAGGCACAGAACATTCATTTTTCTTAATAAAGAAGCAAATTTTTAACAAAGGTGAAAATCTAGTAAATAATGCTGAAAATTTGGTGAAAAATCAGGCTAAATCAGCGAAGTAGACCCCCCCCCCGAACATTTCAGTGAGCTGTCGTTAAAAAGTTAATCATAAATAGCAACATTGTGATATTGAATTGTTTGTGGGGCGTGCAGGGGTATTTGTGGGGGGTGCAGGGGTATCTTGATTTGATCGCAAACTGCAAATCTCATTTTTTAAAGACAGCATTAGCTAGCACATAGGAACACTGCTAGCTAAAATAAATAAAAAAAATAAAACCCATAAATCTTACTGCAAACACATAAATACTTACCAACACACTGAAGCTTAACAGGATCATAATATGTGCCTTGCTTGCAGTAACACTCGTAGCTAGATTCAGTGTTTAAACAGTAGCCATTTTTGCATATTTCTTTTCCAAATAACATGCACTCATTGGCATCTGCACATGTGAGAAAAACAACATTAGCTAAGCTTTTAATCTATTGCATCTTCTAAATCTAATAGATACACAACAGGGGAGCACTCATGTAGCAAAATTACTTTATAACAAATAGTGGAAGTGCTACTGATCTGACCAAAACATTAGAACAAACAAGAAAAAACCAAGCAGGGAGTGTCAGCCCAGATAAATGACCCAAGGTAATTTGTTAGGACCTTCCATACTGGGGTTACCTTGACGTGGTTGAAAGGCTTTTCACTTTTATGCATAAAATTGTAACTAAAACCCCCCATTGTTTCTACTGTTTGCACTAGCACAGATATTATGATATATGGGGCCCAGGAATGTGCATTGATCCTCTCTTTTCTTGTTAGTTCTAAATCTAATAGATAACAGAGAGTAGCATACCAAAACTAGTGCAACTGCCTTATTACACACTGTGCATCAACACAATGTTTGGAGAGGTATAGGACCGACACAATGGCATGTGCATTGAAACTTAAAGGAGAACTAAACTTAATTTTAAAAAAAATCCTAATGTGAAAGCGTTTCTCCCCCAGAACACCTATACACTGTAAGATTTTCTAGTAAGTTACATACATTTATGTACATGTGAAATATAGATTTTGTAACTAATAATAATAATAATAATAATGCTTCTATGTTGTTACCAGTACAGCTTACAGCCCATGTAGTCTTCAAAGGGCCTCACCCCCTAACCCCAGATATATATACAAATATCTCCACACCAGTATGGATGTTTCTGATTTCTGAAGACTTTGAATGCACTGAATTTTCTGTTCTGTGTCAGGGTTCTGTGTGAGGGTGAGGGAGGATCTTTCTGCTGTTATATGATTGGCTATCAACTTCTAGGAGTCAAGGCTGCAGCTTCCTTGTTTTGATTCGTTAAGCACTACAGAGCATGTGAAGTGTACTGTATACACTTAGCTGGGTATCACACAGCTAGGGTGGATTATGGGAGATGATCACTATTAATCACAGGCTAATTTCATAAATCACCCAGCAGCCACAGTAAAGGGATAGGTGAGACTCAGCTGGTTGTGTGTTTGTAAATGTGCTCTATGTATTGGGACAATGTTTTCTGGAGACTTTATTTTTCCTTTAAACAAAGTAACATTTAACATTTGCATTCAAAAGCAGTGTAGCTCTAACAGAACTTTAAAAATGCACAAATGGTCACATGATTTTGTCTTTCTTCATAAATACAAAGATCTATTAATAAGGTATGCAATTTAGCAGCGTTGCTCTGTAAAAAGATAGCATCTATGTGATAGTAGCACTGCCAAGCTGTCCCTTTACCTAAAGGTGATATGCCTTTAATACTTTTGGCTGCATTGGATGGGAGGCCTCTTCCTTCCTTATAAAAGCCAGTGGATCAGGGGAGAGGAGGAAAATGATATGCTGTTATATCTAATTAAAGGTCTTACACAAATCCTTTTAAAGAAAATGCAATCATTCAGGAGGCAATGGGGTACCATCCAAGATAAATGACCCAAGGTAACAAATTAGATCTTTCCATACTGGGGTTTTCAATTTTATTACAAAAACTTTATAACTTAAAGTTTTTACTAAAATACCTTTATTACAGATGGTCAGATTTAGTTTACTGAAACATTAATCCTAGGCGGTTATATACATACAGATTATCATAGACCGCCGATAGCTGGATCAAGAAAAACTTTGCTTACATAGTCAGCTATATCCATTTTTTAAAAATGTTATGAGCATTGGCCTTTTCATTCACTTTGCAACAGAACTAAAAATATATATATATCCTGACTTATAATCCAAATCTGCACATTTAAATCCATCACTTGTCTGACAAAGGGGCTGATTGGACCCTCATTCCCCGAGTAAGGATAACTAAACATGCATGAGTCAGAGTTAGGAGGCCTAGCAAATTATTGTACTACAATAGTCTGAAATTCATGGTAATAAGCACTTAAAGTACTATATATAGTTTAAGTACTACTGGTATTTGATGGGCATATAACCAAAACAAAGCAAAACAGCAACAAATAAATTCTGCAAAAAACATTACTAACCTTGATAGGACAAGTCATTGCCCTCATACATAGGTTCCTTTGATGGGATGTAGCCCTTTCCTTCAGGACACATGTCTGTAAACTCTTCTAGAAAGTGAAGAAAACAACATATTAAGAAAGTTAAATTATTACCCTAATTACTCAAGATTTTCATATAGTAAATATAAACAATGCCATAAATTAGGTGTTTAGGTGTTGCAATAAATGTTATTATACATTATTAAATCTTCTGTCTCATTATTTACTGTCCATACTACACATTGGCAAGGTCTATATGCTTTAGCAATGATATTGTTTGAAGAACGCACTCCTGTAGACCTTGCTCTTTCTTTATATGTTTATTAGTGACATGCGTGCACAACGTTTCGGGGTGTGTCCCACTTCCTCAGGTGCAAATCCACAACACACACAGTGCATCTTTTTATTCACAATTGTGACATGTCACTAATAAACATATAAAGAAAGAGCAAGGTCTACAGGAGTGCGTTCTTCAAACTATATCATTGCTAAAGAATATTTAACCCTGTATGTGGTTGACAGGATTTGAGGAACAGCACCCAGTAAGTCTCTGAAGGAAAGGAGTGCGGGGATTAACTAAAACGTGTGAACAAGGTCTATATGCTGCATTTTCTTTTATAAAATAACAAAAAAATGACAAAAATGATTCATCAAATGATTCATCAACCCCTAATACCATATTTTAACTTTAACTCTACACATACCTGAACTATATATATCTATTATAATAAAACCCTAAAGCGGTGTCCGTGAATCCGTGTGTGTCACTGAGGTTCCTATGGACTCACCACTAGAGGGAGATGGTAAGATTGTCTCTGCAGTTCCTTTTGACTCACCACTAGAGGGAGATACACAGGAAACAAGCAAGGCAGAACACAGCAGTTACATAGATTACACAGGTTGCTTGGGACAGAGGGGGACTAGGAGGGGGATTTTGAGGGGACTCTGGCCTTGGGACACTGAGGGGTGCTTTGGCCTTGGGACACTAAGGGAGCACTCAAGATATACCTGTTTTAGTAGTGTCTCCATCACTGAACACAATCTTTTGACAATATTGGA
The DNA here is from genome assembly GCA_019447015.1 of Hymenochirus boettgeri. Classification (NCBI taxonomy): domain Eukaryota; kingdom Metazoa; phylum Chordata; class Amphibia; order Anura; family Pipidae; genus Hymenochirus; species Hymenochirus boettgeri. The sequence continues at coordinate 210,656,998 of CM033470.1, read as the reverse complement.
ATTTAATGGAGAACTATACTATGGAGGCATGCAGCCAACCTCTTACTGTGAGTAAGCAATTTAAGTTGTCAACCTGAAAGGGTCATATGACCAGACTCCTAGATCCAATGGTATCAGAAAAAACAATTGAGTGAATAAGTATAAAAATCACTTGCATTTTGCATATTCCATTTATAGTTGTATAAATAGCTTTTCAAAACCAGTTTCTAGTTGCAATAATACAATTATAAAATATCAATATACACAAAGAATAGGGAGACAAAGTCACCCAAAGAACCCTATAAGCAGCACTCACACACTTGGGCCAAATATATCAAAATTACTTTATTATCACATGATCAGCCAAATATACACTCAAGATAAAATGGGAGGGAAAAATAGAAAATCCTACCCCCACTTGTACTACCAAAGCTGCTATTAAAACATAAGGCTGGGCGTCCCCAGTCTACGTGCATCTAAATCCCAAAACATATAGTGAGATAATCCTGAGCGTAGAGACATCCTCCATCCACATAAGTCCCAAGGTACACAATGAGAACGGACCTCGGTACACAGTAGCTCACAGTATATAGCCCAAAGTAACTGGAGGGCCTATAGCGGAACTCAGTTACTGAACCAAACACAAAATAGAATGGATAATATCTTACCAATCATGTGATGGTAAAATATATACATTACTTATATCTACCTTATCAAACAAAAAAAAGTATTAACTTTATAGAACCAAGAAACTGTACTATTAATTATACTTGCAAGTATAAGGTTTGCAAAGGTTTTACATTTCCTACAACACTATTACATAATGCTAATACTATAGAGCACCTTTTCTAATGCAATCCATGCAGAATTCTACTTACCAGAATCTATGACCGGGCATGGGAATATCTCGCAGTTGTCACCCCATCCAGCTCCTAGTGTACAGCAACATTCTTGCTTGCTAACATTGGCAGCCAGTACATTCTGACAGAAATTATCCCCAACAATATTATAGTAGCAGTCCTTCTTATCATCATCATAATCATCTATGAAAAAAATAGCATTTAAGAAAATCTGCAAGGAGTAACATACAGAAGTTAAAGGATATCTATACTTTTTAAAATTGGAAAGTACCTGGGGCAGAGAGGTAGAATTGATTATTCCCACCTCACAGTATCATATTGGGCTACACCACTTAAAGTTTTCATTTTCCAGGTTAGTCCTGGACTATTCCTTTATTAAAGATAGTGCTGAAGCCTGGAGGAAGACCGGCAGAATCAGTTTTCTTTGGGCTGGTGCTCCTCACAGAAACAACATTAGGAGGTAGGAATTACCAGTCCTTTATCCCTGTCCCAAGTACTTTCCCGTTTTTGTTTAAAAAAACTTTATACACACTATAGTTCTCCTTTAATTAATAATATAAAAAAGCCTATAGACCATATTTTGGTTATTTTGTATTGAGACCCGGAGGAGCATGTTGTCCACCTTTTTTCCTAGAATGACCAATATGCCCCCCGTATGTAGTATAGAATCAGCAATAACCACTATTCTTTTTCATTTACTAGCTTTGATGGATCTAATTCTTGTTGATCCAGAGAACTTCTAATTGCCACTTAGAGTCAGGAAGGAATCCCCCCCCCCTTCCAGCTGTTTTTTGGTTTTTTTTGCCTTCCTCTGGATCAACCACAATGAAGAGACACAAACCTGTTATTTTTCTGTAAGCTGAATTTTTGTAAGAAACCCTTCAAACAAATTAAAAAAAAAATAAGCAAATCATTATAATTGTTATTTCAAAAATCTTTTCTTAAGGTGACTTTCTGGGCGATGATATAAGGCAACCGATGCTTCCCCTTGCAAGATTTACTGCATTGAGAGAAGGTGACATTTTGCGCCTCTATTTTAAGTGTGTTTTGCACTACGTAGTAGCATAAAACTTAATGTTGCCAGTATTACATAAGCTGCGCTGCAGCCTATGTAATATAGGTGGCTATGTAACGGGGGCGAGATCGGCAGCCGCGTCCGTGATTGGTTGAGAGGCAGCCAATCATGGACACGGCTGCCGGCAGTTCAGAACAGCGGAGGATAGAGGGAAGGTAAGTAAAGATCGGGGGACTTTCTGCAAATAATATTAATTCGGTTGGGGCTGGGGGAGCTAGCACTATAACATATTAAAAGGCATTTGTGCTAGGGGTAGGGAGACCAAAAAGGGAGGGGGGAGGGCTGCTCAGAGCATGCCAAAAACCTCTCAGAGGAAGCCTCAGGGGCGGAAACAATTTCCCCCTCTGCTAGGCTCCTGGTGGTCAGTTTTTGGTACTTTGGAGGGGCATTGCAGGGCAACGATTTGGACCTGAGATGTAAGGTAAGGATTTTTCTACACTACAGATTGGGGCCAGTAGTGGGTTAAATTATCATTTTGGTGGTGGACATGGCCTTTAACTTATGCCAGCACAAGTACACAAAAGCGTACATTATCTGTATTGCATCGGTGCTTGTACCATAAATAGAAAATGTCGCAAGGCCTGCAAAATTGGTGTTAATCCTAAGATGACCTGATATTACATTGGAAATTGTGGGTTTAAATAAATTTTTCCCCAATACCCCACATATTACATCTCCCTGTGTTTTCTATTACTTTCGTCCATGGGTTAGATATTCCCCCCTCAAAAAGGGCAAAATGTCTGTTCTTTACTGCATGAAAGCAAATTCAAAAAAAAATCTCATCCCGTGTTAAGTGCTAGTTTCCATGAAGCCAGTTCTTTAATGAAATATGGTCAGGCCTGTCTGTAAGACTATAAGTAAAGCCAAAATAACTTATAGGAACAGAAAAAACAGTAAGTAAGCCAAATCCACACCGCAGAAGTGAAAGAGGCAGAATGGTATATACATCTGTAGGAAAGAATGTGTGTATGAATTGTAGCCTAAATTAACAAGATGGATGTAGTGGGAACTTGTTTCATGTTAAAATAGAGAACAGAAATGTAAAATACCACTAGGCAGAATATGGCACTGACCCACTTTCCTTTTTCCATGGAACCAGGCCTAGGGAGAATTTGTTGACTGTGACATTTTTAAAATACAATACAAAAAACAACCTGACATTTATTCCTCCTTAGACAGTACATTATGTTTTACAATAATAATATTTTTTTGCACAATATTTAGTTTAAAATATAAATATGTATTGTGCATTGTGTACTAATAATACTAATTGTTGTAACGTCAGTAAGATTTTATGGCACTGCTCCTTCTGGATCAACTGCAATAAAACCGCATTAAAACTCCAGTTACATTCTTCTTCTCTTTTCCCTTTCTTCTTTTTCTTTCTCATTCTTTGCCTGTCTCCCTCTCTCTTTCCTCTCTTTTCCTCCACACCCAACCACTCCACGATAACTTTACTCAATAAGAGTTGAGATCTTAAACGAAAAATGCTATTTAGCACATAGACAAACCTCAGTAAAAAATCCATTACCACTTACCCCTTCTAGCACACACACTTAACCAATATACAGATAGTATCTAAACTCAGCCAACAAACACCTCCACAACCCAATACTGAGTTTCCTTGGGTGGAGGGGAGGTAAAATAATGTATATATCAATAACTGATTCAATTATTGTGTATATGAAAAATTCTCTTTTCATTATTGTATATGACAACAACTGTTCAATAAAAAAAATGTAAAAAAAACCTTCAGTTACATGAGCCCTTCTCATGTTCTATGTGTACCCCTCTAATGAAGTGACGTATTGAGAGTCACAAAACGCGTCAGGGTCTCTCTCCATGTAGCGTGTTTTATATGTATCGGCAATAAAGGCTTCTTTTAGTTTTCTGGGGTTGATTCGTGGCCCATTTCTTCTTTGTATGGTGTTTTATATTTGCGGATCGCTCCGGATTCGCTCCAGGGCCGACTCATATTAATACTCGGTGGAAGGTATCAAGGTAATATACACAAATTGACTTTTTCTGCGATTACAATGTTTCCGGCTGGCTATTGTGGTATTCCGAGTAATATTTGGATACAAGTGACGGTGCTTGTCACATACTGATCCGTTTGTAAAAGCCTGCAGCTGATTACTGTGTGTTCAATTATGGCTGAACATGGAGAAAACACAGGGGAAGAGACAGCGTTTATGGATACAAGACAACGGAAAGCACAGACAGTGTTTTCCGAAGAGGTATTTAACACTCTATCTTCACCTAAAAACCTTAATCAGTTTTGAGAAAATTAGAACGTTTAAAGACCAAGGAAATGAAAATTTGGTGGGAAATATCCACCTTGAAAATTATATTACCGTAAATGCTCACGTGTCCCAAGGGAAGTTCGAATACGGTACTAAAAATACCTAATTCTGGGAATGTTACTCAGGAATTTAAAGAGAAATGGAATTCCGTTCTGAATACATGTTCAATTAACCTCATGCAGTTGTTGGTTGATCAATATAAGGACAACTATAAGTCGATACAGCAGGAGGTTGTTACACAAATTACTCATATAAAGAATGATTTTTCCACTCAGATTGCTGACATAGAGGTTAAATTTAAAAAAATGAATCTATTCATTGAGAAACAGGAGGATCTACTCATGGTGATTAAAACAGATAAATTCCAAAGGGACTAATTGGATTATGAACGGGGTGTGGTCTTTAAATGGTGGGATAATAAAATTAAATCTAAACACCCCAAATCCATTTTAAAAAGGAACTATAAGACTGGTGGATCTAAGCTAAATAAAATGAGCAATACATCTAAAAATAAAAATATTTCTTTTAATCCCAATAGCAGCATGTCTGATGTAGTATCTGTTCACAGTGTTTTCTTAACAGATATGGAGATGAGTTCGGCTGACCTCACATCTGATACAGATGATCAAGAGGATGGGGATTGTCACACGATGAAAACAAGGGGAATGAAAAAGGAGCAGGAGCAAAAGCGTACAAGAGATCCTACAACAAAAGTTCACGCAAGTAACCAAAGGTGTATCTAATGTTATAAATATATCAGATTATCCTCTATCCTCTGATGAAAAGGAATTACTTGATTTGGGTTTAAACTTTATACCTACTAGTGGTTTTTCACATTTGGAGACTGTTTTGGATCGTATTGTCAGAAAAATCACATTAAAGACACTTTGCTGAAGTGAATGGGACTAACTGTGAACATCTTATGAATCTCGATGAGGACAGTAATACTAGTGTTTCTAACAATAATGCTATATTGGTAACTAATGATTTGAATGAACCTATTGGTAATGATGTATATAATACCCATAACAATGAGAGTGGTGACACCCAGAATCTTAATTTCAAGGATATATGTACTGCTCATGATTTAGCTGGTATGGTTCAAATTGAGAATAAGTTGGATAATTTTAGGTATAAACACACAGGTTATAAAAACAAATTTGTGTTCTATCCCATATACAGCAGAGGTAATGTTATTGATACATTTCAATCTTTGATAGAGGGTGAATTGGAATTACTCTCGAATACCACTCGGTCTCTTCTCAAGTCTAAACAGAACGATAACCTGTCTCCCCCTTTAAGGAAGGCATTAAGAACCCCTTTGATGAAGTGACGTATTGAGCGTCACAAAATGCGTCAGGGTCTCTCTCCATGTAACGTGTTTTATATGTATCGGCAATAAAGGCTCTTTTAGTTTTTTGGGATCAAGTCGTGGCCCATTTCTTCTTTGTATCATGTTCTATGTGTACCTGTATAATTATTGCCTAAAGATTATCATTATTGTCAACAATATCATCCTGTGTTAAGTGCTGGTTTCCATGAGGCCAGATTTTTAATGAAATATGGTCAGGCCTGTCTGTAGGACTACAAGTAAAGCCAAAATAACTTATAGGAACATTGGTTAGATTTGGACAATCCAACCAACGGCCAAATGATGAAAGATTACATGTTAACAAATTCATCATAGTTACCCTAACCAAAAATAATAATCATGACTATGGTTATCTTTCATTGGCTTGTATTACATAGTCAGGATGATGCGATATTCACAAGCCCCGCTTCTTACTGCCCGAGATCTTGCAATCTCGAGCAGGCATACAGAAATAGATAGAGCTAGCAAGATATTGTCTTGTACTGTATAAAGGGGAGTGTAGATTCAAGAGAGAAAAATATTATTCTCCCTTTTTAGATAGGACTGGTCCTTGAATGCAAAAAACAACTTCCCTTTTGTTTACCATATATTAAAGGACAATTATACTCACCTTCCCTCCGCTCCTCTTCTTAGGTCAGTACCTTTTACCCAGGGTGAGGACCTGAACCGCTAGGTCCTCACCCCTGGGTTTCGCGTAACTTGAAGCACAGCTTTACTGAAACGCTGCTCTGGTAGGCTCCTCCCATTGGCGACGAGGCCAATAGGAAGGCCAATACGCGAACCCAGGGGTGAGAACCTAGCATTTCAGGTCTTCACCCTGGGTAAAAGGAACAGACCTAGGAAGAGGAGCGGAAGGAAGGTGAGTATAGTTGTCCTTTAAATGTGAACATACCCTTTAAGCGAAGACACAACATTAAAATGTAATGATCCACAATAACACTACAGAACCCAGAAAACAGATTAAATGGGCAATAAAAAATAACAAATGGAATTCTGACAAAAGGAACATGTTTCTTTCATTAAATGTTCACATTTTATCTTTTGAAAAAAAACAATTCACCGACAATGGCACGTGCTTTGAGTTTAGAAGTTCAAAAGGCAAATGGGTTCTTTTCTTCAAGGAACCAATTAAATGCATGCAGGGAGATTCAATAAAAGTTCTAATTGTTTAAAATAGTGCTAATTTTGCCCCAACCAATCAGATCTTATTAAACATTTAAAAAGCTAATATCTGATTGGGTGGGGCAAAATTAGCACCATTTGAAATGATAAGAACTTTTATTGAACAAGCCTGATTATATATTATAATACAGTTATTGTTACATTTACTTCTTTTTAATTACAGCCTAAAAATTAAAAATAGTTTCTTTGACTTTGTGTTAATCGGTTTACCTAAAGAACGGTATATACCGGTAAATGTGCTATGTCTTACCTCCCGTTCTTCAGTAAAACTTGCAGGAGAGGAGGAGAAACTTACCCGTGAATGGTCCAGCGCAGCTTCCAGACTCTAACGCATCCACAGTCTCTTGCATTGTGCCCACATGCGCACACAGTGCAAGGGAGTGTAGATGCGTCGGAGTCTGTCAGAGAAGCCGGTACTGGACCGTTGGCAGGTTTCTTCTCCTCTTCTGCAAGTTTTGTGAAGAACGGGAGGTAAGACATAGCACATTTACCTACCGTTCTTCAATTAAACCGAATAACGCAAACTTAAAACTTTATAACGAAACCAGACAACAAACAACATAATGAGGTATGCAGATTACCCCTTGGCATTAACTATTTTCTGAAAAAATAACATAATTTCCCCCTGTAGCTCTAGATAACAGATTTAGCAACACCTTTACTGCACACTGCTGTACACATTGTAAACCTACGTTAAAATTGTTAAACTATAAAAAAAAAAAAATGTAGATATCAATTCAGTGCTGATCGTGTAGCACCTAGACATAGTGAGGAATGCGGAAACCTGACAATTGTTTGTGGGAAAAGTTAGTGTTTAAATAAGTTCCCAGAGCAATTTACAGTAAGTTACCATTGCTATTTTAACTGTATTTAATTAGAACATTTTAAAACTATTTTCTCCCAAGGGCTATTGTGTTTTTAGCACCCATTTCCTACCTTGCAAACTGTGCCCTTGGCAGTGTCCGGTCATAGGGTCATATTCCTGGTTATCATCAGAACACAGACAAAGGAAGGAACCATCCACATTTTCACATCGGGCCTCCCCACAAACTCCACTCAGCATTTCACATTCATTCACATCTGGAAATTGAAGAACAGTAATTTGGACACATTCTTTCTTTCTGACAGCTCTTCATCTTACCATCAGTCCTACGCCAGCACTGTCTGCTGCAAAATAAAAACTCCCTAGAGCACAATTAAATCATATTGCTACTGAAATGGATAAAAATAAATACAAGAGTTTCCTGGATGTTTCCAGATCCTCATTTTGGAAAGAAAGGTCTATTGTGTAACAAATGGCAAATCCATTCAAAAAATAAACTTTTACACTATAGTGAAAATAGTTTAATACATGCTTATTAAACTCTTTACAAGGGATAGACAAACTTTGCCACAATTAAAATCTTACTATGACATCAATATTGGTTCCCTGATGGTTTTTCTGCTTGTTTCCCTATTGTTTAATTACATCCTTTCATTTACAAATGAAAAGAAAAACTGAGTACACTTTCTTCCAAAAAATGTATAGAACAAAATTATTTGAAATATTTTAGATTTGCTTTTAGATTTTATATTGATAAATTCAGGGAAATTTACCCAGAGCCACAATCGGGGGTAAAAAAGGGGGACTGTGGTCTCCATAGAAGTGCCCTTTATTAAAAAAAGCATGCGCCTACTTTTAAAATGACTACAGGACCATGCTTCTAGCTGCAGTCTATTCAAACTTATAACAGTATAAAGGATGATGTTTTCTGCTAGCAGAAGCTGTGACATCTTCAGCACGATTGCTCTGCCCCCAAGTCTCAGGTTTGCGCATTCCCATTTCTATCTTACTGCAGGGACAGAGCATTATCATCTTCATCTAAAATATCTTTTTTCTCTCCATAGGTGTCCATAGGTAGGCAATTCCTTCTGCACTGCCAGCCGCACTGCCCGACCAAGCACCTACAAAAGATAGGCGCGCGATTGGGCAGCATGGCTGTCAGTGCAAAAGCAATTGCGAGTGAAGCGACGGTAAGATAGGTTCGGCTGTGTCCCCCAGGCGTTCTATTATTCACAGGGAAGTGGGAATAAGCATTCTTACCTCCCTGTGAATAATAGAAACACATGGAATGTAGTAAAAAATATCAGTTTAGTGTTCGTTTAATGTGCTATGCGCACTGCATTTCATTATCTTTCCAGACAGATGATATACATCTTATACACATCTAATAAAATTAGAGTGAACATTGAGTATGTAAGGTTTAAATTAACAGTATTTATGATTGATTTTAAACTCTAGTTTTACCAAAGGGATTTGCATAATAAGATGATTTTCTATTGAAAATTTGGAGTTTTGGGAGAAATGCTATGTTTAGTACATCAGTGCACCCTGAATTAAATATCCTTATATAAACGCTCAACAAGATACATTCAAAAGATAAGAACTGAAAGATTAACATTATCTTCCAAAACTTCTATCAATTATCTGGAACACGATTGTTCTTTCTGCCATATGCTTATAATACTTTTGATTTACACACTTTTTATTGCAGATATAAAAATGATTGAATCTTTGAATCTTTAAGAACCTGCACAAAATGCTACTAGTTATTAGGATGGTAGCCTTGTTGGGCAAGTTTACCCAAGCTGTTACAAACTCACCCACACACCCATGTCCATCTAAGGAGTCCTGATATCCCTGGTAACAGAGGCAGCGGTAGGAGCCGTCTGTGTTTTCACAAACACCTTGACTACCACATTGAGTAGTGTTTGCACATTCATCAATATCTGCAAATAAGACAGGGGTCATGTCAGACAAAAATAGCTCATTAGTAAGACAGCAAGTCAACTACTTAAAGAGCAAAAAATACAAAAACATATAACAAGCACTTTAAATTGCTTTACTACTTTGCAAAAATTATTTACCGAAAATAGAACTTTACATTCGAGGGTTACTGAAAGTCAAAGGCTACATTCGAGGGTTAGCGAGCGATACATTCTAGGCTTGGCAAAAATGAACAACACATTTGAGGGTTACTGAAAACTAACAATACATTCAAGGGTTAGCAAAAGTGGAAGGCTACATTCGAGGGTTACCGAACAATACATTCTAGGGTTAGCGAGCGATACATTCTAGGGTTGGCAAAAATGAACAACACATTTGAGGGTTACTGAAAACTAACAATACATTCAAGGGTTAGCAAAAGTGGAAGGCTACATTCGAGGGTTACCGAACAATACATTCTAGGGTTAGCGAAAACTAACCATACATTCGAGGGTTACCAAAAATGAATGATACATTTGAGGGTTAGCGAAAAAGAAACATTACATTCGAGGGTTACCAAACGATACATTCTAGGGCAAGCGAACTGTTCGGAAATTCGATAATTATCGAATTTTTGATAATTATCGAAAATACTGCAGTGAGTTCGGAAAACCGAACTAGTATGAATAGTTTGAGTTTTTCCGAACTCGGGTTCAAGTTCGAGTACATCACTAATAGAATGTTTGGTAAATGATGAATGATTGGTTAAAACACAGTGACTTCAAAATAAAAAAACAATCAATAATATTAAAGACCAAATTTAGGCTAAAACCCATTTCAACATGCACGTGGTATGCTCTACTCCATTTAAGGACCTAATACATTTACGTAAAATATTCTTCCTTAAAAGTGTGTATGGGCCGGGTGCATATAACCCGAACCCATTGCTAAATGGCACATCTTACTTCCAAGAATAGCCTAGGCATATCATGATAAAGGTTAATGAAGGTTAAAGGACAATTATACTCACCTTTTCTCCGATCCACTGCAGCATAGTACCCAGGGTGAGGACCTAAAATCGCTAAGTCCTAACCCTGGGTACTTTCCCTAACTCCTGCACTACTTACCGCAAATCTGCTTCGCCGATCCACACTGTTCCACCTCTATTCTACTGTCAGTGACAGTCGCGAGGCAGCCAATTGGAAGACACGCCTCCTTGCAGAGCGTATCTTCCTATTGGCTGCCTCGCGATCTGTCACTGAAGCAGGAAGAGCGGAGGAATGGAGCGATCGGAAAAGCAGATTTGCGGTAAGTAGTGCAGGAGTTAGGGAAAGTACCCAGGGTGAGGACTTAGCGATTTTAGGTCCTCACCCTGGGTACTATGCAGCTATGGAGGAAGAGGAGCGAAGGTGAGGTGAGTATAGTTGTCCTTTAATCTGATTTTAACTGCATGAGCTATGGAGTTGGCTCCTTCGTTGATGAATAAAACCTCTTTAGTCCAAGTTTATAGTAGAGACTGAAACAAGAAATCACTTGCCTCACTTGCTAGTCAATATCCGTACATCTCTAATAAATTGTAGAAGGAAGGAGAGGGTTTGCACAACTTAATGATAATTTACTTAAAGGGTCACTATACTCACCGAAACAACTTTACATTTTCTGAAACTACAACTTGAGACAAGTAAAATTATGCTAATCACATGTTTATCTGTGCTTGCTTTATCATTAAATTATTAATGTTTAGTGAGTACTCCTAATTCCCCCCCCCCTCCCTTACTCACTGCTTCTTTTAGTGTCTGCGACACTTATGTGTTCTGCACAGCCTCACCATGGACACTACTCACCATACCCTTTCAATTAATCTAAAACTCACTAACTATAAGGTGTCACCCTAAAGATACTTACTTTAATTAGATTTTTGTAGTATCATCAATACTAAAGTTTTTCTATTTGAGAAGACTTTAAATCCGCTACATTTCCAAGTAACTCCAGTAAATCGTGTGATATCTTTCTTCCTTTTATCTTTCAAGTGGAATTAAAAACTAAACACACAGCACAGACACCAATCAGGATATATCCCAATCTCAATGACATTTTATTAAAAGATTGAGCGTCTTTTCACCTAAAATGTGTGGATTTAAGGCAAGTCCCCTTACAAAAATGATAATAGGGCATTAGAGCCAAGGCAAATACTTTGTACTTAAAGGGCAAGTCCACCCCCAAAACTAACTTTTTATATTTATTTGGCCCAAATAAGTGCTCCAAAACAAACTTTACAGCATGTAAATCGGTCCAGTGGTTCAAATGTTACAGACCTTTGTAGCTAGCTTAATCCTGCAGCATGGACCAATACAGCGATGAACAGAGACAGGTTACATTACCTTGCCTCTGTTCTTTTCATGTTCTTGAGCATGTCTGTTAGCATCCAGCAGTGAGAACAGAGGAAGTTGCATCAGTAATGGTCTGACCCCTGGATCCCTGGATTTTCCCTCTCAACCATTCACAGCTGTAAAGTTATGTGTACTGAAGAAATCCAGGATCAACAGCTGCAGCCAGCCAGCCCAGAGAGAGAGATAGAGAGAGAGACACATACAAACACAGGCAAGAATTTATTTTTTTTTTCTAAGCTGCAGCTCGGGGTCATCTAAAGTGGAAGTGGAGAGGAAGGGCAGCCTGATATATATCTCATTAAATATCAGGCAAAGCAAATGATTTTGAGAAAAATGAACATGGCGTTTGAGGTTGGTGCTATTATATAAAGAACATATAAAAAGTTTATTTTTGCGTGGACATACCCTTTAAACTTTGTATTTAAACGAGAGGACTTTGGTATCTATTTGTGATATCTCTTTCTTAAACCATCAGTGTACACATGTAGACTAGTGAATAGTGTCCTAAATTTCCAATATATAACATAAAGCCCAGCAAGTGTGCTTGCATTAGTGTAGTTAATGATGCTTAGGGTATGCTAGCCTGTATCTGGTTTTTCAGTGAAAGCCTGGTTCTCAGAGATAATACTTCCACTCTCTGACCAAGTCTACTTGATTCTAAACCAGCAACCATTTGAAAAAGAGCAAACATAAATTACTTCCACACTCGAAAAAGTACTTAAAGTTTCCGAAATAAACCTGAGAAGCATTGATTACTCACATGTCACACAAGAAGGTGCTTCTGTTTTAATAATGTCCATCTGCATACAGAATAGCTTTATTTGGCATGAAAGACATGATGTGCTACCAATGCCTTACTATACACTGCACGATAAAAGAACAGTATCCTGTCTGATCATTAGTTTTTATATAATTCAAACAGCAGAAATTACATAAGGGCCTTTCCAATACAGTAAAACATGTAACAGATGCTAACAGGATCAAAATAAAGTCTAGTCATGTCTGTGCCAAATATTCTCAAGAGATTTCTAAACTAAACCACTGCACAGCACTGCTTGCTACATCAGCCAAAGAAGATAAATATTCAACTGAAAACTTGTGCTCAGCAAGATAAATGAGGCCCACTTACACAATAGCCTTCATTTTCTATGCAGTACACCATGTATTATGGTACAGTCGTTTTCTTATAGTGTGTATGTTAATGTCCCTAATGGGCCATTCCACAAGACTGAAATCCTCCAGTTTTATCAGATATACATTGCACCTTTTCTAGACCATGCAGTGAAGATTCAGTAACGTTTACATATGCTGATGCCCCCTATGAAAAGTGCTAATGTCATATCCTTCCTATTTATAAAATAATTTGTAAGTTCCAATAGTAAAACTGAGCGCTCATTGGGATTTCTTTAAAACATAACTTTTATTGGATCTTTTCCATTATCAATGCATTTCGGCCATACTGGGCTGTTGTCAGAATATAAAAAAGTAATTTCCTTCTACGTGAAATAGGTAAAGACACCCTAGACACACCCTCCAACTGCCCCATACTCCACCCCCCCAGTGCAGTGTCATAACGCAGTAGTGCAAGTAACACCCATAGTGAGATAAAAACACATATAAACATATTAAAAGAAACCAGTTTACAAAGCAAAACAATGATATTACTTATACATAATTAGGCTACATTAATTAAAGCACAATAGGCAATGCTCCCATATAGCATAATTCCAACAGATATAGAACAATACTATAAACTGGGGAAAGGAGTGTACTATTAACTTTTACATATACCCCCTCACTTCAAGAATCCGAAGATAGAACCTAGTAAAAGCTGGAGAATGATAACTGTTCATTAAGTCCATGGGGGTATCCAAGGTATCCAATTGCCTTATCCAGCGTGCCTCCCTCTGTAGCAATATTTTGCTTCAATCCACTCCCACCATATTTTGTACCAGCTCTATGGCCATCAGTCTCATATTACTTAATTGATGTTGTGCATGTTTAAAATGTCATGCTACTGACTGTTTACCAAATTAAAGGACAATTATACTCACCATTTTCCCGATCCACTCCTGCAAAGTACCCAGGGTGAGGACCTAAAACGCTAAGTCCTCACCTCTGTGTACTTTACAAAAGTCCTGAAGTACTTACTTGTAATCTCCCTCGTCGCTCCGGTCGGATCCTCCCCACTGGCACTGTCAGTGACAGTCCGGGAGGCAGCCAATGGGAAGATACGGCTCCTTGCAGAGCGTGTCTCCCCATTGGCTGCCTCGCGACCTGTCACTCAAAGTGCCAATGTGGAGGATCGGACAGGAGCGACGAGGGAGATTACAAGTAAGTACTTCAGGACTTTTGTAAAGTACCCAGAGGTGAGGACTTAGCGTTTTAGGTCCTCACCCTGGGTACTTTGCAGGAGTGGGGGGGAAGGAACGAGGGGGAGGTGAGTATAATTGTCCTTTAAGAAACATTCTTGTTCCCATCCAGAGTGTTACTATTAAGGGTAATTCTGATTGAAAGCCTATGATTGGCCATGCGCTCATGAACAGATGTACTTGTTTTACCCAATTAGTATAACCCCCAACTGCAAGTGATGTAATAAACTACATAGGTACTGAGAGAAGTAATTCTGTCCCATATCTTAAGTCTTTGGCCATTATGAAGGTGGGGAAAATCAGAACCCACAATGATAGATCGACAGGTTTGGCAACCTAGACACCTAAAACACAAGATGGGAGCTAAGTGCCCTACATTCCTTACAAGGAAATCTTCTCCACAAAACCCCAACAAACACAAACTAGATGAAATGACCAATACATTTTTGGAAAGTGTATACCAGGCCAAGTACATTCTCACCCAAAGGGAACAGGCACTCAATATAAAGAACAACAATAAGTTGCCAACTGATGACAATACATTCAAAGTCCAAGAAAATACAGGTGTATGTGCCCTCCACCCTAATAGTAACTCTATTCCCTACGTTATGCAATATTCCCATCCAAGCGACACTTTTTGCGCCCTGATAAAAAATTACCGTTCAGCCAAACGCATCCACTTTTTGCAGAAGAGATAAAAATTTGCAGAACCTACTGATTCACGCAGATCTAAAGACCAAAAAAGGTCCCCCTAAAACTTGGCTCCCATCTTGTTAACCCAGGTGTTTTAGGTGTCTAGGTTGCCAAACTTGTCGATCCCAAAACTGTTGTACCCAAAAATGGTCAATTGGGGTGAAATATTGGAACGTATGTACATTCAATCAGACATGGTATAATTTTGCACCTCATTAAGCAATCATCAATGTATTGCACGATCAGTCACACCTAAATTTAATGTGTAGTCTGTTTGCAGCTGACTAACAATATTTCGGTATAGTCTGGTCTGTTGGGTCGAAATATTGACCTGTGTGAAACCCATCCTTATTGTGTTTTGCTACAGATTTTGTTGAGGGCAACAATTACAGTACTCCTTGGTAATTGTGAATGCCAGCCTGCCAGGCCACTCTTTCTCCTTATTGTCACCAATTCTATACAAATACATCATTTAGACTTATCTATAAAATTCAATAAATGGATAAAAATAAAATTCAATAAATGGATTTGTTGAAATCTTCTTTCTTTTTCACAAAAATAATCTTATTCCTATACAATGCACCATTTATTTCAAATACTGGATGCATAGCTTGGCATAATTTACCCTTTTGTGTTTCTAGCATCCTTACTTACGCAACATTCTGGGGGCGATGCAATATTGGGCGCAAAATGCCCAAGTCAGTGTAAAACCCACGCAATCCGATGTATCATCAGGTTACCGTGGGTTTTACACTGAGTTTGCATTGCCTGCGCCATTTCCGAGAATGCTCGGAAATAGTGTGGCGCAGGCGATGCAAAACCGCCCTTAGTAAAGTTTTGCGCTACCATGTAGCGCGAAACTTTACGCCACTGAATAGGAGGCGTTAGCCGGCGCACTTACCTGGCAGAGATCCCGCGATGTACAAAATCTCGCACAGGGATTTTTGCATCGCGGGAACTCGGGCAGGTAAGCTGCGTTGGAAAAAAATATTGCATCGCCCCCTCTGTCTTTAGAAAGCAAACGTTCCTTGTATTTTCGTAAATTCTCTGTTGATTTCCAAAACAACATTAAATATTTGAATTATAGATTTAATCAGTGTGCGTCTTACTTATTTTATCAAATGTGTGTATCCTTATTATATAGGATAGGCGTTACAGAAGGGAAAAGGACGATGGGTTAGGAAAGAGTAATGCTGAAACTCAGTCAATCCCTGATGCAGCTTACTAGCCCTCCTTTCCTCTGCTCCTTCTGCTGCTCTTCCGCAAAAAAACAGCAGAAGGAGCAGAGGAAACAAGGGCTAGTAAGTTCCATGTAGGAGCTGATTTGTTTGTTTTAAACAAAGTGTCTTAGGTTGGGGGGATTCCTTCTTCCTAATTTGTGCTTTTTAGGGAGACATCATGCAGCAGGAAAAGGGAGACGGGGAGAGCTCCACTGCACATGCCACAAACCTCTCAGAGGAGCAGGAGAAGACAGAAATGGATTAGACACAGAGGTTTCCTACTCTTCAGTTTCCTGGACCTTAAACAGGCCATGGAGGATAACCAAATGCATCAGAAGAGAACGGTAGGAATCTTTTAACACTGCACAGTGGGATCAACAGTGGGAAAAAATTTAGTTGGGGGTGGACTTTAAACCAAAAATAATGACTTTAAAAGGACATGGTTAAGTGTTCCAAATAAAGCAGTATGAGACCCCATTAAACTAGGGTTCCACTACTAATAAAGTACTTATCTTAACACTATTTCAAATATGCAAGGAGCTCTGTTTTGCTCAAAAGTGCCTGGGGTAATAGAAAGCAAATTTGGCTGAAAATCACAGGGAATATCTTCAAGCATGATTTTGCTTTTATTTATAATATAGATATATATTATCTACACAGGTCAAATCTACATAAAGTAATCTGAGTTGATCAAATCTAATAGAATACATGTAATGTACCTTCACACGAAGCTCCATTAACGGAAGTAAAGCCTTTTTCACAAATGCAGTGGTATGAACCCTCAGTGTTGAGACATTCTCCATTAGGAGTACAAAGTTCGGACTGTTCGCATTCGTTTATATCTAAAAGAAAATAGAAATTCTTAAACATCCAGCTTCTATTTTGCTAACACACATTGTTGAAAAATTGCATATTCAATAATACAACAATTTTTAATATTTGAGTATAGTACGATTGTATAGAAACATGTCATTGCATTGAATAGACCATCAATGAGGGATCTGGATTTGTTAGGATGTGATATTAACTCATTAAAAATATCAAAACAATTTTAATAACCAATTTTTTAAATGAATGTAACTGCACAACGTACGACTTTACTGTTTCTGTAATATTATTACACAATATTATTACACAAAAATATTAGCATTTTCTGCAAAATTATTTACTTTGTTTTGCTCTTTACTATTTTCATTCCCCCACTTCAACGACAGCAAAGTGGTTTACCTTGACACCGTATTCCATCTATCAGCAAAAAGCCTTTAGGACAACTGCAGTCAAACGACCCTTCTTTATTGTGGCAGGTTCCTCCTCCAAGGCAGACTTCCGTTGCTCCCTGGCATTCATCTATGTCTGAAATCAGTGTTTGGCGAAAAATATAATTATAGGCTGCTTGAGTGAACTATCATTTTAATCAATATTCATCCACATTTTAAATAATTTAATTTCCACAGCCTATTTCCATTAGCACAAAAGATGGCAAAGTAATTGAGGGAAATTACTTGCATATATTTCAAGTGGTAATCTGAGTATTTATGAAGTACAATTTTACTTGGACATAATATTGCAGCACTATTGTACAAATTACTGTGGAAATGCAATAGGAATATTGGATGGAAAAGAGCTTTTTCTGATTACCCTTTGAGTCAACAGATAGCAGATAGTTTAGGGTGGCAACAAAACCAAGTAATAGCAGATGTAGTACCAAAAACAACAACAAACAAAACATTTAAAATAAACCATCATTCATTAACCAGTTGGGGTGCTTTAACCTTTCTAACTTCATACAAAAGAAACATTTATTAAAACCAGGTTTTAAATTCTTTACCTATGACATAATGGAAATTACACAAGTTATAAATAATATTCTTAATATAATAATAACTCTTCATTTTTTTAGCACTGCAAAAATCAACAGAAAGATGACCCATGTGTTTTTTAGCATTCTAATATCTAAAACATAAAGCTTTTGATATATTATTGGCTGAATGGATCTCTTTGTCCCACCGTTTACCTTTGCATTGTGTAATTTATACATGTTTGGTTTTCAGGTTCTTTCCAGCAAAAAAAGTACTGGAAGAGGAGAGCCATCCACTGCTATTCAACAATCAACGAGGGAGATTACAAGTAAGTACTTCAGGACTTTTGTAAAGTACCCAGAGGTGAGGACTTAGCGTTTTAGGTCCTTACCCTGGGTACTTTGCAGGAGTGGGGGGAAAGAAATGAGGGGGAGGTGAGTATAATTGTCCTTTAATATTAATATATTAATTTTGCTTTTTCATACCAGTTGAAGATCTTAAGTATCTGCAAGATAAGATGATGCAAATGTGGTATCTTTAACTTATTGTATTTCAGCTCAAATGTTAGTACTGGCTACCAAGATAATTGCAGTAATAGTTCCAGAATGTATACTTTTCCATGTGTGTATGCTGAAAGGGAAGCACTACAGGAAGCTTTTAGTAATATTATGAAGACTGTTCTGTTTCACTAGAAATTTACTCAATAGGTGACAGTTTTTGGGAGGTAGATCCCCAGTATTTTCTCTTCTGTGTTTTTTTTTAGATAACTTTCAGTTGTGCACATAGAGGGTTAAAGGGCATGTCCACCCCCAAAACTAAAATGTAACCTACTACAGGCCCCCTTTTGTAGTGCTCAAAAGTCCCAGAAAGTGAAGAGATGTCTGTGAGTCATCCCATGCTTGCTTTGTCCTTGTCCTCCCTGAGGACTCTGGCATGTGCAGGGGAGCCCTCCCTTCCTCCCACCCTTAGGATACCGTCAGGCTGCTTAATCCCCTACCATTAAAAGTCATTGCTGTAGTGTTAGTGTACCCTAGCCCACACCCAACCGCCATGTTAACTTTTTAAAACTGGCTGGCAGACACGGCTGCCGGTACGGCCCCTATTTGCAGAGAGCCAAGGGAATGAAGGATTGTATTTCTATTTCTGGGGTTTGTTCTATAAAACTAACATGGTGGTTGGGGGTGGACTGGGGTACACTACAGCAAAACATACTTTTTGGTGTGGACATACCCTTTAAAGTGAAGCTCAAAGCAAAGTTTTTAATAATCTACAACCATACACCAGAAGTCAGAGTTTTGCCATAAGTTGCTTTTTGCTATTTACAACAGATATAGAAATTATATTAAATTATCACATAGTCTTTATTTTATATTTGTATTGCTTGTGTGACAAAATATACTGCCCTGAAGTCTTGCTTAAAGGGCAAGTCCAGCCCCAAAATGAGAACTACAGGTAAATCACCCCCCAAAACCCTAAACGGTAATAGTTTGAAATCCGAAATATATAAGTCTAACCTGAAATCCTGCACAATGTCCTGTTTCCCCTGTTTCTGCTTCCTGGTTCTTCCAGCTATCAACTGTCAGTTATGGATTTGACAGTTGATATCACAGCCAATGACTTAATGTTAATTCTCTGTCTGCCTCTTCTGAGCATGCCCAGGCTCAGTACAGGTTTCTAAATTGCTCAGTTTCCATGAGGCATCCAGTAATGAATTCATAGGACAAACTATGATATATCAACATATTTCAAAGAGGCCATTCTTTCTAAAAGATGTTCTTATGAGGGTGGAGCTGTCTTTTAATGTCCACCTTTAAATAAACATTTTATAGTATTTATTTCATAGTGCACCCTTCCCCACCCCAAACGCTGGTTTTAGTTTGGTAAAGCGAGTCCCAGAAAGATACTTACACTTCGTTTCATCGGCTGTCTGTTCCCGGGTCTCTGCATGCCGGAAGAAGCAGAGAGGGGTGGGACCGACAGCCCCATCTGTGATTGACTAGCTGTCAGCCAATCACAGACGTGGCTGCCGGCTATGCAGACAGCTGAGGGAACAAAGGAGTGTAAGTATCTTTTGTTTTACAAAACTAAATCGGTGGTTGGGGGTAGGCTACACTACTGAAAAGATCTTTTAATGTTAGACACAGCCAGAAGAGATCCGGAGGGGTGGGTGTTGGGGGGTGAAGGGCCCCCCTGTCCATGCCAGTGTCCTCCCTGAGCACAAGTACATAGCAGAGACCGGATGACACACTGACAGGTCCTACTCTTCACTTTTTGTAACTTTGCACAAGCACTGCAGGAGAACAATAAGGAGCAGAGGAGTAAGGTAAGGATTTTTTAACACTACACAGTGGGGCCAGTAGCGGGTTAAATTTTAGTTTTGGGGGTGGACATATCCTTTAAAGTTGGAGAAGGTTTTTATTTAATTTTGTGCAGTGCACAGAGAAAGATAAATAAGTATGCTGCCACCTGCAGAGAATGTATATAGGAGATGAAATATTTAGCTTATATCATATGTTAAAGCCATGGGCACTGTGCCCAAGAGTCAGGTTGAAAAATGTATTGAAAAATAAATGTATTTCAATGACAGTTTGCTCCCACACTCAGAAATGTATACCAAGCAAGGAAAGGATCCTGCACACTCCCAATATAACACAATTCAATGCTGGGTGCTCCAGCGTAGTGGCAAACTCACATATGTAGAGAAGAAATGCTGTGCACACCAGTCTTTATTCGCAGTAGGTGTTTATTACATCAGTATAACACCATGTAACGTTTCGGCGAAATTGCTTCCGCCTTCATCAGACACATACGACACATACGTATGTGTCTCAGTGTTCTCCCCAGAATTTTTTTCCTGCCGGGTGGCATGAAAAAATAGCCGGGTGGGGTAGGATGGGGAAATTTGGTGGTAAGGGAAAATGTGCACTGCATCATGCTCATTATATAGGTAGAATGTAGAATGCAGGGAGTTGTATTTCGTCAACATCTGCAGGTAACCCATGTAACATAGCAGCACAAGCACATGTGACACCCTTTTGTGGCCTTGGGGATCTTGGAAAAGCTAGTTAAAGTGCTAAAATAATCTTGCAGGTGTAAAAAAGGGGTCTGGACTGAGCAGTTTTGGCGGAAGTTTTTACTGAACTATTGGCGCACACCTATTAAACCAACTTCTAAATTCTTTTAAATCACAAGTGTTCTCTCAAGAATTTTTTTCCAGCCGGGTGGCATGAAAAAGTAGCCGGGTGGGCCACCCGGCTAAAAGACCCTAGGGAGAACACTGTGTCTGATGAAGGCGGAAGCAATTTCGCCGAAACGTTACATGGTGTTATACTGATGTAATAAACACCTACTGCGAATAAAGACTGGTGTGCACAGCATTTCTTCTCTACACACTCAGAAATGTGTGCCCATGGGGAGCACCTGTGGGGGAAGAACTCCTTGCACCGGTCCTCCTTGCAGCTACTGGTTAAAGGGTGTGTCCACTTTTTTTAATTTTTATTTTATTATAAAGGATTTATAACTTTATTCACTGCATCTTAGGTATGTAAAAAGCATGAAATACCTCTTGTTCTTAAATCCAGTCTTTTCTGCTAACGGCTAATCTGTCAAAAAATCCCACTTTCCCAAATGTTCCTCATATGGTACAGAGCATATGGTGGAAATATCGTTGGTATTTTTCAATCTTGGATATTCTGACATGTCTGTAAATTTTGGGCGATCATGCGGCCTTCTATGAACTGCCGTGTTGTCTGGTGGTTCAGGGCAAAATATCCCCTTGCGTGTATATAAGCCTTACTGATGTATGCCTTTTAAAAGTGTTCTTTCCTTGTTTGCCATCCTTAAAAGGGAAGTTCAGTACAATTGTAAGTCCTTTTAAGAAAAAAGACTGATTTTTTCCATACCAATGTCCTTACCTGTCCATTTAGCGTTTTGCCTGTGCATAAATAAATGTTTCCGAAATACTGACTTCCTGTTTGTTTGCTGGACCCTTAATAGTCTCCGTTATGGTTAGCCTTTAACCCAGCGTCTGGGTTGATTTAGTTGCTCGGTAGAGACCTGAGCTTGTTTGACCCATCCATTTCCAGTAGAAATTACTGTTGGGAACATTCCAAAGAAGTATGCATCCTGGAAAGAATAAGGACTGTTACAGAACCTGAAATGGCAGTTCACTAAAGCTAACAGCAGGGAAAAGCAAAAGATAAATGCATCCAATTTACTATATGTAAAATAAATATGTACGCGTAATTTAGAATTGAAAAATTCAAATAATTTAAAATTTAAAAAATATTTTCCACTGAACTTTTCCTGTAAAGCGCATGTATGTAGCTTGCCAGCCCAGGGAAGAGGGGCTGGATAAAAGCTGGAACTTTCCAGACAAATAAAGGGGGATGCACCAAGTGGTGCACCACTCCTGTTCTGGAGTTTAAATTCCTTTGTTGCAGAAGCTGCGTGGCTAACACAGCAAGAGATGTTAAATGCTGAAAGTGGCATTCTATCGCAGCACTTTAAACAGCTGATAGCTGGCATTAAAAGTGACCAAAATGGATACCGGTGATGCACCGAGTTGCAAATAGCTAGTGCGTCAGGTGCAGTTAGGTAATTGTAAACATTTATAAGTGATAGGTAAATATGCTTGGATATGGGATTATATTCAGTGTTATGCTTTGTAAAATTACCTTATGACTACTAATTAGCATAGGTTTTGAGAAAAACAATTTATCAAACAAATGTGTTTGGGGATTTTTTTTGAAGAGAGAAAGAACTCTGGTATAGAAATAGATTTGGAGTACTTTTACATTTTGGCAAGACTTAGGGCTAGGCCACACTAGCGCATTTTCGCCCGCGATTTTCACTAAAATGGAAATCGCACGAACGTGAAAATTCACGCAATTTCCGATGCAATTACATGTCCATTCATGTTTTGGTAACGCATGATTTTGTATACGATTCCTGTGCGTTGCAGTGTGGCCTCAGCCTTGAAGAGGTAGGCCAAACTGGCACGATTCTCACACTCTTTTCTGATAATGGTTAATGATTCTTCTGATACTGATTTGCGATCTGTTAGCACGTGAGAATCACATGCCAGTGCATTTTAATGTAGGCAGCCACACTGTATGAGCTGCAAGGCAATTTGTTTTCAGAGCACATCAACATTTTCGATCAACATTTATTGTGCACTCCGACAACTGTTGATTGCCAAACACATTGTAATGCATGTAAAACACTGCGTTGCAATTGCGTTTTTCTTTTTATGAGTAGTTGTCGTTAACGTATCCCTTACATGGATTAAGTTGTGAGGAATGTACCTGAGCGTTTGTACTTCCATTTAATCTTATAAGTGACCTACAATTGGGTATTAAGAACAAGTGTCTATGTCAATGCATTGAAGGTTATTAATATCCACACATGATGTAGTATCCTTATAGGCAGATCTAGATATTTCATTGATATTGGCAGCAAATGGAAATGACCCTGTTCTAATTGAATCTCTGTTGGAAAAGGACTTTGGGAGACTAGTAGGTATGTATTTAAAGTTTATTTATAAAGTGCCACTAGGGGACGCAGGGTCCTCGGTGAGGACAGGGTTCTTGACAGTAATCGGTGGTGACACGAGAAGGACTAGCTGTAAAGGCAGAGGGACACTAATGCAGAGTATATGTAGTATTTACATTAATTTATCTTCCATTAAATCATGATTAATGACGATTCTTTTTTTGATCATAGTAATAAGAAATTGTAATTAAGACATCAGATCACAAAAGTGTTGCTCCTAATCTCTGTCAAAAGTATGTAAATTTCATTATTATAATGAGGGGAAAGAGTTGATTGGTTATGTTAGTATCTTGACTATATACAGTATGAGATGATTACAGTAAGAGGTACAAACATGATATTTATCTACAGCAACCAATCGGATCTAGCTGCATCAACCTAGTGTAAAGCTTACATCTAATTAGATTCTGCAAATTAAAAGCAAAAAAAAAGGCAATCTTTTGCACTGCTTACTTCAAAAGATGTTAGCAGTAAGACAGCCCCTATGTTTTTACATGGTTAACATGTAATTTGCTTACAATGTAAAAAGATTAGTTATTAATATTCTCTGTAAACTTGTTTAGGTTTTGGCATGGTTTGAAGAAGGTGAAGAGACTACAACGGCTTTCGTAGAACCAATAGTAATAATTATGATCCTTATAATCAATGCTTTTGTTGGAGTGTGGCAGGTAAGTGGTTTAATTTTTTTAATCATAAGGCATAGCAGCTAGAAAAAAAAAACCTACGTAATGAGCATATGATTATTCCTCAAGCTTAAAGGAACCTAATTCCTAGAATAAAACCATTGCATGCACCGCAGTGTTAGTATAACTCCTTTATATATAATATATATTATACAAAACAGTGACTGTTACAGTAATTGCCGTTAAATCTCAAAAGTGGTTATACATAAAGGAAATTTTTTTTAAATGAGCTTTAGCTTTTCTTTAATCTGATATTTTTAAATGCAAAATAACTAAGATGATGTTAAAATAGTGATAGGTAAATACTGATGGCAAATATTGCTGAAAGCTCAATGAGATTTTCATGCAAAAACTCGATTGGACAACCATTTCTTCTGGTCTTGTGGTCAATTTTTCTCTGGTGCATATAATTTCTAAATTCATGCTTTATTTTCTCAAGTTTTATCTTCAAAAACCTAATGCCTAAAAAAGAACCTGATTATTATTATTATTATTATTATTGTGGATTTATATACTGCCAACATCTTCTGTAGCGCTTTACAATTATGTGTACATGTTTACATCAGGCCCTACCCCTAAGCACTTACAATCTAAGCACATTTATTTGACACGTACAACCTATCAGTATGCCTTTACGATTGTGGGGGAAATGGAGTGCCCAGAGAAAACATGAGGAGAACATACAAACTCCCTGCAGATGTGTCAAGTGTGGATTTGAACTAAGGACTTCAGCACTGCAAGGCATCAGTGCTAACCACTGAGCCATCAGGCTTAAGTTAGATGAACTTAAATATCATCTTTAAAGATCACTTTATCATTTACAGAATAAGCTTGATTTTTCAGTTTGGTATATTTTACGGTCTAATTTCAAACAAGCAAGAAACATTATTAAAGGGTATGAACCTTCATAAAATGAACATACAGTACCCTTTTTCAAATTAATTGAAAAACGCTAGGTAAAGGATCTAACGCTTACCCACGTTTTTCAATTAATCTTACAGGAGCAGGCAGGGAAGGAGAACTATTGTGTATGTGAAGTTTTCTTAAAGGAATAGTTCACACAAAAAGTGAACTATTCCTTTGAAGCAGTGATTGAAGCCTAGGAGGTAAAGGACCTATTCCTTACCTTTCGTTCTTCAATCACTTCACCAGGATCCAGGACCAAAGGTAACTGCCGACTGCTTCCTGGTTTAGTTTACTATAGCGCGCAATATCGCGCATGCGCACTATAGTGCAACTAAACCAAGGAAGCAGCCGGCAGTTGTCAATGGAGCTGCGGTGGATTGTGCGTGAGTTAAATAAACTAACCTTCGGTCCTGGATCCTGGTGAAGTGATTGAAGAACGGAAGGTAAGGAATAGGTCCTTTACCTCCTGGGCTTCAATCACTGCTTTAAAGAAAAAAGTTCACTTTTTGTGTGAACTATTCCTTTAAAAAACAGTTAAAATGAAAAGTACTTGGGACAGGGATATAGAACTGGTAATTCCTACCTCCCAATTTTGTTTCTGTGAGGAGCACCAGCCCATATATACTGATTCGGCCTGTCTTTATCCTGGCTTCAGAACTATCTTTAAAACAGGAATAGTCCAGGACTAACCTGGCAAATAAAAAACTGTATTTGCTGTGGCTCCTCAACGAAACAATATTGTAAGGTAGGAATAATCTTTCCTACCTCCCTGCCCCAGGTAGTTTCCATTTTTTAAAAGCTATTTTATCCAGTGTAGTTATCCTTCAAAATGTATCCACGATCATGTTACTACACTGATTCCTCTGTGACATCTTCCGACTGCATCCACACTATATTATAACATGCATGCACGCTGTAATAAATTACCTCCCGTTCTTTAATTAATTAGATTAAAACTGGTCTGTTTACCCCCTGTTCTTCAATTCATTTGGAAAAGCTCTGTTCATTTTTTGAGTGACAATACCCTTTAACCATCCTACATGCAAGGTGTGCTTCATACAGGGATAGAGATCATTTCAGTGAGCAATGCATTGCTGGCAGCCATGTCTGTGATTGGCTCTCTCAGCCAATCACAGGCGCAGCTCCTGCGCAGCGCCGCAGGAGCGAAGGGCTCTAAGTAGAGTTCTGAATCTTATTTTAGTAATCTGACATAGTGGTTGGGGGTGGGAAGGGATGCACTACAACATATAGAAAGTTTTTTATTTGGCTGGACATGCCCATTAAGGTGATATATTTTTTGGCTACCTTCAGTTTTCCCTTTTCCTATGCATAAACAATTTAAACAGCTGTAAGCATTGATGAACCGTGAGTTTAGCATACCTATATGTATACACTTATTTTTATGTTTAGCCAATTGCATACACAGTGCTGTACATTTTAACAATACAGAGTATCTACAAGATACAAAAAAATCTAGAAATTCATAAGAATACAAAATAGATGGAGGAGGAGGATTCCGCGAGGAGGTCAGAAGGTGGAGTGGCAATACTTTAAAGCAAGCTTTGCTCTAGAAGGGTGAGACGCACAACAGCTGCTTGCACTTTTACCCCTTGGATTGGCAGGTATCCCACCCCTCCTGGATCGTCCATTCTGGGGTGGTCTCCCACACTCCCGCAAGACCACCCCAGACTCCCAGACTTGAGAGGAGACTTGAGTCTCCTTCCAAGTCACGCCCACTTTCCAAGGCCATGCCCGGGAATGCCCCTAACCCCGCCTCCCACCACCCCTAGAATACAGGTCATGCCCCTTGTGATGTCACGTCAAGCCCCCTTTCCCCACCCTGCCCGGAAGCCTGAAGGGGCAGGGTGGGATGTCTGGATTGGACTGGGGTTAAACTAATAACACGCAGTACAAACCCGGAGAGAATGGGAGTCGCCACACACTGTACCTACAGTAGTACTTTTACTTTGTTAAATTAGGTTTCCTGGGGAATACAGAGAGGGGAAAAAGTTTAAAAAGGTAAGGAGCAGCAAGAGAAAAAGGTGGAAGGAGAATAAAAAATAAAAGAAGGGTTTTGACTATTGTTTGCTTAATGGAAAACCACCCAATGGAATGGAGTAATCCTCTTTAGGATCAGAACAACAGATTTCAAGGTAAACTGGGAAGGGGAGAGATATGGCTCATTACTATTTAGGCTTTTTAATAATGGGTTACAGTATTCCAGACATGAGAGGATGCATAAGCATTTCAGTATTTGACAAATTAAGGAAAAAGACAGATCTTGACAATAAGGAGTAATTGTATTAATGTGATTAGAGGAGTCAAACTTGATGCCTAGGCAGAATGTTTAGCTCCACAGGGTTAATGACTATATCAACAACAGAAAGGGAAAGGACGGGCTAGATACCAGTTAAGAAGGAAAGTAATATACTTTGTTTTTGTCCAATTATGTTTGAGTTGGCGGTGCAGTTTGCTATCCAGGAGAAAACCCTTTTGGCATTTGAGATTGAATGTGTAGGCTTAACATGCATATCAATACAGATACAGTGTCTTAGTATAACGAAATGGACATCCATATTTTCTATGTTATACTTGCAGAATGGTGCATGTAGTGTTATAACGGCTGCTTATTATACTGGTAGTAAATATGCACAAACTGACCCCTGTGTGTAGCTGTCTAGTCCATTTTATAATTGCAAGCATTTTACATAGTATAATAATAAATTAAAATAATTCACAAGGGCAATTCACAGCAAGAGCATCCCCACAAACTCCAAAAAGCAAAATAAACCAGAAGTGCTATTTGCAAAAATGTTGCTGCCCGTTACCTGCCTTTCTCCCTCTCCTCATCTGAGTGCTGCAAAAGTTTAGTAAACTTTGCTTTTGTGCATGCTCAGTAAAGAAATCTCAGGGAATACCCACCAGCTATTGACTGAGGCATAATCATGGTCATGACTGAAGTGCTGGGAGCTGCAGTATAGGGTCAGCAGGCATTGGACAGCATCAGGGCCAACCTTTGATATGTTCACAGACCTCAGTCTGTCTACTTTATTACTAATAATCTAATACTGTATTTTTTTTTTTCTGGCTGACACCTCCCCAACAAACACATACACACTGGCCACTCTCACAACCTCAGACAAGACATTGTTATTGCAGTTGCACATGCTCAGTGAGTTCCAGGGGGAAAGCAGTTCGTGCACAGGGTGCTGTTTACCCTAAGGCTAGCCCTGGGCAGCAAAAGCGGTTAGCACTTCGGGCACTGTGAGCATTACACTTTTGGGATTTTAGGGCTGCTGAAGTAGTAGACTATTTCATTTTAGGGGTGGGCATGTCCTTTAAGTACTCTTTAGGAAAAGCATGCCTGTTGGATTTGTAGCATTTGCCATAAGATGCTATTAAATACATTTTTTTTTTGCAGGATTTTTTTAAAATCCTCATATTTATTATTGCTTATAATAAGAGTAAAATATTAAGCTGTTTGAAGGTTAAGTTGACTGGACATGACTGCAATACACTTCATTGTTTTTATAGGAGAGGAATGCAGAGAGTGCTATTGAAGCACTCAAGGAGTATGAACCAGAGATGGGAAAGGTAATTCGTGGAGACCGGAGTGGAGTGCAGCGTATCAGAGCCAGAGATATTGTCCCCGGAGACATTGTAGAGGTTGCAGGTAATACATCTTATTGCATTTTTCTTGGTTGGTAAATGTTTTTACTCCAGTGGGCTACGGTCTTAAGAGCTTTTTTCCATTGCTAATTTTGCTTTTTGCTATATCCTGTAACTAAAATCCAGATTAAAAAAAATTAAACGTAAATATTTAAAATCTTCAGTAAAAGGCAGCTTAAAGGGCATGTCCACCCCCAAAAAACTAATACCCCCCCCCCCCCCCCCAGTAATGGCCCCATCATGTAGTGTAATACAATCCTTACCTCACATCCCAGCTCCATATGGTTCTCCTGTAGTCCCCCCTCAAAGTCCCAAAAACTGCCCACCAGGAGGATAGCAGAGTCCATATAGGACTCTGCCTCCTACCTGGCCTCCGGGAGAAGTTTGGCATGCGTACTGCAGCCCTTCTCCCCCTCCCTCTCCCTCCCGATTAGGTGGTTTTTATGCAACCAGGCCATTTCGCAGTAAAACAAAAGGGAAGGGAACTTCCACACATTCAACCAATTATGCAGCCCTTAGATTATTTTATTTTCATATACCAATAGTCATGATTTGATTTCATGTCAGTAAATGATTTTATAGGAAACCTTTACCAATAAATCCAGAACTGAGACAAAGTGCTTATAAAATTAACCCACTTTCACCTCTACACAGATCTAGTCCATGAGACACATGCTTCATAAACATGGCACACACCACAAATTAGCACATTGCTGCTTTTGATCATGGATATTTTTCCACTTTCAAATGACAGTCTAAGGAAACACTAAACAGTCCATTATTTCCTTGCAGATAAGAGTCATGTTGATTGTTTGGGCATTCTTTAAAGGATTTCTAAAATAAATGGGCTGCATGTGTCTTCTAATAGATGACACAGAGAGGGTAATGGCTTCATCAGCATTTTCAGAGTAATGTTGTGTAGGATTAAGATATTATTTCACCCTCCCCACAGTTTGTGGAAATATCGGTGTCACAGTAAATTGAAGTTTGTGGCTGTAGTCACACTGGCAGAAGCATAGTATGTACATTGTAAAAGTAACACTCTAACCTTAAATTCCTCATCTCTCCTACAGAAAAGCGTATGTAACTACAGGATACCGTTACTAGTGTATGTAAAACACATGACTACCACTGAAAAGCTCATTATTCAAATGCTTTATTAGTTTTCGTCTTTACTCCTGTAGGGAGTAAAGAACACTGGTATGTTAAATTCATGTGGCATTCTCACCTGTAAGTATAGATTGGTCCCACCGAAGATGGTAGATTTGATCTCAATAATCCTGATATCTGCAGGTACCTTGTCCCCAACTAATTAAAAAGGGAAAAGTCAATATTTGCATGTAAGGACGCAGCAAGAATTTAAAATACAATGTCAACTTGAATACACCTCCTGCCTCATACTGGATGTTTATAGCTGCCTTATACTGTGAAAACACAACTGCTGTGATAACGCCATCAAGGAAATGGCCATGAATGCATTGAATATGATACAGCACCATGGAGCGAAACTCAAATTTATATGGAGTCAAAACCATTTGTACAATTAAATTTAAACCCGTGTGGTAGTTTAAAAAGAAATAAATGCTAACGAAAACATCCATCACATGATTTTTCATGTAATAACAAACTATATTTTCGATTTTAAAATGTTAATCCTTCTGTTCTCAAGCTCCGCTGCTGCTGGTACACCTTCTCAACTCCAAATATTGATTAGGTTACATTTATGTTATAGAGTTTATTTTACAGTATAGATTGCCCATTCTGGTGTGGCAGAGTTTTGTCCATTTGCTGTATATATAAGAGGTAAAACAATAGAAGTCTTGTAATCATCTTATTCTTATATTTTTTACCTTTTACATTGCTGTGTACAAAAAAAATATGGTTCTGCAGCACGTCAAGCATTTCAAAGCTAGTTTATTTATGCCTCGTACACACTAGTCACGTATTGTTCCATTTCTGGACAGAAACGTGTGTGTGGTAGATCAGATTGACCCGGTCAGTTAAAAAAAGCACTGCTGCACACAAAAATATACAAAAACTGGACCACTACTCACGGACAAAACGCACTGTCCATTGTGGTCTGTGTCTAGTGGGAACGAGTCATTAGAAAGAAATGTATGTTTTTGAGGTATAGATTTTTTTTACTAAATATATTTATTCAACAGAAAATGTCAGGCTTTGCCCTGATCTATGTGCTTAACTGCACATAGAAATCCCAGTCTGCAAACAGATATATCAAATGTGAAATAAAAAATGTGGTTTCCTAGAGGATAATCTGCAGTAATCTGCAAAGCTAAACAAGATAAAAGAAAACACACTCCTGGGGGCAGGGCACTTGTCCCTACAAAAATATAACATTAGCAATTTCCTTTTAGCAATTAATATCTAATATACCAAGGCCATGTTCTCATAACAAAATGTATGTATTTATGTATGTATAGTTTATTTATAAAGCGACACTTGGGGACGCAGAGCTGTAAAGTAACAAATACAATCAAGTCATACAAGGGGACAAATACACAAATCGTTCAGTACATAAATATATCAATTATTAAATAGAAGTGCTAGAGCTTTGCCGCACATGAAAGGAGATCCCTGCCCAGTAGAGCTTACAATCTAGTTAAGCAAACACTTGTGCATTTACAATGCATTTTTAGGTGTGTTTTTCTGTCAGTTTACAATTCTTTGTCCTATCATTATAATAAAAACTTTCCATACAAAATATCTGTTGTATTCAGTTTCGATCAACTGGACTTATAGTTTAGTTCTTGAAGACATTTCACTAGTCATCCGACTGGCTTCCTCAATTCAGACAAGAATCTGTTGGCAATTAATTACCCTGGAAATCCCAATTAGCATGACGCCAGGTGTTAGGGACCTTTTGAATGCAAGTTGTGGATGCATTGAGGCTAAGGGGTCTTATTGAAACTGCCCAGGGTAAGGTGTCAAAACAGCATTGTACATGGCAGACAGTGGCGAGATTCTTGTACAAGTAATTTCTGAATTGAGAAAGACAGTTGTGATTAGCGAACGTCTTCACAAACTAAACTTCAAGTCCAGTTGATCTAATTGAATACAACAGATATACCATGACCTGGATGAATGAGAACCTTCACAACGTATCCATACAAAAAATGCACCACATAATGGGAATGCTAACTAGCATTTAATAGAACAACTTTGGGGATAGTTTAACACATTTACAACACAAGTTTTCAGATATTTAACATTCTTCTCCATTAAAGGGGAACTGTGGTCCAAAAATTACTTTAGGTAAATTGATAGGAATTGCTCTCCTGAGAATTTTTGCAATTTTTTCCATTGTTTATTTTGCATAGTTTTGAAGATATTTACATTTTTGTGTGTGATATGGCAGCAGCATCACCAGGTCCCCTGCACTTCCTGCTTCCTGCTCTGAAACTGTCAGTCATTCTGTCTTGTGTCTCCTCCTCCCCTTTGCAGCCCCCCTGGTCCCTCCCACTCATGGACCCCATGTCCCTTCAGTTGCAGGCCCCCCATGGCCCATTATCTTACAGCCCTATGTGGCCCCGCCCACCCGTGGATGCCTAAGCCCTGCCCACTCATGGGTGCCTAAGCCCCATCCATTCACGGGTGCCTAAGCCCCGTCCAGTCGTGAGTACCATGAGTTACTCAGAACCCCCCCCCCCCTATATTCTCTGTCAGGACTTCACACAGCAGAGAGGAGGAGGGACTTCCCGTCTCCCTCACACACTGATGGAGTCTGAGGCTGTGCTCACCGGCGGCACTGTGCACGAGAAGCCTCAGGAATGTCAGCCTCCCACCCATTAATTTTCTGGTCAGTCATTTCTGTATATCTTGGGCTGTGGCGCACGTAGAGAGGTAGTTGATGGCCCATTTTAAAGGTAGGAAACTGGCCTTTCATTTAAACTTACTTGTTTGGAGACCACAGTTTCCCTTTAAGTCCTTTTTACTTGTCAGTTGCAAAAAGTAATCCGTAGATGCCCCTCAACTGCACGTAGTGGCGGGGAAAAACAAATTTCTGGTCTCTTAGGAGAATTAAGATTTTGAAATAATTGATTCATGAAGTTATTGGTTCAATTTTATGTCATTTATACATTTGCAGCTAATGACCTTTCTTATCAATAATTTCCATATTGATGTGGAGGCAACTGCATAAAAATGATATATCAAAAAATTATACAAAAATCTAGCGGGAGTCAAGGGACATGACCAATTGTTGTATATGCTCACAAGTTTGAAAAGTAGGATTTAGTGGTAGTAAAATAAAAAAAATTCTTAAAAGTTACTTTTGGTCCACAACTCTACCCTTTTAAAATGATATGGCTTATATTGTTTTACTAAATTTACTAAATGCTACCTGCACTTACATAACATCTGCTCTATTAGACATGCAAACACCTTCATTTTATAGGTAATTTATGATCTTTGTTACCTAGCTTCAGAACAAAAGCAAAACTTTTGTTCATTTTTGCACAGCTACATTATGCTTTACATATATTGGATTTTCTGCTTTATAATGACTAAGGAAGCCCCCCAAACTACTATGGTCAACATACAGTGTGGCAATACAGGACATTTTTGTAAAAAATCCTCACTACGTAAATAAATAATGTTGGCTTCTTGGCAGCCTGTAACAGATTATAAAACATTTTAAGAAACCCCATTCTTTGGGGTTTCTTAAAATGAATGGAACTTTAAAAGGGCATGTCCACCCCCAAAACTAAATTTTAACCCACTACTAGCCGCACTGTGTAATGTTAAAAAAATCTTTACCTTCCTCCTGCTCCTTATGGTTTTCCTGCATTGCCTGTCCAAAGTCCCAAAAAGGGAAGAGTAGGAGCGGTCTTGTGGTCACCGATCCCTGCTACTTCCTTGTCCTACAAGGGACTTTGGCATGTGTAGGGAGCTCTCTCTCTCTTCTGTACTGTAGTGTAGTGGGGATTTCTGCAGCGTAGGGCTCAATTTTTTCTCAAATAAAAAAAATAGGTAAATCCCCCCCCCCCCAACCTCAAGACTGCAATAGTTAGAATGTTTACATATATAGATAAGCATAAAAGGCTGTGCAATGTCCTTCAGCAGCCATCAGTCATGGATGTGACATTGACATCACAGCCAATGACGATGCTTTCCCCCTACTGTCTCCTCTGAGCATGCTCAAGTTCATAACTAGCTCACAAATTGTTGAAGGGGCATGAACAAATATAGCCGTTAACACTCACTAAGTTTTCTAAGACACTCGGAGCATAGCATGGCATAAGCTAATGATTCCAGAGGACAAAGTAGAATCTCGCCAATTATTTAAAAATATTCATTATGCCCTTTAACCCAAACAACCAAGAATCACAATATTCACTCTAGAGAGCAGACAATGGTGAATTTCCAATACAAAATGCCATGTATTTTTTTATGGATTTGTAGTAAAAAAACAAAAAAACACAACAAACTATGCTTGGTAACTTCTACAGCAGTTAAAACCATGCATTAAAGAGGCCCATAATAACTTTTTTTTTTAAAAACACACCAATTGTATAATTTCCATAATGTGAAATCAAAATAGGGTGACAGCCCATAATCATCTTTTTAACCAGATTGGAAAAAACATGCAAGAGACTTAGGCATATGAAAATCTATAAATACAAACTTCATAATGCAGATAAAAGGTGCCCAGACCAAGAAGTTGAAGTGTAGACAGTTACAACAAACTCTTAAAGCAGTGTAATTTATTCAGACTGGTGGCCTCCGCATAGGACAAATCTTTTCCTTAACCAAGAAATATGCTAGCTAAAACTCATGGAAATCTCACTGAAAAAAAATAAACTGACTAACTGTATACAGTACCTTTGTACTTTCATTTCTCTGCTTTGTAACTCATAACTGCAACACAAGCCCTATTCACGCACAAATCCCACAGTTCCTGTTCCAAAAGCATTTTTTCCTCAAGCAAGCCAGCCTTCATTTCCAACAAAGCACTCATATACATTCTCTATTGTGTGGGTCCGATATGCAGATCCAGATTATCCAAATCCATAAATGGAAAGAACCTTGACTTGAAGAACATTTAAAATAACTCCAAAATAGAAGTTTATAGACAACTGTGCTGGGGCTAATAATCATAATAGATTATTACATTCATCACTTCACTAAAGAAATAGATTAAAAGGTAATCTCTAAAAAAAAGAGCACATATATGAATTATTTAATAGCATAAGCAGCATAAAAATTTCATTGTGCAATGTTGCATAATCCCAATTGTATTTTCAAGCAGTGAATTGCTAATATTTAATTTTTAAAACAAAAGTCCCTGCCCATTCATACTCACTGTCATAATATTTGACGGACAGTCATGTCCCACTCCGCTCTGTCCTGGGCAATGTTCAGCAATCTTAATAAATTGAGTTGTTTACAGAATTGTAAATCAATAAGCCTGCACTGCCAAATAAATCATTATGTTTCAAGAAAGAAAAAGCAGGGTCCTTGTATCCTTTAAACTAATATTTGCTCATTAGTCATTAGGTATTAATCCAATTATGACAATGGATAATCACATAACATGAAAACAGCTTCATATGACAGTAAAATTAAGCCATGTGACACTCAAAGCATTGTGTAGTTTTTTAAATGTAGTCATGGTGGTTTGTGCTGTTGCTTAAATGCCACTCGCGATTGTAAAAATTAAAGCAATCTATATCTGTTGTATTCAGTTAGATCAACTGGACTTGAAGATTTTTCGCTAGTCATCCGACTGGCTTTCTTAATTCAGAATTCTGCAAAAACTTCCAAGTCCAGTTGATCTCCTGAATACAACAGATATACCATGACCTGGATGAATGAGAACCTTCACAAGCATAAAGCTATGTATACATGGACCACAAAAGCCCACCTTGCACCATTGCTTTTAAGCAATTTCAGCTTAAAAAATGGTCAACATTCTTCCCCAAAGCCAACATCCTGCCCTAATACCAGCAGGAAAAACAAAGTGACACAACATAATCATTTTTAAACGTAAACCCCCTTCAAAAAGTCTCTTTAAGGTGGCAAAAATATTTTTAAAACATCAAGTTTCTTACAATAAAATAAATAATTCTCCTCAAGAAATGTAAGAAGCATTTCAAATGAGCTTAAAGGGTATGTCCACCCTTAAAAAAATTTTTTGATATATCATTCCCCCTGTCCCCCCAGCCCCACCACTATATTTGTTATTTTAGAAAGTGCCCCAAACTTTACTTACCTTCCCTCTTTCCCCGCCGCACTGCCAGGCCCTCTGCTTGCGAGAAAATGCAAGCAGAGGGGCGGGACCGGCAGTCGCGTCTGTGGATTGGCTGAGCGGCAGTCAATCATGGACCGGCTGCCGGGAGTTTAGTGCGGTGGAGGAAAGAGGGAAGGTAAGTAAAGTTTGGGGCACTTTCTAAAATAACAAATATAGTGGTTGGGGCTGGGGGGACAGGGGGAATGATATACCTAAAGGGTTTTATGGTAGGGGGAGGGAATTTACCTTCCCTCTTTCCTCCGCCGCACTGCCAGGCCCTCTGCTTGCGAGAAAATGCAAGCAGAGGGGCGGGACCGGCAGTCGCGTCTGTGATTGGCTGAGCGGCAGTCAATCATGGACGCGGCTGCCGGGAGTTTAGTGCGGTGGAGGAAAGAGGGAAGGTAAGTAAAGTTTGGGGCACTTTCTAAAATAACAAATATAGTGGTTGGGGCTGGGGGGACAGGGGGAATGATATATCAAAAAATTTTTTTAAGGGTGGACATACCCTTTAAGCTCATTTGAATATGCTTCTTACATTTCTTGAGGAGAATTATTTATTTTATTGTAAGAAACTTTGATGTTTTAAAAATATTTTTGCCACCTTAAAGAGACTTTTTGAAGGGGGTTTACGTTTATAAAATGATTTATGTTGTGTCACTTTGTTTTTCCTGCTGGTATTAGGGCAGGATGTTTGGCTTTGGGGAAGAATGTTGACCATTTTTTAAGCTGAAATCTGCTTAAAAGCAATGGTGCAAGGTGGGCTTCTTGTGGTCCATGTATACATAGCTTTATGCTTGTGAAGGTTCTCATTCATCCAGGTCATGGTATATCTGTTGTATTCAGTTAGATCAACTGGACTTGGAAGTTTTTGCAGAATTCTGAATTAAGAAAGCCAGTCGGATGACTAGCGAAACATCTTCAAGTCCAGTTGATCTAACTGAATACAACAGATATAGATTGCTTTAATTTTTACACATCGCGAGATTGGCATTTAAGCAACAGCACAAACCACCATGACTACATTTAAAAACTACTACAATGCTTTGAGTGTCACATGGCTTAAATTTTACTGTCATATGAAGCTGTTTTCCATGTTATGTGATTATACCATTGTCATAATTGGATTAATACCCTAATGACTAATGAGCAAATATTAGTTTAAAGGATACAAGGACCCTGCTTTTTCTTTCTTGAAACATAATGATTTATTTGGCAGTGCAGGCTTATTGATATTTACAATTCTGTAAACCAACTCAATTTATTAAGATTGCTGAACATTGCCCAGGACAAGAGCGGAGTGGGACATGACTGTCCGTCAAATATTATGACAGTGAGTATGAATGGGCAGGGACTTTTGTTTTAAAAATTAAATATTAGCAATTCACTGCTTGATAAATACAATTGGGATTATGCAACATTGCACAATGAAATATTTTATGCTGCTTATGACTATTAAATAATTCATATATGTGCTTCCTTTTTATTAGAGATTACCTTTTAATCTATTTCTTTAGTGAAGTGATGAATGTAATAATCTATTATGATTATTAGCCCCAGCACAGTTGTCTATAAACTTCTATTTTGGAGTTATTTTAAATGTTCTTCAAGTCAAGGTTCTTTCCATTTATGGCATTTGGATAATCTGGATCTGCATATCGGACCACACAAATAGAGAATGTATAATGAGTGCTTTGTTGGAAATGAAGGCTGGCTTGCTTGAGGAAAAATGCTTTTGGAACAGGAACTGTGGGATTTGTGCGTGAATAGGGCTTAGTGTTGCAGTTATGAGTTACAAAGCCAGAGAATATGAAAGTACAAAGGTACTGTATACAGTTAGTCAGTTTATTTTTTTCAGTGAGATTTCCATGAGTTTTAGCTAAGCATCATTTCTTGGTTAAGGAAAAGATTTGTCCTATGCGCAGGCCACCAGTCCTGAATAAATTACACTGCTTTAAGAGTTTGTTTGTAACTGTCTACACTTCAACTTCTTGGTCTGGGCACCTTTTATCTGCATTATGAAGTTTGTATTTATAGATTTTCATATGCCTAAGTCTCTTGCATGTTTTTTCCAATCTGGTTAAAAAGATGATTATGGGCTGTCACCCTATTTTGATTTCACATTATGGAAATTATACAATTGGTGTGTTTTTAAAAAAAAAAGTTATTATGGGCCTCTTTAATGCATGGTTTTAACTGCTGTAAGAAGTTACCAAAGCATAGTTTTGTTGTTTTTTTTGTTTTTTTACTACAAATCCATAAAAAAATACATGGCATTTTGTATTGGAAATTCACCATTGTCTGCTCTCTAGAGTGAATATTGTGATTTCTTGGTGTTTTGGGTTAAAGGGCATAATGACATATTTTAGAAATAATTGGCGAGATTCTACTTTGTCCTCTGGAATCATTAGCTTATGCCTATGCTATGCTCCTGAGTGTCTTGAGAAAACTTAGTGAGTGTTAACGGCTATATTTGTTCATGCCCCCTTCAACAATTTAGTGAGCTAGTTATGAACTTGAGCATGCTCAGAGGAGACAGTAGGGGGATAAGCATCGTCATTGGCTGTGATGTCAATTGTCACATCCATGACTGATGGCTGCTGAAGGACATTGCACAGCCTTTTATGCTTATCTTATATATGTAAACATTCTAACTATTGCAGTCTTGAGGTTTGGGGGGGGGGGGATTTACCTATTTTTTTTATTTGAGAAAAAAATTGAGCCCTACGCTGCAGAAAATCCCCACTACACTACAGTACAGAAGAGAGAGAGAGCTCCCCTACACATGCCAAAGTCCTCTTGTAGGACAAGGAAGTAGCAGGGATCGGATGACACACAGACCGCTCCTACTCTTCCCTTTTTGGGACTTTGGACAGGCACTGCAGGAAAACCATAAGGAGCAGAGGAGTAAGGTAAAGATTTTTTAACATTACACAGTGCGGCTAGTAGTGGGTTAAAATTTAGTTTTGGGGGTGGACATGCCCTTTTAAAGTTCCATTCATTTTAAGAAACCCCAAAGAATGGGGTTTCTTAAAATGTTTTATAATCTGTTACAGGCTGCCAAGAAGCCAACATTTCATTTTATTTACGTAGTGAGGATCTTTTTACAAAAATGTCCTGTATTGCCACACTGTATGTTGACCATAGTAGTTTGGGGGGCTTCCTTATGTCATTATAAAGCAGAAAATCCAATATATGTAAAGCATAATGTAGCTGTGCAAAAATGGAACAAAGTTTTGCTTTTGTTCTGAAGCTAGGTAACAAAGATCATAAATTACCTATAAAATGAAGGTGTTTGCATGTCTAATAGAGCAGATGTTATGTAAGTGCAGGTAGCATTTAGTAAATTTAGTAAAACAATATAAGCCATATCATTTTAAAAGGGTAGAGTTGTGGACCAAAAGTAACTTTTAAGAATTTTTTTTATTTTACTACCACTAAATCTCCTACTTTTCAAACTTGTGAGCATATACAACAATTGGTCATGTCCCTTGACTCCAGTCCTAGTATTTTCTGTATAATTTTTTGATATATCATTTTTTATGCAGTTGCCTCCACATCAATATGGAAATTATTGATAAGAAAGGTCATTTAGCTGCAAATGTATAAATGACATAAAATTGAACCAATAACTTCATGGAATCAATTATTTCAAAATCTTAATTCTCCTAAGAGACCAGAAATTTGTTTTTCCCCGCCACTCTACGTGCAGTTGAGGGGCATCTACGGATTACTTTTTGCAACTGACAAGTAAAAAGGACTTAAAGGGAAACTGTGGTCTCCAAACAAGTTAAGTTTAAATGAAAGGCCAGTTTCCTACCTTTAAAATGGGCCATCAACTACCTCTCTACGTGCGCCACAGCCCAAGATATACAGAAATGACTGACCAGAAAATTAATGGGTGGGAGGCTGACATTCCTGAGGCTTCTCGTGCACAGTGCCGCCGGTGAGCACAGCCTCAGACTCCATCAGTGTGTGAGGGAGACGGGAAGTCCCTCCTCCTCTCTGCTGTGTGAAGTCCTGACAGAGAATATAGAGGGGGGGGGGGGTTCTGAGTAACTCATGGTACTCACGACTGGACGGGGCTTAGGCACCCGTGAATGGATGGGGCTTAGGCACCCATGAGTGGGCAGGGCTTAGGCATCCACGGGTGGGCGGGGCCACATAGGGCTGTAAGATAATGGGCCATGGGGGGCCTGCAACTGAAGGGACCATGGGGTCCATGAGTGGGAGGGACCAGGGGGGCTGCAAAGGGGAGGAGGAGACACAAGACAGAATGACTGACAGTTTCAGAGCAGGAAGCAGGAAGTGCAGGGGACCTGGTGATGCTGCTGCCATATCACACACAAAAATGTAAATATCTTCAAAACTATGCAAAATAAACAATGGAAATAAATTGCAAAAATTCTCAGGAGAGCAATTCCTATCAATTTACCTAAAGTAATTTTTGGACCACAGTTCCCCTTTAATGGAGAAGAATGTTAAATATCTGAAAACTTGTGTTTGTAAATGTGTTAAACTATCCCCAAAGTTGTTCTATTAAAATGCTAGTTTAGCATTCCCATTAATGTGGTGCATTTTTTGTATGGAATACGTTTGTGAAGGTTCTCATTCATCCAGGTCATGGTATATCTGTTGTATTCAATTAGATCAACTGGACTTGAAGTTTAGTTTGTGAAGACGTTTCGCTAATCATCCAACTGTCTTTCTCAATTCAGAAATTACTTGTACAAGAATCTCGCCAACTGTCTGCCATGTACAATGCTGTTTTGACACCTTACCCTGGGCAGTTTCAATAAGACCCCTTAGCCTCAATGCATCCACAACTTGCATTCAAAAGGTCCCTAACACCTGGCTGTCATGCTAATTGGGACTTTCCAGGGTACTTAATTGCCAACAGA
Source organism: Hymenochirus boettgeri (assembly GCA_019447015.1). Taxonomy (NCBI): domain Eukaryota; kingdom Metazoa; phylum Chordata; class Amphibia; order Anura; family Pipidae; genus Hymenochirus; species Hymenochirus boettgeri. Next base: position 210,616,049 of record CM033470.1, on the reverse strand, counting down.
TTCTTGTCTGAATTGAGAAAGCCAGTCGGATGACTAGTGAAATGTCTTCAAGAACTAAACTATAAGTCCAGTTGATCGAAACTGAATACAACAGATATTTTGTATGGAAAGTTTTTATTATAATGATAGGACAAAGAATTGTAAACTGACAGAAAAACACACCTAAAAATGCATTGTAAATGCACAAGTGTTTGCTTAACTAGATTGTAAGCTCTACTGGGCAGGGATCTCCTTTCATGTTGCGGCAAAGCTCTAGCACTTCTATTTATATAATTGATATATTTATGTACTGAACGATTTGTGTATTTGTTCCCCTTGTATGACTTGATTGTATTTTGTTACTTTACAGCTCTGCGTCCCCAAGTGTCGCTTTATAAATAAACTATACATACATAAATACATACATTTTGTTATGAGAACATGGCCTTGGTATATTAGATATTAATTGCTAAAAGGAAATTGCTAATGTTTATATTTTTGTAGGGACAAGTGCCCTGCCCCCAGGAGTGTGTTTTCTTTCTACTCTGTTTAGCTTTGCAGATTACTGCAGATTATCCTCCTAGGAAACCACATTTTTTATTTCTACATTTGATATATCTGTTTGCAGACTGGGATTTCTATGTGCAGTTAAGCACATAGATACAGGGCAAAGCCTGACATTTTCTGTTGAATAAATATATTTTAGTAAAAAAAATCTTATACCTCAAAAACATACATTTCTTTTCTAATGACTCGTTCCCACTAGACACAGACCACAATGGACAGTGCGTTTTGGTCCGTGAGTAGTGGTCCAGTTTTTGTATATTTTTGTGTGCAGCAGTGCTTTTTTTAACTGACCGGGTCAATCTGATCTACCACAACACACGTTTCTGTCCAGAAATGGACAAATACGTGACTAGTGTGTACGAGGCATAAATAAACTAGCTTTGAAATGCTTGACGTGCTGCAGAACCATATTTTTTTTGTTACTACAGCAATGTAAAAGGTAAAAATATAAGAATAAGATGATTACAAGACTTCTATTGTTTTACATCTTATATATACAGCAAATGGACAAAACTCTGCCACACCAGAATGGTCAATCTATACTGTAAAATAAACTCTATAACATAAATGTAACCTAATCAATATTTGGTAGTTGAGAAGGTGTTACCAGCAGCAGCGGAGCTTGAGAACAGAAGGATTAACATTTTAAAATCGAAAATATTAGTTTGTTATTACATGAAAAATCATGTGATGGATGTTTTCGTTAGCATTTATTTCTTTTTAAACTACCACACGGGTTTAAAATTTAATTGTACAAATGGTTTTGACTCCATATAAATTTGAGTTTCGCTCCATGGTGCTGTATCATATTCAACTGCATTCATGGCCATTTCCTTGATGGCGTTATCACAGCAGTTGTGTTTTCACAGTATAAGGCAGCTATAAACATCCAGTATGAGGCAGGAGGTGTATTCAAGTTTGACATTGTATTTTTTAAATTCTTGCTGCGTCCTTACATGCAAATATTGACTTTTCCCTTTTTAATTAGTTGGTGACAAGGTACCTGCAGATATCAGGATTATTGAGATCAAATCTACCACTCTTCGTGTGGACCAATCTATACTTACAGGTGAGAATGCCACATGAATTTAACATACCAGTGTTCTTTACTCCCTTACAGGAGTAAAGACGAAAACTAATAAAGCATTTGAATAATGAGCTTTTTCAGTGGTAGTCATGTGTTTTACATACACTAGTAACTGGTATCCTGTAGTTACATACGCTTTTCTGTAGGAGAGATGAGGAATTTAAGTTTAGAGTGTTACTTTTACAATGTACATACTATGCTTCTGCCAGTGTGACTACAGCCACAAACTTCAATTTACTGTGACACCGATATTTCCACAAACTGTGTGTAGGGTGAAATATATATCTTAATCCTACAAACATTACTCTGAAAATGCTGATGAAGCCATTACCCTCTCTGTGTCATCTAGTTTAGAAGACACATGCAGCCCATTTATTTTTAGAAATCCTTTTAAAGAATGCCCAAACAATCACATGACTCTTATCTGCAAGGAAATAATGGACTGTTTAGTGTTTTCCTTAGACTGTCATTTGAAAGTGGAAAAATATCCATGATCAAAAGCAGCAATGTGCTAATTTGTGGTGTGTGCCATGTTTATGAAGACATGTGTCTCATGGACTAGATCGTGTGTAGAGGTGAAAGTGGGTTAATTTTAATAAGCACTTTGTCTCAGTCTTCTGGATTTATTGGTAAAGGTTTCCTATAAATCATTTACTGACATGAAATCAAATCATGACTATTGGTATATGAAAATAAAATAATCTAAGGGCTGCATAATTGGTTGAATGTGTGAAGTTCCCTTCCCTTTTGTTTTACTGCGAAATGGCCTGGTTGCATAAAAACCAAAACAAAGGAATGCTTCATATGTATGGTGCTATACTGCTTTTCTTTAGCTGGACTTACTGCATTACGTATCTTCTAGAATTAATGATGCTGAATGCCATGTTATGTCATCAGGGCTTGATTTGTTTTACTTTAGAATTAAATGAGATGTCTCTGGGATGTTTTATATTTGGAACCAAATTGTGTTGTGTTGGCATTTAATTAGGGCAAAACATTTTGGCAGTAGGCTTACTCCGAGAACCACTAATGACTTAATTTGTCTTTTGATTGGTAAGTACATTGCTGGAAGGCAAAACATGTTGCATTGCTGACGGGGAGGACTGGCCTAGTAGGCTGAGGGGCAAATGCCCCCCGGGCTGGTCTCCAGTGTAAAATTTGGGCTACCCCAGATGCTATTACTGTATATACTCGAGGCATTCAGAATGTAAAAACAGCCTTAAAACTGAACCTCGACTTATACTCGGATCAGTCACTTACTTTATGGAGGAATCCGGCTGCCGTATTCACTGATGGTCACATCCACGTCAGGGGATGCGACCATCAGTGGATGTGGCATCCAGGTTCCTCCATCAAGTGAGTGATGTCGGGGGCCCGCACTTTCTTGCAACTATCACTACTTGCCCCACAGCACCTGGAAAAAGTTAAGGCTGCATAAAAAGGTAGTGGCAGGGTACTAAGTGAGAAGATGGGTGCAGGGAAATAGGGTTTTATTCCTGGGGTTGGGGGGGGGGAGAGTAAGGGAGTCATTTGAGTCAGGGACAGGATAGTTTGTTTTGGGGTTGTAAACAGGTTTAGTGTGTGCAGTTCCGCTACAGATGTTTGTAAACTACAACTCCCAGCAACTAAAGCATGCTGGGAGTTGTAGTTTCCAAAACATCTTTAGTGCCAATGAACTGGGGATTACTGTTAATTTCAAGGGCAACTAATGCCTGAAAACAATACTGAGCATGGTACCTATTGTTAAATAGACTGCCTTCTGATTCTTTATTGTTTTGAGGCTTTAGTTGCATTTTAAATGGACAGCAGAACCCCTATACAGTATTTCCATACAGTAATAGCCATACTGGATTTGGCTACTACTGTATGGGAATGCTGCTGTCCATTTAAAGGGCAACTAAACCCTTGAAACAATACAGAATCAGAAGGCAGTAGTGGTCATAATTTCTTCTCTCGACTTATACTCGAGTCAACCAGTTTTTACTCATTTTTGAGGTAAAAATAGGTACCTAGACTTGTACTCGTGTCGACTTATATTCAAGTATATACGGTAGTAAGTTACGTGCTTGAAAGGCACAGCACATGCCTTTAGCTCTAACATGGGTAAGGAACAGGAAACTCAGCCCTCAAGATAATTAGCCAGTGTTGTCAGACTTTCAGAATGTTAGCCAGTGTTAGTCAGCCCTCTAGTTTATTATTCAGTGTTTGCCAGCCCTCCAGTTCATTAGCTGGTGTTAGTCAGCACGTCAGTTCATTAGCCAGTGTTGTCAGCCCCCCAGTTCATTAGGAACAAAGGAAACTATGACTTGACTTATAAAGTCTACCCACTGGTAAGCAGATATCAAGAAAAGGCCGCACCTCACTTCCTTTAATGCATGCAACTTTATTCAAAACAGCCACCTGATGCGTTTCGGGCCCTGCCCTTAATCATACCCACTGGTAAGGACTTGGTGATTCAGGTCCTCACTCCGGGCACTTTTAAGGGGGAGGGGGAAGATTTTAAGACTAAAAAAGGTCCCAGTCCTCCACGATTGCTGAGATTTCTTTTGGAAGCCATGACTTTTGTATGCCTCATCTCAAAAATATTTCCTTGTAAGTCACAATAGAGAGCCATTCTTTTGCAAGGTTTCCTTTTTCTTCTTATTATTCAGATCTCCACCAGTATTCAGTCTGTTTGAATATTGATAAACCCAGTTTGTGTGTATAAAACACTGTACTTGTACTTAATAATGTCTTGTGATGTTCTAGACATTTAAAAATGAGACTGATGTTTGTTTTTTTTAAACTTTACAGGAGAATCTGTGTCTGTGATAAAACATACAGATCCTATTCCTGACCCAAGAGCAGTTAATCAAGACAAGAAGAATATGCTCTTTTCAGTAAGTAAAAATGTGGTCTAAAAAAACGCATAATGTTAACTATGAAAGGTGAAGAAAATCTTTTGTGTAGACCTCTTTCAGCTTTCACTTTTTTTTCTAGCACTTACATGCAGCCAGCTATTAAAGAAACCAAATTCTTGTTTTTTGTTTGTTTTTTTTTAAAGTGAAACAATTTTCCCTTTTACAAATGCGATTATATTCCTTTTATATTTAACCAATGATGGCCTAACTTTGTGCATTGCATTTGTACAAGTGCTATTTATAGTCTAGAGGTTGGCTCATAGCTTATCTATCTATTGACATCAAGAGAATAGTGACACAATTGTCACCTCTTCATTTGTCTATGGTGGCTGCATCTATTAAAGCAAACAATTTTTGAATGAAAACATGTCAGGCAGTTTTGAATGAGCTATTATAAGGCAGGATTCATTTACATGGTGCCTACATACTTTGCTGAATGCCCTACTACTTTAATCACTAAATACAATTTTTTAAGGCTGATTAGTAAAATCTTAAATATAACGCAGCCATCTCTGAACCTAAAATAGAATAGGTTAATTACTGTATTTTAGTAGAATACTCATTAATTTCAAAGTTAAACAGTTGTTTAATTATGCAATAACATTAAGAACAAAATTTCAGAGGAATAACTGCCTATCTCAGGTTTACTTAATTGCTAACTCTACTGGGTATTCTGCTGGGTTAAGATGGCTATATACATGACAAATCCCGTTGAGTATTTGCAAGGCTGAAAGCGACCAACACTGATGCTGGCAACTACCGCCGTCAGTAATGCTGTCCATTATTCCAGACTCACAGAGGTAGCTGATACGTTCAGCCACATGTGTGGGTGCACGGTCGACCCATCCCACTTATGGGAATCGGTCAGGTCATGTATGCAGGGTTACCACCATATGTGTACCTACCGATTACAATGGTATCTGCAGGTACGCTTGCGATTGTAATCATGTATATGGGCATATTTAGTCAATAGACTCTTAATCCTTGCATGTTAATTAATTTATTAACCATTAATTTCATGTTAATAGTAAATTATATGGGTAGGTAATTTTTGTTTATATTTGTACTTTTTTAGGGGACCAACATTGCAGCTGGAAAGGCAGTAGGAATTGTAATTGCAACTGGTGTCTACACAGAAATTGGAAAGATCAGAAATCAAATGGCAGCTACAGAACCTGAAAAGACTCCTTTGCAGCAGAAGCTTGATGAATTTGGCCAGCAGCTTTCGAAAGTCATCTCTCTCATATGTGTAGCTGTATGGGTAATCAATATTGGCCATTTTAATGACCCAGTGCATGGTGGCTCCTGGTTTCGAGGAGCTATATACTATTTTAAGATTGCCGTGGCATTGGCTGTTGCTGCCATCCCAGAAGGCCTACCAGCTGTGATAACTACCTGTTTGGCACTGGGTACACGTCGTATGGCAAAAAAGAATGCCATTGTGAGGAGTCTACCATCGGTGGAGACACTTGGGTGCACTTCTGTCATTTGTTCAGACAAAACTGGTACCTTGACCACAAACCAGATGTCTGTGTCCAGGGTAAGTTATTCTTTTAAACCAATTAGAAGTTATTATAAAATAGTAGGCAAGTTAAAAGTGAAGGGGATGCACTGGGTTAATCCTGTGCTCTCTCCTCCCCTATTCAGTTTTCTGTATGGTATTGAAATGGTGAATAGGTTACAGAATCTGATATCCAGAAACTTTCACCTAAAGCTACTCGCTTAAGATGATCAGATCACATTTAAGTAAATTAGACTAGGTAAACACCGGTCACTATTTTTATATAAATCCTATATAATAAAACCCTAAGTGTGCGTCCCTGTTTCCGTGTGTGTGTGTCACTGCAGTTCCTATGGACTCACCACTAGAGGGAGGGTCTTTGCAGTTCCTATTGACTCACCACTAGAGGGAGTCTCTGCAGTTCCTATTGACTCACCACTAGAGGGAGAGTCTCTGCATTTCCTATTGACTCACCACTAGAGGGAGAGTGTCTGCAGTTCCTATTGACTCACCACTAAGGGAGAAACACAGGAAACACACAGAGGAAGAATAGCAATAAAACAGACTGCAGGTAAGGTTGCTTGGGACGGGGCCCCCTGGATTGGGGACAGAGGGGGGGGCCCCCTGGATTGGGGACAGAGGGGGGCCCCCTGGATTGGGGACAGAGGGGGGGCCCCCTGGATTGGGGACAGAGGGGGGGCCCCCTGGATTGGGGACAGGGGGGGCCCCTGGATTGGGGACAGGGGGGGGCCCCCTGGATTGGGGACAGGGGGGGGGGCCCCCTGGATTGGACAGGGGGGGCCCCTGGATTGGGGACAGAGGGGGGCCCCCTGGATTGGGGACAGAGGGGGGCCCCCTGGATTGGGGACAGAGGGGGGCCCCCTGGATTGGGGACAGAGGGGGGCCCGGGCCTTGGGACCCTAAGGGGGCACTCTAGCGCCCGTTATTGTAGCGGGCTTAATGTCTAGTCATATGATAATTTAAATAAATATTGACATAATTACCCTATATGCAATTACTTCATAAATATTTTGCAGTTCTTGGGTGGCCAGCCTTTTAAACTAAAAATATATGTTATAATATGTTTATACAACTGGTGTAACACTATCTGCCTTCTCCCATTGCTAAATTCACTTTTAATTAGCTTGAGTATGTGCAAAATATATCGGTTAGGGATAGATAATTGTCAGTTGACCAGTTTTGAGTTTTAAGTGTGGACGTTCCATTTAAAAAAGGATAGTCCAGGATCCTAATATGGCAGATAAAAACTATACATGGTGGTGCTTCCCCTGCCCAATGTACTTTTAATTTTTAAAACTGAGTTGCCCTTTAAAGGGCATGTCCACCCCCAAAACTATAATCCCCCCAACTACTGGCCCCACCATGTAGTGTAGTTTAATCCTTACCTCACATCCCAGCTCCATAGGGTTCTCCTGTAGTCCCCCCCCAAAGTCCCAAAAACTGCCCACCAGGAGGCTAGCAGAGTCAGTATAGGACACTGCCTGCTAGCTGGCCTCAGGTAGATTTTTGCCATGCGTACTGCAGCCCTTCTCCCCCCTCCCCCCCTCCCTCTCCCTCCCGTTTTACTATCCCTCCCCCTAGCATAAAACCCTTCAGTACTGATTTCCCCATGTCTCCAGCCCCAACCGCATATTTTTATTTTTAGAAAGCTCCCCAAACTCTTACTTACTCTCCTCTTTCCTCCGGCGAAGTGAGCTGCGGCAGCCGCGTCTGTGATTGGCTGCCGCTCAGCCAATCACAGACGCGGCTGCCGGTCCCGCCCCTCTGCTTGCATTTCTTGCAAGCAGAGGGCGGGAGCGCGGCGGAGGAAAGAGGGGAGGTAATTAGAGTTTGGGGGGCTTTCTAAAAAAAAAAATATAGCGGTTGGGGCTGGAGCCCAGGGGGGATCTTATATAAAAACATCAATTTTAGGGTGGACATACCCTTTAAGGAATTTTAAAGTTGAAGAACATTATATTTTAATAATGCATTTAATTCTTGCGCTATTTGCCTGTGAAGTCTTTCAGAGATTGTGTATCCATCTTCATCTCTCTTTTCATACCCAGTAATGTTATTGACCTGTTAAGCAATTATTTTTAGTTTAGTATTTGTTATTTATTTTGAATGACTTTCTATTCTTTCAGGCCCTGTTCAAAGTATTTTTAAACAGGTTACTGTTCTCAAACTAAGAATGTGCATATATTTTTCATAAACCAACATTTCTTGTTTTGACTTCTTGCCTCTGTACTATTGTCCATTATATAGAGATTATATAGTAGACCAAAACAGGCTGTATTTTTTATTAAATTTTACGCTGCCTTCATCTGAAACAGATATGTTATTAATACAATTTTTTTTTAATTGGAGGGCAAAAATGTGTGGCATTTGGTGTGAAGCCGTGTATCTTGATGCTACACTATATGTGGACTGTGAGCTACAGTACTGTGCATTTTTGCTGTTGAAGTCTCCTGAATGTGATGTGTGACTTTTTCCTACTATAAACTAGTTGTTGTTTTAAGGAACTCTAGTGTGTACATTAACAAGCTGGACAGCAAGGAAAAACAAGATCTTTGTTAATGTTTAATTGTTGGGAGTTCCCTGGATAGATAAAGGTAGAAACTAATGGCAAAATTACGAATATTATTCAACAGTTTCCAGACGTGCTGGATTATTAAATATTTACTTAATAGCAGTAGCACAAATTTAGTGAACAATTGCATATCCTGTGTAACATCAGAACATAAACAATTTCTATACACTGTCGTGTCAACCAATACAACAGCTGGCTTTTTGCAAATTGCTTGACAAATCTCTACAGAGCAGCACTGTATATGACATGCTTTTATCTGCATACACAGTATTGCTGTTCAATAAATTGTATTTGTGTTGGATAAATTGTCTGATTCCTGTTAAAGTTCTGCTTTGTACCTACTTATCACACCTAACGGTTCTACCTGGGTGTTGTAGAAGAAGGAACATTTCCAAGGTAATTCAGTACCTGGCGCAATCTACTTAATCTTTGGAAAGGAGATGTAATATCACCTTAGCATGGGTTTTCTAGTGCCCACTTTTTCTTCTCTGTGATCTTGATTCTGGCATAATATCGTCGGTAATTCTGTTCTTACAGACAGACCTGATGGCAAACTAGGCATGTTCAAAATATAGTGCACCTGTTTACAATGTACCAAGTTTTATTGTGGATTTATGGTAGCTTGTGCAGTGCGTGCAGCAGTGTTTTGTTAGTCTTTAAGGCATTTGCAATGTACCAAACATGGACCGCACTGAGAACTGCACTAAGTTTAGTGTGACACCAAAAAATACTAAATGCATGCAAATATAAGATGGATTTTGGAATGTGATAGAAGGGGCTATTTCTTTAATGCATTGCACTAATTGGAAAGTTAATGAGCCATTGTCACTCTTGCCTTTTCAATTGCATTGCACTGTAAGGTACTGGTTTTCCCTTCCTTGGTTGTGATGCAGCCTGGGGAATAGCAAATATGCTCCACTTTTTTTTTTAGGAAATATGCGTCTGGTGCCTCGGCAATACTATACAAATGTGCCAGGATCCGGATATCTACAGAAACTTTGAATCCTTTGTAAAGAAGTCATGAGTATGGGTCCTGAGACAGTGATTGGTTAGCTTCATACACTATTGCACGCACTCCACTATTAGCAAAGAACTTACATGTGTGGGTCTTCTGGGGATTCATGGTTCTGGACTGAACCTTAGCAGAGTGCTCCCGCAGTGACTGGAGTAATAATTATACTTTAAACAGTCCTGGAATATGAACAGACCATCACAATTTGAAATCTTTAAATACACTTCAATCGGTCCTGCCCGGTCTTGTGTTCCAAGTGGTTCACCTAGTGGAAGCATTAAATTGATATTTTGGGGACTGAATTTGGACTGATATAACAACACTTTGATTATAGTTCATAGTCATTTTGGTAAGAGAGGTGCTAGTTTGTCTATGGTTATGTATGTATTTTATATGAATAAATATATATATATCCCTTATATTATATAAATATATTTGTATCTTCATAGGAGATTGCATTGAGTTTTTAGGAGCTACCAATATGGTGGGGGTATATGATATTACATATAGGAATATATGTATATATATACAGGTGTATATGTATGTGTGTACTATCTCACTATTACCATTTAAATGACCGTCAGTAAATGTATATAAAGAATAGCACTGACTTATATTGGGTACAACAAAAAATATACAAAATACATAAACTTACTTACAGAGCTGAGATCCCTATTTCAACATGGAATGGTCAAAATGGGAGGTTAAACTACACCCCTGTGTCTACTCTATGTGAAAGGAAGTGTAATCCAGAAAAAGTTTGTCTGCTACAGGATGTGATGTGTATTGTAATGTACATATACACCAAGGCTCCTTATATAACATCTCCAGCCTGCAGGTGGCATCAGTGAGTAATAAGACAGGACACCCCTGCTCTATGTGGCTAGGAGGACCTATATACAGCAGAGGTAAGGCCTTAATTGAACAATAACAGAGTTTATAAAAGATTGAGTAGAGACCCTACTGATATTATACAAACCAGGATAAGGAGATATCTTGATGAAATCAAGAGGTATTATAGATAATGATCTTTTTAAATACTTGGTGATTGATTATCCTTATACCCCTCTATTTTATGCCCTTCCTAAAATTCACAAGGATCCTGTCCAACCTCCAGGCCGCCACATAGTGGCAGGCATGAATTCCATATTTTGCCCTATGGCGACTTTTTTGGACAGGATCCTTAATCCAATTATTTCTAATGTCCTATATTAAAGACACAGGATTTTTTTAAAAGAAATTGGCTTGTTTGACAGCTGTTCCAGCAAACTGTATATTGGTCAGCCTTGATGTATCTAGTCTCTACACTTCCATTCCCTATGAACAGGGAATGGAAGCTGTAGAGACTACATTGATATGAACTAAACTGTATACTGATGATACAATAACATTTTTGATGACTCTGCTCAAGTTTATTTTACATGATAATTATTTCATGTATGACAAACAGTATTTTCGGCAGCTAAAGGGGACAGCTATGGGGGTCAAATGTGGCCCCCTTATATGCTAACACATTTATGTGTAGCTTTGAGGACCGCTTTGTCTATGTTGACCACCTATTCCAGGACTTTGGACTGGCATGGTGGCGCTTCATAGATGACGTGTTCCTCATATGGGGGGCGACATTTGATCTCTCACCCGATTTTTTTGAGAGACTTAACTGTAATCCAGATTCTTGTATATAAAAAAGATGGGAGAATCATGACTGACCTCTACAGGAAGAAAACAGATTGCAACTCAATTCTAACATACAATAGCTTTCATCCAGAACATGTAAAAACATCAATTCCCCACAGCCAATTCACTAGAGTAAAACGTATAGTGGATGAGACAGAATAATGTAAAGAGAGACTTAATGAAATGCAGCAGCGTTTAGAAAGTAGGGGATATCCAAGATCAGCAAATAGAAACGTAATCCCCAGTATCAAGTAGAGCCATGCAACCCAGGATGACACAAGGCAATTCCCATAAAAAAGAACGTTATTAGGTATAGTGCATATAAAAAGCGTCCATACCTAATATGCTGTTTATGAGGTCGAGCGAAGGGCCTGGGGCTGGATGCACCTGGGCCACCTATGGAGGCGGGTAAGCTGATCGGATTTGATGTTTTACCTTTATGGATCTGCTGTTTTATGGACTGTTTTCTGCCTTAAGCGACGAGGGTTGGGGGGGGATTTCCACCCAGCCCTATTTATATATGAAGTAGGTAATTTTTCATTAGTTTGAAACACCTACCAATTTCCTTATATGCAAGGGTGGATAGAGTTTTTGTATCTTTATTGTGATACCCGAGATCACTCCTTGAAGGAAAAAAAAAGGACGTATTGCATACTCATAATACACCTACACATAAAAACAGACAGGATAACAGGATTGCATTCGACAGCCAATACACCACAGCAAGTAGGAATCTATCACAGATTATTCACAAACACTGGCAAATTTTACAACAAGCTTATCCAATGGTTATGGAATTCCAAAGTCCTTCTTTATATACACCAGACCCCGCACACTACGTAACAAATTAGTGAGAGCAGAGATAAAGAGGAAGGTCTAAACTACCTTTTTGGGCAACATACAAAAGGGTATGTTTAGATGTAAGAAATGTGTGCATTGCCCATATGTTAATGAGATCTAGACTTATACTCATTTGAAAACAGAATATAAAACATGTGGACACTATAATTGTGACACATTATTGTGTTTATTGTTTGCAATGTCAATGTGGCTTGATCTATGTTGGGGAGACCACCCAGAAAGTAAAACATACTGTAGGTTCTTCCAACATAGATCCTCCATTGAAAATGGTTACATATCTCTGCCTGTCCCTAAACACTACTCAGAAATGGGACACAAACCAGATGATATAAGGTTTTTTGTAGTGGAGAAAGTTAATAAATTAGAAAGAGGGGGTGACTGACAAACAAAATTAAAACAGAGCGAAGTATCCTGGATACATAGGCTGGATAGCCTTTGGCCTAATTGCCTTCATAAAGATTATGGCTTGTATGTATATTTATTAACTGGGTATAAATATGTAATATGAACTCTATTATGTTACTATGTTGTCTATTATGGATGTTTCTAGGTTACCCATATACTTGTGTATTGGATAATATTGTGATACAATTAATGGAATGTATAACACCTGAGCAACTACATTTGTGAAGTCTAGTCATGTGGTTCACCAAGAATCAGGAGATCTCAAGGGTCTTGTCCTCCAAAAATAATTTATTTGTCCAACATCAATGCATTTCGGCTAATGCTCTAGCCGTCCTCAGGATGTGATAACACAAAAGATAAGTGCCTATTTAACAACTTGGTGTCCCAACCCCTTTACAAATCACCACCTCCCTCTTCCCTTCGTTAACCCTTAGCGTCCGAGTGCCTGATCAAGTAAGTGAAAATAAAAGCTTCTTTATCAGTGCATTAGAATATATTAAAATACATTAAAATACCTTAAAATCATCCATAAAGTGCCATAAGTGTACTTATCAAAGTGCCAATTTTTTTTATATATGTAACCCCTAAAGTGCACTACTTGTATAACAACTTAAGAGATGCATAAAAACGTTCTAAAATGTGTCTACAAATGTCTACCCCATGTCTGAAGGTTACACTACTATATCTATAAAATGTACATACAAAAAGACTCTATTCATAATATTACAATATATGAATAAGACCTAACAAATAATAAACATCAGTTAATACAAATAGTATAATATATTCAAACCATTAGTCCATATACCAGAAATGATTCATCAACTGGCTGTGTCCCTGGAGGTCATATAGCTACTAGTTTAATCATAAAAGTAACACTGTGAATATATGTCACAATGGAGTTGCATACTATCTGTTGTGTTCAATTAGATCAACTAGACTTGAAGTTTAGTTCTTGAAGACATTTCACTAGTCATCCGACTGGCTTTCTCAATTCAGAATGACTTGTACAAGAATCCGTGGCAATTATGTACCCTGGAAAATCCCAATTAGCATATCACAGCCAGGTGTTAAGGGCGTGGTTGGATAGTGGTGGTGGAGGTATAGGAACGCCCACAGTAAGGTGTCAAAATAGCATTGTACATGGCAGACAGTTGGTGTCAAACCCCCCAACCCCACACACACACACACACACACAAACACACACCTTTATTTAGGCTTGGTTTCTTTATTTTCACATAAATGGCCTCCTTGACACCTCTCTTGAACCAGTCATGTTCCTTTGCCAATATGTTAACATTACAATCTTCAAAGGTATGTCCTTTATCCTTAAGATGCAGGTACACGGCTGAGTCCTGACCCGAGGAATTGGCTCTTCCTTGCTGGGCCATACGTTGATGCAGTTGCTGTTTGGTCTCCCCCACATACAAATCAGAGCGCACTGCACTGCATATATGATGTCACTTTTCTTGTGTTTCGGTATTGGGTCTTTCGGATGTACCAATTGCTGCTACATATGGGATGACCATGTCCATCTTTCTCCTATCTTGCTTTTGCCCTTCACTGTTGGTATTCATGTTCTTTTCTTTCCTTCTACTTCTTTTGACAAAGGCCCAGTCTGGATATCCACAAGTTTTAAGGGCTCCTCATAGTGGGGGATGTTCTCAGCTCTGTGTTGCAGGGTTCTGATGACACCCAGCTTGTGATCTAAAGGGTGGTGGGAGTCAAACATCAAATACTGATCCGTGTGTGTTGGTTTTCTATAAATTTCTACTTCCAGTTTACCATTTTCCTTAACTTCTACTAAGCAGTCCAAGAAAGCCAGTTTGTTGTTTTGTACCTCTTCCCTTGTAAATTTGATGTTTTGGTCTACCGCATTAATGTGTTCTGTGAAAGCTTGTACTTCCTTCTGGTGGATTTTAACCCAGGTGTCATATATACCATGACCTGGATGAATGAGAACCTTCACAAGCGAGTTGCATGCTAGTTTAGTTATAAAAATAACACTATGGGAATATCACTACTTAGTTGCATACTATTAACCCAATTGATTCTTATGGAAACAGATATTTTGTTACTTATTCTAACAACTACCTGTCATGGATTAGACTGTTTACAGACATGTTCCTTCCTATATTAGACTCTGCTGGAAATATAGCTAGCTCGGTACCCTATTCCTAGTATTTATCCGACCCTAGACCAGAACCTCATTTGTTATTATAAAAAGGATAAAGATAGTTGTTCGTTAAGGCCCCTGGGGGCTAAGGGGCCCAGTTTTTTAATCCAAAAGACTTCTCGTTGGAGCAGTAGTTTCCCCTTTTCCAACGTGCTGTGGGCGTTATTAATTTGATCGATGGCCATCCATTTTTATGACCCCTTTCTCTAAAATGTTTGGCTACCGATTGTTCCCCATATTTACTCTCTTTAAGGGGATCCATGTTTCTTTTATTATTGGGTTCTATGGTTGCCAGGGCTGATCGGATAGCAAATCGATGATTTGCTATATGATCCCTAAGCGACGTCACCGTCTTTCCCACATAATATAACCCGCATGGACAGGTTATAATATACACTGCATGTGTGCTGAGACAGGACAATTTATGCGAGATTTTAGACCTGCGCCCCGTATTGTTTTCTAAAATGCATTTGCTTTTAAATGGTGACTAATGTTGGTACAATTATTGCACAAGTTGAAACCACTTTAGTTATCCCATATGTTTGGTTCAAGGTGCACAATCATTATAGGGTTTGTAACCATATTATATTATTTATAGAATTCTTTAGGATCACTTTGAGTGCAATTAAGGGGCTACTTGTTTGCTCCAACTGGTAAGCTTAGTTGTATGGGACATTTTAAATATATTTTCTTTAGAATTGAAACACATTTTTAGATAGCATTTTCTTTGTGTGAAAACTTCCAGGTTGAACCCTGGTTGTGACATATGAATTTTGGTACTTTCAGGTCTGTTCCTTTGGTAGTCTCAACCAACTAAATTTTGATAGCAGAATTTTGATGTAAGCCTCTCATATTCACTTCAGATGCTCGATTTTTCACACAGATGAAGGCCCTAAAATTCCATTCTGACAACTGTTCAAAAATTGTGCAGTGAGTTGCACTTAAAATGAATGTATGAAGAGCCATGTATGTCACTGTATGTTTTATTGTATGCTTTCTTTTTTGATCATTCTTAAAGTAGTATTTATACTCTTCCCCCAAGTTTTAATTTATTAGCAAATATTTTGGGGTGAATTTTTTTTTATCATTCACAAACCTTACAGTGCCATTGTTTCTTTTTCATTACTTCCAAGCAAAATCTTGTATTTCTGAAAGTAGGGCAGCTAAAAGCCTTTCCTTTGCAATTATTTCCTTTCTATTGGATCTAATAAGTGCAAGAATTCACTGGCCAAAATTTCCACCCAGAAGGAACATAGCATTTATGTACTTGGCATGTACAATTAATTCATAATTGTTGTTTAAGATTGCCCTATTGATTTTCTTTAAACGCTAAATGGATGTTGTATTGCTATTGGAAAGGAAAGACAGTATGGTTGAGAACACTGTGCCTTTCTGTTTGTTTAGGCGAGAATGCTGTTGGCTTCTAGTGCCAAGTTTAAACAATTCCTAAATTGTTCAGTTATCGAAATAAATTAGGAAAAATCCATGAGAGCAATTTAAGGGTAGTCATGTAGAACAAAATGCAGAAAATTTCGGAGGTCCTTTGCCAGCATTTAAGTATTTATAAAAAGTATTACCTTGTTTGGCTATGAACGAATTATACCAGCAGTATGCAGAGTTCTTAAGTATATGGTTTTTGTTTTATTTTATTTTTTTACCAATATAGATGTTTATAGTTGAAAAAATTGAAGGGACAAACTGCAGCCTTCATGAATTCAGCATTACAGGATCTACATATGCACCTGAAGGTGAAATGTAAGTATTCGAAATTCTCAGAAAACACTACTTAATTTTTTTTTTATTTTTTTTTTAGCCAGGAAGATAAAACATTATTTGTACATATCTTATTGCTTATCTTCTTATCTTATCTATAACTACACTACAGAAAATGGTCTATTTTAATCATTTTGATTAGTGAAGCCACAGTACATGGCCACTGAATAAAATACCTTTTAACCAAAAAAGCAGGTTCAAAATACTCAAATGAAGAATCCAAATTAACCAGCACTTGTCTCCTCGGGGTCCGGTTGGTGTAAGCTCAGCACATTCACCTGCTGTACTCCATCGAAAATTGCAAGACGAGTAGCACTCATTAAAACATAGCAATTTATTGATTACTTTAAAGGACAAGTCCAGCCCTAAAATGAAAACTTACATACACGTAAATCACCCCCAAAACCCTAAACGGTAATAGTTTGAAATCTGAAATATATAAGTTTAACCTGAAATCCTGTGCAATGTCCTGTTTCCACTGTTTCTGGTTCTTCCAGTTAGTAACAGTCAGTTATGGATTTGACAGTTGACATCACAGCCAATGACTGAATGTTAATCCCCTGTCTGCCTCTTTTGAGCATGCCCAGACCTAAATTGCCTAGTTTCCATGACACATCCAGAAGCATAGCAGGCATACAGTAATGAATTCATAGGACAAACTATGATATATCAACATATTTTAAAGAGGCCATTCTTTCTAAAATATGTTCTTATGAGGGTGGAGTTGTCCTTTAAAATATAATGCATTTTCTGCCACAACACATGGCTTTTTCATTCAGATACAAATAACTATTTGTATCTGAATGAAAAAAGCATTTGAGCTGCTAACTGAAACAACCAAGAAGCATAAGGTGAGGTAACTGAACATCTGGCAGCATTTAGGTAGACTTGCGTCTCTTTCTAAATCTTTCAGTTTTGGGGTTTGGATTCACTTTTATATATATATTTTTCATTTGAGGGGTGAACTTGCCCTTTAAGGTCTCTAAACTGCTGACCAAAAGGATATATACCTTTTTGTGAAGTCAGTAAAAATGTCATTTTTAACCTCTTAAAACATGCTCAAATTATTTCAACCAGAAAGGAGACCTAATTTGTATTTGTCTGTCATGGAACAGTTATAGTGAAAGTAACAGTAGTGCCACAGTATTGAAGGAATTTTAATGTTTCCCAAAGGTATATCTTTGATTAAAATTATTTACCATAAGTGATTTCTAACCAGCTTCTGGCCTGTAAGCCAGAAAATAATTGGGTGAATTAACTAGAGCTGAAAAATCACAGCAATTTTTTATTTATTACAATGTTCTTGGAAAGTGCAAGTCCAGTATCAAAATGCTGTCGGATGGGTTTTTTTGTGAAACCCACACACAGACCACAATTGCCTTCCTATATTAGAACTAAATGTACATTTTTTTTTTATCCTAACATGAAAGATTTTCTCCCTAGAACATCTTTTACATAGATAGATTGTAAGTAATTTAAGTGCTCTACTTTCAGCAAGACTGAGTGCATGAGGTTGCAGTTTCAATACCCCGGACTTTTTATGTTTACTGAAATTGTAATATTCTGTATAACCTCCATGCTAAGTAAGAAATACATTGCAAAGATTACTTTTGTGTGAAAAGCAAGGAATGTGTAATTGTCAGGACGGGAGTGTTAAAATCTGTTTACAAAGAGGCAGGATCTCTGAGCTGTAACATGATTTGCTGTTGGATTCTAGGGGGCAAAGCGCTGCTTCCTGTGAAGTGTACAACATGCACTTAGCTGGGCAGGACTTTAACTAAAACAAAGCGGTGGATTATGGGAGCTGATCCCTGGTACCCACTTAATTTTATAAATCACTTAGCAGCTGCATTAAAAGGAGAGGGGAGACAGCTTTTTAGTTAATGTGTTCTGTTTATTGGGACAATGTTATCTGGTCATGCTTACCCTTTGTAAATAGTTTAACATGACTTCAAGACGAATTCTTGGGGCTCTTGTCAATTTCCCAAAGTGTTGTAAGACTATTGTTCACTTAAAATTGAGTTAACTCATTGTACCAATTTGCCTTTTTTTTTTTAAACACAGCCTTAAAGATGGAGATCCCATTAACTGTGGGCAATATGATGGTTTGGTGGAATCCGCAACAATTTGTGCCTTGTGTAATGACTCTTCCTTGGATTTCAATGAGGTTTGTATTATAAAGCTGTGTACACATGCATGTATTTACAGAAATGCTGAATTCCTAAATGCTTTTAGCATTTTCAAATAAAATTAATGCTTTTAGCATTGGCAATCAATGTTAGATTAATTGGTAAAACATTCTTAGATAATAAATTGAATAATTTTCTTTGCTCATATGATGTACTTATTTCTTACTGTTCTCCTTATTAGATCTGTTGGTATTCAGTCGGACCAACTGGACTTGAAGTTTAGTTCTTGAAGACGTTTCGCTAGACATCCAAGTGGCTTTCTGAATTGAGAAAGCCAGTCGGATGACTATCGAAAATTCGGTTGATCTAATTGAATACCATAGATATAAAATGACCTAGATGAATGTGAACCTTCACAAACAAGTAAGGAGTAATAGCTCTGATTAGCTGCATGCCCCACTGTCTCCATATACCTCTTATGCAATCAATCCCTTCTATAGTACTGCTTCTGAGTTTGCTGTCCTATACCTATCATCTTTTTTTAAATCCCCTCCAAGTGGAGGAACTTTGTTTATTTATAGAATAAAGCATATATATTTAACAGTTTTACATTTATAACATTGTTAAAATAAAGAATTTATGCAATAAATATCAATGCTTGCTCCTTATTTTTGTACATTTACATAAACTTTTATTACAGTATTGTAGTCTAATATAAACAGTTGCAACTATCTAACTTTTCTATACCTATCTTCTTAGTATTCCAATTCACTTGTTTTAAATCTTATTTGGTCGGTGGCATATATGCTCTAAAAATAATAAGGAAATAAGATGTGACAGAAGAGTTCATGTCATGCCAGCTTTCCTGATTCCAATAGGATCATCACATTCTAAAACCCATTCCTACTGCCCCAGACCACTTAACAATGCTCCAGAAAGTACTAGTGTGAGAAAACTGTTTGATATTTTGTTTAGGGTAACTTTTAATATATTGTCTTTCAGCCTTGTCTTTCATACAACTAAAAGATTCTGTTGAAATTAACCTGTATTTGAATCACTTATTTTGTATATTGTACAATATTGTATTTGAATCACTTAATGATGAGCACCCTTAGGGCTAGGCCACACTAGCGCGTTTTTCGCACGTTTGCGCACGGCGTTTTCGCGCTCGGCGTGTCCCCCGCGATTTTCGCTAAAATGGAAATCGCGGGAACGCAAAAATTCCCGCGATTTCCGATGCGCATGCGATTGCGCGTCCGTTTGCGTTATGGTAACGCATGCGTTCACCATTTTTGGTGTGTTAACGCATGCGTGTCCATAACGTGAAAAGGCGAAAACGCGAGCGCGAAACGCGCAAGAATCGCGCACACAATCGCGTGCGATAACGCTCGCGATTTTGTGCGCGATTCCTGTGCGCTGCAGTGTGGCCTCACCCTTAATGTAGCTACTCACACAGTCCCAAACGTTCCTCTGTATATAAAGTATAGGGAGATCTTTGGGACTGCCACACTCCCTACAACCACGGCTGACTCCTGAGGCAAAGGATTGGCTCTTTATCGGTAATGTGTGTACCCAGCTTAAAGGAAAATTTTACTTCACACACAGACAAGCCTGATCTAAATGGTTTGCTATTGTGCCAACCATTTAAAGTTTTAAAGAATCCGTTAAGTTAAAGGGCATGTCCACCCCCAAAACTAAAATTTAACCCCTTACTGGCCACATCAAGTACAACAAGCCTTACCTTATATTTCTGCTCAAAATAGTTCCCCTGCTGTGCCCCTCCAAAGTCCTGGAAACTGCTGTGTAGGAGCAATTTGTGACTTATGCTGTGCCTGAGTCTGCCTCAACCTCATCAAGGTTTGAGGCATGCTCAGTGCAGCACTCCCCCCCCTCCCTCTCCCTCCTGTTTTTCTCTGCCTCCCCCTAACATTAAACCCTTTGGGTATGCGGTAGGGCATGCTCCCCCAGCCCCAACCGCATTAATATAATTGTTAGAAAGTCCCCCAATCTTTAATTACCTTTCCTCTCTCCTCCGCTGTTCAGAACTCCCGGCAGCCGCGACCGTGATTGGCTGCCTCTCAGCCAATCACGGACGCGGCTGCCGGTCCCGCCCCCTGCTTGCAATTCCATGCAAGCAGAGGGCCGGAACACTGCGGTGGAGGAGAGTGGGAAGGTAAGTAAGTATCGTGGGACTTTCTAACAATTATATTAAAGCGGTTGGGGCTGGGGGAGCATGCCCTACCACATCAAAAGTTTTCAAAAGGGTTGGACATGCCCTTTAAAATCTTGAAAACTGTCCATTATTTGTCACCTTTGTTTTATTAAATAGATAAAGATATAGAAGATTTAAAACACATCAGAAAACCAATACTATTACTAAACACATGTTTTGTGTCTTATTGCAGTCCAAGGGAGTTTATGAAAAGGTTGGAGAGGCGACAGAGACTGCTTTGGCATGCCTAGTAGAGAAGATGAATGTGTTTAATACTAATCTGAACAGTCTTTCAAAAATTGAGAGAGCAAATGCCTGCAATTCTGTAAGTATGCTTTTGGAAGCTGCATTTAACATATTTGTCTTGGGTATATCATTGACTATTGAGGCCATATAACATATGCTAAATGTAGGTACCCGACTATTTTTTGTTCTTGGATGGTTAAAGATATGTATATTTTAATTATTGTGTCCTAAAATAAAATCTATATAATATTTGTTATGTTGTGTTAATAATTCGCCCCATGTTCTGCTAAACTAGGTAATAAAGAAACTAATTAAGAAAGAGTGTACCCTGGAGTTTTCACGAGACCGGAAATCCATGTCTGTGTACTGTACTACTCCTGGTAGCAACTCTGGGAACACTACATGCAAAATGTTTGTAAAGGTAAACCATTTAACGTTCAACATCATTACAAAAACAACAAATTAGGTTTCATGAATAATTGTATGATAGGTAAGTTTTCATCAAATTTGACAGACAATTTTATAAGTCTTATTCCTTCGTCTTAATTTGTAATCATTATTATTTTTTTGGGGGGGGGGGGCATAATTCAACATCACCCCCTAGGGGGAAAATAGAAAGGCTTACATACATTTTTCAAATGTGGCAGCCACTAGCAAAACCTTTATGCAAATCCATATATACCTTTATTTATTTTTAAAAAATCCAACCACAATTTTTCTTCTTAGCAAAGAATATTGCAATGTGTGCCAGAACTATAAACTATTACTGCTCATATTATATGTAAAGTTGTAGATTGCCTGGGAAATATCCAGAATGTGATGTCGGTTTTATCAATACAGTGAATTAGTGTAGAAAAAGTATTCTCCACTATATGGCTTTCTACAACAGACACAAAGACAAATATACCACATGCAAAAGATAAGCTCAAGTAAATATGTACATTAGATTATTTACATTATCAAATATTTTTCTGAATTATAGAAGTGTGCTGCTACTGCTTTTGCCTATTTATTTCCTCATGCTGTTGTCTTCCCTAAGTTTTAGATATCGTTCAAACTGAAATTATGATATACAGACTTACTCAATAGGAGGTGCAAAAATTTGCCTGAGCTGTTAATTTTCCTCAACCACCCAGATTATACCTTTCTACTGATCTACTACAGTTAAGCTGCATACAAACGATGAGATATTTCGGTCCGATCGACTGATAGTTCAGTGTATCGGTCGATCGGACCGAAATTATTGCATCCAAATGCGGCCATGTCCGACCGGGCGTCCGAATCGGACGAAAGGACGATCGGACATGGTGGAAAACCTTGTCCGATCGTGCAGTCCTCTATGTACCGCACAATCGAACGCGGTAACTGTCGGACGCGGCTGCTTTTGCCGCGACTGACAGTCCTTCCTCCTGGCCGACCGGTCGAAAGTATCGAACGGTCAGTCAGGAGGAAAAATCGCTAGGTGTGTACCTTAGAAAATATTTGATAACATCTCATTGGTTGCTACAGATCTTTGCAAATCCATTTGAATAACCCCCTATACTGTAACTCCAAATAGTAAATTTGGTCCAACTTTTTTTCTTTCCTATCATCTTATACCATGCAATTAAATTATAACAATTATTACAGGGTGCTCCTGAAAGTGTGATTGAACGCTGTAACTATGTGCGTGTTGGTTCAGCAAAGCTACCACTGACTCCCTCTGCAAGAGAAAAAATACTGTCTAAAATTAGGGACTGGGGCACTGGAATGGATACACTTCGCTGTCTTGCTTTGGCAACCCGAGATGTTCCTCCAAAGTTAGAAGAAATGCAATTGGAAGATTCAACAAAATTTATCAATTATGAGGTGAAAGCTATCCTTCATAGAAAACAAAGCAAATACAGTAATGTTGCCAAAGACACAATAAGGTAATATATTGTTTTTTTTGTCTGTAGACAAACTTGACATTTGTTGGATGTGTTGGAATGTTGGATCCTCCTAGGAAAGAAGTGTCTGCATCTATTGAAATGTGCAAGAAAGCTGGCATTAAAGTCATTATGATAACAGGCGACAACAAGGGTACAGCAGTTGCAATTTGTCGAAAGATTGGAATTTTTTCAAATTCTGACGATATAACAGACAAAGCATACACTGGAAGGGAGTTTGATGACTTGCCACTAGAAAGGCAAAGAGAAGCTTGCCGTACTGCTCGCTGCTTTGCACGTGTAGAACCAGCGCACAAGTCCAAGATTGTAGAGTATCTACAGTCATACAATGAAATCACTGCAATGGTAAGAAAGCATGCCTAACAATTGTCATTGAAGAAACTTAAAAAAAAAGTAATTATACTGCCAAGTATTCAATCTATATTTATCAAGCACTAATATTTAAAGAATATTTCCCAACATTCGTTACTGTGCTATTGGTATATAAAATTTGGTTTTGCAGGTGGACATGCCCTTTAATTTTGCAATTATTACAGTAAATATTTTCCATAGCTTTGTTTTTTTTATCTTTTTTATTCAAGGCACAAATAGCAATGCATTTGTATATTTTTTTAGCAAGCAAATTAAATCTATTAATATGCTTTTTTTTTTAAAGATTTTATTTTTAAAAAATTGATTTCAATAGTTACTTCCTATTTTAATCTTTATTTGCATATTTTGTTTTTTCTCTGAAGACTGGTGATGGGGTGAATGATGCACCAGCCTTAAAGAAGGCAGAGATAGGAATTGCAATGGGTTCTGGCACTGCAGTGGCAAAATCAGCTGCAGAAATGGTATTATCTGATGACAACTTCTCTACAATTGTATCTGCTGTAGAGGAGGGGAGAGCCATTTACAACAATATGAAACAGTTTATCCGATATCTAATCTCCTCAAATGTCGGCGAGGTTGTCTGGTGAGATCGCACTTTATTTTAAATGGATGACACCTGTTTTTTATTTTTATTAACAATATTTTCAGTAACATTAAAGTAATTTAGGTGTGGTAATGGTACTTTTTGGTCCTGATTGTCTTTGTGTATATTGAATTGGAAAGTGGTCCAGAGGCAAATATCTAAACTGGCTAGAGGAACTGATATTTTTACTTATAAGATATAGGCTAACAAAGTTGGGTTTGTTTTCTCTTGTGAAGATGCACTGGCAATGGGATATGATAACCAATGTTCCCTCTTATTTTGATTGATTGCGCACTACATACCGCAACTACTGCAATTTTTTGTGTGCACCCTATTTTAACCTGTGTGCAGACCTGTTGAGATGTGTTTAAATCGAATATTGATAATAAGGTTTTATAAATTTCGTAAAGGTTATTACAGGAAATTATACCAGAAATAGCAGTGCCACACACTCTACAGATCAAATTTAACAGACAGAATTTCCAGCATTACACAATATTCTTATAACTAATAGGCCTTGTGTGTCCTGCCCCCTAATTTTGTATGCTGCACCTAAGGTTAGCATGAGGCCCTCCAGACGGCAACATTGTATTCTATGTGGCAAGGCAAGGTGGTTGTGAAGATGTGATTTCTCCATTAGTATAAAAAAGGCAAATAGTGATGCACTGCTACTCCCCCTGGAAGGAGACTGAATGCTGGAGGTTAAATTGGCTTGGAGTAGAGGAAAGATACCTCCTTATAACGTGCAAACAGCAATATAAAGTGTCATAGCACAACACATAAAGATAGGGAAGTAATTTAAAATTTAACTTTTAATACATATACTTTAAAAGATCACACATAAACACATTTATAAAATTCCATCATGGCAGTGGTATAAAGTGAGGTTAATCATATGAAAGGAGGGAGGGTAGTGGGAAGGCAAATCTAATCACACACCCTAGGGAAAAGGAGATGGGAGATATCGCTCCACCCCACTGATCCTGCACAGAGGAAAAAGGTCCCTAGGCACTTAGTGCCCTCCTAATCAATTTTAAACTAATCTAGAACCCCTACATCTATATAGAAATACCAGCTGCCAGATGTGAATAAAAATTACGAAAGAAAGCTACAGGACCAACCACAAGTAATAGTCCCAGGTGTGCTTACATCAGCTACACCTAATAGCCCATAAAAGGCCACAAGTATGGGCCAGTTAGATTCCACTGGTCCACAAGGTAATCAAAGAGTTATGTATAAGGTTGGTCCTATATATAAATGATCACAGTCAAGTCCCCCTGACGCGTTTCGCTCTTTAACAGAGCTCACTAAGCTCAGGAAAGCTATACCTGATGTTTTACAGCATTCCACGAACTAAATGCAAAACCAGAGCATTTTATCAGTGTAATGCAGGCCTCTGGTTTTGCAGAGTGCCTCTAATAAATTAAATAGGATAGGGTAGAAGATCCATGTTAGAGGTTCTAGCTGAAACAATTGTTGTCTGTAAATAAGTTTAATGATAAACTGTATATGAAGGGGACATGCCAATAAGTTGAAAAAAGGAATAAACGCTTTGTTTGTGTGGATGCCTTACAAGCCTAAAGCCTCATACACATTTACATTTATGGGGGGCCTGGCGGATTGGGCCCATACAGGGCACAATTATCAGCTGAAATGCCCATGCATATTCATTGTGCGGGTCAATCCCGTGTATGAGGCTTAAAATTGTGCAATTTTTATTTATTTTTTTTGGTCATATTGTAATGATAAAAGATACCATCTCTACATTGGTGCCTAGCAATAAATTGTAGAAATAAGTGTCCACCACCCTAAATCAAACCAAGTTCTCTGGTAAAAAAATATATTTGACTCTTGTCTTTTTTTGCTTACAGTATCTTTTTGACTGCCATTCTTGGCCTTCCTGAAGCTCTTATTCCTGTACAATTGCTTTGGGTCAACCTAGTAACGGATGGACTACCTGCTACAGCATTGGGGTTTAATCCTCCTGATCTGGACATCATGGACAAACTACCTCGTAATGCAAGGGAGCCTCTTATTAGCGGCTGGCTTTTTTTTAGATATCTTGCAATTGGAGGTACTGCTCTTCTCAATTCCATGTAATTAAAAAGGTCTTAGATTTTATTTTAATACATGTGTATTTTCCAAAAATAGCCAGTACAGTGAAAATACATTATCTATTAAATGATAATCCAAAAAATAAAACTCTGCTAAAGGAGGCATTGCTTGTGTGTTAGAATGTTTCTGTGCTAGAATTTGGAATTGAGAACCATTTGTCTTTTCTTTACAGTATATGTTGGTTTGGCTACTGTGGGAGCAGCTACATGGTGGTTCTTATATGATGATGAAGGACCTCAAGTCACGTTTTACCAGCTGGTATGTGATAAAGCAAATCTCCCTAAATATCAGGGACATTCATTTTATAATTAATATACAGTTTTTATACAATTTTTTCAGCAATGATTAGCTAAAATACTGTAAGCTCTATTATTAAACAGATGTGTGTAATGTAAAATTCATTATTAGCAAAATGAATACTTTATTTTTGTGTTTAGCAAAATGTAAGGGCAGCAGTCTAGCACCATGGATAGCTGCCCTAGCCTTTAAGCCTCTAAGTTGCTCCTGAAATTGCTACCTCCTTGTACTGTAATTGCCAAGGCGACTGGATAGCAGACCTTGCCCTGCTGCATCACCACAATCACCTGTTTAGTAGACAACCTGGGAAGCTTAGTAAGCACAAACCAGCTCCCCTGGCTGTCCCCTAGTCTGTGGGAAGTCGTAGCATTGCCACTGGTGCTGAATGTAAAAGCCTGTGGTTAATTTTTTTTCAACTAAAAATACTTTTTTTTTTTTTTTTTTTTTTTTAAAAAAATGGTGATTAATCTTTTTAATATATTGCATGTAATATTAACCTAATTTTCTGTTTTTTTGAGTTTAACATGATTTTTCTTATTCAACAGAGACACTTCATGAAGTGTACAAGTGACAATCCTTTGTTTTCAGACATTGATTGCGATGTGTTTGAGTCCCGTTATCCAACTACTATGGCCCTTTCAGTACTAGTAACAATTGAAATGTGTAATGCGCTTAACAGGTATGCTGCTGCTTTCTAATTACTAGAAACACTAGTTTAGTTTGAGTGCACATAATATAGCTGTAGAGGATAGTACATTTTCATGTTCTCTTTCTGGTCACAACCTCCTTTTGGAACTTGAGCTGCATAGCTCACATGATTAAACATGTTCAGATTCAGCATGTATTTGGATCTGCAGTGGCCTATTGGTTTGCTTTTACTGACCAATGCTCAGTGTGGGTTTGGCACCCATAATATCTACTATAATAATAGAAAATGCCATTTCGAAAAGGTGCTCTTAAAAGCAAAATGTATTTCCAGGAACGCTTAGGTGCTTCAAATGGAAATACATTTGGCTAAACAATTATAGTACATATGCTACCCCCTTCCACTGCATACAGAATAATTTTGTGGAACTCTATGGCAAATTCCACTAGTCTGCTTACTATTCTATATTGATATTCTATCATTTGTCTAGTGATGTTTAGAAACTTGATTCCTATTTTTTTTACTCACTGCTGTTAAACATAAACCTTTCAATGTGTTCCTTCCATTCTATCCATCAGTCTGTCTGAGAATCAGTCATTACTGAGGATGCCTCCATGGCTCAACATCTGGCTCCTTGGTGCCATCATTTTGTCTATGGCTTTACACTTCCTGATCCTGTATGTACAACCAATGCCAGTAAGTACTATGGCAGCCTTTGCTGAAAATTCAGTTTTGTACAAGTATGGCTGGCATAAGGGTTTTTGTGTGGGAAATGGAAATTTGTAATTTTAATATATTTCATTAATCGGTAACAAACAACTTACAAACAGTAAAATATTTTTAAATGATTTGTAAATGAACACATAAAAGTGGAATGAGTTTGCTTTGAATTACAAGAACAGGCAGACTTTTTTCAGTTTCCCATTATTACACCAGTCCCTGTATACAGAACAGTAATTTAACTTTTGAAAAACACTAGACAGGGAGGGGGGAGAGGGAAGAGATATATGTTGGCACAACCTTGGCAAGAAACAGACAAACATTACTTGTTTCTGCAAAGCACTAATACTATGTAATTATCATAGTAGAAACAAATAAAATATATAAATGCAAAATATAGACTGATGCATTATTGGTTGTAGACCATTATTATAGATAATTTATTAGGAAAATGTTATATGAAGACATGAGTAAGATTTAAATCTAAATCTTGCAAAGCAGTAGATGTGGTTGGGAAAAGATTGGAGGTTCTAGGCAGAGAACAGATTTAGCTGTAGCAAACTGCTGATGAAGTGGGCTTAGGACTCCCGAAAGCTTGCTATTTTTGTTGTCTAGTTAGCCAATAAAAGGTATCACAACTCTACTTTTATCACTTAATACAAATTCAATAATCGTCCATATAATAAACTCTTTGGTGCATTTCTCACCAATAGATTGTTTCAGAAACACATGGGCAATATTTTAAGATTAGAAGAAAAGTTTCATCCTTATTTGTAGATACAGACACCTCCCCAAACCCCATTTTAGTTTTACTTGCCTTTTCCAAAGTTCCCCTCTGAAGATACTTACAAGACCGGTCCCGGGGTGGTGCACCTATAGGTCATTTCAATTTATGGGTGGACTTGTCCTTTCAGCTTTAATTCAGTGGGGTGAACAAAATTATTGCATACAAATATGAGGCAACTAAAGCATTTTTTAACACAACCCCTTTTTCTGGGTTTTTAATTTAATTGCACAATTGACTCAAATGTTATTTGATGGGATGGTGTGGGCAATCAGTTATGTCATTATCAATTAAGCAGATAAAAGGTCTGGAGTTGATTCGAGGTGTGGTGCTTGTGGTGTGAAAGATTTCGCTGTGAACAGACAACATGTTATCAAAAGAGCTCCAAATGCAGGTGAAAGAAGCTGCGAAAACAAAAAAAAAACATCTGAGAGATTTCTACAATATTACGAGTGGCAAAATGTACAGTTTGACACCTGAGAAAAAAGCAAGCACTGGTGCAACGCAAAAAGACCTTGATGTCCACGGAAGACAACAGTGGGGGATGGTCGCAGAATCATTTCCATGGTGAAGAGAAGTAACCAAGTGAACAAGACTCTCCAAATCTCCCATAAAGAGCACTGCATGAAAGTAAATACAGAAGGTACACTGCAAGGTGCAAGCCACACATAAGCCTCAAGAATAGAAAGGTTAGATTGGACATGGCTAAAGAACATCTAAAAAAAAAAAAAAGCCAGCACAGTTCTGGAAAAACATACTTTGGACAGATGAAACAAAGATCAACCTCTACCAGAATGATGGCAAGTTTGGAGAAGGTGTGGGACCGCTCATTATCCAAAGCATACCACATCATCTGTAGAACACGGTGAAGGCACTGTGATGGCTTGGGTGGGCATTGCTGTCAGTGGTAATGGGACACAAGTGTTTATTGATGATATGACACAGGATAGAAGCAGACAAATGAATTCTGAGGTGTTCAGAGACGTACTGTCTGCTCAAATCCAGCTAAATGCAGTCAAATTGACTGGTAGGCATTTTATGATACAGATGGACAATTAACCAAAACATACATCCAAAGCAACCCAGGATTTTATTGAAGCAAAGAAGTGGAAACTTCTTAAATGGCCAAGTCACTCACCTGATCTTAACCAAATTGAGCATGTATTTCACTAGTTGAAGTCTAAACTTCGGACAGAAAGGCACAAACAAACAGCAACTGAAAGCCGCTGCAATAGCATTAAAAAGGAGTTCAAGACTTCAGGCTGTCATTGCCAGAAAAAAGTTTTCAACCAAGTATTAGAAATGAACATTTTATTTCCAGTTATTTAACTTAC
The DNA here is from genome assembly GCA_019447015.1 of Hymenochirus boettgeri. Classification (NCBI taxonomy): domain Eukaryota; kingdom Metazoa; phylum Chordata; class Amphibia; order Anura; family Pipidae; genus Hymenochirus; species Hymenochirus boettgeri. The sequence goes on along the minus strand of CM033470.1, from coordinate 210,586,155 downwards.
ATTTAAATATCTGAAAGTCTGCACTTCAACTGCATATTGTTTCATTTAAAATTAATTGTGGTAATGTACAGAACCAAAATTAGAAAAAGTTGTATCTGCCCAAATATTTATGGGCCTAAATGTAATTCTTGTTGATCCAGGCATCCTTTCTTTGGGAGACTTTCTCTAGATCAATAATGCTGACTATACAATATAAAGACAATAGATTTGAATTTCAGTTGCCAAAATCTAGCTAATGTCTTTATATTGTGTTTGCTGGGACTGCTCATGCCTTGGTTTTCCTTGTATTGGGGGGGGTTGGACCAGGTTGTTCTTCAGATGTCGGGAGAACATCACAGGAATTTTGGAAAAGTGAGTTCTTACTGTATGGGCACATTTAGACTGTAATCATGGCTAAAACGTTTGGACTAGATTCGGATTTCTCAAAGGGTTGTCGGGGCACACTGATGGGGCTTCAGAGAGCCAGAGGTGTGGCTCAGAATTTTAGTAGTGGAAATATTTTCATCAGTATAACTTTTTATTTTCTTGAAATTTTACCATAATATATATTTTAACACAGTCAACGTAATGTAACTTTAAACTACATTGATTTGAATACAATATACACTTTAAAGTGCATAAAATGAGTACTGTATTTACATATCTGTTGTATTCAATTAGATTAGCTGGACTTGAAGTTTAGTTCTTGAAGACGTTTCGCTAGTCATCCGACTGGCTTTCTCAATTCAGAATGACTTGTACAAGAATCTTTGGCAATTCTGTACCCTGGACAATTCATGCCAAAGATTCTTGTACAAGTCATTCTGAATTGAGAAAGCCAGTCGGATGACTAGCGAAACGTCTTCAAGAACTAGAACCTTCACAAGCATACCGTATTTACAATTTTAAGTCTAACATGAGTGCAGGTGTGCCTTTTTAGAATTTGGACTAAATGGACATGTCTTAAATGAACCTCCAAAACTATGTAAACTCTAAATATATATCTCCCTGTTTCTGGGGCCTTTCACAAGCCAAATATTGTGTACATTTGTGCAAACAGTTAAATAGGAATAACTCGTAAAACCATTGACATTTCTCTACCTTTAACTATTTTTGGTTTCTCCTTTAAATTATCCATGTAACTATTTGGAGATTTGAGCCTTGAGGAGCATTGCCAACTACTCACAGGGGTGTCAAAACTTTTTGCACATTCAACATTATATATTTTTATGATGGCTACCTAACAAATATGTTTGAGGACTAGGCCAGACTAGTGCGTTTTAATGTGTGATCCGTTTGCACAATTAAAAGTGCTAATGTTGTGCAGTTGGTCTTGGTACGCTAGTGCCCGTCGTGCTGCAATCTGCTTGCGAATCGTGCATGCTGTAGTGTGGCCTCAGTCTTACTTAGCATGAAGGGAAAATGTTGATGATTTGACAAATGTAAGTATACAGTGTCTAAAGTAATTTATTGTATGTAGTGGTGCTTCGCCAGTTTACGCACAAAATAAACATTTAGTTTCTATTCTATAGCTTATTTTCCAAGTGACTCCACTAAACTGGTCACAGTGGGTGGTAGTTCTGAAGATTTCATTGCCTGTTATCTTGCTTGATGAAGGACTTAAATATCTCTCAAGACACCATCTAGATGGTAAGAACCTGAGGCAAACTGTTCTATGACTTTTTGCTGGGGTGCATCACAGAACATTCAAAGCTATACATTTTAATATAACCCTGAAAAAAAGGCATTTTTCATGCCTACATACTTTGAAATGGTATGGACAACCTGTGGATGACACATTATCTTATTTTTAGTTGTGTTATGTAATATAGGTATCTTAAAGGGCATGTCCACCCTTAAAGGGCAAGTCCAGCCCTAAAATGAAAACTTACATACAGGTAAATCACCCCTCAAAACCCTAAACGATAATAGTTTGAAACCTGAAATATATAAGTCTAACCTGAAATCCTGCACAATGTCCTGTTGCCCCTGTTTCTGCTTCCTGGTTCTTCCAGTTAGTAACTGTCCGTTATGGATTTGACAGTTGACATCACAGCCAATGACTGAATGTTAATCCCCTATCTGCCTCTTCTGAGCATGCCCATGCTCAGTACCTGCTCAGTACAGGTTTCTAAATTGCTCAGTTTCCATGAGGCATCCAGAAGCATAGCAGTCATACAGTAATGAATTCATAGGACAAAGAAGGATATATCAACATATTTTAAAGAGGCCGTTCTTTCTAAAAGATGTTCTTATGAGGGTGGAGTTGTCCTTTAAAACAAAAAAATGGGGGCTTGTCAATTATCTGCCTGTGACCCCAGCTGCTATTTTCCCCAGGTTATTACATGTATTTGTAACCAATAATTGTAATTAAAGATAATTGATTTTACTTCTTGTGTTCTGTTGCTGTTGTCATTAAGCCACTAGATGGTGCTAATGTAGCTTGTGCTTTTTGTGTGGAATATTTTACATAATATACAAATCTTGAGCAATGCTTTGATGCACAGTTTATGGGATATGGCTCATTTATAAAACAACTATTTCTAAAGTGGTACGTTTTTTTAAAAATATTTCACACAAATCATAAATAAACCTGACAACATGGTAAAGATTTCTACTGCATGCCAATATACACTATCTCAGGTCAGGGGCATAACTGCAGGAGAACCCCCCCCCCCCCCCCCCAGCTGATCATGCATATAAATGAAACATACGTGTGATCGGCTGTTTAAAAGACCTAAACCGATCTTCCGTTTTGGTTCCGGAAGTTCTGGTCTGGTCCTTTAAACAGCTGATTGTGCGTATGGCGTGTAGCGGTAATTACGCCACTGTCTCAGGCATTAAATAAACCTAGCTAGAACAATGTCCAATAAGAACAGTAGTATTCTGTTAGTATGAGTGGTAATACTTAAGTTGTTTGAAAACTACAACTCCCAGCATGCTTTATTGCTGGGAGTTGTAGTTTTCAAACATCTTAAGTGGCAAATACTTGCAAATAGGGGTAAAGCCTCCTTTATTTGTGCATACATATGCACAAATAAAGAAGGTTTTACTCTTATTTGTAAGTATTTGCCACTTATGATGTTGCCCTGGTGTCCCTGTATTAGGTATAGTTCTCCTACCTTGTCCGGCGGCCGCTCGCTCCTCGCTCGGTGCGTATCCGGATGATGTCACTACTTGGCGCTGCAAAGTGAGAGGCGCCGGGTAGTGACATCATCCGGATGCAGATCGCGTGGCCGGCGGACAAGATAGGAGGAAGATTGACTCGAGTATAAACCGAGGTAAGATTTATTAGCTTATTGTGTAAAACATAATTATTAGTAACTGTTGCATATAAAGCTGTATATCTCATTTTTAAAAGTCACTCAAATAAAGGTAAAGCTTTACAGAATATATTGTGGCTATTTATAATAAATATACATTTATATATTCTATCCTAGGTTTAGCAAGTTCCCGGACATTTGGTATGCTCAGATTGCTATGGGCCTCTTCAGGTCCCAGAGGCTATTCTGCTTTTACACAGAATGAGCAAAGCTATGGCAGACCTAATCACATTATCTTTAACTCTTAATGGAGTTTAAAGAGCATCTATTTTTAAGACCTTTTAAAAACAATAAATCCAATTTATTTCATATCACAACCTAAATTATACATTTCCAATCTTTACATTTTAGACTTAAAGGAAAGTGAATCCCTATTTATTTCTCCAATGTTTAATGCACTAGTGCGCCGGTCGTGTGTAAGAATCTGGCTAGTGAACTGGAGGGCTGACTTAACATGGGTGAACTGGAGGACTGACTTAAATCAAACTGGTAAACTGTTAAATATAACATTCCCAGCCCACACAGACTTGTAAATATAAGATACCCTTATGCCCATCTCAAAGACTGGTAAATATAAGATGCCCCCTATGCCCAGCCCACACAGACTGGAACATAGAAGATGCCCTAATGCCCAGCCCACACTGGTGCACAGAAGATGCCCCCATGCCAGCCGACACAGACTGGTACACAGTAAAGGCCCCCATGCCAGCCGACAGACTAGTACACAGAAGATGCCCCCATGCCAGCCCACACAGAGACTGGTACACAGAAGATGCCCCCCATGCCTGCCCACACAGACTGGTGCACAAAAGATGCCCCCATGCCCAGTCCACACAGACTGGTGCACAGAAGATGCCCCCATGCCCAGCCCACACAGACTGGTGCACAGAAGATGCCCCCATGCCCAGCCCACACAAACTTTCACTTACTGGGTCACAGACAGCCGTATGTCACTGGGTACGCATGCAAGTCATCGGCGTGGCCAGGGAAAATGTTATCTGATTCTCCTGAGCTTGCGCACATGCTCGCAAGGGCAGGAGAAACTACTGGTGCTGTCCTCACCACATACTTTACAGTCTATACCAGGGGCGCTCGTACCTCATGGCCCCTGCATGCATATTTCAGATGGGAAGACAGGCTGTTTAATAAAATACAGATGTGATCAGAGAACCTGTTAAACAATAACTAACTAATAGATGGGTTGGACTGGATGGACGTATGTTTTTATTCAACCTCAAATACTATACTATATACATGGACCTGGAATCCATGGTTTCAAGCACATTTGGAAAAGGGACACATTCTATATTGGCCTCTAAGTTTGACTGGCTAAAATAGTGTGCAGAAATGATGAAAACAATAACATAATTAAAATGTGAGATTTTTCATTATATTTACGAGAGGATTGGGTCCATGAACACAGTATCCCTTTAAATATGGTGGGAAGTTGATGATCCATGTTAAAAAAAATTTCTGTATTGGCTGTACAAGGTAAAGGTTTACTCCAAATCTATTCTCATTGCCCTGTAATTAAATGTCACTAACACTTCCATTATTTTCACAGGTCTGCTAAAGTCTGCAGAGCAGCCGTGGAATGGGACTGCAACAGGGAAACCTCACAGAAAGTCCTGACCTGACTGGGTTGGTATTTTTTTTTTTCTTTTATCGGTTATTTAAATGTGTGTGTGGTGTGTGTGTGTTGTGTATATATATATATATATGTGTTGTGTGGTGTTGTGTGTATATATGTGTGTGTGTGTGTGTGTGTGTGTGTATATATATAATATATATATATAATATATATATATATTATATATATATATATATATATATATATATTATATATATGGGTATTACATATAGGAAAGGTATATATGTATGTGTGTACTCACTATTACCATTTAAATGACTATCAGTAAATGTATATAAAGTTTATATATTAGGTTACAACACAAAATATACAAAATACATAAAATTACTTACAGAGCTGAGATCCCTATTTCAGCATGGACTGGTCAAACTGGGAGGTTAAACCACACCCCTGTGTATGCTCCATATGAAAGGAAGTGTAATCCAAAAAAAGTTTGTCTGCTACACAGGATGCAATGTGTATTGTACTGGACATGTACACCAAGGCTCCTTGGAGGTGGTGTCAGTGAGTGATAAAAGACAAGACATCCCTGCTCTCTATGGCTAGGAGGAGAGAAAGTGAAAGTAGATTGTGGTGTGTGCCTTGGAGTGATATTGAATGTAACACCAGATCTTGTGTAAGATCCTGTGTATAAGATCCTGTTACCACCTGTTGGAGGACAGATTATTGGACAGACAATTTACCTTATTGGATACAAACTCAGAGGCAACAGATAAGTGTACACCAACTTACAAGGACACACAATATACAGGTCTGGTCAAGTGGTGCACCATAGGCAGGGACACCCCTGTTTACTGCATGTTATGTGGGGAACCTGTTTATGTGCACTGTCTGCTTTGTGCCAGACCACCAGTAATCCACTGTGTGCCATGCTACCCATAATCCTTCCATAAAGCAGTGATCTGGTACAAATTGGTGGCAGCGGTGCTGGTAATACCATTTATTCTCCTTGTTTTCTTAGTATGTTTGTTCTCTGTATTAAGCTATGGAGGCTGCAACTGAAAGTATTGATTTAAATCCTCCTGTCCTTGTACCTGCAGATGAAATTCCCCAATCAGACTCAGTAGCTCTACCAGGCCCAATTGCCAAACCTAATTTTAAACCTTATCCATTTGATAGGGTAACTAGGGAGTGGACTGATTGGCTATAACAATTCTAATTGGCAGTCTTTATTAATGGCTGGGATGAAGGTGCTCGCTTGCAAGCCCTTAGCCTTTTGCTTAGTGGTAAAGCCAGGCAGGTATACCAAGGATTTACTGTAATACTGAAATAAAAAACAGATATAAGTTATTAAAAATTGCTCTGAAGCTATTTTTTTTACAATTAGATCTGTATAAAAGAGTATATAAAGGATAAATCCATTTCTTTAAGTAACCTGGGAATGAGAAATGTTTGTTTATAAGTTAGATTATTACGGCAATGCTATTATAATAACATGACATTGTGAGGTACCCTCTGTTATAATATGAGGTACCATCACCACTTGCCGTGGTGAATACTAATAAGTATAAACCTAGTATGTTTATTTTCAACCACACTGTGTGGCAGGATTGCATAAGGCTACTCTCAGACCTGTGTATACCTGTGTAAAGATAAAGATTCTATATCCACTATCCACTGCACGCCACTTGCAGAGTGTGATCCCAATTCAGCAACTCAGATGAAGGGCCTGGGCTCTGTGCGTTGCCCGACTTCAACAACACAGACGCAGAGTCCACTTCAATGACACAACAACAGCGTAATGTACGGCTACACAACTCAGAGAGCTGCACACACATAACCAACAGCTTCTATAACAGAGGGAACCAGACATTTCCCTTAGGGCTAGGCCACACTAGCGCAATTTCTTTGCGTTTGCGCTCGCACATGCGATTTTTGCTAACATTGCAATCGCTATGACGCATGCGATTGCGTTTCCATTTGCGAAACGCAATCACATGCGATTTCTTGTCTCAAAAGGAGAAATCACATGCGCAAGTGCACGGGAAACGCACATGCAATCACGTGTGAGGCACAGTGTGGCCGTGCCCTTAAGGTCTGTAAGGCATCACAATTTGCTCCTGGAAGGTTTTAAATATTAAACCTGGAAAGACTGTTACTATTGGTGATATGAATGACATTTATATACAAATATAAACCCTGGAAAGACTGTTACTATTGGTGATATGAATGACATTTATATACAAATATAAACCCTGGAAAGACTGGTACTATTGGTGATATGAATCACATTTGCTGTTATTGTCATGCTGGAATGTGACCACGCCCCCAGATATTGCGGTCACAGCCACACCCCCAAACATCACGGCCACGCTCATACCCCAACCATCAAGGCCACGCCCCCAAAGATAACTGCCATGCCTCCAAACATTACAACCGTGTCCCCAAATGTTGTGACCACACTACCAGATATTGTGGTCACTCCCCCAAAAAAACCAAAACATTATGGTCCGCCCCCATACATCATGGCCACACCCCTAAACATCCCAGGTCTGTTCCCGAATCATACCCACATATACAAACATCCTGTCCATACCCCCAAACATCACAGGCACACCCCCAAACACCACGCCCCTAAATGGCACGGCCACGCCAGGCCCCCAAATATTGTGACCACTAAATATCACATCCAAGCCTCCTGGACACTACAACATCACAGACACGACCCAGACTGTCCACACCCTAGAATGCCATGCCACCACCCACCGCAACATCGCAGACATGCCCCATCCACCTATTCAAACCGGGGCGGTTGGGGGGTAAGGACTACATGGGAATTACCTGCATTACCTACATTGGACTTAAGCACCAGACACACACTGCCCACATGTCACACACTTCACAGTTTCAACTAAAAGAACAAAGACATCATGGCACTTTCAATTTGGGCCAGAAACTAATTTTATTGATTGGGGTCTAATAGTCAATATAAAGTGGTCCTTGAGCAAGGATAAAGTGCAAAAAAGGGGACATACTGCTAATAAATGTGCAAAAAATTGAGCATGCTTAATAAAAACACACAGATCCCAGACAGCGCAACAGAATGAAGCCCAGCTTTAACAACACAGGCAAAGAGCCACACGTCACATGCTTCAAAGACACTAACGCCTGTCATTCACTCAAGTGCTGCGATATTCCATTGCAATCAACATGTTTCCCCAATGGCAAATTCCATGTAGTATGTTCAGGAGTAGGTTCACCACAACATTTGTATTTTTATGCTTCAAGTGGAAAAACTGATTGTTGTATATAAGGTTTTGCAATAAACCTATGTGCTATACCTCCCTCAAGCAATGTCACCTCCTCAACTCATAACTATTAAATACATGACGTACATTACCAACTGTGCACTTCTTTTTCCGTCTCTCCTATCTAAGCCAAACACACCTGCACATAAAAAATACTTTACCCACAAGTGTACACGGGCAACGCAGGGTACAACTGCTAGTATATATATGTTATCTTTTCTAGGAGAATGCATTAAGTTTTTAGGAACTTATAATGAGATGGGGGGGGGGGGGTTTATGTTATTAGTTAATAGGATAGGTGTACGTGTGCCATTTGTTAGTATCCGCATGTATATGAGCATACATAAGTGTATGTAAAGTATAGAGGTGAGTTTTATATTAGCTACAACAAAAAATATATATAAAGCTGTAAAGGTACTTACTGAGCTGCTACCCCTATTTTAAATGGAAAAGGTTGCATCATTACACCTAGTTATATCTTTAAAACACATGGCTGTTTAAGCCAATCATAAAAAAGTAATGTATGCTAGGCAGAGAAGTAATGTCAGGATCTCAGAGAGTGGGGCTAAGTTTAGACACATAACTTAACGTGCTGCATTCAGGGACAAAAATAAACTTAACCTGGTAAGTTATATTTTTTTCGACTGCAAATCTAAGTAATGCACATACACAATCAATGATCTTAATAAGCACTGTCCACATATCTACCTACCCGCTTCCACACAAACACACACTTACGAAGTTCACTACTCCATAAGTATACTATAAACATTTGCAGCCTTATTTAACCAGGGACAGCAGTATTTAAAGAAGTTTAAGGGTATGTCTACCCTAAAAATAAACTTTTAACATATTGTTGGGGACCCTAGCCCACCCCAACTGCTAGGTTTGTTTGTTAAGAAAGGGTGCAGAAATCTACTTACAATAATTCTATCCCCCGACGCTCTGATCTCGGTCATCTGCTTGCCAGAACTGCAAGGGGGGAAGGCTCCTCTGCACATGCCACCGCATTTCAGAGGACAAGGAGGTGGCAGAAACCTTTCACACAGGAAGAGGATCCTACTCTTCAGTTTCATGGACTTTGGACAAGCTCTGCAGGCGAACCATAAGGAGCAAAGATGTAAGGTAAGGATTTTTTAAACTATACAGTGGGGCCAGTATGGGGTTAAATTTTAGTTTTGGGGGTGGACATGCCATTTAAAGTCAGATATCAAATGCTTCATTGTGCTAGCTGCACAAGTCGCTCTGTGGGTAAAGCACCCACAGAGATGTACAGAGTTATTGTGGCTCTGTGTAAATCTCCCTCAGTTCTTTTCAGTAATACAAATACAAGCCAAATAATAATCTCCAGTAATTATAATTATAAAGACTTTACACACAGCCCCATATCCCCCTCACAAAAATCCAAATGTCTCTGCCCATACGTAAATATATTTAGTAATGGTGTTTTATAATGTCCCATACATTACAGAGGGAGTCCAGGTACAATAATAATGTTTGGTGTTGTGAAACTAAACACTATCCACATACACACACACACTTACAAAGTTCACTGCATTTTCTCTCTCTCTTTCACTCAGAGATTCCTAAATGTAGGTTTTGCATTTACTCTAATGCTTTCTCTAGATAGCTACAGTATTCCACATTTGCCATTGGCAGGTATAATTGTCCCACAGTCAGATCTATCTTGTAAACAGCTATCTAGTTATTCTTTCTGGTCACAGTTTTTTTCTTCCAACATGCAAAACTGACTATAGGAACACCCTATGTAGAGTCAAGTGTTTTGGTCATGATCCACATAAGTCAGAGAACAGATTTTTCACTATAGGATACCTGTTTTGCTTAATTTAAAAGAAGAATAAGTCTAAACAATTTGTCATATAAATAACTTTTTTGTGGAGCTGAATACAGATTTATAAAAAAAAAATGTTTTGGGATTTGAAATAATAGCAGATCAAACTACAAAACATTAAGAAGGACTGTGGGAGCACTTATTGGGCTAAATTGCAATTCAATTACAATTTTGCGGCAGTGGTACTGATCTAGTCATTTGTACAAACATAAAACATAATCAATGCACATTCCTAGGCCCCATACAATATAATATTATCTGCAAACTTGCATACATTATAAACAATGGGGATTTAATATACATTACTGTGATCACATGAATGAAAAGCCTTCCAACCATCAAGGTAACCCCAGTCTAGAAGGTCCTAACTTTAACCTTTTTTTTAATTTAATTACTTTTAGCAAACATTTGCATTTCTCATACTTGCGAACTGGATCAATATAGCAGGCTTTCTTACTTCCCCTCCAGCCCATTGGCTTTTAAAAAAATGAGGTAAGAGGCCGTCCATCCAGTGCTTTTTATTAAATAAATAAATACAATAGAAAAACTGTGGTTGCACTCCTTAGGCTAAATTACAATTACATTTTTAGAAGTGCTATTGATCTGGTCAATCAATTATACAAACATAAAAAATATTCAATGCATATTCCTAGGCCCCATATACTGTAATATATTATTTGCAAACTTGGATACATTATAAACAAATAACAAAATGGGCTGAATACTGCTTTTAGCTTTCTTAGTACAAGTTTAGTATGCACCACATTTATTTAAAGGGCATCTATAGTGGGAAAATTTAATTTTCCCCTTCTTTCTATGTGTTGTATAATTCCCCCCAACCCCCAGAGTACCTTTATTTTCTTCAGATTCCACCTCTGTCCTGAGATATACAAGTTAAAAGAAGTGAAGATTTCAATACACCACTCCACCACTTTAGCTGTCAATCAAATCTCCTAACAGCATGCTGATATATTGTGTAGGCTTACACAGGATTTACAGCAAGTCTCCCAATGACTCCTTCCTTCTCAAAAATGCTTGGCAAATACTGGGTTAAAAAAAGAAGTAAAGGGAAGGAGATAGTCCCCCTCCTCCACAAGCTTTCACCGATTTATTGCCTGTCAAAGGGAGACCGGGCTGCAGTGATTCAGGACTCTGTCTCTCCAAACTTCCCCCCCTCCCTCCCATTCCCTATGTAGCACTTGCTTCAGAACAACGGGAAACTTCCTCTATACAGGCTTACATACGGAGGGTTTTTTTTTTTTTGTTTACAAAGGTTAGAGTGATGTGTCATGTGTAGAAGGATTAATGCGCATGAGCAGCTTGTTTCACAGGCTTAATTTGCAGCCAGACTTAATGAACGGGGGAGTGACCAGAGAGGGGAGGGGGAGTGGGGAGCCCTGCAGTAAATCGGACAGTGTGCAAACACAGAGCCACAGATTATGTCTGGATTGGAGCAATGTATAAATTCCACCATAGATGCCCTTTAAAATTTTCAAGATTCTGAAGTTACTGTGCAACTAAATATCCTACGTTGGTTAAGGTTGAATTATAAGGAACAATATTTGAATTCTAAATTCTAAAGTTCTCTCTGCTACTTAGTATCCAGCATCTGGACTAGTGATACAGGTCCTTGCAACAATATTCAGTTAAATTATTCTATTGCTTTAAATAAAGAACACTTTTGGTTGGGAATGGAGTAGAAAACAAAAAATATATTTCTTAAAGCTTGCCTAACACCATTTGAATAGAGGTAGTTGGCGAATGTAATAGTACGGCATCTAAACAACCGGTATCCATGCCAAGTTATGACAGATTCCAGTGGAGTTTTCCATGAAATTGGCCGAATTGTGCAAAAATAGATTCTTCATTATTAATTTTTTACTTGATTGACTATCAAACATATTTCCCTTTTTTCCTGCTTCCTCTTTTGTTGATTTACCATGGCTTTTATTCCAGAACTTAACAGGTAAGGCAAGGTACCACATAAGGTAATTTGGCAATCATTTTTCTAAATAACAAATTGCGAAATACATTTTTATTTAATGTGGTGAAAGTCTTAAAGTGAAAATTTTTAGTGTTGTAGGAAATCTGAACTGCGTTTGCATGTTGTCAAGTTTTGGATGTTACTTTTATTTGATATTTTTTGTCATAGTTCTTGTTCCCATGTAATTATATCCACAGCCCGTTTTTTCCCAGCAGATTTTGCTGGCCAAAATTTGCAATGGATCATCCTGCTTTTGCTGAAAGTGACAAGATGTAGAATCAGAAGCAATTACTGGTTATTTGTAGTGAGGCCCAGCAAAAAATTACCAAATCAGACTTTAAATTTAAACTGTAATGAAAAAATACAGTTTATTTAGGGCTAGGCCACATTAGCGCGTTTTTCACGCGTTTGCACATGCGCGGTTTTACTCACAATTGCACACACAATCGCGTGCGATTTAGTGCATTGTATTGGGGCCTCAGCCTAAAATGTCCTTTTTTTACATATAGTCATAATAAAGTGAATTGATAGGCTTGGATGGTAAGTAGGGTAGTTCCTGAGCTTTTTAGCCAGTAGTTCTTTGGTTTGCTTCCTAAAGCAGACAGCAATAGCTTAAAAATGACTGAGCTTGGGCAATTATAAAATGTATTGTGCATATTGCAGTCAATATGTAAAATACATTAATATATTAACTATAGCAGTGTCAGTCTCAGACGATCAGGTACCATAAACTGAGGAGTCAGAGTAGAAGTATTTATATATTGACTTCACAGCCCTGCTTGTCTGGCTTCATCTTTCTTTTTGCTCTCTTTTGTAAATGATATGGATCTGACAATTCTGACCTTCCCATGCCTTGAGGCTAGGTACACACAAGGGGAAAGTTTGGCCGATCAACTGTATGCCATGAAAGTTCAGCTGGATAGGCCGAAATATTTTCTGCAGCTCTTATTTTGACACATCCAATATCATGGTCCATACAAGATCGTCCAAAAGTCAAGTCTGATTAAGCTAAAAAAGTACAGCTGATATTTTGACACTGTCAACAGAAATACTGGAATATTGGTTGATTGGGTCTAAATATCGTCTTGTGAGTATCTAGCCTAAGAAAGAGAGATTGAGGGTCGCACTCCAATAGTAAATATCCAAATTTTATCGGTGACCACACATCAGAAATACGCAACTAACGGGGGGGGAGGGAATAATGTGCCCCCTTCCTCAGGTGATACATTTCCCCTCCGAAACATTGTGTATTTCAGATGTGTGGTTACAAATAAAATTTGGATATTTACTTTTGGAGTGCGACCATCAATCTCTTCTTTACTTGACATATGTACTCCTGTAAGGGTGGGTACTTGGAGGAGTCTGCACCCAGCATTGGAGTGAGTTACTACTTTTTGGTTTACTTGGTACCTAGCCTAATCTCCATAATCCTTTGTGTTAGGCACTTGCATTTGCTTTAATTGTCTCTGCTAAATGCTTCTCTTTCTCTCCCCTTTTTTTGTGATTATGTATTTTAGGCTGGGTACACACAGTTGGATCCTTCGTCCTGACTGACCATTCGACAATTGCGACCGGTTGGCCAGTGCGAATGATTGAAAAGGAAAAAATAAAACGGGGTGCACACCATACACTACAGTATTTCAGTCGATCAGGCTGAAATATTGGCAAAAGTAGCTGCGGCCGACAGTTCCAATGTTTCGGCACGATTGATACACTGAAATGTTGTCGTCCCCCAAAAATCTTGCATGGTGTGTACCCAGCTTTTTCTTTTTCCCCCTAATCTTCAGTAGGCCTTTTCCTAGTGTCATTTATCGCGGAAAGCTCTGGAGGTAGGAGTACTGTCTCCCATCTCAATTGAAATTATACTGTTAAATGCCCTAATGTGAATTTTTCATCACAGATACCCTTTCCTGTTTCCTGTTGATTTGTACTGTTTCATGTGCCTAAAACTGTCTATTGACTCTATTGTCTTCTTTACTGTTCCTCCTGCACCCCAATTTTATACACGTTCTTTCTGTTTTTTATAAACATGTTTTATTTATTAGTACAAGTTGCATATATATTATAACATTCAGGATACATTGTGGTTCATAGATTTATACAATAGTGCTTTACAATTTTAGCTATTCACTTGTATGTTTTATTTGTTAACATTAAAATAATCAAAACAAACCTAGAAGGGGAAAAAAAGGGAAACTTCTAATTGGAGGGAGGGATGGGAAGAGGTAAGTGGGTTCACATGAATGGATTCATCTATAGTATTGATATTATCATGTCAATGTCACTTTAAATACAGTTTGTTAGGGTATTATGGTATTTAAACCGTAAGTTCTCTATTTGCCTGTTGTTGCCAGCTTGTTATATTTACACCCATGTACTCGTACCAGGGGGTCCATATCTTAATGAATCTATTCAGTGTGCCTCTGTCTAAATATATGAGTCTAATTGATGGAAGGTCAGCTTTGATCATAGCTTCCCATGTTCTACATTTGGGTGCACGTTGGGACAACCAGGAGAGTACAATGGTGAGCTTGGCATAAAAGAGGGTGTTACGTAGAAATTTTAAGCGTATTGCCTCCAGGTCCCCCGTCCCATCCACTCCCAATACACATAGTTCAGGTGCCAATGGTACTGGTACTTGAAGGATTTGTGATAGTACCTTTACTACTTAATTCCAAAAAGTTGAGACTCTCTGGCAAGTCCAAATTAAGTGACAGAAATCGGCTGACAATTCATGGCATTTAGGGCACTCCGAAGTGTCGGGGCCATGTGTGACAGTCTACGTGGGGAGAGATATACTTGGTGTAGTATATAGTATTACATCACTCTGTATTTAGCAGAGGGGGGCACCTGTGAGTGTGATTCAGCAATCTCCACCCGATCTAATTCAGATAGTGTGGGTATGTGTCTAGTAGATAGTCAAGTACATAGTTCCCCCGCACACCTGCAGTGTATAATTGAAATCGCTGGGTGCTGCTCCAAAAACCATAGCCAATGGCAATAGTATCCAAACAAAAGCAATTCAGAGCGCACTCCAGTCTTAAATGTTCAAATTCATTTATTAAACACGTGACGTTTCGGTGTCCGTGCGACACCTTCCTCAGACGTATATACGTCACGTGTTTAATAAATGAATTTGAACATTTAAGACTGGAGTGCGCTCTGAATTGCTTTTGTTTGGGTATGTGTCTAGTCCATTTTTGTGGGCAGCTTGATGGCCAATATTATTTTTGTCTAGTAAGCAGGTGTATATTCGAGAAATTACATGTCTCTCAATTCTACCTTTTAGGATTTCCAGGGTGTGAGGTAAGTTGAATGTTGATGGTCTGAAATTCGGATATAAGGCAGTAACGCAACTGGGGGTATCTGAATAAGAATGTGCTTGGTAATGAGAATTGTTGTTGTAGATCAGGGAAGGGTCATAATGTGTTATTACGTATTATCGGATAAAAGTATAGTATACCTTTGTCCTCCAAGACTTTTGAGGCCCTAAATGTTGCCAGTGTTTGGTATTTGCTGTTGTGCCATAATGGAGTGCCCATAATGGGCACCCTTGTCTAGTGCCTCTGAAGAGGCTAAAGGGCTTGGAGCATGTTCCATTCAAATCATAATTGCTGCTGTGGGGTGGGCTGATAAAAGTTAAATCCATCCTATATATCTGGGTCCAAGTCCAAATTTCACCATGCACTGTCATGTGGGTAGGGCTATTCCACTGTATCAAATGCCTTTTGGGTATCTAAAGATAGCATTAACAGGTTGCCAGCATTATCATAGTCCACTTGACAGTGAATTAGCGTTTTCCTGATATTGATGGATACGGACTTACCAGGCATAAAGCCAGTCTGGTTCAGGTGTATGATTGTTAAAATTACTTTTTTGAGTCTACAAAATTATCACCAAAATTTAAGCAAATAGTCTGCATTGACTAGGTTTAGGCAGTAGTGTAATATGTGCTTCGTACATGGAGGGGGTAAGGGATTGATGTTCTGATATACTTTGTATGAGATGTAGTAGATGTGGTATAAGTAATTCACTATATCTTTTATATATTTCGGCCAGCAGCTCATCTTTCTGTTTACACCATTATCACTTCACTGCTTTCTGGCTACTTCTAAAGGTGCCCATACACTACATACAACATTAGACAGATGTCCAATCTCTCATAAGATAACTCTCCAATCTATCTAGAGCCGCCTAGACTGTTCTTTCATACAATCAATTTGAGATCACAAAATGAATGGGTCAGATAGGAACATCTCAAGATATAAATCACTGCTTGTAATATGTGGTCTTTAGACATTAGATAGATATCGCATATCCATCTAATGTCTGCCTAGTGTATGGCCATCTTTAGAATTTCCTTTGCCTCTACACTTTGTTGTATTTACTGTTTCATCAGACTCCTGGTTGTGTACCCTCCCTTCTCCGTCCCCTGCCATTCTATTTTGCTCTTTGATTTTCAATGTAAGCGAACATAGATGCTGTCAAACCATCTCCCCTACTTCTCCATTATATGGGCATGAGTTCCTAAGGTAAAGATAGGAGGGCTGTCAAGAGGGAATTTATCCCTTAACTCTTACTCTTTAAGAATGGGAGGCAAGAGAAGTAGCCACCACCAAAATTTAGTTGCCACCCAAGAGGCAAGTCTGGTCTTTTTGGGCGGAAGTTGTCACTGCAAAAACATACACCATTTTCTTATAACCTATGCTGAAAAAGAGCATATAAATTTGAGTGATATGTTCGTAAGATTTTGTTTTTTTATCTTGTGCTGGTATATATAAAGAACAGTTTATGGCTGTAGTATGCAACAACATTATTAATTTGGCTTGAAAAAGCCAAATTCCTGTTCTTTCTATTTCTTCTTCTGTTTTATTCTTCCGCTTTTTTGGACTGTATCTCCTCCCACAGTTTTTAAGACCTGATATTCGGTAAAGACGTGCGGGGCATATAGGAGAAGTGTGCTATCTTCTAGCTAAGGAATCTGCTGAAGCGTTACAGCGTTATCGGCAAATTTCGAGACATTTTCCCATAGACTATAATGGTAACAATCCTCAAATATGGATATTTCAAAACAGTTTGTTTCATGGTCATAAATACAAACCGTGATACCCCCACACAGACACAGGTACACCCACCTACTGACCTACCTTTCCTTTCCCATGGAAGCCATACTTAAAGGGTAACTATTGTCAAAAAACTAATTTTAATCAATCATCAATAAAAGTTAGTTATATGGTCATATAACACACCTACTGACCTACCCTTTATTTCTTTGGCAGCCATACTTAAAGGGTAAATAAAGTCAAAAAAGCAAATTTAGATTTATCCTCAATAAAAGATAGTTTTATGGTTGTAAACACAAAAAAGACATACCCCCTCAACCAGACCCAGGTGCACACACCTGCTGATCTACTTATACATTACTGTGGCAGCCATACTTAAAGGGTAACTAAAGTCAACTAAAGCAAATTTTGATGAATAATCAAGAGTTTGTTTTTGTAACCCCAACATGATACAGGTAAACACACCTACTGACCTACCCCTCCATTACTCAAGTTATACCTAAAGGGTAACTTAAAGGGCAAGTCCAGCCCCAAAATGAAAACTTACATACAGGTAAATCACCCCCCAAAACCCTAAACGATAATAGTTTGAAATGTGAAATATATAAGTCTAACCTGAAATCCTGCACAATGTCCTTTTTCCCCTGTTTCTGCTTCCTGGTTCTTCCAGTTAGTAACTGTCAGTTATGGATTTGACAGTTGACATCACAGCCAGTGACTGAATGTTAATCTCTTGTCTGCCTCTTCTGAGCATGCCCAGGCTCAGTACAGGCCTCTACATTGCTTAGTTTCCATGAGGCCTCCAGAAGCATAGCAGGCATACAGTAATGAATTCATAGGACAAACTATGATACATCAACATATTTTAAAGAGGCCATTCTTTCTAAAAGATGTTATTATGGGAGTGGAGTTGTCCTTTTAAGTCAAAAAACTAATTTTGATCAATAATCAAAAAGGTTTGTTTTTTTTAACCCCCACATGGCACAGTTACACACACCTACTGACCTACCCCTCCATTACTGTTGCAGCCATACTTAAAGGGTAGCTAACGTTAAAAAAAAAAACAAATTTTGACCAATCATCAAAAAAGTTTGTTTTTTTTAACCACCATTCCGACACAGGTATACACAAACAATGTCCTCATCATTGTGCTGCAGATTTTAAAACTCAATAATGCCAAACACACAAATTCCCTTCCAAAATGTAGTCTTTTAAGCCAAATTCAAAGTTTATACTTCTAGTTTACACGTCATCTGAATAGATGAAAATGAAATGAAAAAAGAAATATTTTTGGGGGGTTTTTTTGGCTCTTATCTTTTTTTTTTTTTTTTTTCCGAATCTATCCTTTTTATCTTGTACATATTGTTCCTTTTGTATGAAGATAATGTAAAATCTCTGGATATACAAGAATGAGTTTGGGTTAATCTGTACATTTTATGCCACTTTTTTAAAATGTGTTTACTTTACTTAAATGGTTTAGTGGCACTATTTGATTTCTGAATTGTTTGACAGAGAATGATAATGTTACAAATTGAACTAACTAGTTACTGATAAATCATTGTATATTTAAGAGTTTGCTAGTAGTAACTGTAAATCCGGCCTTGTTTATCTTTCTTTTTTTGCATGGGTACTACATTAATACCTCTCCTGTCATAGCTTACTGAGAGCATATGCATGATGTGTATTGTTTATTTTCACTGTAATCTGTGTAGTGTTGCAAGATGGCAATTAAATGTTCTTTAATCTCACAAGTAATTTTATGTTTTCTCCACAGGAGAAATAGGTATCCACACACAGACAACAACATTTCTAAATAAAGAATCCTTATATTGCTACCCCAACTGAAGCTTTCTGTGTGTGAATTCATCTGAAGAGAACATACAGGACTTGCAGTGTCTCCAACTCTGGACAAATGCAGGGGGGATGTATAAACAACAACAAAATGAAATACTGAATACTTGTAGCTTTTTTCTGTACATAAAGGTGCAATAACTGGACAGCTGAATTGTGGTTTGGGGGAATTTCATTGCTATTTTCCACTGCAAGATCTTGAAACATAGGGTCCCGTCTCATATAAAGTTAATAAATGGAAAAATAAATATTGGCAAATGACCTATTCAGTATGGAGAGACTGCATTTAACAGGTAAATGCTCATAAATAGTGGTATAGGTTGTGGTCAGAGAGTCCGTTCTAATGTAGGTTTCAATATGCAATGCAAAGAAGAATTTTTGTGTAATGCACTGCTTGCCTAATGTTGGCAGCTTCAATTTCCAGTTATTTAGTCATTCCTTGGTTGACTTTGATGTTGGATCCTTCAACAGAATGCGCTTAACTGGCTTTTGCTACATTGATGGTGTGATGCTAAGAATTTGTGATGTTATCTCTGTGAAGTTTTGTTGCACATCACTCAGTATCTGCAGTGAGGATTTTAGTACTCTGTTAAGGTATTTCTGCTGGAGTACTTTAATTCATATCTTTTACAAAAGCACAATGGCACCAGAGTGGATATTTCCTTCCCGTATCTGTAATTAAATTTCACAGGTTATATATACATTGAGAGTCTAAAATGTATAGTTCATCATCTAACAGGGAATTCCAAGCTAGAATCTGCCCACATCTTGTGAAATTGCAGGAAAAATGTATTTCATACTGTACATTAAACTTGCATGTAAGGTCAATTTAGTTTTTGGATGGTTTTACCTGTATGAAAATGTGTAGTTTTATAGCATTTCGATCTTAAAAAAACATGACTTTTGCTATATCTGTAATTAAATTTGACAAATGTTCAGTGTACTCAAAAGACCCCCAGTCATACTGCAGATCACTTTTTTTTTTTTTGCACAGTACTGTAATCAAGCAAACTTATTATAGACTTGGCATTATTGCACACTGTTTACAGAAATGCACTTAAATGCAAGATTGTTCATTGTGGCTTTTATCTTCATTTATTTCTAAATCCTGTCAAAGTAATCATGCTTGCACACACAAGACTGTAGGTTTATGAGATTTTAAAGATGGCACATAATGAATGTCTCTACATTCTTAACATTAGCACACCCCTTGTACTTTACTTGTTGACCCCTCTGATGTTTATGCTAAAGCTTCCAGACTTTTAGTAATGTATAAACTTATACTACTGAGCAGTGTCGTACAGAGAAATGTACAAGATGTTAACTGTAAGTAATATATACTGTATTTAAGGATTTCTAATGATCTATGAAACATCTTGTACAAATAATCCTGTAACAGGAAAAGCTTGACCAAAATACTATTCAGTTTCTTTGTTACAGATATGTACATGATTTTGTATTTCTGTTTTAGAGTGGAAATAAGATTTTTTTTAACATTATATTGATGTTTGTATAGGTAAAGTAAATTGTTTTAAATAAAATTTAAGGTGAAATATTTAGAATTAGGGATGGGCTACAGGTTTTTAATGACTTTATACTGATCACAATGGTAGGTTATTAGAAAGGTTTGCTGTTGTGGTTTAGACATTCTTATAGGGATCTAAAACAGCCACACTGGTCGTGGATTGCAACCTAAGCACATACTTGGTTTTTGTTGTTGAATACATTTCTCACATGTAAATATAGTCATAACTGAGAATCCTATCAAAGGTTTACTAAATGCCAATTCTGTGCTTTTTTTTTTTCCTGAATGTAAATACCAAAATATCTGTGGATTTTCAACAGGGTGCATCACAGAAAGTTTACCTTTTAGGGTGTTTGTCCAGAAATCAGAGCATTAGAGAATATACGCACATTACTAGCACATTTTTTAATGAGAATTTTTGACGCAAACGGGTTTCCCCTTCTAGCATTTAAAATTCTATAATTGCCTACCTCCCAACATTCCTTTTTTTTTTTTTTTTTTTTTTTTACAAAGAAGTTGACATTTAGTAATGCCTCAGCATTCCCTGGCCACAGTCTACTGTGTTTAACCATACACTGAAGCACAAAGCTGCAACCCAGTGCATTCCAATAGGTCGGTATATGGTTATGCTCAGAGGTGGGGATGCCAGAATCCCTACCTCTGATGTATGTGATGGAAAAAAACCAAACAGCTGAGTACCATACTCATTTCTTATTGAATGATCCGAAACATGAAAGTCAAAGGATAACAAGTATTTGAATTTGGTTTGACTAAACACTAAGGATTTCTCTTAACACAAAAAATTTAAATATTACTGAATCTGAATAACATGTGAGACCAGTTGTTGTTCATTATTTTCCTGTCAGAGGAATGAAAAACTAATAGTTTGTTTTCTGTTTGTTTTTTTAACTAAATGCCTGTTGGTCATTCTCAATTAATTGGTGACAATCTGAATGGAGTTTCACAAGACTACAAATATAACTCAGGACCTCCATTTATTCTCTCTGTTCACTTGAATGGTTGTTTTATTCTTTTTAGATACAGGCAAACGTAAATTCCTTTATCATGTCTGGCCACCTAATCATGACAAAAGCAACCATGGAACAGCTTAGTGGAAAGCACATGCAGTAGTGAGAGAAATTGTACTTATTAGGGGTTAAAATATTAATAGTTTAAAAAAAAAAAATTTAAGCTAATATTTACACATCCAATGAGAAACCATTTCTAAACCTATATATCCAATGGCATTTCCATATGCTGGTAATATAGAAACTGAACTCAATAGTTAAGTCTGCAGCTGATAAACAAATGTAAAAGAGAAGGGATGTATAATTGTAGCATTGTCTACACTGAACTAAAATGCTGTAGAAAGGCTCACAGAACTCCCTTATACAAGTGGTAAGGCCATAATCCAAGTATTACCTGACCTTTGCATTCTGCCACACTTACAGTGAGATTCAATAAAAGCTCTTATTGTTAAAAATGGTGCTAATTTTGCTTCAACCAATCAGATGTTAGCTTTCAAATGGAAGCGAACATCTGGTTGAGGCAAAATTAGCACCATTTTTAAAAATAAGAACTTTTATTGAATCTCCCTGTTTGTGCTTATAATTTGTTACATAAAGAGAATGATTTTGACCCATGGTAATACCTCTGTATGTCACAGAGATATGGCAAGGTATGTGGAGGCATTCCAGGCTATTGTACCTCTGTTCCTTTTTTTCCCCCTGCTCTTTCTGTTTTAAACCTGGTAATGCAGGCTGGTTTTGGGCACATATAGCAGGAATCGGCCATGACAATGGGACATAGTCAATCATTGCAATTGAAATGCCGGAAAGTCACATATTGTGTGTATATTCGGGAAAAAAAGTTTTCTCGGTCATGTCAATGTATTTGTAACTTTAAACACAACTGACAGAATAGAAATCTGTGGATTAGTCAGTTGGAATATTGCCTTTGGAAGGGAGTTTAATAATAAGTGATGGCTACTACTAAACAGAACAGGAGTTTACAGTTCTGCAGGATTTGTATTACCGTATAATTGTCATGATTGCTGTTAAGAACAACTTCTTAACTTTATATTACTGTTAAAGGCCAGTTGCTAGGTTAAGGTTTAAATACAGGCGAGCAAATCAACCAAAGTACCTGAAAGTTTTGGCCAGGAAAGGAGAGATATACACCCTGGATGATGAAGGTTTTTGAGTCAGGTGCTGGATGATTTTAGTCTTGATGATTCATTGATAAGTCTAGCTTTGCAAATAATGTGAGATTAAATAAGTCCTAATTCAAGCGTTTGGTATGAATAATGGTATTTATTACTTGGTAATATTATTAAATCTGTTTTCTTTATTGTATGTACAATGTTTGCTTAAATGTGGGTTGCACCATTGGCATAATGAGGGAACTCGTTTTGTTTTGTTTTTTCTTTTTTCTTTTTTTTTGCAGAGAGAGAAAATAAATCTGTGGTATCCTATTTTATTATATAAGAGATATTTTTCCAGAAAATAAACTTGTTTCCTATCTGGTGCACTCCAGCTTGTGTTAAATGACCACATGCATTGTGAAGTTCTGAAGATTTCTTGTATACACATACCTTATGTGTGATCCACTTTGTTCACACAACATTGAGGTGGTTTGCTTTATAACTATTAAAAATAAAAAAATAAAAGAATGTGCTGGAATGTCGGAAAAGAGTGTTTGAGTTTTTATTTGATTGATATAAACATTAAGCTGCATACTATATTATGATATTCCTAAATCATACAATGTTTTCATAGCAATATTAAGTTACCTGGTAACTTGTGGCTTTATTTCTGATAGTGAGAAGAAGCAGAGTTTTATTCAGGATAACTCGTTTGTTTGTTTTTTGCATGTACGTAAACTCATTAACCTGTTTCCAAAATAGATTGCTGTTTGGACTAGTGCCTAATTTAAATAGATAAATTGTAAGGTGTTGTGTAATATGTAAGAAAATAAACACAAATTCAAGAGGGTGAAAACAGAGACTGAAGAAAAAGCAACAATACCATAGGTCAGACAGCAAATCGGAAATATCCAAAATTCTCCTCAGCGTGATGAATGGTTTAATGCGAAACATATAAAGGCTGAAAAAACATCTGATCAGGAATTAAAGGGCAACGGTGGTCTCCAAACAAGTTAGGATTAAATAAAAGCCCTTCCATCATAGCTTTAAAATTATCTCTATGTAAAACATAATACATTATATTGCTTGAAAGGTTTAGCAATATACCCTCTATTGAAAAGTGCTTTCTTTCAAAAAAGTCTAGGATGATGTCTCTAGCTATTGTCAATCCAAATTTGTCAGCAATTATAATTTTGCATCGAGACTCATTTTCCTTTGAAGTATATATCCTTCGGGCTAAGAGCGGACGCCTTGAGCCTGTAGACGCACGTGGAGGATTTGAGAGATTGCCCAACACTTTGGATATTGTCAATCCAAAGTTATAGGCTTGAAAAAACTCTTCCTACTCTGCACATTCTTTGGGACAGGCATGTGTAATAAGCCTCATCTCCAAAAATCTATATCTTATGAGGCTAGATAAGCTAGCCAAACACAGTCCTGATGTTACGGAGAAAGAATAAAAGGTAAGACATAGCTCCTTGGCATCCCGTACTTCAATCAATACATTTAAAGGAATAGTTCACTCAAAAAGTGAACTATTCCTTTATGATGAGACAGTCAGTTTTTCAGTGTACATACCCTTTAAAATGCATCTATACTGAAATGTTTAGGGTTTTTTTTTGTTTGTTTTTTTAAACATTTAAAGTTGACCATTACTGGAACCTATAACTCTTTCCCACTATCACTGTGCCTTTTTCTTTTTTTTTTTCGTTTTTGTTGATCTGTCCCCTATTTCTTTAGATATCTGAAACATCTTACATTTAAGCTGTCAATCAAGTATGTGTGGGTTTGCTGTTACTGGAATAGTGAAGGTTCGTATGTGTGAATTGCATGGTGTGAAATTCTCCTAGTGCTGGCTCATTGATGAACTTGCTTGACTTCATAGAAAGTCGTGTCGGTAAGAAGGAGGAGTCTGTTAAGAGTGTGTGTGGGGGAATACTTAGACTGAACAATATAAGTATTAAATTGAAGGCATGCAGCAACACACATACAAATAAGGGCTACTTACATAGCATTCATGAGATGTGCTATACTTGGACTGCCTTTTGATGCAGTCCCCCACAGACGACTAATGTGTAAGCTATTAGTCTGTTGGGCTGGGGTGGCATATTTGTACATTGATAGAAAGTTGGTTGATGGATAGGATGCAGAGAGTAGTTGTCAATGGTGCTTCATCAATATGGACTAAAGTTGTAAGTGGGGTGCCACAAGGTTTTGTGTTGGGGCCACTTCTATTTAATATATTAAAGGGACACTATACTGAAAAAATGACTGCCTTATCTTAATCTATAATTGAATACATGTAAATAGGACTTTGATTTGTGTGTGTTGCTGCATGCCTTCAATCCAGCACACATTTTGTTTAGGAGCAGTATCCCCCCTCCCTCTTTTAACCACTCCCACTTCCATCCGACCTGACTTTTCCCACAAACCAACTGGCAAGCCTGCATACACCATTCCAACTGTCAAATCTCTGTCACCATTCCAGCTACAGTAAAATTTCTCACAGAAGAATAGTTTTTGAGAGCAAGGAACTTAATTGACAGATGAAATATAAGAAGTTTTAGATTGGATATCTAAAGGAATAGGGTGCAGTGGTGGTTGGGAAGTATTATAGTTTCCAGTTATGGTCAATTTAAAATAACCTATTTTCTGGTATAGATGCCCTTTAATTATTTGGAAGTGGGTATTGTCAGCAAGGTGTCTGTGTTTGCTAAAGACACAAAACTTTGTTGACTATTAAAAGCTTCAGAAGATGTGCAATCGTTGCTGGTGGATAAATGTAAGATGATGCATTTTGGACTAAGAAATCCTTGTGCTGCTTATACTATAAATGGCTGTTACGTGAATCCCTGTTGGGAAAAGATTTTGGAATTTTGGTTGATAACAAACTTAAAGGTAGCAAGCAGTGCCAGGCAGCAACAGCTAGAGCCAGGAAAATATTGTCTTGTATAAAGAGAGGTATGGATTCAATGGAGAAAATTGTTATTCTCCCTACAAATCACTGGTAAGGCCTTATTTAGAATATGCAGTGCAATTCTTGACTCCATGATTACTCTGTATAAATACATTAACAGGTCATACAATAAACAATAAATCTGGTGCATTGTTCACCAATAGAACATGTCAGAGGACACACAAGAAAAGAAGTTTAGTCTTATAGTTCAGAAAGGTTTTTTTAATGTAAGAATGGTAAAACTATAGAACTGTCTTGGTTCCTTAATTTCACATAACTGGCCTCCTTGACACCTCTGTTGAACCAGTCCTGTTCCTTTGCCAATATTTTGAGATTACAATCTTAAAAGGTATGTTCTTTTTCCTTAAGATGCAAGTCTACTGGTCTGTGTGGGTTGGTTTTCTGTAAACCTCTACTTCCAGTTTACCATTCTCCCTGACCTCTACCAAACAGTCCAAGAAAGCCAGTGTGTTGTTTTGTACCTCTTCCATTGTAAATTTGATTATTTGGTCTACGGCATTGATTTGTACTGTGAAGGCTTGTACTTCCTTTTGGTGGATTTTAACCCAGATGTCATCCACGTATCTGAATCAGTGGTTGGGTGCTAATGCCCTTAAAGGTATTAAGGGTACGAAAGCATAAAGTAGAGTTGATTCAGGGATATTTCCGATTGCCACTTGGAGTCAGAAAGGAATATTTTCCCCTTCATAATTCTGCTGTTTTGTTTTTTATGTTGTTTTTTTTGCCTTCCTCTGAATCAACAGTTAGGCAGGAAATATGGGTATTGCTGAGTAGGTTGGACTGGATGGACGTATGTCTTTATTCCACATCAAATACTGTACTATACTACATTATTTTTATAGGTAAAGATGAGGCAAAAAAAAAATCAGTATAGTTACCCATTAAAGATTATTTTCCACAAATTCTAATGATCATAGGAATGTTATTAATGACGATCGTATCATGGGGTTTGTATAGTGATCAAACATGGATTTTGCACTGATAAATATACATTGTATGGGTAGAAGAGTAGGCAAATGGGAATAAGGAGAAACTAGAAAACAGGAGTGGGAAAATGTGGAGGGAAACAGTACTGACATTGCATTCTTGAGGTTGTAATTCCTAAATAAACATATATAGAGGCTGTAAATGTGGAGGGAACAGTACTGACATTGCATTCTTGAGGCTGTAATTCCTATATAAACATATATAGAGGCTGTAATTCCTAAATAAACATTTGCACCACAGGACATTTCTTCCTATTTGACTGATTTGAACAAAAAAAGATAATGATTAGTTAAACAGAACTCCAGCAATAGAATCCTTTTTAACAAAATCTAAACATAAAGTAAGTACTGTAAGAGGCAAGAATGCAGATTATTGGAGGGTAAGTCGTGAAGTACCAGAAGTCTAAAAGCAACTAAATGCTTTTAATAAATATTTATTATAAATTAATAATATATATAATTAGATGGTGGGTGATTCACAATGAGGTCTGACATCCTACCTTCTAATTCTACTTTGAGTGTAAAGGTAAAGAGACTACATAGGACTTACGTTAACTGCAACAGGCAGACTCATTAATACACATTAATATTTAAATTCTCTAATTGCCTGCCATTTCTTGCATTCACGTTTTTAGTCAGCACTTTCTCTGCCAGTAATCATGTTTGTAACCCTTACAGAGACACTATCCGTATAAATAGTTACTGATACATTGCCACCAGAATGCATACCAAACTTTTATTGTGTCATTTAATATGATCTTAGTATAACCTGCTCGTTATTCCAATAAGTTTACACACTAAAACACTCAGACTTATGTAGAGAGAGCTGGTGCCACGTAATGCTAATAAACAAAAATAAGCTAAAAAATACACAGACTGCACTGTACATGGGATTGTATTTTTGCTGCTAATTCAGATTGTCTACACTGCACATCTAGCTAAATACTGGTTTCCATTATGTATGTTGTATTGCTTACTCACACTGTATATCCCATATTTCAGGGATCACATGGATTGGATTTGTAGTTAGGGGCACAACCACATAATGTAAAGGTTTTTATATTTCTCAAATGCTATAAAGGTTTGTAATCAGACATTAATGATAAGAAACCTTTATAAATATAGCCCATAGATATAGATGTTTGCATTCCGTTATCAGTGAAAAATATACGTCCCTATACGTTTTATCTCAGCATCAAGTGCAGAGCACATTTATTTGGCTCCTTGTAACAATTTGATCATTTACCTTATGGTTTATGCAGTTACAATATTAAAATATTTCAAGCTCTGCAGTCCCATAGTGACAAAATTTTTAAAAAAACAATTTACTTTACAATTATTTTTCAATTTCCAGCATCTCCCAGTCATTGGCTAACACTAGATTCTTGTACATATAATTCCATAAATCAGGGGCTTTCTGTGGTTTGGTCTTTGCAGTCTATCTCCCAACTAACCGTAGGCTTAATTGTTTTGTATTAAAAGCCTTACATGGTATTTCAACCTTCTAGCCAACTGCTGTCATATTTCAAGTGCTAAACATGAAAATGTACAGTACTACAATATTGTGCTAAACCCTTTATAGCACTCCATCATGGGTATTTTCGTTTTCTCTTTAAAGGGTAACTGTGGTCTCCAATTCTTCCAAACTAGTAAGAATTATATAAAAAGCCTTCCATCACACCTTCAAAATAAAACCTAAATCAGCTTGTGAAGGTTCTCATTCATCAAGGTCATGGTATATCTTTTGTATTCAATTAGATCAACTGGACTTAAAATGTAGTTCTTGAAGACGTTTCGCTAGTCATCCGACTGGCTTTCTCAATTCAGAATGACTTGTACAAGAATCTGTGGCAATTATGTACCCTGGAAAATCCCAATTAGCATATCACAGCCAGGTGTTAAGGGTGTGATTAGATAGTGGCTAAGAGGTGTTATAGGAACGCCCAGAGTAAGGTGTCAAAACAGCATTGTACATGGCAGACAGTTGGGGCCCCACTAAGACCTATAGTCAGCAGCATCAACTCTGTAACATACAAGGTGGCAAAATATCTAGCTAACATCTTAGGACCTTTGGTGGGAAGTTCTAAGCATCACATCCAGAACTCTCAGGAATTCACCAACAAGATTGAAGATATAGTACTCGGTGTAGAAGAAACTATGGTGTCCTTGATGTGACATCTCTCTTCACTTGTATACCCACCAGGAGGCTGTTGACATGGTGAGAAAACGGCTGGGCCAAGACAGCACTCTACCAGCAGAACTGATCTAACCCAGAACAGGTGTGTTCCTTGTTGGACTTGTGCCTGAATACCACCTATTTCAAATACAGGGTAAGTTCTATAAGCAAAAACATGGATGTGCTATGGGATCTCCAGTTACACCTATTGTGGCCAACCTTTACATGGAGGAGGTAGAAACACAGGCGCTTAATACCTTTAAGGGCATAGCACCCAGCCACTGGTTCAGATATGTTGATGACACCTGGGTTAAAATCCACCAGAAGGAAAGTACAAGCTTTCACAGAACACATTAATGCGGTGGACCAAAACATAAATTCACAAGGGAAGAGGTACAAAACAACAAACTGGCTTTCTTGGACTGCTTGGTAGAAGTTAAGGAAAATGGTAAACATGGAAGTAGAGACACAGATCAGTATTTGATGTTTGACTCCACCACCCTTTAGATCACAAGCTGGGTGTCATCAGAACCCTGCAACACAGGCCGAGAACATCCCACTAGCACAGAGGCGAAGGCTAGAAATGAAACATATCAGAGGAGCCCTTAAAACTTGTGGATATCCAGACTGGGCCTTGTCAAAAGAAGTAGAAGGAAAGAAAAAGAACGAATACAGTGAAGGGGAAAAGCAAGACAGGAGGAAGAACATGGTCATCCCATATGTAGCAGGGGTCTCCGAGAAATTAGAAGAATTTTCAAAAAACATCGTATCCCTGTCTGCTTTAAACCGAACAACACACTGAGGTAGCAATTGGTACATCCGAAAGACCCAATACCTAAACACAAGAAAAGGACATTATAATGCAGTGCAGTTCAGTGAAGAATGCTCTGATTTGTATGTGGGGGAGACCAAACAGCAACTGCATCAACGTATGGCCCAGCACAGAAGAGCCAATTCCTCGGGTCAGGACTCAGCCGTGTATCTGCATCTTAAAGGGCATGTCCACCCCAAAACTATAATCCCCCCAACTACTGGCCCCACCATGTAGTGTAGTTTAACCTTACCTCACATCCCAACTCCATCTGGTTCCTGTAGTCCCCCCCCAAAGTTCCAAAAAACTGCCCACAGGAGGCCAGCAGGTCATATAGGACACTGCTGCTACGGCCTCCGGAGATTCCTGCCATGCGTGCTGCAGCCTCTCCCTCCCCCTCCTCTCCCTCTCCCTCCCGTTCTACTATCCCTCCCCCTAGCACAAATCCCCCTTAATATCATGCTCCCCCATGTCCCCCAGCCCCAACCGCATGTTTTTTTTTTTTAAAAAGCTCCCCAAACTCTTACTTACCTCTCCGCTTTCCTCCGCTGCACTGACTGACCGGCAGCCGCGTCCGTGATTGGCTGCCGCTCAGCAATCACAGACGCGACTGCCGGTCCCGCCCTCTGCTTGCATTCTCGCAAGCAGAGGGCCGGCAGTGCGGCGGGGGATCGAGGGGAGGTAAGTAAGAGTTTGGGGGGCTTTTAAAAAAACTAAACAAGCGGTTGGGGCTGGGGGACATGGGGGAGATGATATAAATTTTTTATTTTGTGGGTGGACATAGCCTTTAAGGATAAAGGACATACCTTTGAAGATTGTAATGTTAACATACTGGCGAAGGAATGTGACTGGTTCAGAGAGGTGTTAAGGAGGCCATTTAGTGAAAATAAAGAAACCAAGCCTAAATAGAGGTGGGGGGGTTCGACACCAACTGTCTGCCATAGTACAATGCTTGTTTGACACCTTACTCTGGGCGTTCCTAACACCTCTTAGCCACTATCTAATCACACCCTTCAACCTGGCTGTGATTGCTAATTGGGATTTTCCAGGGTACATAATTGCCACAGATTCTTGTACAAGTCATTCTGAAGTGAGAAAGCCAGTCGGATGACTAGCGAAACGTCTTCAAGAACTACATTTCAAGTCCAGTTGATCTAATTGAATACAACAGAAAAACCTAAATCACATCTCTAGATGAAATTTGTTTGATGTTATTGCTGGAAAGGTTCAGCAATATTACTTCCTGCTTGAACTCTTCCTGTTTTCAGCCATGTCATGTGACCAGCCTGTCTGCATTAATAGGCTCCCCTTCTCAACTGTCATTTTTTTCCCCAGGTACTTCCTGTTTTACCCAGCATTAAGTCTTTACTGAGCATGCTTCTCCCCCGGGGGAGAGGGGCTAGCAGAGGTAGGGGGATGTCATTTTTACCTACTGGAAGCAGGAAGTTTAAACATTCACCTCAATATCATTTCTCACAGGGTGAAGCCAGAGATGTGATTGTCGGCTCATTATAAAGAAAATGCTGCAGGCTTTCATTTAACCCTAATGTGTTTGGAGACCACAGTTGCCCTTTAATAAGATGTAAAGACTAGAAATAATACTCGGACGTGGCTAAGACGCGGATGTAGTAGGACGCGCTAGTGAGGAGCTCCCGGGCCCGAACATATATATCCAAGGCTAATACATTCAAGCCACCTACCTACAAACCATCTGCCGACTCCACTATACCCCCGGGAAAGGATGACCGGAGGCAGAAACAAAAAAGACAACACAGCGGTGGAGAAACTTAACAAGTTTGCACACACAACAACACAGCACGCCTCCACCAACTTGACTGCAGGGCCTGCAACGGATCTGGCCGCGTGTGGACCCCCCAGATGCAGGTACCCTCGCACCACAAATTCCTGAGCCAACTCTGCAAGAGTTGATGATCGCCATGCATGACTCCAAAGCCACACTAACCAACATAATGGAGGGAGTCAAAATAGACATTAACCTCCTCAGACAAGATTTCCAGAATCTCAGACAAAGAGTAACTGAAACAGAAAGCAGAATGTCAAATATAGAGGACTATAGAGCCAAACTTGACCTCGGAAATCGAGGTCGACGCCAAAACGTCCGCTTCGTAGGCTTCCCAGAAGCAGCAGAGAAACAAGACCCTACACAATTTCTGGAAAATTGGACCTTGGATCAGTTCGACCGCGCATCCTTTTCGCAGATTTTACCATCGAAAGGGCCCATAGGATTCCAGCACAACCCCCCACCCACCCACCCCCAGGAACCAGGCCAAGACTTTTAATAGCCAGATTTTTAAACGCTAAAGATCGGGACAAGATTCTACAACTGGCACGTGAAAAAGAAGACCTTGCCTATGAAAATAACAAAATAATACTCTTCCCTGACTATTCGATTGAATTACAGAAAAAAAAGAGCTACTTTCTTAGACATCAAACGATGCATGCGAACATGGCCTTTAAATAATCCATGGCCTACCCAGCTTGGTCCACGACGGCAAAATCCACCTATTCGACAACCCTAAAGACACGTGCTCATGAATGGACTCTCTAGGCATCGCAGCTGAATCCTAATATCTGGATCAACTACAACTAGACACCACCCAAATGTAGAGGTAAAGGATACCTAATGACTGACCCTAATAACACCGAAGCCCAAGTTACGTATACCTTGATCCCCACACTGATCCATTGCCCCCGACCTCTCCCCCCTTTCTAGAACCAACTCCCTTGGAACTGGCAGATAATAACTTTTTATCACAACCTATAAACTCGGTCCTGGACTATCTACTTTGATCTACATTGACAAAGTCCCATTAATAACTACACTCTGCATTCAATACAACAACCAATTTTCTATTTATATACAAATGTGCCACCTAAGCCCAACAGACCGTAGCTTGTACTTAAGTATGCTTTGAGGGGACTGTATCAAAAGATTTGGCAAAATCCAAGTCTACTACATCTACTGCTATGCCAGAGTCCAAATCCTTACTTACTCATAAAAGCTAAACAAGTTTGTTTCGCAAGATCTATGCTGATTACTACTTATAAGGTCAGTCCTTAAAAAATATTTTAGAATATGTTCCCGTATCAAGCGTTGCAGTATTTTTACCACCACTGAAGTTAAACACACTGGTCTGTAATTACCAGGCTTTGCACGACCACCTTTTTTGAATATTTGGAATTACATTAGCTTTTTTCCAATGCAGAAGCATATTTCCAATCATGAGGGAATCTGAGAAAATAAGAAACAATGGGCTTGATAAAACTGAACTTAATTCTCTTAGGACTTGTGGATCTTTATAGATATTAACCTTATTTAGTTGTTTCTGAACCATATTTTAAGTTAACTAATTTACTTGCACAATTTAAGTCATTATTGTTACTATACTCTATGCTATTTGTACTTGGATGTATACAGAGTAAATAATCTTATTCAAGATTTGCCTTATTGGTATCCTCTGTAACTATCTTATCCCCGTAATTTAATGGTCCCACATTTTCAGTCCTCATCTTCTTACTATTAATACAGAACCCATCGCCCTTTACTGTGTTGGCAGTTCCACTACTACAATCAATGTCAGGGTAATTAAAGTCCCCAATAATCAGAACATGCCCCGAACTTGTATGACTTGACATCTGCATATAAAGCTGACTCACTTCCTCCTTGTCATCTTTGGTGACTTTGTAGCAAACACTACAAACTATAACTTTACCCTCCTTCCTGTTGCCCAATTTCACCAATATTGCCTCCGTTTTAACATATCTGACAGTTATCTCTTTAATTAAATTTAGTTTCAACTCTTGTTTAGTATAAAACATACCCCTTCACTTTCCTATTTTCTCCATATTATGCCTAAACCGAGTATCCTTCTAAATGTACAGCCCAGTCATGAGAATTGTTTAACTATGTTTCTGCTACACCCCATTACATCATACTTTTGAGTCAAATTCATTATCACCAATTCTCCCATTGTTTCATCCAGGCTTCTCACATTTGTAAACATACATTTTAGATTGCGTTATACTAAACTCAAATCTCAAAATGTTTCCCCCTGGTTGGTCTACCACCACCTTCAACAGAAACCAACAAATACTGAATTCATTGATTTTTAATTTAAAGTAGAACTGCATTGTTCACTGTAAGCAGTGGTGGTATCAGTTTTTTAAAAAAGGACAAAATTACACCATCTGTACTAGATCTATAG
The DNA here is from genome assembly GCA_019447015.1 of Hymenochirus boettgeri. Lineage (NCBI taxonomy): Eukaryota > Metazoa > Chordata > Amphibia > Anura > Pipidae > Hymenochirus > Hymenochirus boettgeri. The sequence continues at coordinate 210,552,360 of CM033470.1, read as the reverse complement.
TGGGTTAATTTTGGGATACTTAATGTATTTTAGACATTCTAGACTATAAATTGATTAAAGAAAGTAAAAATGATGTATGTCCAGTCATATCAAACTAATTGTATTAGGAAATATGTATTAAATTGCATCAGGGCCAAGCAGTTAATTTAATGTATTTACATTTAACTTAAGCATTTGGAACTGTTCATCGTAAAAAGATTTCTGCCTAAATTAGGTTACCCAGACTGTGGAGAAAGGTTTACACTTTTAAAGAAAATTGTATAATAGATTACATGTTATAATGGAACAGAAGGAATTAAATTGCCATTTGTGTTACCAAGAAATCACTGGTAGGTCCCAAACATTTTTTCGGAACAGTGTAGATAACTAAAATTAAAGACATATTGCTTTAGATTTGGTAAATTTAAAAAAAAAAAGGTTAAGCTTATTACCTAGCTTACCCTTCAAGGCATATATAGCTGTGGTGCCAAGAAGTTTAGGACCTGTCTAGTCATCGAGTCAGGAGACACATTAGGCACATTAGGATGTATAAAATAAGACAATTTGCAAACTGTGGTACAAAAAAGGTGATTTATCTATTGGAGTGTAAAGTCTTTCATATTCAATATATCGGACAAACAAAACATGCTCTTGGGAGCAGAATAGGAGAGCATATTAGGGCTATTTAATCCTCTGACCCAGTCACCGCCATTAGTAGACATCTTATGAACTGCCCAACTAAGGGTATCTCAGACCTTTGAAAAAGTTTTTCTACCTTCCAGAGGGGGAGACTGGTCCAGACTGTTGGATACTAGAGAGATCTACTGGATTTTTCACATGAATACAAGGTCCCCCATGGGGTTCAATGCCAGGTGGAATGTTTCCCTTTTGAGTTGTGTGCTCACTTTCTAATTGTGTATGTATTATTCTAGTTTTGGGAGACATGTCTCCATATGATTCACTGTCACTTTAATGTTTTAATGTTTTCGTGGGAGTGTCTTTGGATTTCTAGAAGAACACCCTCATTGGTATCCAACCAGTATGCCTATGATGAAGGGCGCATGCACGAAATGCGTCGGGCAGCTATAGCCTGAGTGATACTTTTTTTAGACGTTTGAATAAAGATTATTGATTTTTAATCCGGAAAGTGCGGTATTATTATTATTATTATTATTATTGATTTATATAGTGCCAACAACTTTTGTGGTGCTTTACAATTACATAGTCATACATTACATACAGGGTAATACATGTTATACAAAGTCATACTTATTACATACACTGGTAATACATAATATAAGTAAACTGAGTGTGGAGTTTTACAGCAATACCATGATACAATAGGAAAGAGGACCCTGCCCATAGAGCTTATAGACTAGAGCATATGGGGGTGAGACATAATGTGACGGGAATCGGTAGGCTGTAAATAGATTTCAGTGGTGTGTGAAAGGTGGGTTGGATCATATTGGGTAGTAAGAGGGGTAATGTTTAGGCCAGGTTATATGCTAGGTTACATTTGAAGGTGTTAATGGATGGTGAGTGACGGACAGATTGAGGGAGTTCCAGAGCAGAGGGGCAGCACGAGTAAAGTCCTGAATGCGGGCATGGGAAGAGGTGACCAGGGTGGATGAGAGGAGGTTATTGTTTGCGGAGTGGAGGTTGCGTCTGGGACGGTAACGCTGGATCTGCTCTGAGATATATGGAGGGGCTATTTTGGATAGTGCTCTATAGGATAAGGTAAGCAGTTTGAACTGGATCCTTTGTGTGATGGGCAACCAGTGGAGGGACTGACAGAGAGGAGAGGCATTTGAGAAGCGAGAAGAGAAATGAATGAGCCGGGCAGCAGAGTTGAGAATGGATTGAAGCGGTGCCAGGCGGTTGTTTGGTATACCACACAGGAGTGTGTTGCAGTAGTCTAGCCGGGATATGATTAGTGCATGGACTAGGATTTTTTTAGCTTCATTAGAGAGGAAGGGTCAAATGCGGGAGATGTTTTTTTGAGTTGGAGCCGACAGGAGTTGGCAAGCGAATTGACATGAGGTTTGAAGTAAAGATCGGAATCTAGCGTTATTCCCAGGCAGCGGACATGAGGAGATGGGGATATAGGTGTGTTGTTAATATTAATAGTAAGACTAGGGAGGGGAACAGATCGTGAGTGTGGGAAAAGGAAAAGGAAAAAAGTTCAGTCTTGTCCATGTTTAGTTAGAGGAAGCGGGAGGACATGAAGGCAGAGATGGCACTAAGGCAGTCGGGGACCTGGTATGTCAGTGTGGGGAGATCTGGGGCAGAGATGTGAATTTGGGTATCGCCTGCATACAGGTGATACTGGAACCCAAATGAACTAATGAGTTGTCCAAGGCCATAGGTGTAGATGGAGAAAAGAAGAGGGCCGAGTACCAAGCCTTGCGGGACCCCCACAGGGAAGGGGTTAGGAGTGGAGCCAATTTCAGAGTGAAAACCACTAAAGGTCGAACCAGAGAGATAGGAGGAAAGCCAAGAAAGTGCAGTGTCCTGGAAACCCAAGGAGGCCAGGATCTGAAGAAGTAGAGAAGGCCATGTGAACAATATTAAATACAGTATAACATTCCCTGCTTTTGTGCCAAACACACACAAATACTTAAATCATAAGAATTGGACAATCCTCTTTAGAGTTGCGGCTATATCGGTGTAGCTCCCTAAAGCAAAGGTGATTGTATCTCACATCATTCATGTCAGACAAACATAATAATAGTATTGGGCTCATGTGGGTAATTCATTCCAGAATACATTCATGTTCTATTGCATGTGTATCTTCATTTTGTTTGCTGCTATGTATGGATATTTTTTCTCACAGATAAAGGAACTTGTTATTACTGTATTTTAACACAATAAATCAGTGATTAAAATGGTTTATTGAATGAAAACAGACAAAAAGGTCTTGTTAAGTTTTGTCATACATGGGTCAATTTTTTCTTTATCTATACAATACAATACAATAATATTTGTAAAGCACTTTTCTCCTAAAGGACTCAAAGCGCATAGATATGTCTCAGATTAATACAGTCTGTGTTACAGAGGAAATAGTCAGGTGTTGATAAATGCCAGACTAAACGGGTGGCTTTTCAGTTTGGATTTAAATGTTTCCAGGGATGGGGATGTCCTGATTGGGTGTGGCAGGATGTTCCAAAGTGTAGGGGCAACATGACAGAAGGCTCTGTCTCCAAACGTTTTGAGGTGGATTCTGCGGTTGACCAGGTTATTTTATCCTTTTGATCTAAGATTGTGTGGGGGGGTTGTGATGCAGTTGCAGTAAGTCCTTTAGGTATCCAAGGCCCAGATTGTGTAAGGATTTGAATGTCAATAAGACGATCTTAAACAGAATTCTCCTATCAGTAGCCAGAGGAGTGAGCGAAGGGTTGGTGTTATGTGGGGTCGTCTTGTTAATAGCCTGCAGCGGCAATTTTGTCAGCATTTAGTTTTAGCCAGTTATCATTCATCTATTCCTGAAGTTCAACTAAGCTTTTGTTTTTCTTATTTTGTTCTCTGGCCAGCCTCCGATTTGAACAAGCTATATTGATTTAGGGAATCAATTATAGAAGGGAGTTAAGTCCGGATCAGAGGGTCAGGGACCTGAGGTATCAGAGGGTCAGGGACTTATCGTATCACAGGGTCAGGGACCCATAGTTTCCAGGGTTAGGGATCCCAAGGGTCAGGGACCCATAGGATCAACAGGTCAGGGACCCTTAGTAACCGAGGGTCAGGGACCCATATCATTGGGCATGGGGTCCATGATAAAAGGTTATGCGTTTGTCGGACAAGTAGCCGAGGGACAGGGACCCATATCATTGGACCAGGGGTCTATGATAAAAGGTTACGTATTTCACAGACTAACATTATTTGGGTAGTCCCCCAAGGGGTGACTATCCCCTAATCCCAGAGCCTTAGAGGGTCCGATAACTTTTGCTTTTTCTTGTTCTATCAGATAGAAGTATAAGTTAATCTGTTTGTATGACTCGTGTATCCGGTTGGTAAGTGTACGGAGTCAGAGTCATTGGAAGGACTGTTGACGAAATGTAAAACACACTATTCCTACGGCTAGACCTTGTTGGTCGATGACCCGTAGTGAGAGATAGCAAGTGGTGACACTGAGTCGCATACTTGTGTGTATCTTTGTATATATCTGTCTGTATTATATTTGGACTGTTATAAGTCTTTACCATCTTTTTGTGTATATATGTCTGTGAATGATTATGTTGTATTAGGATTTTTGTAAGAAATTAGAGGCAGCCAATCCGGAACAGATATCGTTTGGCATATAATACCTGCAGGATATATATTACACCGTTGGTCCCCTTGTAGGGTAAAGCCATCTAGAATATCACCTAGTCTATATATCTATAAGATTAATATCACAGTAACTAGGGAAATAGTACCCACGCTCGCTATAGGAAGTCCATTAGGAAACCTATATCGAGATGGGACAAGAGAAGAGTAAAATTCCACTATCGGAGATTAACGAAAGTTTTAGCTGTTCCCATTTTATTTTCTCATTACAGCTTTACCTTATAGTATGTCTTTGTCTTGCATTATATTGTATCTTAGAATAAGTTTCCTGATGTCCTTTCTCCCCACCGTGTGACTTTCCTCCCCCATGTGCTAACATAAACTCTTATTGTTCTCCCAACACTTTCAAGGTGTATAAACCTTGGAGTACAATGGGCATATTCTCATCATGTGAAACACCACTGACTTCTCTAAAAACGAAACCTAACAATATCTGTATTTTTACTATTTTTTTGTGCATCATGTGACTATGTGCTAGTGTTATCTATATACCCCAGAGTGCTACCTAATAAAGTCTTTTTCTTATTCTAAATCACTCTCCCGGGGCTCCGACTGGATCATCTGAGGCTCACTAGTCTACAGGGTAGATGTGGTACATCTGATACAACTAACCGTTTCCTAAGGTTGGGTACAAATGGATGGACAATTTGTCCAGAGCAAGCGCTCAGCCGGGACAAATGTCCGTCGGTCGCTGCAAATTCGTCCGCGGCCGAATTTGCAAACGATCGACCGTGCGGCTCCATAGAGAACCGCATGATCAATCATGATTTTCCGACATGTCCGATCATACAATCCTGAAAAACAGATGATCGAGGTCGGTCGCGGCCGTCTGCCCCACACCAGCCAATATTTTCGGACGTTTGACCGAAAGTACCTTGAATCGGTCGATCGGCCTAAAATATTGGCAAAATTTTCCTTGTGTAGTTCAGCCCCACAAACTCATTTTCATTTTACTTAAACATAGGGGCATCTTTGAAAGGTTTAAGTAAAACAAAATTGGGGTTTGTGGGGCTAAACTTCATGAGGTAACATTTTTCTAAGGATCGTGGACATGCCTGCAGGGGACCTGGAAGGGGCCCCCTTTGGCTCTGGTCCCATAGCAACTGCTTTGGTTGCAATAGCGATTCCTTCGCCCCTGCAAGCAGTTTGCCTATTAGTAAAGGTATCGGCTGTCTGATTGAAAATCTTGTATCTTTCTTCCATAAGATATGTTAGATCAGTATAAAATGTATCCAGAACAACTTCTATGTGAGTGGCTAGACTACTTTACCTAGGCAACATATAGCACACCTAAATGTTTTGGTAGTACACTAGAGCGTTGTGCATACGTACAATCTTACCACCAACGAACAACCCCCGAGAGTGTGCACATGCACGGTGAATGACTGTTTTAGACGATATTTGTACGTGTGCATGCATTCGGTCAAGTGTTGTTCGTTGATCCGCTATGTAGGATATGTATTGTTACCATAAAGGATGGAGAAGGTTTACTTTAAAAGGTCAAAATGATACTTGATTATGGAAGCATGAAGAGTAAAAATATAAAAACACAAAAAACAGCAATCATTGAATAGGTCTTTTTATACAGAAATGATGTGTCTTTCACACGGATGATGACATTTCGTGGTTCCAGATGTTTATCACTACATGTAGTTTCCCAGTAGCGGTGGCCATCAAGGCACCACTCAGGAAAAGTAGTTATAATTAGAGATGTTTGAAACTGTTGAGTTTTGTTCCGTTTTCGAATTTTCCGGAAATTCCGAAAACGGAAATGCGAAAGTTTCCATCCATTTTAAGGGACAAATAGTAACAGTAGGTTACTGTAAATGACATAGAGACCTGGGGAATGTTCTGGGGAACCCATAAATATAACCAAAACTAATTTCAAAACTATATTTCCTCACGATCAGGCTGTTTTCGAGCTTCCGCATTCTATTTTCGAGAATTACCGAAATCGATTATTATTATTTTCAATAAACATCTACTTTCAATTTTCAATAATCGTCTACCTTCGATTTTCTATTTTCGATAATCTTTTATTTTCGATAAAAATCAAAAATTCGAAAAATCCTGGTTCCGTGAAATCCGGGAGTTCCAAAAATTTCGTCGGGACTTCGAAATCCTCAGATTCGATTTGAAACCGGGTTCTATTCAAACCCACATTACATCTCTAGTTATAATATAATATTTTGCTGTGAACATCCATTCAGCATATCTTTTTATTCTGTTAAAAAAAAAAAAACACAAAACACATGAAAGATATAAATAATGATACATGTCAGTCAGTGTAGGCAGTGATGTAGAGGGAAACTTTCTACTATGGGAAATCATATGGTTTGTGTTTCTTCATTAAAACATGTTTAAGCTAAACCATGTAAACTGTCCACAGGGAATTTAATGGGAACAGAAAAGACAGGTTTAGTTCTAATGACTATGTCCCAATATGTTCCTACAACAGTGGGAATGGTGATAAACTTGAACTTCTCGAACTTCTCCTCCATTATCATATTTGCATTTGCTTTATCCCTAGGATTAAAGAAGTAACCTACAACTCAATGACATATTTGTTTTACAGCTGTGATGAATCGTTCATTACGGTTAGAGGTTTTGTTTTAGCAGGAAATTATGATATCCTGCCCTCCTCTGAAAACTTAAGATAAAGCCAGTCATTAGGATACTGGCAGGAAGTATAGTTTTGTAATACAACTAATTGTTAAAAGCAGACCCGTTTAGAACACTAACAATGGGGATGAAAAGGGTTTCATAACAAATAAGTAACAGATCAGTTTTTTTTTTTTCTTGCTTATTACCATGGTAAAACCAGATGGTGACCTTAAAGGGCATGTCCACCCTTATAAAAAAAATTCCCCCATATCATAGTATATCTTCCCCCAGCCCCAACCGCTATAAAATAAATTTAAGAAAGTGCCCCAATGTTTACTTACCTTCCCTCTCTCCTCAGACGCCCGGCCCGGCCTTCTGCTTGCAAGACTCTGCAAGCAGGGGGCGGGACCAGCAGGCGCGTCCGTGATTGGCTGAGAGGCAGCCAATCACGGACATGGCTGCCGGCTTCTCAGAATGCCGGGGGAGAGAGGGAAGGTAAGTAGAGTTCGGGGGTCTTTCTTAAAATTATTTTTTAGCGGTTGGGGCTGGGGGAAGATACACTATGATATGGGCAAGGGGTTTTATGGTAGAGTGAGGGATCGCAAAATGGGAGGGAGAGGGAGGGGGAGGGAGGGGGAGAAGGGCTGCAGTACGCATGCCAAACTTCTCCTGGAGGGGAGACAGGAGGCAGAGTCCTATATGGATTCTGCTATCCTCCTGGTGGACAGTTTTTGGGACTTTGGGGGGGGACTACAGGAGAACCTTATGAAGCTGGGATGTGAGGTAAGGATTTTATTACACTACATGGTGGGGATTATAGTTTTGGGGGAGGAAATGCCCTTTAAAATCACATTTCCACTTTAAATGGACAACTTCATCCTTTAAATACTTAGGGGTACAGATTAGCCAAGATCTGAAAATGGTACACATACAATTATGCAACCACAATCAATAAACTAATCAATCTACTTAAATCCTGGAGTTCTTATCCCTCGTCTCTTCTGGGTCATATAAATGCAGTAAAGATGACCATTCTCCCCAAGATTCTTTATTTATTTAGAGCCTTACCAAAGTTCATTAAAAAAACAGACTTAAGTAAACTTCAGCGTGCAGTTACAGGATTCACATGGAAGAACAAAAAAACACACTTTTGAAAGAAATACAGTACTTGGCAAGACACAAAAGGGTTTGGATTAGGGTTTGGATTACCAAACCTGTACCAATATTGTAAGGCTGCAAGATTGGCACAAACAGTGCAGTGGACTCAGGGCTCTGACACAACATGCTGGATTGATATTGAGAACCAGCTACTTGCCCCACTACACACATCCTCTATTTTATGGATCCCAACACAACACCGTAGAGACATTCTGCAGATTATATACCAATTATACGACATACCCTGCAAATATGGGACAGATGTAATTTACAATACAAACTTATACCAAAAAAACCCTGTTTGCATCCCCTCTTTTATATACCCGCGCTTTAGTAGGTTTAGATCCATCATGTGCTGAATACTGGAAGAGTATCCTATCATTAATCCTATCCTGGCATTAAATACAGAATAAATACAATAAATACTGGTTCCAATACATTCAATTATCACACTTCATTCAGAATAAATTGAGAGACAGAAACCAATTCACTAAATGTGAAACACAATGCACACAATTACCAATAGCTAAAGGTATAATAACTGCTATTTATGATGATTATGGCATGAGAAGCAACTCCTTAAAATTAAACCAATATTTAGTTGGGAAAGCAGATTAAATCAACAATTACAGGATGACCAATGGCAACTTATATTCAACCAGTCGGTTAAATACTTAGCTAACCTAGAAACGAAAGAAAAGTCATATAAGATCCTATAGGACTGGTATATTACCCGCTTTAGAGGCTGCTGTTCATAGTAACATAGTAACATAGTAACATAGTAATTAAGGTTGAATAAAGACATTCGTCCATCAAGTCCAACCTATTCACTTTTTTTTTTTTTTTTTTTTTTTTTAACCCTACCTAACAGTTGATCCAGAGGAAGGCAAAAAAACCCCAGCTAAAAAAGGGGGGAAAAAATTCCTTCCTGACTCCAAACGGCAATCGGAAAGTATCCCTGGATCAACCAGATCTATATGCATTAATACCCAGTAATTCTCAATATTTTAGTTTTAGAAACTTATCCAGGCCTTTTTTTAAAGTTATTCAATGAACTTGCCATTACCACCTCTGCTGGAAGACAGTTCCACAGTTTCACCGTTCTCACTGTAAAGAAACCTCTCCTAACTTGAAGATGAAACTTCTTTCTTCCAACCTTAAAGGATGCACGAGTCCTGATGATGACTCATTAGTGAACAATGCACCAGAGAGTTCATGTATGGGCCATTAATATATTTGTATAAGGTTATCATGTCCCCACGCAACCGCCCGCTTCTCCAATGTAAACAGCCCTAACTGTCTAATCTGCCTGCATATTCAAGCCCCTCCATTCCCCTTATTAATTTAGTTGCCCTTCTCTGAACTGCCTCAATTTCCAAGATGTCCCTTTTGTATATGGGATTCCAAAACTGCACCGCATATTCCAAATGTGGCCTTACCAGTGCCTTGTAAAGAGGGAGAATAATATTTTTCTCTTGATTCCATTCCCCTCTTATACAAGACAATATCTTGCTAGCTCTAGCTGTTGCTACCTGGCATTGTTTGCTACAGCTAAGTCTGTTATCTACCAGAACCCCAAATCTTTTTCCATTTCAGATGCACTTAACACAGAGTATTTATGGTGTAGGTGGCACAGGGATTATTAAATCCCAAATGCACCTTACATTTATCAACATTGAATCTCATCTGCCATTCTGCTGCCCATTTTGATAATCTATCTAGATCTGCTTGCAGCAACTTGCACATCATTGGAAGTTTCCAAAGCTGCATAATTTAGTGTCATCAGCAAACACAGAGACCTTGCTCTCAATGCCCCTTCTAAGTCATTTTAAACAGATTAAACAAGAAGGCCCCAGTACAGAACCCTGAGGAACTCCGCTTAGAACTTTAGCCCACATAGATGTAGCTCCATTAACCACCACTCTCTGTTGCGGTCAATAACCAGTTCTCTATCCATGAACAAATGTTTCTTCAAGGCCAACAGTCCTCAGTTTATACATTAGTCGCCTATGTGGCACAGTATCAAAGGTTTTGCAAAATCCAAATATAGCACATCCACAGCTGTGCCTGATCTAACTTCTTACCACTTCTTAAAAACCAATTAAATTTGTCTGGCATGATCTATTTCTCAAAATCCATGCTGACTACTACTAATAAGATGATCTCTGGAGACAAAGTCAAGGATATGATCCCTTAACAAAGTTTCCATCACCTTCCCTACCACTGATGTTAGGCTACAGGTCTATAGTTACCAGGCTGTGAACGACTACCTTTTTGAATATTGGTATTACATTGGCTTTTTTCCAATCCAGCGGCACATCCAGACAAAAGCGAATCTGAAAAGATGAAACAGTGGTCTTGCTAGAACTGAACTAAGCTCTTTTAAAATCCTAGGATGCAATCCATCTGGTCCTGGCGCTTTATTGATATTAACTTTGTCTAATTGATTCCGTACATATCCTCTGATCCAATGTGAAGACTCTTCATTTCCTCCCTGCACATTGTTACAATCCCTACTGTAAGGATTCTCAACAGTAAAAACCGATGTAAAAAACGGTTTAGCAGATTAGCCTTTTCGGCATCTCTACAACCACCTCAGCTCCATTATTTAATGGTCCCACATTCTCAGTCCTCATTTTTTTACCATTTATATACTTAAAAACATTTGGGGTTGGACTTGCTTTGTTCGGCAATCCGTGTTTTCTTTTATTTTTAGCTAGCTTTCTTGCCACTCTTTTTACAACTTTTGAAGTCCCTGTAAGCCTGTTCTGTGCCTTCTGCTTCAAAATTTTAAAAGCCCTTTTCTTTTTTTCCATTTCCTTTTTACCTGAGCATTAGCATAGCCATGCAGGAGTGGACCTAATTTTTTTACACTTGTTCCTAAAGGTACCGATTTGGAATGTTATAGTTTAATATCCCTTTAAAAGTGGTCCATCCTGCTCAGTATCTTTACCTAGAAACAGTTCCCCCCAGTTATGAGCAGGAGCTTCCTTTAAAAGCATAAAATTAGCTTTCCTAAAGTTAAAAGTTTTTGTTAAGCCAGTGCACTTTAGTTTCTGCAACCTATATTAAAGCACTATATCATGGTCACTATTCCCTAGCTTCCCATTACCTTCATCTCCAAAATGAGCTCTGGGTTATTAGATATCACCAGATCCAACAACGCTTCTTTCTAGTAGGAACTTCTACCATCTGTGAAAGAAAATGCTCATATAGGAAATTAAGAACTTTATACTTTTGAGGTGCTGGCAGTTCCATTACTCAATCTATTTCAGGGTAGTTAAAATCCCCCATAACCAGAAGATGCCCCATACCAGCAGCCTTCGCCAACTGCATATGGAGATTCATTTCCACCTCTTCCCCGGCATTTGGCGGCTATAACACACTCCAACAATTAATTTACTATCTTCTTGCTTCCTGTACACAGTTCCACCCATAATGTTTCTGCCGCATCGTTTGCTCCCCCATCTATTCCATCTTTTAAATTTGGCTTAATTCCTGTTAACATACATACATACTCCTCCTCCTTTCTATTAACTCGGTCATGTCTAAATAAGGAGTACCCTTGAATATTTACTGTCCAGTCGTGTGAAACATTAAGCCATGATTCTGCTATACCAATTACATCATGCCTTTCCTTTAACGCTATTATTTCAAGTTCGCCGGTTTTTCCAGCCAGACTCCTTGCATTTGTAAACATCATTTTAGATTATCAATTGATTTACTTCCATACATGGTCGTACATGCCTCCTTATCCTCTATGCTCCCCCCTCCTCCTTCTCCTCCCTCCGTTGTGTTACTAGCCCCCAGATCCCTAACTTCTCTATCTACCCTGTGTAGTTAAACGTTCCCTCCCCCCCATACCTAGTTTAAAAATCTCCTCCAACCCCCTAGCCATCTTCTCCCCCAAAACAGTTGAACCACCACCATTGAGGTGCAATCCGTCACTACTAAAGAGTGTTCCCCTGCTGATCAACTCCACTGGACATGATGGTGGACATGCAATGAAACACAGAAAATGTACTGTGAATTATTGATATCAGTTATTTTTTCAAGAGATTTCACATTGTCACCCTATACAGCTTTTTTCAATCTCCCAGTAGAGAACTTAAATAACTTAGCCCAGAGGCTTATAATACATATATGCTCAGCAGCAAGATCCATCTTAGCCCTTAATTGGAAACAACCTTGCCCTCAGAATGAAATATTAATAAACAAAATCTGGCACATACACTCCAGAACACAATAAGAGCATGGTCCAAAACCTGGGATATATGGACACATAAAATGGATCCATCGGAGTGGAGTTTGGTGTGTGTGTCTCCTAGTTGGATCTAGAAGTTCTAGACCTCGCATTGTATGTTTTTACATGTGACAATAAAGTATTGGCTTTTATCCATCTACAAGGAGTCCAGTTGCCTACCTCTGTGTTGGGGATAATCCCCATATTTATGCCGGATCCATCCACCTAATTATCCTAGTATGATTATTATATCTTAACATCAACGAGAGGCTCTGGATGTATCTGGAAGCTCCAGAGACACCAAAGCTTAAGTAGAAATTAAAGTGAGATCAAAATTCACCATGTGTTAGCTAGTTAGATGAACAGGATGGTTCATCTAATATTTTTATTGTTAAAGAATATACTGAGTTATATCAAGACATCAATGTAATGTATGTTTGAATTATATGTTTGAATTATATTATATGTCCACCCTTCAAAAAAAATTTTCACCAAACATTCCCCCTGTCCCCCAGCCCCAACCGCTATGTTAGTAATATTAGAAAATGCCCAAAACATTACTTACCTTCCCTCTTTCCTCCGCTGCGCTGCCAGGCCCTCTGCTTGCGAGAAAATGCAAGCAGAGGGGTGGGACCGGCAGTCGCGTTTGTGATTGGCTGAGTGGCAGCCAATCACGGACGCGGCTGCCGGGAATTCAGTGCGGCAGAGGCAAGAGGGAAGGTAAGTAATGTTTTGGGCATTTTCTGATATTACTAATAGAGCTGTTGGGGCTGGGGGGACAGGGGGAATGTTAGGTAAAAAGGTTTTTACGCTAGGGGGAGGGAATCCTAATCGGGAGGGAGAGGGAAAGGGAGAAGGGCTGCAGTACGCATGCCAAACTTCTCCCGGAGGCCAGGTAGGAGGCAGAGTCCTATATGGACTCTGCTATCCTCCTGGTGGGCAGTTTTTGGGACTTTGGGGGGGGGACTACAGGAGAACCCTATGGAGCTGGGATGTTAGGTAAGGATTAAACTACACTACACAATGGGGCCAGTAGTGGGGGGATTATAGTTTTGGGGGTGGACATGCCCTTTAAAGGGGAACTGTGGTCTTCTTACATGTGCCCTCCATTTAATAGATCAGATAATTTTTCAATAGTGATGAATCCCAGGTTTGAAATCTGGTTTTGATTCGGATCTGTCAGTTTTTACTTTAAAAAAACTAAAACTTGTTTTAAAAAAAAAAAATCAAAATTCCTATTGAAAATTGCAATTGAATACTCAAAAAATTCTAGGTTCTTTTATCAATAAGCCAGGATAATGTTTGTATCTGCAGTTTAGCCAAAAACAAAGTTTACTTTCTGGCTTGCACTGCCTCATCCTAAATGATTGCTGCTAATTAGCATACAATGACACAGATGCTTAGAAAATGTTCTATGTTCTATGTGTATGAGCCTCTGCCAGACATTAGGCTCCTACACATGTTATCAAGGAGCCAACCTGCAGCGCACAATGGGGTACTGAACAGTTGTTTGCCCGACGGTCAGAAGATAGTCAGTGCAATTAGGAAGTAATAACTTTTTCATGGCTGTAACTTTATATAGACTTTAGAGCATTTTCAGACAGGCTCCATCTATTAAAAGGAGAAATATTGTATGGAGACCACAGTTCCCCTTAAAGCTTGACTTACATCAGTTATGACGTAAATAAGTGTAGGAAAACTGTTTTTAGTCCTTCACTGTCTGCCACTGCTGCTGGAAATATGGCTTTTTTAAGGTGTCAGTGTGTGTGTGGGGGGGACGACGACAAGGTATTCATTAGAATGGGGGGGGGGGTCAGTTGTAAGTTGTCAATATTGCAATACAATAATGAATTAGTCCCATTGTTATGTAGAATGATGCTGCTGCATGCATCCTGCATCAATGTTTACAGCACCTGTGATGATTCTTGCACTGTACTAGCATCTGTCAATGTGGTGGTTGTCTCCGTCGGTCATTGTGTATAGGAAGATATCTGTGCAGTGACCCTTTTTTTTATTTTTAATATACAATATACATACAAAAAGAGCAATGCAACCATATATAATGCAAGGATGCAGGCAAGAAGCAGTTCAAATCTCTGATAGTGATGGATATAACAGATTGGGTAACTGGTATGGTACAAAACAATCCACATTCAATTCCTTTATGTAATGTTAGGTCTTGTAATTTTAGGTCTTTATCTAATCTGACAATAAACAAAAACAATTCTTGTGGTGGAACAAGTTTACATAAACCCCATCTCTGGTACATACCAGCCAATTTACCCATAAGACAGACTACTGGAAATGTTCTAGAAATAACCGTTCTCTGGCTGTGGCCCTTTTAAATGAGGGAGGTATAAAAGCTTTCTGTTACTTCCCTGGGTGGTCACAATCTGGAGCAATGAGATGTCAAAATCCCACTCGTGCCACGGCTCACCTTCTGTAGGTTATGCATGAAGCGTGTCTCTCTCATCTCTAAAGGTGCACATACATTATTACTTAACCTCCGTCCAATCATTCATTTTAAAGAGGCCATTCTTTCTAAAAGATGTTCTTATGAGGGTGGAGTTGTCCTTAAAGACTTTGAAAGCTGATTGTTATCCTGCAATTTATTTACCAGCCAGTGTGAATTGCATACTAAATCCAAACAGATCAGAGACAAAATAAAATAGTAAGCTGATTTTACTGTAATTTTTTTTAACTTTAATTCTGTTAAAGATGAAGATTCATCTTTAACAGAATTACAAATTCTAAATCTATCTGTTTTCTTACCATTAGCCCCCTTGTCTTAACAGGCTAATGGTCTACTTTAAAAAAAAAAAAAAAACACAAACCATGAGGTTACAGGTTCAAATCCCCAGGCTTATTTATAAATTATTTATGCTTAATGGGAAATTAATTCAATGCTTGATGGGAAATAAACTGCAAAGATTACTTTTGTTTTTTTGTGTGAAAAGCAAAGGAATGTGTGGAGAAAAATGATTGTTTAAAAAATAATTCACTCTGTTAAATCTCTTTTCAGTGTCTGAGAGGCAGGATCTGTGTGTAACAGATATGGGTCTCTGTGCTGTAATAGGATCAAAACTTTAAGTATAAGGGAAAAGGGAAGGTTTAAGTCTAAATTTTGACTTTGGCTTGAAAGGCTGCATTTAGGAAGGGAATGTGTGTGTCTGTGCTGGAGGGTTTAAAACTCAATAATCTTGCCATGGTAACGAAAGAGAAAATTTATGTTTCATAATCCAATGTGATTACATTTTATTTTTATTATTTTATTATATTTTTTTACATTTTATAGTTGAAGGGGTGTTCCTAGACCTTTTGTCACCTGAAACAAATATTCAAAGCCTTCCTAGTATATTTATGTGGCACGTAATAAAGACGAAAAAAAAGTGCGTGGCTTGTGGAGGTGGGTGAGCAAACTGGAGGGTTGACTTTACACTCACTGGTGAACTGGAGTGCTGACGATGCCCACAACACATATAAATATAAGATGCCCTAATCCCCAGCACACACAGACTGATAAATATAAAATGACCCATTGCCCAGAACACACAGAATGGTAAATATAAAATGCCCCCATGCCCAGTACACACAGACTGGTAAAAATAAAATGCCCCCATGCCCAGCAAACACTGCCTTGTAAATATAAAATGCCCCCATGCCCAGCAAACACTGCCTTGTAAATATAAAATGCCAACATGCCCAGCACACAGACTTGAAAATATAAAACGCCAACTTGCCCAGCACACACAGACCGGTAAATATAAAATGCCCCTTGCCCCCTTGCCCAGAACAAACTTACCTTGTGCCTACAAAGACATGGAAATATATGTGTCCAGTGCCTACACATACTGTAAACATAAGATGTGCCAAGTGCTCACACAGACTTCTAAACATATATGTTACCAGTGTACAAACTTGAAAATATAAGAATTCAATACCTTATTGTTACTTACCATTGGAAGCCAGGATGAGAGGAGCCGCATAATAACCAACTGTACTCCAGTGCTCATGCATGCATTGGTGCATTTTTAAATTGCTCTTAAAACCATGTTAATCGCCCCATATATACAGGGCCACCATAAGAATATTCAGGGCTCCATACTACGTAAATTACTGGGCCCCCTGCCCAGTGGAATGAATATATTTAAAACATGTTATAAAATAAAAAATATCCTGGAAAATGAATGGATGGATGAGATAGATCATGAATGAGCATGTATAAGTCTGGATACCCCCTCTTTCATTGGATATGACCCCTCTTGATGAGCACCCCGCTAGTCCCTGGATGATTCCACCTTCCATGGATGAGCACCCAGTCCCTCCAATGCCCCTACTTTCACCACCCTTCCCCTTATACAACCCTAAGCAAGGTGTAATATATATTCTGTGTATGTTGAAAAAGGTCACAAACCATGACTGAAACGTTGCTATATACACAATATGTGTGAATAAAGTATGTTACTTGAAACAAAGTCCTTATGAGTGCACTGAAATTTCTCTACTTTATAGACAGGCCATAGTGAGAATGAATTACGCTTCATGATACTGGATATCGTGCCACCGCCAGTGAGGGGAGGGGATAGGAAGCTTAGATTAAAACAAAGAGAGATGTGGTGGGTGAAGTGTTTAAATACTCTAGCACCATATAGACTTAACAGAGACTATGATTTGTATTTATTTTTATGAGCTCCATGTGTGTGTTTTTTTTATGTGTTGACACAGAGTAGCTCCATTGTTGACACTGTATAGTCAGTCCCAATGTGTAGCTTGTATCCAAATATAGATATGTTGATATAGATTTATTAGATATATGAGTATAGGTCTATTTGTATCTATTTGATATATGGTATGTGTAAGGGGCTTCACTATGTAATTTCATGTATCATATATAATGCTCATGTGTTATTTCGTGTCTACCTGTGTCATGTGATGTGGTTAATTTGGTGATTACCATTTTTTGAGCCTGAAGAAGGGAGCATGTGGCTCCTGAAATGTTGCTCATATGTATGAAATAAATATCCAGATGAAAAATCTTGTGAGTGCTGCTATGTATACAGTTTGTATTGGTTTAGGAAGAGCAAAGACATATTCCCTGGAAGCATTGAACAGGAGTATATACCATTGGAGGAGTGCTGTAATTATACATTTGTTTATATATATTACAATAAATACGGTTACATACAAATCGTGGAAATGGAACACTGGTCTTGTCTGCTCCTGGACTGTCTGCTTTCCACTGTGCTGCCAAACTTTCAAAGGGGGAGTGACAGCAACACTGATCACATTTATTGCCTGGGATGCGCACCGCACATGACGGCCATACGTTGTGATGTCGTTAAAGGGCATGTCACCCCCAAAACTATAATCCCCCCAACTACTGGCCCCACCATGTAGTGTAGTTTATCCTTCCCTCACATCCCAGCTCCATAGGGTTCTCCTGTAAACCCCCCCCAAAGTCCCAAAACTAACCACCAGGGCTAGCAGGGCTCTGCCTGCTATCTTGCCTCCGGTAGATATTTGCCATGTGCACGGCAGCCCTTCTCCCTCCCCCTCCCTCTCCCTCCCTCTCCCTCCTCTCCCTCCCGTTCTACTTCCCTCCCCTAGCGCAAAACCCCCTTAATATGCTGCTCCCCCATGTCCCCCAGCCCCAACCGCATTTTTTTTTTTCAAAAAGCTCCCCAAACTCTTACTTACCTCTCCGCTTTCCTCCGCTGCACTGAATGAGACCGGCAGCCGCGTCCGTGATTGGCTGCCGCTCACCAATCACAGACGCGACTGCCGGTCCCGCCCCTCTGCTTGCATTCTCGCAAGCAGAGGGCGGCAGTGCGGCGAGGAACGAGGGGAGGTAAGTAAGAGTTTGGGAGGCTTTCTGAAAAAAATATTTATGCGGTTGGGGCTGGGGGACATGGGGGAGCAGCATATTAAAAATCATGTTTAAGGGTGGACATACCCTTTAAAGGAAGCCTTTCGTATTCACCCTGTCGTCCTGCTGCAGAGGATTGGGAAACAGAGCGGGTGGAAAAAAAGAGTAGGCCCTGCTTTCTTACAGTAGCCTGGGGTCACCGGGCCCCAGAAGCCTTTTGGGCTGGGTACAAGAGTACCTACTCCCCCCCCCCTGCATACAGTATATATCAAACGTAATTCTAAATACAAAGTACTTTACATATATTTATTATTGTATTGTTATTGTATACATTTTAGGACTTTTATTTTGAAATTGTGTGTATTGTTTGTGTCAGAGACACACTGTGTAGTTAGTGTAGCCTTGAACCTACTGTAAGTGTGTTTCATACAGAAAGTGACAGTTGGTACTTACAACCATTTTTATGTTGATTTGTTCAAATGTTTCTTTTCTAATCTCTTCACGCATTCCCATTGATTTGTTATAGGGCTAAAAGTTCTCCAAATAGATCCATGAACTGAACTTAGATGCAGTGTTTATACAGATTTATCACATCTCCTTGTGGCTTTTTGCACAGAGAACAATCCCAATCTGGCAAACCTATCCAATAAATCAAGTGCTCCATTCCCATAATAAGTAAGGTTTTAGAAGTTTATGCTTCTGCAGCTTGGCATGACATAGTGTTGCTTAACCTATTGTCAACAAGAGATATTTTCCATGTAAATCCCTGATTGCCATTGAATTTATAAATAGAATTTTAATTTTTGTACCCAAATATGTGTTCTCTTTTGCCACATTGTCATTTGCCAACAAAACCATGACAGTCCATAAGGGGATCACTTAAAGGATATGTACACTGGGAATTTTTTTTTTTTTAAATTGCCCAATTCTTGGAGATTATAATTATTCCCAAATATCATTGTACCACTGTCCCCTATTTATTTAGATATCTAATCTGAAGCATACATTTCAGCTGTCAATCAAGTGCCTTAGTATCATCATAGTATGATACTCTTCTGTATGTATTGCTGTAGTTGGAATGGTGACAGTTAGTACATGAACTGCATGGTGGGAAATTCCCTCTTCCATTGCTGATTGATTACTGAGCATGCTTGCCTTAACAGAGTTAGAAAAGTGGAAAGTGGCAGGAGGACTGAGGGACTGAGCTTGAGCAAATCAAATACTGGATTGAAGGCATGCAGCAACACAAACACATCAGAATAAGTGCTGCTAACGTGTTAATTTATAGATTGAAATGAGACAAGGTAATTTGTTCAGTGTACAATTCCTTTGTACACCTTTATCCCCATAAATAGTAAAAGGCCCCTTCCCACAATATATATATATAGCATAGATAACATGTTCTTCGACATCACATGAATGATGCTTTTCTTTCTCAAACCACTTCTTGAACATTAAAAACACATAAAATCTGTGGTAAACCTCTAGTTACTTGAAACCAATATGAATACATTCCATTTCGAACAACCTTTTGCATTCACTTTTACTCATTCAGTCAGGTACAGAGGAGGATTACTAATGTAAGTATTTGGAATCAATCTAAGAGGGAATGAAGAAGTAACTTGGAGACCAAAAATTAATGTGCATGGGACATAAATATTGGGAGGTCTCGTTACCTGGTCAGTAAGGATGGTGGAGACATTGTTATTATGCACTATAGAATTGCACTGAAAAGAGAGAACCCACAAAGTGAGGTAAACTTGTATTTCTCACATAGATTTATATCAACCAAACCAAAATAAAGGAACAGGAAATGAGGATAAAAGGAGATAAAGCTAATCCTAAATCAGAAATGTTATCATGCTCTCCAGCAACTGATCTGTCTGACATAATACCAATCACATGGCTCTTATCATTCATTATCATTTTAATATATTTTTTATTACAATACTCTTTTATGGTCCTATTCATTCGGGCAACAACCTACTTCAGAGAATTTTTAACATTTGGTTATCACAGCAGTAAAAAAAAGACGTTTGACAAGAAATACTTGTAAGACTGCACATAAAAAAGGAAAGGCATTTGAGAAATTATTTTATTCAAATATGGACATCTTTATTAGACTGATGATAATATAATTCTTTTCAGCCTCAGAAATGCCAATGAAGTTATTCCAATAAAATATATATATAAAATGAAAATGAGCTTTACAAAACCTTCAGCTACATTCAGTTTAAGTGGAGCCATTTTAAAAATTGTTTTCCAAATGCATAGATAGTTGCTATTGTCATACAGTCCCCTAATATTAATTACATGTTTGTGTTCTATTTCTACACTGATTTTTTGCTTTTTTATTTTAGAACCAATTTTCATTGTTTGGTAGCAATTTGTACAATAGTACAACAAGTTACCTGTGAAATGAACACAATGCAATGATTCTTAACTCATTAGACAAAATTAGAATAGTGCCTGGGTCTATTCGTGCCGTGTATGGGCACTTTATCGCCTGAAACGGCCACTCGTTCCAAGATTCAGCCAGTCGGGCAATGATCCCTGACAGAATGGGCACTTCGGCCGATATAGTGCCCATATATGGCACAATTATCGGCCGAAACGGCGGTTCATACACATCGTGCATCATAGGTTGGCAAGCCCACAATCCCACGTGTATATGAACCTTTAGAGTAGCCTTCCATGTACAGTGTGTAAATGTGTGTCCACATTTGTCTGCAAATATAACTAAATTATATATATTAACTTCGTGCAGTGCTATATAAAAAAACATGGAAGAAACAGCATAAAATAGAATTTAGTTGCAGGGACTGGAAAGGGTGGTAGAAGGGAAATTGGGGCATCGCTGTTGATGTAATTGCTTGGTTCAGTAGATTCCATTTAACAAGTGAGCAGTTCCTTACTTTAAACCCAGGATGCATCTATGACTGAACATTGCAATTATTATTCAGCATGTACTAATTCACTATAACTCCATGCTTATGGAATAGCTCGAATACAACATTTTTAATACAAGTTACAGCATGTTGCTTTATGGGAGGCACTGAGGGCTTCATTGTGGTTAATAATATTGGACCCTGTGGAATGAAGGAGCAACGAGAGCTGTATGAAAACCTGCACACTCCCTCGAGTAATACAGGAAGTCTGGAGCCCCTAAAAAAACAGACATAAAGTATATCCAGCCTTGAAGTTTTCAGCATTTTTGAGCTAAAACCTACATCATTCCACACACATCTTTTGGCCATGGCTGTACTCATTGTCCCTAATTTCCTCTTATACTCTCTCTATTTTCATAAGTTATCTCTTTATGGACTGTCACGGTTTTGTTGGCAATTGACAATACCGAAAAAGAGAAAAAATATTTGGGAACAATAATCAAGTGAGTAGATGATATTGTAAGCCCTTAGCGGCAGGGATCTCTTTCCTAATATGTCAAGACACACCACACTTATTTTATCTATATATAATATAAGGGATAATACGCTACCTACAGTGTAATATAAGGATATTACGCCACCGAGGGGTTCCGTGACCATATAGAAGCACGAGGCCGCAGGCTTTTATAAAGGGCATGGAACTCCGAGGTGAAGTAACTCCGTATATTACACTGTATGTAGCGTATTATTTCTTATAAAACATAAGGCCAGCCAAAAAAAAACCTGCCCACTACCACTGTCCCTATATTAGTCATTTATATAGAAATCCCTGTTTAATGTATAAATAATTAATTACCGTTCCTATTGAAAAGAGAAAGAAGGACCGAACATTGTCTGTCAACAATAAACAGGGATTCCTATATAAATGACTAATACAGGAAGTGGGAGACAGTGGGAGGGGCAGTGGAATACAGGAAGTCACTCAGTGACATCACTGAGTGACTGTAATATAGATTCTCGCCACTGTACCTTCCCATTGAAAATGCCTAGCCTTATGTATTATATAATTTATCTGTATAATGGCTTGCACTCACCCCTTGTTTGTATACTCTGCATTTTGTATGTACAGCTCTGCATATCAAGGTGGCGATATATAAATAAAATGATACATACATACATACATACATATGAACCTTTGATTATTTGATTATGAGTCTGCTTAGAGCTAAGTAGTTCCTATTGGTAGACTGCATAGTTTCTATTCTTGTAGATGTCTTTGTCTTCCAAACTAATATAGGAATAGCTATTCAAAGCTACCCTTCCTCCATTGTCCAGGCCCCATTAAGGTGTCTAGGGCCTAGACAATAGAAAGACGTACTTCAGAGCATCTTCCCATTGGCCAGGCCTTGGTCACAACTTGAAGGCAGGAGAGGCAGACCCAGCAAGAGCAACATTAGGTAAGTATATCTTCCAGTCTACATAGGACCTACTGTAGTGGTTCAGGTCCTCATCCTGGTTACTTTTATTGGGAGGGAGAAAGCTTTAAAGGATGCTGATCCATTCCATTTATTAATAAACTTTATAAAACAATTAACCAGCCTAAGCCAATTAATTAATATTATTTTCTTCTCAGGAAAGCAGCATTTCTAGTATGACTCACATCAGGTCTTATATTTCAGAAATGAGGATATCAAGGAAAAGCAAATTGTTTGTGGGTATAGGTCTAGTAGCAACAGGGCCAGTTAGGCACAGCCATTTGCTTCAAGTAGTAATTTGGAAATGACTCATGTTTTTTTCTTTACGAGGCAAATTTTCATAACCTGCGGTTTCATAAGGTTCCGATACCACAGGTTATCGTAGAAGGTATTTGCAGGTGTAGTCGTACGTTTACAATTAGGTGGCCATACAATACCATGGGTTACTAAAGTAGTGCAAAAATATTACATAGGCAAATGTACAATTACGATCCTAAATGTAAGGTCTCAATTGTACGATTGCAGTCATAATTTTACAATTGTTAAAGGAGCAGCATCGCTATTTAGCTATTCCGTACCTTTATAAATCGCCCCCCCATGCTGACCACATTTCCTGGAATGTTTCTGTGTTTTAGACTTTACAGGTATTTATACATTAGTGTGTTTTATAGACATATCTGTTGTATTCAGTTAGATCAACTAGACTTGAATTTTAGTTCTTGAAGATGTTTCGCTAGTCATCCGACTGGCTTTCTCAATTCAGAATGACTTGTATAAGAATTTGTTGGCAATTATGTACCCTGGAAAATCCCAATTAGCATATCACAGCCAGGTGTTAAGGGTGTGATTAGATAGTGGCTAAGAGGTGTTATAGGAACGCCCAGAGTAAGGTGTTAAAACAGCATTGTACATGGCAGACAGTTGGTGTCGAACCCCCCCACCTCTATTTAGGCTTGGTTTCTTTATTTTCACATAAATGGCCTCCTTGACACCTCTCTTAGACAAGTCCTGTTCCTTTGCCAAGATGTCAACATTACAATCTTCAAAGGTATGTCCTTTTTCCTTAAGATGCAGGTACACGGCTGAGTCCTGACCCGAGGAATTGGCTTCTTGTGCTGGGCCATTTATTGTGCTGGGCTATTCGTTGGTGCAGCTGCTGTTTGGTTTCCCCAACATACAAATCAGAGCACTCTTCATTGCACTGCACTGCGTATATGATGTCGCTTATCTTGTGTTTGGGTATTGGGTCTTTCGGATGTACCAATTGCTGCCTCAGTGTGTTGTTCGGTTTAAAGCAGACAGGGATACGGTGTTTATTGAAAATTCTTCTTAATTTCTTGGAGACCCCTGCTACATATGGGATGACCATGTTCTTTCTTCTGTCTTTCCTTCTACCCCTTTTGACAAAGGCCTAGGTTTTATAGACCTATATAAGTACAGGTAAAGATGCTTACCTAGTTGTATTCCAGTTTAAAAATCAAAACATAAGCTATTCTTTAAGAGAGAATCATTCCCAACCTGTTCTCTAACGGTCTACAAATTATTCTGATAAATATTCTAATAAAAACACATGTACCATGATGTGTCAGCCTGTTCCATTTGAATATTTTTTTTGATGAGCGATTTTTAAAAAAAATGGTTTGACTTAAAACATCAGAATCTAAGCATGTCTGACCAGCTTAAATGGACATTCTCAATTTTAAAAGTTTTTCCTGAAAACCCTAAAGAAATAACTATTCTCTGGATCTAATTCATTTAAAAAGAAAGAAGTATACACACATTTTATTTTATTTTATAAATAGAAAGGCTGCACAAAGTTTTATTAGGGCATGGCCACACTGAGTGTGCGCTTGAGATTTTACCTTTTGACGTATGGAAACTCATGTGATTGCACAAAGAAAAAGGATTACGTATGTTCCCAAATCGCAAATGGATGCGCAATGGCAACTCACCCGAAATTGCATGATTTTAATATCATTTAAAAATTGCATGCGTGAGAGCCATTGCACCAAAATTGCGATAGTGTGGCCTAGCCCTTAATTAGTGTCTGTGTGTGCTGTGAGTTTAAAACCTACATCTGTGACACAGGCAATCAAGACAACTAATGAGCACTGCTTAGGTCTGCTTACACCTGAACAAAGCCAGGAGACAGCTAATCAGCGCTGATTAGGACTGCACACGTATTAATCCAACACCCAAGATGGAGTAACACTCCTAAAAAAGTCCCTACAAACAAAGGCACTTAAATGGGCAAAAAAAGTGTGAAGTGCATTTTATTGCATCCACATATCCCTCATACAAAAACCTCAATATATACCAGACCTGGGCAAAGGACCACATGTGGCCCTTTGGCTGCCCCTGACTGGCCGTCAATAGTAGACCTAGACCCAACAGAAATATATAAAAATGGCTATATAATTTATTTAATAAAAACAAATAATGAAGTGATTAACTGAATGTTATGGAATGGATCTAAGATATTACACAAATAAAAAATTGTAGCAAATAAAAACATCCAATCAAGCAGGGATATTAATTTTATCTGATTTTACCTGACCCAGATTTGCAATCTCTATAATAAGAATTGAATTTAACCTATTGGCCCATGCGGACCCCTGTGAAATTTAATTGCCCACCCCTGATGTATACCATACCTCTAACCCCCAAATTCTTTAAAGAACCCCCCTTCCCGTCAGTGCACTTTTGTATTGTCAGCAAAGCCTCCCTTCTACATTCCCCCATGAACAACAACTCCTCCCTACACCAACACCCCCCCCTGCAAACACACCCTATCTGAGGACAAACTTCCCTGTTCTGCACTATACCTTGAGGCTGACACGCAGTAGTTTGATGCGTCTGTGGTGCGTTCAACTGTAGGTCAGTATATAGGATAACACCAAGGTACTAAAAAACAGTACAGATAAGCCGAAACAGATCAAATACCAGTATATAATACATAAGGCTTTGGAATTTGAATGGGGAGGTGCAGTGCATTACTCAGTGATGTCTCTGGGTTACACGTGGATTGGACAGCCACACTCTTCACCCAGATTGTTGATGTGATGTGTAGTATCGTACCCACTTGTACCGCCATTTATTAAAGTTAATAGCGATCTCCCCTCTGGAGTGTCTCCAACCTCACTTAGATAAGTCCAACACTGCCTGATATCACATCACATCAACCAATAAAATTCTTAAATTCTTAAAGCCACATGCCATCATTAAAGGCGCTATTTTAAAGATAATCTGGTGGTTTTTAACACATTATTCTGTTTTTAATGGGGGCATTGGTACATTAAGAAACTAAAGCATTTAGAACAAGAAAGGGTTTAAACACACAGTTTTGTTGGAGCCACGCAATGTGCATCCTGCCGCATGTATGAGATCTTGGAGCAGCTGCTCCAAGGGACCTTTGTATGTGTCAGATGGGTTGCCCGTTTGGAATCTAAGGTGTAGAATCTTAAGGTGAAACTTTTGTTCTGAAATTTGTAAGGGTCACTAGGGGAAGTAGGGGACGGAGGGGTAGGGTTACTTCTTCCCAGCTAGTTAATACCAACTTTAGGTGAAGAAGTGGTGGACGTAGTAGCATGTATGGAGGGGCTGTTCCTTTTACCACCCATGGGACTGCCATCTCTAATACAAGGGTGGTAGAACTTAGGATTAGGAAGGATAGGCAGGTGGTAGTGGTGTAAGAACTCCCTTATAAGAAAGGCTGATAGGGTAATCTGCTGCCAAGAACCAGCATGCCGAACAGTGTGTTGCCTGCCCGGTGCTAGGGTTCGACATGTGGTGGATCTTGTAGACAGATTATTGGGTGGGGCTGGGAGTGACCTCTTGGCTCACGTTGTTGCCAATGACAAAGTTAGAGGAGGAGGAAAGGTCCTTAAAAATGATTTCTGAGATTTAGGGGCCAAGATAAATGGACCTCAAGGGTAGTGTTTTCAGAAATACTACTGCAGCCACGTGTCACGCTAGGGAGGCGCTGAAGGTATACTTGGGAATTTGGGGCATCACAGATACTATTTATTTAGACATGACAAAGTTTATAAGAAAGGAAGGGGAGTATGTATGTATGTTAAGCAATTGAAACCAAATCTAAAAGATGAAATAAATGGAGGTATAAACGATAAGGCAGAAACAATATGGGTGGAGCTGTGTACAGGAAGCAAGAAGTTGGGTAAATTCATTGTTGGTGTATGTTATAAGCCAACAAATGCCAGTAAGGAGTTGCAAATGATTCTCCATATGCAGTTGGTGAAGGCTGCTAGTACGGGACATGTTGTGTTTATGGGGGTTTAAATTACCCTGACATGGTTTGGAGTAAGGGAACTGCCAGCACCTCAAAAGGTATCAAGTTCTTAAATTTTTCTTAATTTTTCCTACTAGACAGGATACGTTGTAATATCCAACAACCCTGAGCATATTTTGGAGATGAAGGTAAAGGGGTATAAAACTATTACATTTTCTAAATTTATACCTTTGGGGAACAAGTGTAAAAACTTAGGTCCACTCCTGCCTGGCATAATGCTCAGGTAAAAAGGGAAATGGAAAAAAAGAAACGCCATTTAAAATGTTGAAATCAGAGGGAACAGAACAGGCTTACAGGTAGAATAAAGGCTGTAATAAGGAGTGCAGGGAAGCAATTAAAGGTGATGCATTTGGAGGTTAGCAATCCTTGTGCAACCTACACCATAAATAACTGTGTTAAGTGAATCTAATGGAAAAATATTTGGGGGTTCTGGTAGATAACAGACTTAGCTATAGCAAACAATGCCAGGTAGCAACGTCTAGAGCTATCGAGATATTGTCTTGTATAAAAAGGGGAATAGATTCAAGAGAGAAAAATATTATTCTCCCTCTTTACAATGCACTGGTAAGGCCTCGTTTGGAATATGCAGTTCAGTTTTGGAATCCCATATACAAAAGGGACATCTTGGAAATGGAAGGAGTTTGGAGAAGGGCAACAAAAAAATAAGGGGAATGGAGGGGCTTGACTATGCAAGCAGATTAGGCAAGTTAGGTTTACATTAGAGAAGCAACGTTTGCACGGGGATATGATCACTTTATGCAAAAAAATTAATGGGCCATATAAGAACCTCTCTGGTGCATTGATCACTAATATGTCATATTAGAAAACGTGGTGACATCCTTCAAAACTTGAAGGAAAGAAGCTTGTGAAGGTTCTCATTCATCCAGGTCATGGTATATCGGTTGTATTCAATTAGATCAACTGGACTTGAAGTGGCTGGCTTTCTCTATTCAGAATGACTTGTACAAGAATCTGTGGCAATTATGTACCCTGGAAAATCACAATTAGCATATCACAGCCAGGTGTTAAAGGACAATTATACTCACCTTCCCTCCGCTCCTCTTCTTAGGTCAGTAACTTTTACCCAGGGTGAGGAACTGAACCACTAGGTCCTCACCCCTGGGTTCGCGAAAGTTAATGCACAGCGTTACTGAAATGCTGGTTTGGAAGTCTCCGCCCCCTCCTCTCGTCGGCGACGAGGCCAATAGGAAGCACGCTCTGCAACGAGCGTGCCTTCCTATTGGCCTCGTCGCGCAAGGAGGAGGGGCGGAGCATGCCAGAGCAGCGTTCAGTAACCTGTGCTTTAACTTTCGCGAACCCAGGGTGAGGACCTAGTGGTTCAGTTCCTCACCCTGGGTAAAATTTACTGACCTAAGAAGAGGAGCGGAGGGAAGGTGAGTATAATTGTCCTTTAAGGGCGTGATTGGATAGTGGCTAAGAGATGTTATATAAGGAAAAACATGGATGTGCTATGGGATCTCCAGTTTCACCCATTGTGGCCAACCTTTACATGTAGGAGGTAGAAAAACAGGCGTTTAATACCTTTAAGTGCATAGCACCCAGCCACTGGTTCAAGATATGTGGATGACACCTGGGTTAAATCCACCAAAGGAAGTATAGCTTTCACAGAATACATTAATGCGTTAGACCAAACATCAAATTTACAAGGGAAGAGTACAAAACAACAAACTGGCTTTCTTGGACTGCTTGGTACAAGTTAAGGAAAGGGTAAACTGAAGAGAGGTTTACAGAAAACCACACACCACAGATCATTATTTGATGTTTGACTCCCACCACCCTTTAGATCACAACTGGTGTCCTCAGAACCCTGCAAAACAGAGCTGAGAACATCCCCACTAGCACAGAGGCGAAGGCTAAAGAAATGAAACATCTCAGAGGAGCCCTTAAAACTTGTGGATATCCAGACTGGGCCTTTGTCAAAAGAGGTAGAAGGAAAGAAAAGAACATGAATACCAACAGTAAAGGGGAAAAGCAAGACAGGAGAAAGAACATGGTCATCCCATATGTAGCAGGGGTCTCCAAGAAATTAAGAAGAATTTCCAAAAAACACCGTATCCCTGTCTGCTTTAAACCGAACAACACACTGAGCCAGCAATTGGTACATCCGAAAGACCCAATACCGAAACACAAGAAAAGCGACATAATATATGCAGTGCAGTGCAGTGAAGACTGCTCTGATTTTGATGTGGGGGTGACCAAACAGCAACTGCATCAACGTATGGCCCAGCACAGAAGAGCCAATTCCTCGGGTCAGGACTCAGCCGTGTACCTGCATCTTAAGGATAAAGGACATACTTTTGAAGATTGTAATGTTAACATATTGGCAAAGGAACGTGACTGGTTCATGAGAGTTGTTAAGGAGGCCATTTATGTGAAAATAAAGAAACCAAGCCTAAATCGAGGTGGGGGGGTTCGACACCAACTGTCTGCCATGTACAATGCTGTTTTGACACCTTACTCTGGGCGTTCCTATAACACCTCTTAGCCACTATCTAATCACACCCTTAACACCTGGCTGTGATATGCTAATTGGGATTTTCCAGGGTACATAATTGCCACAGATTCTTGTACAAGTCATTCTGAATTGAGAAAGCCAGTCGGATGACTAGCGAAACGTCTTCAAGAACTAAACTTCAAGTCCAGTTGATATAATTGAATACAACAGATATAGAAGGAAAGAAGTTTCATCTTCAGGTTAGGAAAGGTTTCTTTACAGTGAGAATCGTGAAATTGTGGAACTGTCTTCCAGCAGATGCGGTAATGGAAAGTTCATTGAATAGCTTTAAAAGTGGCCTACATAAGTTTCTAAAACTAAATAACATTAAGAATTGCAAGTATTAATATATATATATACTGTATTTCTGGTTGATCCAGGGATAATTTTCGGTTGCCATTTGCAGTCAGGAAAGAATTTTTTTTTCTTCTTTTTGCCTTCCTCTGGATCAACTTTGTAGCGTTAAAGAGTAGGGTGCTAAGGTTGGAATAGATAGACTTATGTCTTAACTCAACCTCAATTACTATGTTACTATGTACTATTACTATGCTACTATTAGAAAAGTGCCTTATAGATTACAGGTAGTTTTTATCCCATTTTAAAGCTATATTTTAATGGTAAAGGTTAAAACATCCTTAAAAGTATAAGTATTTCTGCATAACAATTACTCTTTAAATAAATGGCATTCACTTTGTATAATACTTTATAGGAAGCACGAGAACTGCATATCCTTTTTATGTATAGCACATGCGTGTTAATGGATCTTAAAAGTAAGGTCATGTCTTGTTTTGCCAACATACCTTTTGTTGCATTCACAGGTAATTATATATATCACCTGTCAGGTCTGACAAGAGACATATTGTTGGATATTGTATTCCAGTCCATCCACCCCTTGGCACTTGGAAACTTATTGCATGCTTGGATATAATATGCATTTTCCACCTCTCTTATTACCCACATATCACTGTGTGGTTAACCATCTACATCCCTCACTTCTTGGCTTGATGAAGTGACTAGAAGATAATTTGTCGCTTAGATTTGGGACCCTTTTATCCGCCATAGGGGAAAGGTGTCTTTGCACTTTTAAGGTCCTGGTCTTCTGCCAATACATTTGAATGTTTGTGTAAGAATATCTCTGATTCTACAAGAGATGCAAAAGGGTCGAGGAAAATGGTTTCTAATGCGATATAGTAATAGGATAATAACAAGGAGACATCTTAAGAAATGTCAATAGTAATAGTTTTAGTATAGTTCAAAAGACTGACTGTTAAGAGCCTACAGTAAGTGTGTTACTGTTTAAAAGGCCCCAAAATCCCACTGCTGCATATACCTGCAATGCCTGGCAGATTGGAGAGGATGATTAATGCAGAAAACCATAAGAGGGTCTCCTTAATTTGTTTGCCACAAAATAATTCCCATTTAATATAAATGTCTATACAATTTGAAGCTATTTCAGTAATATAAGAAAAATGTTATTTGCTATGATTGGGAAAGTAACTTTTCAATCTTCATTATTGATTAGTGCTGAATAAACATATATTATGCAAACTGTAATCATTTTATAAGCTTTCTTTTTCTTTTGCCTCACCCTCAGTACATTGAAAGAGAAATCTGTGGTTCGGGGACTTTATTATTCATGTTCTGTGCTCTAAATGATATAATCCAAGAATAAGATGTAGCTCCTATACTGTAATTCTCATGTTCAGTGATGTGGAACCTTGGCATTCCAGTTTCCAATCATCTGGAGTGCCAAGGTTTGACATCAATGTCCTATATGTATATGTAATTCACTAACAGGGAGATTCAATAAAAGTTCTTAACATTTAAAATGGTGCTAATTTTGCCCCAACCAATCAGAACTTATGTAACATTTGAAAGCTAACATCTGATTGGTTGGGGCAAAATTAGCACCATTTTAAACGATAAGAACTTTTATTGAATAACCCCCTAAGAGTGTGATATGTTTTAGGGAGTGATATTTCCTCATTTCTGTGGCCCAATTCAAGTGAGTAACAATTGGTTTTCTGATTGCTCAGTCTTGACATGTGCATGGCTGACTTTTTCTTTCCACTTTCCTTTAACCCTTCCAATTCCCCCCCCCCCCCCCCCGAACCCATTTCCCCTCTTCCTTATTTCGTTGGATAGTGTTGGCCACAGCTTTTATTAGGTTTTGTAACATAACAGCCCAATTCATGTTTTATATACATATATATCCTAGTAAAAACATCTTAAAATTTAACAATTCATTTAACAATTCATTTTAACTGAGTATTTTAAACTGTCTTGCCAGTTTGAGGGTCCCTGCCAGTCTGCCACAGTCACTTGCCAAAATTTGATTTAAACACCTCGGTCCACCAGCTGCAACTCCCAGCTCGATGTCCACCTGTTAATGATTTCTTTAAAATTCACCACCTAATGGTAGCCACTACCATTGACCCATGAATTATTCTGTCCTTTTATCCCCCCGGCCACCCCACCTCCAGGGTTAGACCAGGCCATCTCCTCCTTTCTGTTGATCTCACCACTCCACTAATTCCAGACTGGCAAGGAACCCCCGCCTCCCCAAGCTGTGACGAATCCGAATCATCTTGCGATCCTTGGTCCTGTGCATACCATCCTCGGAAATTGGCCTGCACGCCCCAACCTGTGGATATTAAAAGAATAACATACTAAAATTTGCCCTACATATCAACGGCATCCTCCTCATGCCTAAATCTTTCTTTGCATTCCTTTTTCTTTTGTTCAAACTGGGCTGTGCCCACCCCCAACGAAAGCCAATTGGGGGGGGGGGGGGGGACGCTCTCCTTGCTGGTGCTGAGATGGCTTCCCGGCTCCTCCCCTTCTTCTTCCCATCAGCCCTTTCGCCTCCCTCTCTCCCGCTTCTCGTTCCACTCTTGCGCTGCCTGCACCTGTCATGTGCCCCTCCCCCAACTCTGCTTCGTCCGGGGTCTCCTTGACATGTGCATGGCTGACTTTTTCTTTCCACTTTCCTTTAACCCTTCCAATTCCACCCCCCCCCCCCGAACCCATTTCCCCTCTTCCTTAAATAACACACACCAACCCCTTATTTCGTTGGATGGTGTTGGCCACAGCTTTTATTAGGTTTTTTAACATAACAGCCCAATTCATGTTTTATATATATATATATCCTAGTAAAAACATCTTAAAATTTAACAATTCATTTAACAATTCATTAACTATTTATTTTAACTGAGTATTTTAAACTGCCTAGCCGGTTTGAGGGTCCCTGCCAGTCTGCCACAGTCACTTGCCAAAGCTTCATTTAAACACCTCGGTCAACCAGCTGCAACTCCCAGCTCGATGTCCACCTGTTAACGATTTCTTTAAAATTCACCACCTAATGGTAGCCACTACCATTGCCCCATGAATTATTCTGTCCTTTTATCCCCCCGGCCACCCCACCTCCAGGGTTAGACCAGGCCATCTCCTCCTTTCTGTTGATCTCACCACCACTAATTCCAGACTAGCAAGGAACCCCCGCAACCACCTTGTCGGGCTGAAACTAAATAGCCCCCAAGGTGCCCCAAACCGACAAAGCTCTCTCCAAAACTCCTTGAACATTTAAATTGAACATGTCCAAGCCCACTTCATTTAAATGGACTCCATCAGAGCAGAATAGAGAAGGCTGGTGTTCTATATCTATATGATGGACCACCAGGCCTCCATTTTGTTGCATAAATTTTGAGACAGCCCGATTAATCTTTATTCTTGCTCTCTCTATCGCTTCCCATGAATTAGCACCCTGCCAAAATTGTCTGGGGACAATCTCTGACCATATAAGATGTACTCCTTTGAAAACTGACCATAGTCGAAGACAGTCCCTTCTAATCCGTTTTATCAAAATTTTCATTGGCAGACGCGCTAAATCATTACCCCCTACGTGTAATAGTATAATTCTTGAGGGGCCCTGAACTTTCGC
This sequence comes from Hymenochirus boettgeri, assembly GCA_019447015.1. Lineage (NCBI taxonomy): Eukaryota > Metazoa > Chordata > Amphibia > Anura > Pipidae > Hymenochirus > Hymenochirus boettgeri. The sequence goes on along the minus strand of CM033470.1, from coordinate 210,519,060 downwards.
TAGCTGAATACAAGTAGGGACGACTTCGTCCCATTCCATACCTCTTCTGCTAACCCAATGTATCTCCATGTTATTTTGGAGACCTAGCTGTCGCCCATTCGGCCTTTTTCCCGCCCTCTCTTCCGCCCAGTAAATATATGAATGGCCTACCAACCAGGTCTTGTATCGAGGCAGACCTACAAGGAGTAACAGTGACAATGTAAATACACAACTGAATATTTAAAAAAAAAAAAACAAACGGTTTTTAACATTCTATCCTTCCTGTTCTGACGTATGAACGAAACCGGTTGGATTCCCACTTACCTATTCTTTTTATTACCTCCTCTGGTATTCCCCATCTAGCTGCTTCCGTAGCTGCCCCGATTCTGAAGGAATGGCTACCATATTCTTTTTCTGATAACCCTAACTTCTCCAAACCTTTTCTTAATATGGCTCTAAATTGATACTGCGACAGTGCTGTTCCATTCTGATGGATCAAGAATACCCCTTCCACCTTTGCAACAACATACAGGGCATGTTCTCCTCCCTTCTACTTGTGACAATTTGCTACCACATGTCCTCCCTTTTTTGTTTTGGGTTCCCGTATTACAATCCTCACTGTCCCTTGTTCCCAGCTAATATCCTCAGCTAAGATTCCTCCCATTCCTTGTTGCGGTTAACCAGTTCTGACAACCGAAAGGCTCCAAAAAAGGCCCACGAAAAAGCCACTTCGAATAACTTCCTTTCATATACCGAGTTCACCAATACCCTTAATTGGTCAAACAACCCTTCCAATATATCCACTGTGATGGGTCGTCTAAGGTCTACCACCTTTTTAGCCCTCCTGAAACCCTTTATTGCTTGTCTTATTATGAATGCTTTTGTAACATCCTTTGAACCTCTTAACTTAAAAAGAAAACTTAGTGCTGCCAATGTCTTATCCGCCATGCTCACGGATACCCCTTGCTGAAAAAGTTGCACTAGTTTCCATATCAATAAGTGTAACGTATCTTCTTCCGTGTGAATGCCCCCTATCTCTTGCTCCAGTAGCTTCCACTCTTCCCATACTCGTGTGTATCCTGCCCTTGTAGAAGGCGCCAAGGACTGCTGTACCCAAGGAAGAATCTCCACTACACTAGATCCCACAGGGCCTGTGGACAATTCTCTCCCACTTCTCTTGCCCCTGGGGCTAAACTCCAAAACTTGTCCCACTGGAATCGAGAGAGAGAATCAGCCACTCCTTTTTCCAAACCCGGGATGTGTTTTGCATGGAAATTGATATTTAATTTTAAACATGTTAAAACCAGTTGCCATAACAACGTCAAAACAGGTTGTGATCCAGTTGACAGATGGTTAATTGCATTTACTACTGACATATTGTCGGTTCTAAAAACTACCACTTTTAATTGGGAACCCCAAAGGACCACAGAAACAATAACTGGGAATAGCTCTAAAAATGTCAAGTTACCCAGTAGGCCTTTCTTTTCCCATTCACCCGGCCAAGGAGCGGCGCACCATGCACCCTGCAGATATGCTCCAAAGCCACGCCCGCCTGCTGCGTCCGTAAACAACTGGAGGTCCTCATGCATAGCCATTGGTTGTTGCCAATAAACGTTCCCATTAAACAGTTCCAGAAAATGTTTCCACACAATCAAATCTTCCTTAATGGGGCGGGTAATCCTAATATAGTGATGGGACCTACGAATGCCTACTGTTGCGAATGCTAGTCTCCTCGAAAATATGTGCCCCATCGGGATCACCTTGCATGCAAAATTTAGTTTTCCTATTAGGGACTGCATTTGTTTTAAAGTTACCTTTTTACTTGCTATTGTGATATTTAGCGTTCTATGTAAATCGACTATTTTTTCCTCTGGTAACCTGCATTCCTGCAATACTGAATTTATCTCAATTCCTAAAAAAGTGAGACAAGTAGTAGGGTGCACCGTTTTTTTCTTGTGCTAACGGTATGCCAAAATGTTCCGCAACCTCCTGAAAACATTTCAGCAGCCGCTCACATTTTGAAGATCGCCCCGGGCCCACTAACAAAATATCATCTAGATAGTGTGTGACACTTTCCATTCCTGAATAATTCTTAGCGACCCACTCCACAAAACAGCTAAAAGTTTCGAATAGTGAGCAGGATATTGAGCATCCCATTGGTAAAGCTCGGTCAACGTAAAATGCATTGTTGAAATTGCACCCCAGCAAATAAATGGATTCTGGGTGCACTGGTAATAACCTAAAAGATCCTCTACGTCCATTTTGGCCATCAGTGCTCCCACTCCTGCCTCACAAATGACTCGTAGCGCAGCGTCAAACGAGGTGTATTCGACTGTTATCAGACTCTCTTCTATTTCATAGCTCCCTGCCGGGTAGGATAGGTTGTGTATCATCCTATAGCTACCCGGTTCTTTCTTTGGCACAAGCCCTAACGGGACCCTATCAGGTTAGGCAATGGAGGTTCTTTAAAAGGGCCAGCCATCCTTCCCAACCGAACCTCCTTTGCTAGTTTATCTAAAATTATTTTTGGCTGTTCCTTGGCTGATTTTAAATTCTTACAAACAAATCTGGGGCCCTTTAATTTAGAAGGTATTTTAAAACCTTTGCAAAAACCATCTGTCAATAGCTGGGCCTTCCCTCTCAGAGGGTACCTATCGAGCCACATGCGCATCCTGTCTAGCTTCACCGGGCTCACCCCCTTTTCCAATACCACCTGTACTCCTCCCCCCTGCTTGCCTTCCTCTTTTGAAACACCTTGTGACTGTGTGTGTCCCTGCACAAAATGAACACTAATGTCTAAATTTGCATGAGAAACCCCATTTGCACTGTCCCTCGTTAAATTGCCAGCATACCCCCTTTTTTGCCCTGGCCTCTGCTGGCTCCTGTCCCCCCATAGCTCCCTGGAAAGGGCTGCTCACTTGATGCTGATGAACCTTGCAGACCTTTATTATTCATCACCCTCATCCATAAGGCGATATCCCGATGGTCCCAGGCTAGCTCTGTTCGTAACCCCATCTTTTGCCTAAACGCCTTATCGTAGCGAAACCACGCCTGCCCCCCATAAACACTATGGGCCTCCCAAATTGTATCCAGGTAGCAAAAGAGGGAGGAACATTGTTCTGCGTTGCGGTCCCCCAAAGGCTTGTAGCCAGTTCCTGAAGGTGAAGGGATTAATCTAATTCTTCGTTTCTCCTCTTCCTCCTCTTTTTTGGGATCTCTAACTTTTTCCCATTTATCAAAGCTAAAACGCTCTAATGGAAGCAGCGAGAATATGTCAACATATTCTTTTCGCCAAATCTTCTCTTTGACCACCTGTTTTAAATGCAACCCTAATGGCCCCTTTATAACATATATATGTATGGCCTTTTGCCAAATCTGACACCCTCACCCGATCACTAGTTCCACTTGTAGCAACTGACGTCTGTTCATTCCCTCCCTGTATACTTTGGAACGCTGACATGTTTGTTACCTGGGATCCTGCTATTCTATTTTGTACCTGCTGTTGAACTGACTGTGTTAACAATTGTTGCATGTGTTGTGGGTGTATTGTGGTACCTGATATATTGGTGGGTATCGATGTGTTTGTCGCATCTGCCTCTGATCCCCTAGCAGACCGCTCTAGATCGACGTTGACTCTTGACACGACCTGTTGTTGAAGAACATTTGCAGACGATGCTCTCAACGCGTCCTGTGTTGAAGAAGATTCGCTGATGATGTTGCCGTACCGAAAACCTGGCCCTGAGTAGGCTGAGGATTCTGAAAAATTAAGGATGGGGTAAATGGCTCGCCTGCAAAATTTAAAGTTGTAATAGGCAATTGCTGTGAAGAGGTGCCAGCTCGAACTGCACCAATCTCTGCTTGACCCACTTCCCTGTGTGTCACCTCTATAGGCCTACATAGCTCTGCCCAGGCCGCACTCTCTGGATGGCTCTCCCTTACCTGAGGGGCAATGTCTGTCATAAGATGGTGGGTTATGTATCCTCGTTGCCTCGCCCGCCCGCCATCTTGGAGACCATCCCCCGCTAGCACTTGGGGTGGTAAGGGTCTTTCACCCGCTCCCCTGTCGACCTGTAGCTCAACCCCGCTCCTTCTCCTCTGGGGCCCAACCCCCGCCATGTAAATCCCACTGCTCACTGTACCAGCCCTCTCTGTAGCCACACTGCCCTCTTCCTGGGCCCAACCCCTGCCATATTCACTCCACTGCTTGATGGAGAGGCTCTCCCTGCAGCCGCACTAATCTCCGTTCTTACTGATGTGTTGCTCCTCTGCTCTGCTTGAGACCTGCCTCTGTTCTGTGGTGCAGCCTTACCATGGCTACCTCCTGCTCTCCCTTTTCGGCTTCCCCTGCTCGGCCTCGCTCTTGCCGCAACCTTCCCCCGTTGCTCTCCTCTTGTCTCTGCAACCCTCCCCCGGGAGAGACTCTCACTCTTCCTCCGTCGGTTTTTTAGTGGGGATGGACTCAGCCTGTCAGGCACTCTGTTCCTCCTGGCCCTTTGCACTGCCGCAGATCTCTCCTCCGTTCGGTCCCTTGCTGCTACACTCCCTGAGGTTTCTCCGGTGTCTAGCAGCCCACGGACCCACTCCTCACCCCTCCGTTCAGCCTCAACCCGAAACGCCTGGATCAGCTCCTCCATTTTCTCCCCGCGACGCTCTCCTTGCTGGTGCTGAGATGGCTTCCCGGCTCCTCCCCTTTTTCTTCTCATCAGCCCTTTCGCCTCCCTCTCTCCAGCTTCTCGTTCCACTCTCGCGCTGCCTGCACCTGTCATGTGCCCCTCCTTCCACTCTTCGTCCGGGGCCTCCTTGACTTGTGGTCTTGAGTCCTGAGGTCACAAGCAGGTCACCAAGTAGTTACTTGACAGTTGGCAGGGTACAGGGAGGAGGGCTATAGATCTTACTGAGCATCTGTTAGTTAGCAATATACAATTCATGTAAGGTAATTTATAGTTTAGCTTTAGTTTTTTTAAAGTTCCATGTATTTAATATCTATTTAATATCTGTTATCCAGATAAAAATGGAATGTGTTTTAGAGCAAAATGGTTCCCCTTCATTATTCTGGTGGAACCTTTTTTGTCTTCCTCTGGATCAACAGGCAGGAAATGTGGGTATTTCTGTGTACTGTAGGTTGGACTAGATGGACGTATGTCTTTATTCAACCTCAAACACTATACAATACAAACAGGGAGATTCAATAAAAGTTCTTATCATTCAAAATGGTGCTCATTTTGCCCCAACCAATCAGATATTATTTAACATTTGAAAGCTAACATCTGATTGGTTGGGGCAAGATTAGCACCATTTTTAACAATAAGAACTTTTATTACATCTCCCTGAAGAATTTTTATTGAATAACCCTGTAAGTGTTCCCTGTGGTAGGCGACTTTCCACTTAAATACATTCATTGGATAAAATCAGTGAAATGGTAGATCCCCTAGGCTGGTTTTGTATGTTCTGTTTTTAAATATTTTTTTAATTTTTAAATAATCTATAAGCACTTTAGGATGTGTACACACCATGTAATATTTTGGCCCGGTTGACCTATACTTGAGTGTTTTGGCCAAAAACATTGCATGCCCAATGCCTGGTCAATCGTTCGTCTGGATCGTCCTCTATTGCCGTGACTGACAGTCCTTCATCCTGGCCAACCGGTCGTTAGTGGTGAATGGTCGTGAGGAATAAAAGATCTCATCATGTGTACCCAGCTTTAGTAGAGGAAAACTGTGTACACCAGACTTAATGCAAATGGTGTTTATTGGTACATCAAAAAACACCACATAATGTTTTGGTGCCCATGCGCCTTCATCAGACACATACAAGTATGTATGTGTCTGATGAAGGTGCATGGGCACAGAAACGTTACATGGTGTTTTTTGATGTACCAATAAACACCATTTGCATTAAGTCTGGTGTGCACAGTTATCCTTGTTTGCAGAAATCCTTGTTTGCAGAAACTCATCCAGCTTTTTTTTTTAACTGACCAGTGAACCTGCCATCACAACGTCCACTGGAAGACAGTTCCATAGCTTTACCGTTCTCACAGTGAAAAACCCTTTCCAAACTTGAAGACTAAACATTTTTTTTTTAGTCTTAGTCTTAAGTCTTAAGGGATGTCCTTGTGTCCTCTGACATGATCTATTGGTGAACAATGCCCCAGATAGTTTACTGTATGTCCCGTAAATGTATTTATACACAGTAATCATATCCCCACGCAAGCGCCTTTTTTCCAGCGTACATAATTGTAACTTTTCCAGTGTCTCTTCATATTCAAGTTCCCCAATCCCCTTATTAATTTAGTTGCCCTACACAGGATTCCAAAATTGCACTGCATATTCCAAATGGGGCCTTACCAATGCTTTGTAGGGAGGAGAGGATAACATTTTCCTCCCTTGAATCCATACCTCTTTATACAAGACAATACCCTGCTGGCTCTGGCTGTTGCTGCCTCGCACTGCTTGCTACCTTTAAGTTTGTTATCCACCAAAACTCCAAGATCCCTTTCCAACAGGGATTCACTTAACACAGAGCCATTTATAGTATAAGTAGCACAAGGATTTTTAAGTCCAAAAGGCATCACCTTACATTTATCAACATTGAATCTCATCTGCCACTTAGCAGCCCAATGTGACAATATATCTAGATCCCCTTGCAACGATTGCACATCCTCTTTAATGGTCAACAAAGTTTTGTGTCGTCATCAAACACAGAAACCTTGCTGACAATACCCATTTCCAAATCATTAATAAATAAATAGAAGAGGCCCCAACACCTGCTTGTGCCTGTGGCACCCCACTTAGCACTTTAGTCCATAATGATGAAGCCCAATTTACAACTAATCTCTGCATCCTATTCATTAACCAATTTTCTATAAATGTACAAATGTGACTCCCCAGACCAACAGACCTCAGCTTATAAATTAAACGCCTATGGGGGACTGTATCAAAAGCCTTTGCAAAAAGTTAGTTTGACAAGATCTATTCCTCCTAAATCCATGCTGGTTACTACTTATAACGTCAGTCCTTGAAACATACTGTAGAACTTGTTCCCTTATTAAACTTTCCAGGAACTTCTCAACCACTAAAGTTAAAATGTAATTACCCGGCTGTGAACAACTACCCTTTTTGAATATTGGAATAACATCAGCCTTTTTCCAATCCAGAGGCACACCACCGGACATGAGGGAATCAGCAAAAATAAGAAACAATGGCCTAGATAAAACTGGACTTAGCTCCTTAAGTACCTGAGAATGTATTTTATCTGGTCCAGGAGATTTATTAATATTAACCTTATTTAGTTCTTTCTGTACCATATCCTCGGTTAATCAAAGTGCACTTAAATCTTTTATACCATTATTGCTACTATACTCTATGATATCTACTTGGATCTTCTATAGTGTATACATAGTGAAAAAAAGTATTCAAGACATTTGCTTTCTCGCCATCCTCCGTAACTTACTTATACCCATTAAATAATGGTGCCACATTCTCAGTCCTCATCTTCTTACTATTAATATACTTTAAAAAAAAAATTTAGGCTTAGTGATGCTTTGTTCAGCTATCCTAACTTCATTATTAATTTAAATAATTAAATTAATTAAGGAACACTAAATCCATAAAAACAACTATGTGCCATCTGTTTCTATTATTCACAGGGAGGTGAGAATGCTTATTCTCACCTCCCTGTGAATAATAGGACGCACGGGGGACCTGGAACTTACTTTACCGCGCTCCACTCGCAAGCCGCTTCTTCACTGAACAGCTGTTCTCTCCTGATCGCGCGCCCCATCTTTTGTATTGGCGCGCATGCACGTAAGATAGGGAGCACGGTCGGGACAGAGCGGCTTTCAGTGAAGGAGCGGCTTGCAGTGGAGCGGTGGTAAGGTAAGTTCCAGGTCCCCCGAGGATACTATTATTCACAGGGAGGTGAGAATAAGCGTTCTCACCTCCCTGTGAATAATAGAAACGGATGGCACATAGTTGTTTTTATGGATGATGGGGAGTTTACAGTCCCTTTAACTAGTTTGATTGCTTTTTAACACTGCTTGTTACAGTTTTTATAATCCCTAAAGGCCCTTTCCGTTCCCTCTGCCTTAAAGGTTTTAAATGCCTTTTTCTTCCTTTCCATTTGCCTCTTTACATGAGAATTCAGCGACATGGGCGCAGATTTATTTTTTTTACATTTATTTCCCATGGGTATAAATTTAGATGTGAACTGGCTTAAAATCCCCTTGAACACAGTCCACTTCTGTTCAGTACCTTTACCTGATTATACATTATCCCAGTTGACATTCTGAAGAGCTGCTTTTAACCTGGAAAAATTTGCCTTCCCGAAATTAAAAGTCTTTGTTAACCCAGCGCACTTTTACTTTCGATAACAAAGTCCAAACGCCACTGTTTCATGGTCACTATTCCCTAAGCCTCCAGTAATCTTTATATCTATAATGCGCTCCACAATGTTAGATATTACCAGATCCAACAGAGCTCCTTTTCTAGCAGGAACCTCAACCACCTGTGAGAGAAAATTATCCTGCAGCAAATTCAGGAACTAATCGCCCTTTTCTGTGATGGCAGTTCCACCACACCAATCAATGTCAGGGTAATTGAAGTCCCCCATAATGAGCACACTCCCCAAACTTGCAGCCCTTGCCAACTGTAGATGAAGTTGGCTCACCTCCTCTCTGCTAGCATTTGCTTATAGCAGACACCGACAATAACATTACCCCCTTTCCTGTTGCCTAATTCCACCCATATTGCCTCCACTTTAACATCCATATCGCCAGTTATCTCTTCTTTTAAATTTGGCTTCAATTCTTTTTTAACATAAACATATACTCCTCCCCTTTCCTTTTTTCTCTGTCCTGCCTAAACAAGGCATATCCTTCTAAATTTACAGCTCAGTCATGAGAACTGTTCAACCACTATACCTATTACATCATACTTTTCATTCAATGCCATAATTTCCAATTCACCCATTTTGTCAGCCAGGCTTCTCGCATTTGCAAACATACATTTTAGATGTACTGTTAGCAGCATCTAAGAAAGTTATAAACCTCGCAAGGTTGAGGTTTTGGGGGGTTATTAAAGGTCATGTACACCCCCAAATCTAAAATTTGCCCAAGTGCTGGCCCCTCTGTATAGTTTTAAATCCTTACCTTACAATTCTACTCCTTATGGTTCTCCTGCAGTCCATGTCCAAAATCCAGGAAACTGAAGAGTAGTGGCTGTCTTCCTGTCCAATGGTCTCTGCTTTCTGTGATGTCTCCAGGAGGGATGCTGTCATTTGCAAGGACCCCTCCCCTCCCTCCAGATCCCATCTTGTTGACACTTCTCCTAGCGTGAAAAAATATTATTAGCGTGAAAAAAGATTATGATCCTTAGGGTTGCCCACCCCAACTGCCATAGTAATACAAAAAAAAAAAAACTTTCTTATGTTTACTTACAGCCCCTCACTCCCCCACCTATCTTTACAGACGCAGTTTCTGGTCCGGACCCTCTCGGGAGCGAATGGGCTGTAAGTAGATATAAGGGCGAGACCTGCTATAACAAGTTCCTGCATGTACCTGTAAAAGAACACAATGGTCAGTGACCACAATTTGCGATACTGGAATGCTGGGAAATAAAACACAACCCTCCAGCAACCATATAAAAATGAGAGGTGAGACACAGATTACTGCTTTTATAGCAAGGTTCTTTGCCTTCTGATTCAGTGTCGTTATGAGGGTTTCATTGTCCTTTTAGCCATCGTAAGTCAGTCTTGACTGGTGCCTAGAACACGAAAAAATGGCGAGGGGCAGGAGAAATTTTAGGTAAATATCTTCTTCCTGGAGTGCTGGGGAGAAAGGTTAGTATTGAAAAAAATTGTGTAGTTAAAAACTTCCTTGGATAGGGCTTGTGTACCATTGGCCAAGTTCCAGACACAAACCAAAAAGCCAGTTATCCTAACTTACATGCAGAAGTGAACCTAGATATTTGTTTAGCTTTTCATGCATGGGGGGTGGGGGAACGGAAGGTATAATTTTCCTTTAATATGTCGCACACATGCACTAAAGCAGGGTACACACATTTGCAATATAGGGCCAATCCCGTCGGCAATGACAAGATTGGCCCCATGGGCTATATTCATAAAGATACCTTTAAAGATCATTAATTTACGATCCCTATTGTAAATGTACCATAGCGATTGTAAATCTGCTACCACTTATATCGCCCATAGAATACCGTTGTGGTAGTTTACTACTGCATGGTATTCTACGAACGATCGTAATGTCGTCAAACCTTCGGCGATTTCCCTTGTATAGGGAGTCGCCCGTGATCGTAAGGAGTATGGCAGTCACAAACGATCTCGCTCTGCTTATATAGGGAGAATGCTGTGTGTACTCCCATCTGTCAGTCTTGCAGATTCTGTCTGCTGTCTTTGACAGATTGGTACAGTGTGTACCCACCATAAATAAACAGATGGTAACATCACCCTTTGTTAGCCCTTTCAGTGAACTGTGTTTGATGTAAAATGAGTTGAAGGAAGAGTTGCCCTGTAATACTGTTAACCCGATCTGATTCATTCACTTATCCCAGAGCAGTCCAGTCCCTCCTCCTCCTGTATCTGGATAATGACCCCCTCCATTATCCCTGTACATTCCAGGGAAGTGCTCGCTCCTAATTTAGTTACTGTGTGAGGCAGTGAGTGGGGTGGAGTGGTTAAGAGCCAGTTAATGGTGCTGATCTCCCGCCCCTCACAGAGCCATCCCTATATCTTCATCATGTAGAGGATCTGACAGCTCAGAGTGACCCCCTGACACTGCCTGTTCCTCTCCCAATCAACTAGACGGTCCTGTCACTGCCCATTGAGCAGAGTACCGGGGCTGTGCCTTCTGTGCAAGCAAGGAACATTATCAGGCTCTTGTATCAAGTTACTGTCAGTCTGTGTGAGGGACAATGGGAAAGAAGATGAAGGAGAAGATCTCTGGCTTTCTGTTTGAATATGACACCCCCAGGTTGGTGCTGGTCCGGGACAAGAAGGTGGGAGTGACGTTCAGGATGATGCAGCTGGGAGTCCTGTGTTACATTGTAGGGTGAGTAATGGGCTGATGGGTGCAGTGGGTGTACCAGCCCCTGTATCCAACTCACTGTCACCCCCCTTACTGTACTGCTGGACCCCTCTGGCTCTGGGACCCACTGACACTGATCTGGGGAACCTTGTCATCAACAGCTTAGCAATATGTGTAACAATTTGTGTAATACTGCACTGTACAGGGGATAAATGTTTGTATTGCACAGACAGGGGATATGGAACAATATGACAAAGTAACCATAGAGATAATCAGAGACTGGAACTAATTTCTCTTAAATTTCAATGTTCTTTCCAAACTTTTTAAAGAGCGATCCGCGTCATTGTATGTAAAGGAGAAATAATACCTAACAAAGGTTATGTGACTGGGGCCCATTGCTCCATACGTACCATGGGAATCGCTTATGACATAGCAATAAAATAGCGCATGGTTGTTTTACAAGTCTGGCAATGGCATGAAATACCAGTTGGTCGCAAAATGGCATCTGTATTTTGTGGGCATGATATTGGAGCAATATCACTAAGGGATGTTCAGGGAGATGCAATATCCCGTGCTAAGGGGAAAAAGAAGTGCAAAACCCATGCTAACTGATGTAATATAGGGTTAGCAAGGGTTTTTTACTCATTTTGCATCACTTGTACTCTTTTTGGAAATAGCTCAGTGCAAGCGATGCAATAAATTTAGATAATTGCAGACGTTCTTTGCTCCAAAATTAAAGCCTTTTCAATTCTGGCTTTAAAGCAGTGTAAAAGGTTGCAACTTACCTCTTGCATTCACACGATGCAATAACAGTCGCAAAGTGGTTACTACATCGCAGGAACAAGTGCAGGTCAGTTGCGATACTGAATTTTATTGTATCTCTCCCATTAAGCCTTGGCACTCTGGATGTTTAGAAACTACAACTCCCAACATGCATTGGTAGCAGTGCAGTTGCAGTTTCCAAATACTACTATTTTATAACTCTACCCCAAAATAATGTCTTTATAACATCCCAGAACTAACCCACCTGGTATTTAAATCTCCTTTGATGCTACCACAGTTCAGACCCTGCCTGGATCATTATTTTATAACTGTCATTTGGTACAGTAGTTCTGAAACTTTGCTGCACTCTGCAGTGTTAATGCTTTTCGAGACACAGCTGTGTTTTTAATGTTTTATTCACTTTACAGTTTATATTGTATTCAAATCAATGTAGAGTAAAGTTACACTACATTGACCCTGTTTATCATTATATATATTTTTACAAGATAACAAAAAAGTTATATTGGTGAAAATATTTCCACTATTGGCTCTTGGAAGTCACACCAGTGTGCCCCAAAACACCCTTTAAGAAACCCTTATTTAGCACTCATTGTGCAAGATGGAGGGTTCTAAATGCAGTGCTCAGCTCTAATTCACACAGGAAGTGGTTTATGGGAGCAATATTATATTCAAATGTTTATATTTAGAGTGGAACACATTCTACTGAAGAATTCTATACAATAGGCTTCTATGGTCTTTAATTATCAACAACCACTCTAATGGTATTTAAAAGGCATTCCATCCCTCCAGCATTGGAAGCATTGCCAGATGCAATATGCTTATTTTCAATATACAGAGCCTTTTGTTGTATCTGTACAATTCCCTTATAATACAGATGAGTGAAACTCTCTATTTAAAATACAAGTGCAACTAAAATAAATCTTTATTTGGATGCACCAAACACACTTACTGTACATGATCTGTACACAGACACATATATACACTTGCACACAAAAACAATATACAAATGTTTCCATACATACATTACACATGTTCAACCATATACATTTTTACACATACTTACCACCTAAAGAAGAATTTTTCAGTGTACACAGTTAGGAACCTACCCATCTGTATCTTAAATTAGGTTGGTCAGTCTAATACAATGTCAGAATCCAAAGATACCTGTTGAGTGGCTAGATAGTGGTATAAGGTAATCTCTGTTACTGTAAAGCTACCCATACAGGGGCAGATGTTCTTCCAATCGGAATTGATCGGAAATACGATTGGAAGAACCGCTCGAAGCCTCCCACCTTGATGCTGTTGAAATCTGAGGAAAGATGCGGACTCAAGATGAGGTTGGTGGAAAAATTTTCCACCTTGCCCAATCTTTGCTTTTCTGATAAATCCTCGACATTGTCAAGCGGTCGATCAGAAAACCCAAAAACGCTTTTCGACTTTTCAAGTGATCTGATAAATTTGATCGAATCACTCAAAAAGTCAATCCCTTCTATGGGGTCCTTAAGGAATGTGTTTTTAAAAACCTGGATGGACATCTCCTACTGCTAGTCAGGGAAATTAAAGGGAAATAACGGCAGTGACACTGAACCTGCCCATCTGGCATTATTAGGGAAATTATATATCTTGAATGTAATAATTAAAGTATTGTTTAAACTTTATGGGGGTCTCCTTTACTACAGCATTTGTTTCTAGAAATCAACTTATCTAGAATTTTTACATCCATAGAAACAAATTACAGAATAAATATGGTAGCTTTTCCTATTGGGCCAGTGCATTTGACGTTTTGTGCAGTGGGAACTTTGCTCATGCAGTCTGCTCCTATCTGAATGATATCCTTAGCTTCAATGGGTTGAAAGTTGTAAATCACCTCCATTTTTGGGTAAATAAACATTGGTCATCCCAATCTCATCCACGGGGACCTGCATTTCATTTGCATGTATGTCCCTGATGACAGCTAAGAAAAGATTGTCTCCTTGTCATGTAATTGCTAAAGGTTAATGATTATTAAAGTAATGGGCTTATTCACACTGGTGACTTTTGTGCATTTAAGTAGCCTTGGCTGAATGTAAATGAAAATAGTTATGTTTAATTTAAATTGATTAAACACTAAAGTCACAAGATCTAATTAATGATTGGGAAAAGATGTACCAGTATTTATTTTCTTTTTCTATCAGATTGCAGCTAATTGCCACAGTCGCTGGAATGGACAGCTCTAAGGGGAATCATAAATCCTAATTCTTTGCAAACTGAAGTAGTAATACTGGTTGGTGAATTATTAGTCGTTAGTTGCCAACACAGCCTTTCCAATCAATACTTCTATCAGAATCTCAACTGATTGCCCCCAGGAAATAAGATTTGGCAGGAAAATAAAAATAAAATTCCATTTAAGACTATTTAGGCTGGGTACACACCTTACAATATTTGCAGCCAACGATCCGATAGTAATGTGTATCGGTCAGAAGGCGAGAAGTTTTGTATGGTGTGGGTTGAGGCAGCCATGACCTTGGCAATCGGGTATGTTGGTAAATCACAGGCCCATAGGGAACTGCCGCTGCTACTTTTGTTGCAACCGACAGTGATTTGTCCCAGCCGACCACTACTGTAGCTAGTGGCGAATGGAGGTCAGGACAAATCTTGGCCCGTGTGTACCCAGCCCAAGGGAGACATGCAGATATTAGGTTGATATAACAATAAGGTACAGGTTCATTATTATTGTACTGTAGTTATCACTACCAGAATAGAGATTCTACTTTTGAATGTAATGTCTATTGAATTTTTAATTCAATAGACATTACATTAAAGTACATTTCCCCTATTGGTGAGGATTGCTGCATGCCAAAATGTGATTGGTCCAACTCAAAACACATATTTGCCTGATGAATTAAAATGATGAGGCTAAATACAATGTAGCATTGTAGTGAACTTATATATTGTGGTTGTTGGACAAATTTCCTGCTTCCAGTTGTTTGATGGACATCACCCAACCCTGTGCTCCAACCCCCACCCCCACTTAAGACTTAGTGCTGGGAAGAAAAAAAAGCAACTGCACAGAAAAGAAAAAAAAGATAGTTGATATCTTAATATTTATTAATGCAGACAGAAGCTGGTCACATGGCTGAAAACAGTGTTTAAGCAGGAAGTAATATTGCTGAAACTTTACATCAATAACTTCTGACAAATTTTACCTAGAGATGTGATTTTAGGTTCAAAAGACACAAGGCTTTTTAAATAACCCTGACTTGTTTGAAAATTTTCGAGATCACAGTTACCCTTTAATGGATATAGATATTGTATTTTGCAGTGGGAAATATTATACAGTTTTTTTTTTGTTTTTTTTTGTCATTTAACAGGAAATTCAGTGTTAACAAACCAAGTTACATTGAAGAGAGGCCACTGGGAAGAAGTACTAAAGAATGTTCAAAAAACAAATTGAGAAACTGTCAGTGAGAGTAAAAGAGATAGTGTTGGATTGGTTAGGAATTATTTCAATGCATTACTGGAAGACTTTAACTTTACTTAATGGACAGGGTGTTTATTTCCGCAAGTGCTGACTGCTGAGCAGAGGTTTAATCTTTTGAGTGCAGGAACCTCTAATGAAATGCAAATCCACCAGAGAGTGGGCAGGTGCTATTTATTCATATGGTTATTGATTTGCTTAGGGGAATTCCCACATGTAATATATGGTTTAGATATATTGATTTTTTTTGTTGTTGTTTATGTTTTAGGGGTTTTCATGCCACTTGTTAGATTTAGGACAATTGGGTAACATTTGTGCAAAGATGTGAATTTATAAAAAAAAGATTTTATATTACAATAAAAACACTGATTGTTAGAGCTACACTCACGTAACGTCTATTTATCTGCCCGGGTGCTGGTCCAACACACTACATCCAACCGAAATACTTTGGAAGCACTCACAGGACTTGTCTCAAAATATCAATTTATTCAAACATGATCAACATGTTCCCGCCACAACATGCAGCCGTGTGATCCTGACGATGGCTGCGTGTGGCTTTCAAAGTATTTTGGTTATATATACATATATATAGCTTATAAGTAAGGAGCACTCCTGGGATTTAAAGCAGTGAATAATTTATTTGTGTTACATTGACAATTTTCGGCCTGTGCAGGCCGGTCTCAAGTCTTAAGAACGGTCTGCACGGGGCCGAAATGCATTGATGTGACACAAATAAATTATTCACTGCTTTAAATTCCAGGAGTGCTCCTTACTTATCAGCTACATAGTTTCTCTTCAGGAAGCACCCGGGTGGGTGTTAGCTAATTGGTAAGAGTGCTGCTCCTCCATATTGTTACTATAGACACTTATGTATGTAAAGTTGCAGCCTTTACATTCGCATTGTAGAATGAACTCCTTCCACAATAGACTCTAAATAAATCATAAATTTACTTAAATTGATGTTAAAATCACCAAGAGGAGCACTTCCTGGAAATAAATCTTTACTGTTGCACTTTTATTCAATTGTAAGCAGTTGCACATGATCAGTGTAGGAGAAAGCAGAAGAAACCAGGAAGAAATAAAGATACAGTGACTGAAGGGGGGGGGGGGGGGGGGGTTACAGCACAGCCCACAGCAGGGAGTGTGTAAGGTATGTACATTTTGGTCTTTTTTTAATGGAGGAGGAGGAGGAAACACAGGGAAAAGGGATTGTTGCATGGTTTCGTAAGCAGGAAGTGCAAGGGATCTGGTGATGCTGCTATCATATCACCTATAAAAATGTAAATATCTTCAAAACTATGTAAAAAAAAACAAACAAAAAAAAAACAATGAAAGCAAATTGAAAAAAATCTCTTACCTAACGTCCTGGGCCTTCCTGTATTAAAGATAAATCTGATCAGAGGAAGCCTGGCAAAAGCAGTTTTATTAGTGCTAGTACTCCTCACAGAAATTACATTGGAAGGTAGGAATTACCAATTACCGATAACGGCTCTCAGTGCATAGCGAATGGGGTGTTCCCATTCCGAGACTTTAAAAGCCAGCTGGCGTTAACGGTTTTTCTTAAAGAGCCATTATCAACTCGGTACATAGCTTGTGGCGGTTGCGCAACACCGTTTTTGTCTACCACTGCAACCGCTGTCTTGTGTCTTAAAGTCATGTTAACCCTTGGTACATGTATACGCACTATAGTTCTCTTTTAAAATGTATTTCCACTGCCCAATTGTACTAACTTTTTTCACTTTAATTTTAATAACGGGAGGTAAAGGGGCACACATCCTGTCATACATCTTCATTAAAAGTATAACAAAGATGGCAGCTCCAATCCTCTGCAATCCAGCATACTTGGGTTGCCCTTCCTGTGTGCAAAAGCAGCTCAGGGAACGCTCAATCTTCCCAAATACATATAAAAGAAAAGAGCTGCAGCACCACATAAGAGTTTATAATAAAAACATTCTTTATTAAGTACCTGTAAAATTACAGAGACCAGTGGGTCACAGCAACATCACCAGGGCACAGTGGCAATCACCCTGACACGTTTCGGACAAGTCAGTCATCCTTAATCATAGACAAATGTTATTGTTACCACTTCCTCTTTTTAAAAGCAAAGGCATCCAATAAAAACAAGTGCAAAAGACACATCCCTTTTTTTTAACCCTTTTTCTTCCTTTTCCAACAGATATTACTTCTTCTTAAAGTGACACAGTACATAGCATTAATATAGAGTGACAGAGCATATAATAATGTATATTTAAAGTGACATAACCATATGCTAAAAAACATATTAACACAGATATTGATCACCAAAATACCATATATTGTAGTAACTTGCAACAATATCTTAATCATATTACAGTTACATTGTACTATACTCTGCTATATTGATCCGTTATCTATTGCTGTCAAGTCTGTAAAAATGTAACAATATATCTTGAAAAGATCTGCATAAATATCTGCCTGGAGTAAATGGATACTACAATGATACATAAAGATAAACACTAAGTCAATCAAACCTATCAATGAAATATCCCATCTGCTCTTCAAACCATTCGGGATCCTGGTATCCATTTCCAGGATCCAACATGATTCTCGCTTATTTATCACGTCTAAAAAGAGGGGGGCATTAAGGAGAAGATGAAACCATCATAGTACAATGTAATATGATTAAGATATTTCCTCCTGGCAACAGGAGCCAGGAGATAAATGGTTAGCAGCTTAGCAGCACTCCTCCGATGCTTAGTTTTGGCAGACTTAAACTATATATCTAACTATATCTATATATAGGAGGAAAGAAATGGCAAGCTATTCATTGTATTACAGAATAAATGGAACTTAAAGGGTACGTCCAACCTAAAATCTATAATTTGCTGTACTGTAGTTTCCCCCCCTGCCCGCCCAACCCTAACCGCATGGTACATTTTAAAAAAAAAAAAAAAAGTCGGAAGAAACCTACTTACAAGACTGGGTTCCCTCGGCTTCAGCCTCTGATGCAACTTCAAGGAATGGATCAGAGAAGAAAGGTAAGGATTTTTTAACACTACACAGTGTGGCTAGCATGTGGTTAAATTTTAGTATTGGGGTGGGCGTGCCCTTTAAAAATCGTAATGTCTTAATATATCACTTACACCTCACAACCAGACTCTACTACAATCCAATTTCCCCTTTAAGTCGTAACCATCCTACATTAACTATCTCGGGACTAAGATCCCAATAGACATAACAAACCTATATGGGCTAAATTATAAGCCACTCATAGAACGACTGTCCTCCGACCTGTGTGCCATATGAGCAAAAACATAATCCTGGTTTGCCAAAATCAATATCATACGTATGGATGTCTTCCCAAAATTTCTGTATGTTTTTCAAACTATACCCCTAATCTCGCCCAAACTGTTTTTTGATTCCACCCGCCGTATCATGATGAATTTCATATGGGACGGAACTTCACATAGGGTAAAATATTCTACCTTAATTCGTAACAAGAGTTCAGGAGGTGCAGGACTCCCAAATATTCAGTTATATCATGTGGCAGCCTTACTCATATTTTGGACTGGAAACACAACTTGCATACAAAAATATGGGTGGAGATGGAACACACCAATTCCTATCCACATCTCCATATACTCCCCTGGATAAAGGACAATGAAAGACCACATAATATTTCCTCAAGCTTTTTCATACCATTTGTGACGAACAGGAGTGCAATGTAAAACCCCATAAACAATGTCTGAAATTGCACTCCTAGTTTTCAAATTATTTTACCTTATTGGCATGGTCCAGCAGTATGGTAGCTCCCACATTGTTTCACTGTCATGGGTAATCACAGGGTTAAATATAACAGCCTGACAAATTTGTAGAAGACTTTCTTTCCCATAGCTAGCTCCACGTGTTGTTTGTTTATCATAGAATGGGGTCTGGTCTTCAAAGAGGCCATAGGTGTTAAACCTCATTGCCTCAGCAGCCAAAAGCCAGACATCGTGGCTGGAGCACAGCATGTGGGCTGCTAGTTGAGAATTGAGCTATACCCAACTGGCACTTCAAAGGCCAATCATATTTCTTCATAATTCAGGATGTAGAAGTATTTCATATTTTCGTAAATACCTTCAGTTTATACAGGAATTAATTCTGCGTTTATAGATATCTGACATAACAAGATAGCCCGAACCAAACTTGGGATATTATCCTTCTTAGGCCTATGATCTCCAAGATATGTCATATTTGGTGTCATTCTGTTGTGTAAGGACAATCATGGTATTATTTTGAATGTGACATGTATGGCACTCAGATTATGGACTAGAGGGGAATTGGAGTTTAAAAATTCCCTCCAAATATAGGAACCAACCTTTGGGGGCAGAACCAAACCCACCCCTCTGCAGACCAAACTGCTCCCAGATTCAGGAAAAGGCATAAATTGGGAGCATGGTCTCAGCTCAGAAGTTTGTGATAAGATCTTCAATAACACCTAGCCAACAGGATGGACCATATTGGCTTACACCAGGAAATATTATTTGGACTTTTCCCATAGCTGGATTAACAAGTTCTGGACTCAGCTCATGGACTTTTCAGACGCCAATTATCTTTAAGTATTCATTCTTTTATCCATTTCTTACCCTCACCTGTGTGTTACTGTTTTTATGTTCAGTGAATTACTTTAGTTTTTCTTTACTTTAGTTTTTCTTCATATTTTTTATGCACTATTTCTGTCAACTTTTAATAAATGATATAAAATCATTTATAGGCTTATTGTCCTATTCTAAGTATATCCCAAAACGAACCTGTGTCTTTGAAGTACGCTACTATAGAAAAGTATTGTTTGGGTATATATATATACTGTATAACTGTTTATAGAATACTAGGGGTGAATAACCAATTATTTTACAGGTTGTTAGAAGTAGGGGTGCGGATATCCCCATAGATATAGGTAACAGGTCATTCCGCTGTTTAATCGGAATGTCGTGACAGCGAGTATATTGATATTAAGTAATATTAATTGTGTAGTATATCGTTTGTTCACTAACCCCACCGTGCCCGATCTGTTTCATCCTCCTGTCGGTTGCTTGGAGTGTTTTTTCCGGTAGCTGATAGGTGGGTGGGGGTCGCGGCCCGGAGGGTTCGTGACACCGTTGATCCTAAAAACATGGGACAACCTCCACAAAAAATACCACCTCTCCGACCGACCTGGACTACAAACACCTATATGCCACAACCCTATGTTTCAAACGGGAACCAACTACACCAACTTTCTCTGCTGGACTAAATCAGACTCTCCCACCATCCAAGACTGCCTAGAAAATGTCCGCCTGAAACCCCTAGCCCAAATTATGGACTCATATATACTCAGCCTCTCTCACTACCTCAACTCACCCACTTTATACACCATCTACAAAAAAATCCATCCTGGTCCAATGAACAGACACCCTTTGAAAAATTGTTCAGATTAAGCACCATACCTTCCCACACAATTTCAAAAATGTATTCCATCCTAACAACACAACAAACTAAAGAACTTCCTTCATTCACCAAAAAATGGGAACTGGAATTACAAACTTCACACAAGAACAGCTTGCTTTGCCCTATCACACAAACTTTCAATGGCCTGTAAAGCACAAGAAAAAAATTATAAAATTTTGACCTGATGGTACAGATGTCTGGATATCCTCCACAAACTATTCCCCACCATCTCAGACAGATGTTGGAGATGCAGACTGGACAAAGGAACCATGACACATATATGGTACAGCTGTCCCATTATCCAACCCTTTTGGAACTCTATAACCCAAACCTACAATCAAATCACTGCTCAATCGATATCATTAATGCCACAGGCCATTCTACTCACAATACTTTCAGGACCCCCAGAATACCACAAGAAAAATATAATCAGACACTTCTTAACAGCAGGAAGAATGGTGCTACCATGCTTCTGGAAAACAACCACATGTCCACCCAGTAAATCCTGGATTACAGAACTCAAGCACATAAAACACATGGAGGAATTAACACTCAAAAAACAAAACCCGGAACTTTACAACTGTCTGGAATGTTGGGATAATTTTCATGGAAACAGATAACTATAAAAAATTATTGATAACCTAATCAAACCTCCACAAAATACAGATAACATAATGCAAACTATTTGAAAATTGTATATTTACTAAATGTTTTTCTCAGATCTGGTCCCCCTCCCTCTCCCCCTCCCCCTTTTCCCTAAAATCTTTCCCACTCATCATCCCCTCTTATTACATATGTATCAGAATGCTATCTGCTAATTAATGCATACAGTAAGAAACGTTTGTATAATATCTACTTTTTATGAAAACAATAAAAAGAGAATTTACAAAAAAAATATCTTAATAGTTCTTAATAACAAAATAAAGCTATTGCTTTTTACATTAAACAAATTCTTACATGGTTGAATATATCTTAAATGCCTATTTATACGGCTTTCTTTTCACTTTATAGCATGGTCATAGAAACCTCTATTGTGCATCTATTGGGATACTATGCTGTTGCATTTTTTTAATGTGAAGAAAAATATAGCCCTATGTTTTCTAATACTTTTTGCACAGTATGATATTTAAACTGTTGTACAGTATAACAAGGCAGTCCATTACAACAGAACTATGTGTGTTTTAATTTGACTTTACACTTTTAATGTTCCATAATATCAAAGCACAATTCTAAATACATTTGTTTATAAAAGGCAAACACCCCAGAGTATTCATTATAGCCTGTGTTGCAAAATTGAGTAGCAACTTCCTAATGTACTGTATGCTGTAAGATTTGGAAATTGTCCACAGAATTTAACTGATTTACACATTCATCTTGAGAAATGTATATGTACAGTATAAAGCAATGCAGCAGTATCTGAAAACACTCCTAACCAAGTTAGCATCTCCTCAATTTTAATTTTTTTTTGATGCTTAAGGTTTACATATTTAAAATATTTAAAGGACAACATTATAAAAAAAAATAACATTACCCCCATTACATGTCCACACTTCCAGCAGCTGAAATCGCTTAATCTCATTTACAACTGTGCTGCCCTCCCTTAGATATCACACAGCAAAGATGAGTGCTAAAAGCCCGCCTCCTAGAGGGCCCAGGGCCCTGATTAACATATCACTTGTCATTGGCTGGTGGGAATGTCTGTTCCAATCTCTCTCCTCCTCCTTTTGCCAGTCAAACAAACTTGAACTGTTCGGTTGCTAGAATACAGCCTTCATAATCAAGCTGATCAAGGATGGTTGGAGGAGTGTTTTGTCACATGCTAGTTTTTGAGTGACAGTTACAGGCAGACAGAATTGTTACGTGGGTCTAATTGAAGGCGGAAGTTCGAAATCAGGGGGGAAATGTATGGGGAGGGCTGCATACCTTTACTCTTTTGAAAGCAGTTTTTAAAAAATGCATTAAGGCAATACAGTTATCCTTTAAGCCAGCAATCCTAGTTGTAGAAATCATCATTTGTTTTTCTGTTTGCTCTAAATTATCTTTATCGTCATCTAAACCATCTAGCATTCACAGGAAGAAAGTCTAAGAGGTTACATTATTCCCGCCCTACACTACCTTGACCCAACTGTTGGTTATATTGGGCCACAAAGATGTGTCTAAACCTTGCAACATTCCCTATGGGTAATCATTGCAGGTTCCAAAACACAGCAGTGAGGCCTATGCATTTAAGGACATATTGGCCCCATACATAAACTTTTAAACAAAGAGTAAGTACTTAAGATATCTGGACTCAGGGGCACCTGGGAGAAAGGTAATATTGTGAAAACAGGTTTGGGGAAGGGTGCTTACTCTATGTTTAAACATTTTGGTAGGGGCAAACGTGCTTTAAGAAGAGAATTAAGTTGCCAGAGAATATTTGCTGTTGTATTTTTATGTAGAAGTTGGAGTTGTCTTGTGATTCTGCCAAGGATCTTGATAAGTCTATCATGATTTGTCCATGGGTTTTTGTATGTGGATATCATTAAGCTAATGTCTCTAAAAAGTGCATTTCCCTTTTGTGAGTAGGGAAGTTTAAGTCTGATTGTGGGATGAAAATTAAAGGGTTTTACCATCTTTTCCACATGTAGTCCAGGTTTGTTGGCAAAAATTCTGCAGTGCAATTCTAAAAATAACACATGCAGATTGTTGCACCAACAAACATACAAAATACTGATACATTCATAAAATTATAAAGTTATATCATAAATACTGTGTCTGTATTTACTTGATCTATCAATTAAAGCTTAAAGGATAACTGTGGACTCTATACAAATGTCCTCTATTTAAAAGAACTCTCTCGTACCTCCCCCCCACCACAGAAAAAAAAAATTTTTTTGAATGTAGATACAGACCTGCAACCATTCTCTGGTTCAAAGGAAAAATATTATCAGGTTTGTAGGCTTTAAAAATGATTTAGAAGTTTGGGGGTGGGGCACGATACAGCTGATGATGCTATATCCCAGCAGTGGGCATGCTCCAACCTTAAACTTGTGCTGGTGATGTCACAACTTACAGTACTAGCAGGAAAAAACACCCTTCAAATTGCTGTAACTTTGGATAGAAGGCCAATTGTATGATGACCACAGTTCCTCTTTAAAGTATTGACAATTCTTAAAGTATATTAGATCATAAGAATATCCTCCTCTGTTTCTTCAGAGTACTATGGGAACCCTGCATTAAAAGCATTCTTGAATGCTTAAATAGACATTTTGCTTCCCTGTAATTTTCAGTCACAATATTAGACATTCTCTCTGCATAGTCTCACAATGTGCTTTATACGAAAGATTACACTACAAAATGTGCTTAAAGGCTACCTACAGGAAATATTAGAATGAAATCTTGTGCCTTGAGCTGCTATGCAAACCTTGAAGAACATCAGCCCTATGATAGTACAATTGTCTCTTTACAAATAACTTGTGATCGATCTGTAAACTCTCCTAAGGAAGCCTTAGCCAGTGGAGTTTGCCTTTAAAAATATTTTTAAAATTTTATTTTTGTTAGATTGACTCACTAGCTCTGCTAGAGACCTTTAAATAAATATACAATAGAATATAAAAACAGGGCACGAAATGTAGGGCTGAGCTATTTCCGTCCAAGCGCAACATAGTGAGGTGTAGAGGTCGGCCGGAAATATCTTGTGGAGTTGGGCAGCCGACCAAGCTTGGTCGCCCGTTTGTCCATATTGGATGAGTGGACGATCGGCCTGTTGGTAAATCACGGCCGATCATTCAATTCCATATGGGACCGCAAGATCGGTCAAGCGAACTGTCAGCCATGCCCACTATCTTGGTGACTGACAGTCATTCGTCCCAATCGAGCGCTCGCTAGTAGTGAGCACTTGGTCAGGACAAAAACTCTGCTGGTCTGTACCCAGCCTAAGAAACAGCGATCCCCATTAAAGAGGGTCAGATATGAGTTAACTGAATATGTTACAGTATGTTGATTGGTCAGCAGATGTAAACAATGGGAGCACTGGGAAAGTTGTGTGATGTGATGGCATATAAATGAAACAAGGTTATCAGGAAGTCTAAAAATGTGTGGTTATTAAAGCCATGTCACACTCTGGATGGCACTGAGAAATTTGTCTGTGAGCGTACTTTAAGAAGGATATTAAAAATAGATTTTAGGTTTTATAAAAAACAAATATGGTGCTGTTGTTTATTGGCATGCTAGTTTACAGTTTAAGGGCAAGGCCCCACTAGGGAGCGCACAGGAATAGTGCAACGCAGCAAAATTGCAATGTTGCGCAATCCATGCGTGCTACCCTGCGTGTGCACTGCAATCTCTTTGATGTATCCCTATCGCAGCGAATGCAATGCGCACCAAAAATGGTGATTGCACGCACTGCAAAAAGGATCGGTATCGCACCGCAGGGCAGCGGACGTAATGGGGCCATTCCCTTCTTCTTCTATTGGTGTGCGATGTGCGCTGCGCTATAACAGCGCACACCAAAACGGGCTAGTGGGGCCGGACACATTTGCTTAGGCGCTGCCTCACAATGTGGGAGGGATTGAGGAGGTGCGCGGTAGTTTGGGGGGAAGGAGCATGCACGAGGTGCATGTCCTGCAATGTTTTCTAGTGCTACCTAACCAGGCAGCCCCAGTTGCAGCTCAGAGACATTTTGAATTTGAGTCTGTTTGAGGGAAACACAGGGTAAAAAACATACCCTTAACAAACTCAAAGGACTACTGAGGAGTTGTTGCTCTGACCCCATTTTGGCCCAGCGCCTAACCATTAGGAAAACATGCTGAGCAAGATACACTTCTTCCCATTGGATAGATACTAGATTTGGTGAGGTGGAGCTTGGATGCAACAGTTGTCCTTTAAGCATGTTACAAAATCCCAATTTGATCATGTTAATTGTTCAAGTCATTAGATTGTGGGCCTAATTGTACAATATGAAGGTATTTAATTTCAGAGTAATATTTAGTTCACAGTAATAAGGCCTTACATATGCACCTTTGATTAAGCCTTAAATGTTAAGGCTCGTACACACATTCAATGTGTGCAGCGAGCAATGACCCCCGACGCTAATACATCTGCGTGATGAATGGCCGTTTTGGACAAGAATCGCCCATGTGTATTCATTCGGTTGAATGACCTCCGACCGAACAAATACACACTCGCGATTCTCGCCCAAAACGGCCATTCGTTGCGCAAATGTATCGGGGTCGTGGCTTGGTGCCAAATTGGACGTGTGTATGAACCTTAAGACATTTCACTTGAGGAAGTGCCATTTCTTTCATGTAAACATTTTTAAGTCTTATCCTGGTAATCTAATTGCTTACTATCAGCCCCCTACTCAAACTTTGTGGAAAGATTTTAAAATGGTCTGTGCTCACCAGTTGTCAGGCTGGACCAGATTGAGGAAATGATTAACTTAAGTTAAAGGGGAACTGTGGTCTCCAAACAAGTTTAAATGAAAGACCAGTTTCCTACCTTTAAAACGAGCCATCAACCACCTCTCTACGTGCTCCACATCCCAAGATATAAAGAAATGACTGACCAGAAAGTTAATGGGTGGGTGGCTGACATGTGACATTCCTGAGGCTTCTTCTGCACAGTGCTGCCAGCGAGTACAGCCTCAGACTCCCTCAGTGTGTGAGGGAGACAGGAAGTCCCTCCTCCTCTCTGCTGTGTGAAGGACCTGCAGCTGCAGAGAAGGTAAGGGAATCTCCAGCCCTTCTCTCTCACTATGTGAAAACAGCCTTTTCAGTTCTCACTCTGCCTGAAAAGGCTGTTTCCACAGAGTTTTCAGGGGGGTTAGGGGGGGTGTCAGAGTGGCCCACAGCCCCTGTGAGCGGGTGGGGCTTAGGCACTCCTGAGTGGGCGGAGCCACGGCACCTGTGAGTGGGCGGGGCCACATGGGGCTGTAAGGGAATGGGGCAAGGGGGGCCTGCAACTGGAGGGACCATGGGGTCCATGGTGGGAGGGACCTGGGGGGCTGCAAAGGGGAGGAGGCACAGGGCAGATTGACTGACAGGTTTCAGAGCAAGAAGATGGAAGTGCAGGGGACCTGGTGATGCTGCTGCCATATCACACACAAAATTAAATATCTTCAAAACTATGTAAAATAAACAATGGAAATAAATTGCAAAAACTCTCAGGAGAGCAATTCCTATCAATTTACCTAAAGTCATTTTTGTACCACAGTTCCTCTTTAAACAAAATTAGAGTTATGGTGTCACCAGTTTAAGCTTCATGTGTCCATTCTTTTATATATACAAAGTAGAATCAGCAGCACACCACCTTTTAGAGTCGCCTGGTGCAAGAGTAAGGGGAGATCCCCTTACGCAGTTTGTAGAATACTCAGCACTCAGTTCTTCATTGCAGAATCACTTTTAACATGCCAGACAAACAGTTTAGTAGCAACGTTTTGGAGTTATAAGCTCCTTTCTCAAGCTTACACACAAAAATGGCATAACAGTGAGAGACCACTCCCACTACTGCTTTATACACATTACACAGGATATGACATCATCCATTAACACAGTATATACCATCTTATGTTAATTACCTATAATAAACAACATCACATGTTAATCACCTCAAACATTAATAGGCATATTACATGCTCCATATGTCAAGAATTCTTCCATTCTAATATTTAAAGACCCAAAGAGACGTCAACACCCCAGGGGGTGTCAACTTTCCTGTTACAGACCTCAGTAAATATAAAACTTTAAGAGAAATATCTTAAAAGCTTATCTTTATTAAATGTTTGGGGGGGCTTGGGCATACTACTCTATGGGTTTTTCCAGGGAGAAAGTTCAGCTCTCCAATTAGCTAGTCTGTGGTGTTTGGGCTGTTTACTGTAGTGAAATATTTTTATGTATTTATAATACAAGTTATACATTGGTTTAAAGGACAACTAAAGCCACAGAAAAACAGAAGGCAGAACAGCTTGATATAAAACCAGTAATCTGTGTCTTACCTCTCATTTTGATACGGGCCCTGGGAAATTTACCTAAATAACATATGGTTTGTGGTTTACTTCACAGCATTCTAATATCACACAGTTTGGTCAATAACCATTATGTTACCATTACAGGACAGATAAAGCAAGGTATCATGTGACTGAGGTCAGGAGGTGTGGTCTGACACTGCACATTCACACAGATACTTCATCCAGTTCTTAACAGGCTTCCATTTACTTTAATACAATTTACTGAAGTGGGATTTTATAGCTTATTGGTGTTTTTAGGGGGGTTGTTTTCAGATTCTGGAGTATAAAAAGTTGGGTTTAGTTCTCCTTTAATTAGCAGTCTGTGAACTATAAGTTAAAATGTAGTTTATGAATGCAACCTGAGACAATTTCGCAACTCTATATTTATGTTTATAACAGAAATATGTGTATATATAATATATATATATATAAGACAGTAACTCATAGTAATATATATCTTTTTCTATTTATGTAGATGGGTATTTCTGTATGAGAAAGGATACCAGACTGTAGATGGCATCATCAGTTCTGTCTCTGTTAAAATAAAAGGTTTAGCTTTTACCAACCTTCCGAATATTGGTAAAGAAGTCTGGGATGCAACGGATTATGTTTTCCCACCTCAGGTAAATGAAAAAACAAACTTATTATTATATCTTAATGCAGTTAGAAACAAACTGTTTGAAACTACGGCTCAGTGTTCCCTTCCAGATCTTAAAGAAGAACTAAACTTATACTTGCTTTTATTGTTCCTAATGTGAAATCTTGTCTCTCCAGAACACCTATACATTGTAAGATTTTTCTCTAGTAAGAAACATTTAGTATATGTAAGTAATAGATTCTGTAACTAAGAAGGCTTCCAAGTCATTGCCAGTACAATTCACAGCCCATGTAGAATCCTGACCCCAGGATTCTCTGTCTCTCTGCACATTATGCAGTACTTTCTATAAAGATGTCTCCACACCAATATAGAAGTCCCTGATAAAACTTTGAAAGCTGCTTAATACTCTACAGTTTATTTACCAGCCAGTGTAAATTGCATGCAGGCTTCCTGGGGCAATACAAAATAGTCAGCTAATTTTACAGATTTTTTTAAAAATTTTGTTCCTAGTAAAAGACAAATGCAAATGCACCTTTGCTGTGTATTGCTATCACTATAGAAGTGTTATACCTACCAGCCATCAGTTGTGAATATCACTTAATAACATTTCTCAATGTAATGTAAAATATTGTTTAAAATCTTAATACATTGCTTGTGGCCAACCAATCATACATTGCTGAAAATCACTTTGAAAAACTTAAAGACAGAAATTATACATAGCAGCCATTAATACATATCCCTGATTATGCTTAAGCTTCATACACATGTGTGATCGCGACACACCATGTGTATGCATGGCTGTCTCGGGCAATAATCGTGCTGTGCATGGACACTTTACGGGCCTAACCAGCTGTTCGGTCAGGGATCGTTGCTCGACCGGCCAGGCGGATCTTCAACAAGCGCCGTCAAAGTGCCCATACACAGCACGATTATCGTACGAAACGGTCATGCATACACATCGTCCGTCACTGGTCGGCACCGGCGATTGCACGTGTGTATGAGCCTTTAGTAATAAGTTCTACCAGATTCACCATAATTAAAAGACAGTAAAATAAGGTTCAAGGGTTGTGACTTTATTTTTCTTTTAAATTTGCAGGGTGACAGTTCTTTTGTTGTAATGACCAACTTCATTATAACAGCAGAACAAAAGATGGGATATTGCAATGAGGTAAGTTCAGATGAGTAGTAGTGATGTGGGCGTTTCCTTTACACATAACGATATATTGGTTCAGAAATCAACTCCATATGAGGACAATTACAATCCCCTTCTGTTAACTTTCCTGGATTTTCTTCCATAAATTCTTTTCATTAATTTTCTTACTGTTGATATTTGTACTTATGTTATACGTTATCTGATCACATTATACACCTTATTAATTTGGCTTGAAAAAGCCAAATTACTGTTCTTTCTATTTCTTCTTTTTCTTCTTCTTCCGTTTCATTCTTCTGCTTTTTTGGACTGTATCTCCTAACACAGTTTTTGAGCTAGAGACATGAAATTCGGTGCAGGGCTTTTAGGAGAAGTGTGCTATCTTCTAGCTAAGGAATCCGCGGAAGCTTTACGGAGTTATCAGAAAATTTCCGGACATTTTTTTCCATAGACTATAATGGTAACAATCCTCAAATGTGGATATTTCACCCACCCACCCACCTACTGACCTACCTTTCCATTCCCATGGAAGCCATATTTAAAGGGTAAAAACTATCAATAAATGATAGTTTTATGGTTGTAAACACAAAAAAGACATACCTCCTCAACTGGACCCAGGTACACACACCTACTAATCTACTTATCCATTACTGTGGCAGCCATACTTAAAGGGTAACTAAAGTCAAAAAAAAGCTAATTTAGATTTATTCTCAATAAAAGATAGTTTTATGGTTGTAAACACAAAAAAGACATACCCCCTTAACCAGACCCAGGTACACACACCTACTGATCTACTTAACCATTACTGTGTCAGCCATACTTAAAGGGTAACTAAAGTCAAAAAAGCTAATTTTGATCAATAATCAAAAAAGTTTATTTTTTTAACCCCCAACGTAATACAGGTATACACACCTACTGACCTAGCCTCCATTACTGTTGCAGCCATACTTAAAAGATAACTAAAGTTAAAAAAAACTAATTTTGACCAATCATCAAAAAAGTTTGTTTTTTTTAACCCCCAACCCGACACAGGTACACACACCTACTGAAATACTTATCCATTACTATGGCAGCCATACGTACCTGATTCAGGTACACAAACCTACTGACCCACCCTTCCATTTCCATGGCAGCCATATTTAAAGGGTAACTATAGTCTAAAAAACACATTTTGACCAATCATCAAAAAAGTTAGTATTGTATCACCCAACCTGATATGAATACACACACACCAATTGACCTACCTTTAATGCATGTGAAACCTCTTCATCCATGGCCTCTTCATTGGCATTATTGAGTTTTAAAATCTGCAGCACAAACACACAAATTCCCTTACAAAATGTGGTCTTTCCAGACAAGTTACTATACTTAAACTTTCCTTTTCTAGTTCTATTCTGTTCTTCCTGTGCTTCAAGTTAGGCTGGGTAAACACCAGCAGATCAGAAATATCTGATGGTGTGGGGCGGGCGGCCACAACCGAGCTTGGTCGCCCATTCGTCCGAAACAGACGAACGGGCAATCAGGTCCATTGGTAAATCACGCCCGATGGTAAGGTTTCCTATGGGATCGCACGATCAGTCGCGCGCACTGTTGGCCACTTTATGGTCACCTTAAAACACTATTGCCACGACCGACAGTCATTTGTCCCGGCCGAGAGCTCGCTCGCTGTGAATGCTCGGTCGGGATAAATAATAGCCCCGTGTGTACCCAGGCTAAATTTCCTTCTTCCAATCATCCTGCTCATACTTAGCGGCCAGTCTTGATGCATTCTCTCTTTCCTTATATTTCTTTATCCGCTTTATAGTTGTATTTTAATTATTACAATATTGGCTTTTTTAGAACATGTTCAGGACTGGTTCTGGCCCTAAGCTAGTTTCCCCTGTGCACCAACCACCTCATGCATTAAGCCTGGCACACACCATTAGATCCTTTGTCCCAGCCTACCATTCGAAACTTCCGTCAGTTGCGGTAAAAGTTTGCTGCGGCTATAAAGGACTGTACAATCTGACATGGTTTTTAGATACACCCAAAAGCCCATTTGGTCGGACATTGGACACAGGCTGGTGAAAAGGCACTGATACACTGAACAATAAGTTGATAAATCTGACAAATTGCATGGTGTGTACACAGCCTTAAGAGCTGTATACACATCTGAACAGACAAGTGACGAACAACCCCCAAGCGCAAGACACCCGCGTGATGAATGACCGAACGCATACACACGTGTAAATATCGACTGAATCAGCCATTTGTTGCTCATAATGTTCATAGGGAGAACGCTCGGGACTGTGTGTATGCAGATCTTTGAAAGATGACGGACAGGATCTTGCAGATCCTGTCTGTCTTCTTTCAGAAATCTGTACTGTGTGTACCCAGCTTTAGAGGCATAGAATTAAAAACTCAGTTAAGATGGTTATACTGTATAGAAGCTGGGTGACTACAGGAAACTAGAATGCTAACAAGTTATTGTTCTATGATAAGATAAGAAATAAAAGTGAACTGCATTTTACAAGCAGAGGTTTTTATCTTGAGATGTTCCTATCTGACCCATTCATTTTGTGCATGAAAGAACGGGCTAGGCGGTTCTAAAGGTGACAAACACTACAAAAGGTTTTTACAAATGTAATTACGATCTTAAACCGACTGACACTTGGATAGACAGATAAACAATGTTAATTGTATATAGATGTACCATACATATTGTTTGACATTCAATTCGTTTTGTAATTAATGTCGAATGTCGTCTATTGTGAGGTTACATTACATTTACATTTACATCGGAACTTCAGAAAACTTGACAAATATTTTACCAACCGACTTAAAAATCAGTCAACTGAAATGTTGGATTGTATGTTGAATGGTACATAAATTTGGCCTAATGTATGGTCCCCTTAAACCCTTGTACACACGTACAATCTTGTCATAGACCCACAACCCCTAAGCACATTCATGTGCGGTGAACAGCCATTTCGCCCGATAATCGCACGTAGGTATGCATTCGGTCAGGGGTCATTCGATGTATCAATGAACGACCCCTGACCAAGCACATACATGTTAGCGTTTATTGTCCGATATGGCCGTTCAGCAGGGATTTGCGTCGTGGTAGGGGCTCGGTGCCAAGAGCATATGTGTGTACAAGCCTTTAGATATATTGGACATTTGTCTTATGAGAGATTGGATATCTGTATAATGTCTTAGGCTGGGTACACACGAAGGGACTATTTGTCAAATATCAAATGTCTGTCGTTTGCGGCAATAGTGCCCATGGCCAACAGTTTGTGCGATCGATCGCGCGGTTCCATAGGTAACAATCGTGATTTACTGACACGTCTAATCGTCCGTTCATCCAATCCGGACGAACGGGCGATCGAGGTCGGTCACGGCCTGCCACCCCACACCAGAAGATATTTTCGGCTGTTGACCGGTCGGTCGGCCGAAAATATCTGCTGGTGTGTACCCAGCCTTAAGTAGTGTATGAGCACCTTTAGTGACCTTGCAGTTAGCCTAGGTTGCTAAGGCCTAGAAAAAGCCCTAACATGTCATGTTTACCCTACAAAAAGGGGAATGGGAATTGACATTTCCTTGGATTCTCTTTTTAACCCAATGGTGTCATATTGTTATGAAAAAGACAAAGACAAACAAATCAGCCCAGGGAAATTAAAACAAATATTTAATCATTTTCTCTATAATCATCTTCCAAATTATTTCACTAAGTTCACCTCTTACCCCAGTTTGCATATATTTTCAATGTGGTCAACGTGCAAGGATGTATTAAATCACTAGTTGTCAATCTTTTTCCATTGGAAGAGAGAATTAGGTGACCCTGTTTTTTGTTTCAACCACTGGGAGCAATTTTTATGTAATTCCAAGGCATTTTATGTGTCACAATATCTGTATTGGAAACTGATTCCTGCCACTGCTTTACAGCTGGCATAGAATCCATAGTATATCCACATAAATATGTTTTTTTAAACACAGAGCTAAAGCTCTATGAATAGTTTTAAAATTATATAACGTGTTAATACAAAGCAGATTTTAATATGCTGGTTTAAGGATACTTCTGATAATTTTATTTCTTTAATGCAGCTTCCAGATGTAGCATCATGCAAAACCAATGATGACTGCAGTAAAGCAGCTCGGCAGAGCCAAGGTACAGTTTATTCATGGTTTGGGGTACAAAGAAATCTACAAGACAAATTAACCCAAAGGCTTTTTTTTTAAAGGACCACTAGACTTTAAAAATTTACTTTTTAATAATGAAAGTACCTGGGGCAGGGTGGTAGGATTTTTTTATTACTATCTTCCAATATTGTTTTGTTGAGGAGCTACAGCATGTACAGTTTTTATCTGCCAGATTAGTCCTGGACTTTCCTGTATTAAAGATGCAGGAGCCAGAAGAAAGCCTTGCTGGTGCTCTGCACAGAAACAATATTGAGAGGTAAGAATGACCAACTTCTGACTCTCTGCCCCAGGTACTTTTCATTTTAATCTTTTTTTTTTTTTTTAAACTATAGTGCACTATATATATATATGTGTGCTGTCATCTGGTGGGTGCTGTCGTCAGGTCAAAGCGCTGCCAACTTACCCAAAACCAGGCGATACTGCTACATCCATGTAACGCCGCGCAGGGGACTCTGGGTTCTGATGTCATCAGGGCTCAACTCAGTAAAGAACTCAGCATCGTAGGTCCGATCATCAGTCAAAGAGTAGGTGAAGCTTCCAGTGTGAATCGGAGCATTAGAAATGGGTAGAGAAAGGGGCATACACAACTATCTGTATATAACAAGAACCGACGTACGTTTCAAGGCCATCTTGCCCCTTCTTCCGGGTTACATGTTTAGTCTCCACCCTGGAATAAATAGGCTTTCATTACAATAGGTGTGTATAACTATTGTTATCCTCTGGAAATGGAGGCTATATGGGTAATGTACCCAGTTATCATTACCGTATATACTCGAGTATAAGCCGAGGTTTTTCGGTTTAAAAATCAACCTAAAAACCTTGCCTCGGCTTATACTCGAGTCACAAGACACTTACCTTCAATCCAGAAGCAGCCGCGAGTCAGGCCGGCAGTTCCCAGTAGTTCTTCACGGTTGCGTGAGAGGTCATCGCGCACGCTGGCGGGAAGACGTCATCGCGCAGCAGCGAAGCAGTACTGGGAACTGCCGGCCTGACTCGCGGCTGCTTCTGGATTGCGGCAGGGCAGAGAGAGGAAGACTGAGACCAGGTATGGTAAGTGAGCTGGGGGGGGGGGGCGGGGGGGAGGGCTGGGGGGACACTATGCCATGCAGACACCCACATTACCTTTTTACTATAGGTGGTTGGAAACTACAACTCCCAGCAACCAAGCATGCTGGGAGTTGTAGTTCCAAACATCTACAGTGGAAAGGTATTAGGGTGGGGGACAGTATGCCATACAGTAACCCCCAATACCTTTCTACTATGAGTGGTTGGAAACTACAACTCCCAGCAACCAAGCATGCTGGGAGTTGTAGTTTCCAAACATCTACAGTGGAAAGGTATTAGGGTTACTGTATAACCTCGGCTTATACTCGAGTCAATCATGTTTTTCTAATTTTGTAGGCAAAAATGGGTACCTCGGCTTATACTCGAGACGGCTTATACTCGAGTATATACGGTAACCCATATATTTATTTTTATAGTATGGGACATCTACATTATATATGCCTATTTTATCATGTACATGAAATATAAATTACTTCAAAATTTCTCTTGGGAATATTGCCTATCCTCATATTTTATTATTCTTTCAAACCCCCCTCCCTAATGTATCAAATATGTGATTACAAAATTATAAAAACATATTAAAGATCAGTTCCTTATTTAATCCCAAGGTTGACCTTGGTTTCATCATATAAATCCATTTAGCCTCCTGTTGGAGGATGGAACGATCCCAGTCACCACTAGAGATGGACTAGAACTCGAACCGGAGTTCGAGGCGAACTATTCGAATTCGAACGAATTCGGACTTCTCGAACTATCCCAGACCCGGATTTTCTATATTTTCTGACTTTCGATAAATATCGAATTTTCGAATGTGTGAGTAAAATGCCTATTATACATATACGCGAGCATCGAACCCGCGAGTAAAGGGTCCATTAAAACCTATACGCGAGCATCAAATCGGCGAGTAAAATGTCCATGGTATCTAGTCGCGAACGCGATCATCGAATCCGCGAGTAAAGTGTCCATTAAAACCTATATGCAAGCATTGAATCCGCAAGTAAAATGTCCATGGTATCTAGGCGCGAACGCGAGCATCGTATCCGTGAGTAAAGTGTCCATTAAAACCTATACGCGAGCATCGAATCTGCGAGTAAAATGTCCATGGAATCTAGGCGCGAACGCGAGCATCGTATCCGTGAGTAAAGTGTCCATTAAAACCTATACGCGAGCATCGAATCTGCGAGTAAAATGTCCATGGTATCTAGGCGCGAACATCGAATCTACAAGTAAAGTGTCCATTAAAGCCTATACGCGAGCATCGAATCCGCGAGTAAAATGTACACGGTACCTAGGCACGAACAAGCTCAAAAATTGCACGAGTGAGAGTAAAATTGATTTTTCGAATGTCCTGGATATTCGAACATGTTCCCCAAACCATTTCCCAGGTCCCACAGCCATTTACATAGTTACCATTGATATTTTAATTGTATTTCATTAGAACTTTTCAAACTATTTGACTCCCATTGACTTTAATGGGTCCGTTTTCGAACTTTCCATATAATTCAAAAGTTCGAAAACGGACCGAACTTTCGAAAGTTTGGCCATCTCTAGTCACCACCTCTCTTTTCAATACCCCACACTTTAAAGGTTCTGAGGTAACCCCTTTACAAGAATCTAGTTGATAAATCATTGGCTGCCACTTCAAAATCTCTTAGTGATTTTGCTTTATAATCAATGTCGTTAATTTAAAAGAGGCTTCATCTAATATAACTGACCAAACTGTCCTTAAATTCTGGGGACATTTTGGCTACTAAATTAGAACCCGGTTTGACCGTCCATCTCAAGCCCCTCGGGATCATTTTAGCATGGGCATATCTCTCCAGACAAGCTATTTCCCACTTAAGTCTCACAATTTTACTTAGCTCTTTTTTATACTTAAAATCCCCCCACGACACCAGCCATTATCTTTAATTAACTATATAGGGTGAGTGTCTAGCTGTACATGTGTAATCAGAAATAGGTAACAAGAGAACCCTGCATCCATACAAGACTTTTAAAATGCAAATCCCTATTGTGTGAAATACTGCATCTAAAACATAGGAGGATTCACAAATATAATACTTGCTGTATAGTGGTTGAAACAGAAGTTCTTAACATTCTTACATTTGATACGGTTAAGTAATATGTGCTTGTGGTGTTTAAGGATTATATGACATTGTTCAATTCAGATTGTGATTGTATGCCATAAGCCTAAAGGGGAAGGAGAGTTCTAGTAATAACATTTTTAAAATTCCCTTTTAACCACATTCTGTCAGCTCCAAAAAATCCTTACTAATAGGTTTTGTACCTGTGATTCATTTTGCTGGATAGAAAATTAGTTGATGAATCGGATGCAGAGAGTAGTTGTTAATGGTGCTTCAGCAATATCGACTAAAGTGGGGTGCCACAGGGTTCTGTGCTTTGGCCACATCTACTAATCTGTTTATTAATAATTTGGAAGAAGTATTATCAGCAAGGTCTCTGTGTTTGCGGACAATACAAAATTTTGTTGACTATTAAAAGCTACAGATTGTGTATAATCGTTGCAGGGGGATCTAGATAGATTGTCACATTGGTGATGCATTTTTGACGTAAAAGTCTGTGTGCTTATACTATAAATGGCTCTGTGTTAAGTGAATCTCTGTTGAAAAAGGATCTTGGAGATTTGGTGGATAACAAACTTATTTGTAGCAAACAGTGACAGGCAGTAACAGCTAAAGCCAGCAAGTTATTGTCTTGAATAAGGGGAGTATGGCTTTAAGGGAGAAAAATATTATTCTCCCTCTTTACAAAGCACTTGTAAAGCCTCATTTGGAATATGCAGTGCCGTTTTGGAATCCTGTGTACAAAATGGACATCTTGGAAATAGAAAGGGTTCAGAGAAGGGCAACTAAATTAATAAGGGGAAAGGAGGAACTTGAATATGAACACAGATTGGATCAGTTACAATTATGTACGCTGGAGAAAAGGTGTGTGTGTGGGGATATGAGTAATGTGTATAAATGCATTAATGTACCATTCAATAAAATATCTGGGGCATTGTTCACCAATAGAACATGTCTGAAGACCCACAGATATCCCTTAGGATTGGAAGAAAAGAAGTCGGAAGTTCGGAAGTTTTTTTACTGTGAGTACATTAAACTATAGAACTGTCTTCCATTGGAATTGGTGATGGCAGGTTCATTGAATAGTTTTTTTTTAAAAAAGCTGGATGAGTTTCTAAAAACAAAGAATGTTGCATGTTACTGGTATACATAGAGTTGAAGTTGATCCGGGGATATTTCCGATTGCCACTTGGAGTCAGGAAGGAATTTTCCCCCTTTCATACGTTTTTTTTTTTCTTTCCCTCTCAATCAACAGTTAGGCAGGAAACGTGGTTATAGCAGAGTAGGTTGGAGTAGATGCACTTTTTTCAAACTCAAATAATGCACTGTACGTGAAGCCCCTAAAATGTCTTTGTGGTCAGTTGAACACACAAACAGATTTAGTTACTTTCCATTTGGGGGCCATTTCCTAGTTTAACATTTATATTGTTCATTTTGGTTTAAAAAAAACAATAGTCCAACAGCTAAGCCTAACCCCTCCATGCAAAAACCCAACAAATAAGTACATTTTTCTCTTGTCTAGTCGGCGCATGGCCCCAATACACCAAACAAAACAAGGACTCACCAAATTATATATATCACCACATGATTCAGTTACAAGTTGTAACACTGGATTTTATTCCTGTCCAATAAGACATCTAATCCTTTTGTGAATAACCTTATTATAATCTTATTTTAATTATGTTCTCAATTAATTGCAAATATTCATATAAGATGTTCATTTAATGCATAAACGTGCTTTGCAGGTCAGCACCAAAAAATGCCATTCCACCCTGGAAACAGTCCCTATTGTTTATACCGTATATACTCGAGTATAAACCGTCCCGAGTTAACCCGAGGTACCTAGTTTTAGATAAAAAGGAGGAAAACCACACTGACTGGAGTATAAACCGAGGGTAGTATTTGCCACTAAGATGTTTGGAAACTACAACTCCACATGCTTTATTGCTGGGAGTTGTAGTTTTCAAACATCTTAATTGCAAATACTTACAAATAAAGTAAAACCTTCTTTATTTGTGCTAACTGTATGCACAAATATAGGAGGATTTACCCCTATTTGCAAGATTTGCCACTTAAGATGTTTGAAACTACAACTCCCACCAATAACATGCTGGGAGTTTAGTTTTCAAACATCTTAATGGCAAATACTTGCAAATAGGGTAATCCTCCTATATTTGTGCATACAGTATGCACAATAAAGAAGGTTTTACTCCTATTTGTATGTATTTGCCGCCACTTAAGTGTGTCCCTGTGCAAGTAAATGTTTCTCCTACCTTGTCCGCGGCCGCGCGATCCATCCGCTCTCGCTCAACAGCCTCTGCACATCCGGATGATGTCACTACCCGGCGCCTCTCACTTTGCGGTGCCGGGTAGTGACATCATCCGGATGCGCAGAGGCTGTGGAGGGAGGATGCGGATCGTGTGGCCGCCGGACAAGGTAGGGGAAACATTGACTCGAGTATAAACCGAGGTAAGATTTTCAGGCTTTTTTTAAAGCCTGAAAACCTTGGTTTATACTCGAGTATATACGGTATTACATTAGTGAAGCATGGAACAGATCTTTCTGTTCCGACAATGTGGGGCCGAACCGTGTATCTGGAAATCTCTACAGCTAGAGGTCTGGTGGATACATTGAGGTCACTTTAAGGGCAACCATATATATAAAATAAATATATTTGTGTATTGGAAAATATGATATGGAAACCAATATTATATTTGCGAATGGGAAGGTAGGCCCATTAAAATGATACCCCACATGGAGGCCTTATTCCCTTGCCAAGGGGAGTTATTAATATCTTGGGAAATATGTATTACACACAGTCATGTTTGGTATAGGAGGAATTGACAATTAATACAGGAGAGGAATATGTGGTCAATATCCCAGTACAATGTACATATCTAAATTATATGAAATCTGCCTAACTGAGGGGGAATGAATGCTTTTGGCTAGTCGTAAATCTGGACATTCCTGAATGCTCCCACCTCATGCATAGTTAAGTAGGGGGATGGTTCATCAATGGGCTTAAAAAAACCACTGTAGCGCCTATAACTTTTTTCATACAGAGGGGACATGCTAAATGTGTATGGACCCTATGTTTCCTTCTTTCCTTCTTTATATAACTGTTGTACCTATTGTATGTCATTTTATTGTAACACCATTTTCTTTTATTTTTGTATTATATGCACTATCCACCGTTTGGGAATATTAAATCTAAAATTTAATACGTTTTGTCTTTGATGCTCTAAAAGAACTCAGTTAGCCTCTGATAAGTTTATATGTGGTTGAATGGAGTGTTTTGCAGTGTAAATGCTAATTAACTCTGTGACTGCTTTTGAAGGACTGATGCTAATTAACCAGTTAGTTGCTGAAGTTAATTGGTGTAGTGTTAATCATTTAGCTGCCAGGACAGGGGTGGGCATAGTTAGTGAGAGTCAAGAGTGGGTGGGCAGTGGTGGCAGCGAGTACCGATTGATTGGTCATATCCCGTGCCCAGCGAACTGGTGTTTGTGACACACGGTTTAAGTACTGTAGGCACTTATTTTAAGCCCTGGATTGGTAATTACTATTAACAATAAAGTCAGGCTTTTTTTACATTGATGGTAGTCCCTCAGTCCCTTGTGGATGATGTAAGCATTATCTTATATTCATT
This sequence comes from Hymenochirus boettgeri, assembly GCA_019447015.1. Lineage (NCBI taxonomy): Eukaryota > Metazoa > Chordata > Amphibia > Anura > Pipidae > Hymenochirus > Hymenochirus boettgeri. Next base: position 210,478,641 of record CM033470.1, on the reverse strand, counting down.
TCACCAGGGTCATAACCCTCAGTATAATGAGCTTATTATGCCTAACGTTACTGGTAATACAGACACAGATGTCATACAATTGCCTCTCTAAGACACATCCGAAAAAACAAAAATGGTCACTTTTGGAATTAAAAAAGAATGCACATTTCATTTCTGGACACATATGCCAATGAAGACACGGTACATTTGTTGTTTTTTTGTAAATACTACATGCTATTCATGGTAACTGCTCACTATTTACGTACACTAAGGAAATTCTACTGTAACAATGAATAATGTGATCATAGTCAAACATCCTTAAGAAACATTAAGCACAAGCAAAGATAAGATGCTAGGGACTACACAAACATTTTGATACAGGCATGTGTATAGGTTATTGACTTGTTTAATGGATCAGGGAATTATTATGTACAATTTAATTATTATGTACATTATATATATAATACAAATACAAGAATATGCAGCTCAAACCTTTATTTTAAATTACTTTCAGATGCGGTGCAAAGGAGTACCGGCAATTAATACATTACACAGAAGTCTCCAGCACTCAACTATACGCTAAGCATAAATTAATTAGATATCACGAACAAGTATGCAAGAACGAAGGGTGATTACCTGCACTAAAGTTAAAATGGATACGTTTAGTTACATAGTTTGTACAAACTTGCGTCAGTGATGCGCCCTTCAAGGCAGTATCCCAGCATCAGTCCTAACCTAATGAGTAAAGTTCAATCCCTGGGGGAACAAGACCATACCTGCTCTCTCTTTATTTAGTATGACCTATACCAAGGAATCATGGGAGCTCCCAGGTATGAGAAAGGTTTGAGCTACATATTCTTGTATTTGTAGATAATAAAGGGCAATACGGCTAAGCTAGATTTTATATGCTTTGCTCCCTGGGTAAATTTATTCCCCCGCCCCTTTAAGGCAGTCCAGATAAAAAGAAGGTTTAGAAGCTCTGTAAGCTCCCATGATTCCTTGGTATAGGTCATACTAAATAAAGAGAGAAGCAGGTATGGTCTTGTTCCCCCAGGGATTGAACTTTACTCATTAGGTTAGGACTGATGCTGGGATACTGCCTTGAAGTGGCGCATCAGCTGACGCAAGTTTGTACAAACTATGTAACTAAACGTATCCATTTTAACTTTAGTGCAGGTTAATCACCCCTCGTTGCTGCATACTTGTTCGTGATATCTAATTAATTTATGCTTATATGTATAGTTGAGTGCTGGAGACTTCTGTGTATTATATATATAATACACATCATAAAAAATCACTTTCTATTGAATCTTTCAGGTTGATGCAAAAGTTTGCCCATGCTATGAATCAGCAGCAACCCATCAAATGTTAGCTTTTTATTGTAATACTGCAGTTACATAACTTCTGATTGGTTGCTGCATATTAATTGAGCATGCAATCTTTTGCATTTTTTATTGCATCAGTCTATGCGTTCTAATATTTTCATTGATCTGTATGTGAAAATGCCAAAGAAAAGTATAATTTAAAAAGTTACCATAGTTTTCATTAGTCTATGTCAAAGTAGAATTTAGACATTGTCCTCCAGAATGATTTATATTCTAAAATTCTATAATCATTAACATTTGCAAACCTTGTATTATTTATTGCATTGCCAGATTTCCTTTATTTATGACCATAAATTAATATTTTTTGTTAAAATAAAATTTCAGTTGTTTTTGACTGTGATTTTACAACTCATGTGTTTTAGAAGAGACCAATGAATCAACCATGGGCCTGTCAGGTAAATACGAACTAGCAAATCGTACAGTATGTTGGTGGTGGGATTAATTGTGGTGTAATCTCCCAACTGAAATTGTAAGCAAATCATCACCTTTGTTTTAGGATCAGTGCTCTTCAGTACTTTTACTGACATATGCAACAACATTTTTGGAAGTGATATGTTTCCTCAAGGACCAGGGTCTAATTTACACCTCAAGAGCCTGTAGGCAGACAAAGCCTGGCGCCCTTAACCCTACCCCTAAACACAAAACACATCCCCTTTTTTGGGAAGAAAGCAGACAATATATGCTGACATTTGTGAACTGTTTAAAATATTAACTGTTAAGTAGGGGGATACTTTTAGAAACCATGAAAAACAGTGGGGTGTCAAAAAGGGGTTTGGGGGAGTAAATCCGGCCCTGGTAACATGATAACAGTATAATTTCTGTCAGTAATGCTTTCTCATTTTATGAGAAGTGTTACTTCTTAATATAATTACAGGAAAGAACATTTCCCGGAGTTTCCTTGTCTCTGTTAACAAGTGAATCAGTAAAGATTATATTGCAGTGTATGCTGGTTTGCTTACAGTCATTACTGTTTCTGTCAGGCATCAGTCTAAATAGTCAAAGCTTTAATCTTTCCACAGTTTTGATGATTATACAAAAATATTTTCTTTAATTTCAAGTTAAAAATTATATTTAGACATTTTAACCTTTTACCAATATGAGGCCTTGCCTTTATTCCTTTCTGATTACATACCTGTTTATATAATATCTTTTTGTGTTTCTCTACTCACACCTGGTCTATATACTCTATATTTTCTGGTTTAGACTAGATTAATTTACTTTTTACTGTTCAGTTAGAACTAATGTTGCAATTCTAGTTTTAACACATCACATGAGATTCAATAAAAGTTCTTTTTGTTTAAAATGGCGTCAATTTTGCCCAAACCAATCAGATGTTAGCTTCCAAATGTTAAATAAGATTTTATTGGTTGTGGCAAAATTAGCACCATTTTAAAATGGTTATTGAATAATCCTGAAGGTCTTTTTATGCTTCTAATGTCCTAAGGGGGTTATTTATTGCAGCAATATTACTATTCTTTTCTTATAGCTCCATTTTTATAAAGCAGCAAAAAATAATTGAATCAATAAATAAAGTGAAATTTAAAAATCTGATTTTGGGGCCCAGGAAAATTGCTGTTTTTGCCCCTATGGTAAAACCATCCGAGGCAGTAAGATAGCAGTGCACAGGCTGTCACATCTGGGATGGGGGAAGAACAGAGGACCTTATAATGTAGGAAAAGACTAAGTGCAAGCCAAAAATATAAACTTTTTCACATCTACAGTACAAATGTGGATAGGATGTAAACATTTTTCTGGGTAGGATTGTGGTCTCGTAGAGAGAGACCACAGTTCTACTTTAAATAAAGTGCTCCTTTAAGCCCCATTTCTTCAAAAGATAATATGGCGAAGCCCTGTGTAGCCAACAATAGCATTGGGCCATGACTTTTTTCTGTTATTATAACAGTGGAATTCAGGATTTATGACAAATGTAAGATGGCTCAATGACAAATGTAAGACGCATCTTCCTATTATACTGTGTATACTTTTTGTAATTTACAGTTATCACAAACATTTTGGAGATACTCAAATTATTTATTTTATGCATAGATAAAATAAAATATAGCATAATGATAATAATATCACTCAATGTGATGTTTATATTACAATGGCTCTCAAAGTATATTATAACACACAGCTTCAGTTATAATTACACTGTGATGAAAGTAGTAATAGTGATTCCAACTGGATATCCACATAGAAGGCTTGTGATACTGAAACTATGGCAGGGGTCACATGCCACTGTCTGGTTCACATGGTAACAACTGAACCAAGTACAAGAGGGAAAGGATAAAAAAAAAAAAGCATTATTGGCTAAGTTTTAAATAAACCACGTATAGGAGGGAAATAATATCTCCTTAGAATTTTGACCAGAAGGTTGTCAGTATAAACTTTAAATGCATATTTATGTATCACTGATGTTAAGGACTGGAACCTTAAATTATTTAGTGGAAACATCAAAAAAAAAGATGAGTTCAAATGATTTTCTCTGGGTGTGCTTCCTTTAATTTACTAAATAAAATGATAAAAAAATAAAAATAATTTCCGAGAATTAGGGGCCAAGTTAAAAGTAAGGACCTCATGGGTAGTGTTTTCAGAAATACTACCACAGGCATGTGCTACACTAGGAAGGCAACAGGAGCTTAAGAGTATAAATGCGTGGCTAAGAGGGTGGTGTAAGGAGGTGGGGTTTGGATTTTTAGAGAACTGGGCTGACTTCTCTGTTGGCTACAGGCTCTCTAGTAGAGATGGACTGCAATGATGATGGCGCAGCTGTTTTGGGGGAGAAGATGGCTAGAGGGTTGGAAGAGATTTTAAACTAGGTATGGGGGAGGGTACATTGGACTACACGGGTAGATAGAGGAATCAGGGGGCTACTAAGATAATGGAGGGTGGAAATGGGGGAAGGGGGAGCACAGAGCATAAGGAGGAACGTACATCCAAGTTTGGAAGTAAATTGAATCATTATCTAAAACCTATCTTTACAAATGGAAGAAGTCTGTCTGGAAAAACAGGAGAACTAGAACTAAAAGCTTTAAAGGACAGGTATGATGTGATCAGTATAGCAGAAACATGGCTAAAGGATTCACATGACTGGACAGTAAATATTGAAGTATATTCCTTATTTAGACATGACAGAGTCAATAAGAAAGAAGGGGGAGTATGTATGTATGTCAAACAAGAATTGAAGCCAAATAGATGGATGTTATAGATGATTATAGATAGAGGTTACAGATGAAAAGGCAGAAACAATATGGGTGGAGCTGTGTACAGGAAGCAAGAAGGTGGGTAAATTCTTTGTTGGTGTATGTTATAAGCCGCTAAATGCCAATGAGGATGTGGAAATGAATCTCCACATGCAGTTGGCGAAGGCTGCTTTGTATGGGTCCCATTCTGGTTATGGGGGATATGAAATACCCTGACATAGATTGGAGTAAGTGAACTGCCAGCACCTGGAAAAGTATCAAGTTCTTAAAGGGAATGTCCACCCCTTTAAACTTTATATGTTGTAGGGATTCCTCCCCCAGCCCCAACCGCCATAATAGAATTTTCAGAAACTCCCCCTATCTTTACTTACATTCCCTCTTTCCTCCGCCACACTGTCCCGGCCTTGTGCTTGCATGAAACTGCAACGTTCTCAGAACGTAAGGGAGAGAGGTAAGGTAAGTAGAGTTCGGGGGACTTTTTGATAAATCTATTATGGCGGTTGGGACTGGGGGGGGAGACCTACAATATAACCAAGGGGTTTTACGCTAGGGGAAGGGAGAGGAAAATGGGAGGGAGGGCTGCACTGCGCATGGCAAAATTCTCCCGGAAGGGAGACAGGAGGAAGAGTCCTATATGGACTCTGCTAGGCTCCTAGTGGCTAGTTTTTGGGACTTTGGAGGGGCATAGCATGGCAGCCATTTGGAGCTGGGATGTAAGGTAAGGATTTTATTACACAGTGGGGCCAGTAGTGGGTTAAATTATGGTTTTGGGGGTGGACATGCCCTTTAAATCTTTATGAGCATTTTCTTTCACAGATGGTAGAAGTTACTACTAGACAGGGTGCGTTGTTGGAGCTGGTGATATCTAATAACACTGAGCTCATTTTGGAGATGAAGGTAATGGGAAACTTGTGAATAGTGATCAACAGTGATCATGATATAGTGTCATTTTATACAGGTTGCAAAAAACAAAAGTGCACAGGGTTTAAAAACTTTTAACTTTAGATAAGCTAATTTTAGGTTGTTAAAGAAATCACTGCTGCTAATAGACTGGGGGGATTTGTTCCTAGGTAAAGATATTAAGCAGAAGTTGGCCACTTTTAAAGGGATATTAAACCATTACATTTCTAAATTTATACCTTTAGGGAACAAGTGTAAAAAAAAGTCCCTCTCCTGCCTGGCTCAATTTGCAGGTAAAAAGGGAAATGGAAAAAAAGAAAAAGGCTTTTAAAATTTTGAAATCAGAGGGAACAGGCTTACATGGAGTATAAAAGCTGTATTATGTAGTTCAAGAAAGCAATTAAACTAGCTAAAATAGAAAATGAAATACAGATAGCAGAACAATGCAAGTTTAACACCCAAAGTTTTTTTTTAAATATATCAATGGTAAAAAGATGACAACCAAAAATGTGGTACAATTAAATAATGGAGCTCAGATGATTATAGAGGATGCTGAGAAGGCTAATGTGCTATGGATGGAATACATCCTCTTCAGAAATCTAGACCACTGTTTCTTTTCAGATTCACTTTGGTCTGGTGATGTGCCACTGGATCGGAAAAAAGCAAATGTAATACCAATAATCAAAAAAGGTAGTCGTTCCCAACCTGGTAACTATAGACCTGTAAGCCTAACATCAGTGGTAGGGAAGGTGCTGGAAACTTTGTTACGAGGATAATATCCTCCTTTGTCTCCAGAACTGATTGTATTAGTAATAGTCAGCATGGATTTATAAAAAATGGATTGTGCCAGACAAATGTACTTATTTTTTATGAAGAAGTGAGTATTAATTTAAATTCTGGCATAGCAGTAGATGTAGTATACTTGGATTTTGCTAAAGCTTTTGATACTGTGTCACATAGGCACATAAACTGAGGACTGTTAGCCTAGAAAAAACATTTGTACATGGATAGAGATTTGGTTATTGAATCACAAACAGAGAAGGGTGGTCAATGGAGCTACATCTATGCAGGCTAAAGCTCTAAGTGGAGTGCCTCAGGGTTCCGTACTGGGGCCATATCTTTTTAATCTGTTTATAAATTACTTAGAAGGGGGTATGACGAGCAAGGTCTCTGTCTTTGTTGATGACACTAAACTATGCAGAGCTTTGGAAACTTCAAATGATGTGCAATTGCTGTAAGCTGACCTAGATAGATTATCAAAATGGGCAGCAGAATGGCAGATGAGATTCAATTTTGATAAATGTAAGGTGATGCATTTGGGGTTTAACATTCCTGGTGCCACCTACACCACAAATAGCTCTGTGTTAAGTGAATCACAACTGGACAGACAGCAACGGCTAGAGCTAGCAAGATATTGTCTTGTATAAAGAGGGGAATAGATTCAAGAGAATCTATTGAATCTATTGAATCCCGTATACAAAGAGGGCATCTTGGAAATGGAATTTGTTTTAGACAGATCACTTGTCTAAAGCAGAAGAATAAAATATGTCTCTGTTGCTTTATAAAACATTGTTTCAGACAGCATAAACCTTTATGCTGTCCTGAAAAATTACATCCTTATGGGATTATAATTAACTCCAATGTACTTCACTGCTTCATTATTTAGTGTTTACATTGATTTTTTTCAAGCAGTTGTACTGTCAGTTGAAATGAAGTATCATATACTTTAGCTTCATTTAAAAAGTGCGAATACACTCGAGCCTCCCGACCTTTGATTATATCAACGGGAAAAGGCAGCAAGACCATTTACATGAGTTACTTACTGACAAAGGAAATACCACATTTTTTTACAGTAGTCAAGGCCACAGACAATGGATAATTTAGATTATTACTTGAACTCTGTCTCTGTGCTCCCATCTATCTAGGGGTTGTCTAGATGTTTAAGGAAAAAATAATGTGCCTCGTCTTTAAATTATTTACCCCTTTTAGAATTCTAAAAAGTATTTTTTAATGTAAATAGGTTCCTTTGCAGCCAAGCCTACAACCACTGAATATTTAGACAACTCAATCAGAACAGTGAAAGCAAATGTATGAGGATTTCTTAATATACTGGATAAAATCTGTAGTAAGTGAAGTAAAAGTAAAAAGCTGGGTACACACATGCAAGATCTTTAAAAGATCCCTCTACGCTGTACTACTCTTCTCCCTATGCTTCTCCCAATTCTTCCTGTGCTTCTTTAATATAGGGATGCATGCAAGCATATGCTAGAGATAGAATATATGAAAAAGGGGGCCTTTCAGAGGGAGAAGTTGTTAGCTGGCAGGTACGGCGGTCTTTTACTTACAAAATCAGGGGCTTGTAAGTTTCACTGGCTGGTAGACGTAATTGCTCTTAGCTGATTAGGAATTATACATTTAAATATTGTTTAAAATCAGTTTAGTGCCTTTAAATGTATTTTATATGAAACAACAGTATTGGTTAAACTACAGTACCAAAATTCTTATTATCTTTATTTTTATTTATTCTTAATCATGAGAATTTTGTAGCAGGGTGGTATTTTTCCTTGGTTGCCAGTGTATTTATTTACTGTCCATGTTGGTAATTTACGCCATGGATGTAACATACCAAGGTAGACATAAAATATTTTACAATTGAACCATTATTTTTCCTACCACAGTGTAAAATACCTATACAGACAGTCATTAAAGGGTAAGTCCAGCCCTAAAATGAAAACTTACATACAGGTAAACCACCCCCCAAACCCCTTAATGGTAATAGTTTGAATGTCCTGTTTCCCGTTTCTGCTTCCTGGTTCTTCCAGTTGGCAACTGTCAGTTATGGATTTGACAGTTGACATCACAGCCAATGACTGAATGTTAATCCCCTATCTTCCTTTTCTGAGCATGCCCAGACTCAGTACAGGCTCAGTAAAGGTTTCTAAATTGCTCCGTTTCTATGAGGCATCCAGAAACATAGCAGGCATACAGTAATGAATTCATAGGACAAACTATGATATATCAACATATTTAAAAGAGGCCATTCTTTCTAAAAGATGTTCTTATGAGAGTGGAGTTGTCCTTGAAGGACCCATGCTACCATAAGTTTATGGATATGCCCCATAGTATCTTATGTATGTTATGTATGTTGACGGTTAAAAGCATGCTTGAGCTTCATATATTTACTGTGAGTTTCCACCTGCATGTTGCCAGAATTACATTTTTGAAGAAGAAGACCATCAGCATCCCAAAGAAAGTTTTTTATAATAAATAATTGTTGAAGGGGCAAGGTAAAAAAAACATTAAACATCAAACATGAAAATCACATGAAACATGAAAATCACAGCTTAATGAACCAAAACACAGATTTAGAGCAGGATTAAAATGACTCCAGCAATGTATTTAACATTTCATATTAAAATCTAGATCCCATGAGTAAAAAGATAAGGAATATTAAAATTATACCAGAAAATAAATTTAGTATATGATGAAAAAATGTTTTAAATGGGGAAGGGGAATAATTATTTTCGAAAATGTTCATTGTGCAGAATGAATTGCAGGGTGTTAGACTATGCACAAATGTTCTGATATTTTGGCCCAATTGGCCATCGCAACAGAATTTTTGGTAGATTGGGCTAAAATATCAGAAGTTAAAGGATATGTACACTGGGAATTTTTTTTATTTTAAATTGCCTATTACTGGAAACTATAATTCTTCCCAACTATCACTGTACCATTTTTTTACATATCCAGTCTGAAACATCTCACTGCCTTAATATCATAAGCTCTTCTGTTTTGCTGTTGCTGGAATGGTGACAGTTGGTATGTGAACTGCATGGTGGGAAATTCCCTCTCCCAGTGCTGCCTCGTAGGGATTACTGAGCATGCTTACCCTCACAGAGAGTCTTTTAGTCTGGTAGGGGGCTGGGGGACTGAGCTTGAGAAAACCATGTACTGGACTCAAGCAGTTAAGCAGCAAAACAAACACATCAGAGTAAGTGCTGCTTACATTTATTGATTTATAGATTGAAATGAAATGAGTATTTTTTTAGTGTACAATTGCCTTAATAAATATTTTGAGGTGTGTGTGTTTCTGCATGCCCTTAATCCAGTATTTGTTTTGCTCAGGCTAAGCATACACCACCCTGCTACAATTAACCGATGCCCCTTTATTAGACACAACTTTCTATGAGGGCAAGCATGCTCAGTAATCACTATGAGTCAGAACTGAGAGAGGGAATTTGCCACAATGCATTTCACCTGTCAGTACCAGCTGTCACCCCTAACTGCACACAGCATTAGAAATTATTATAATATGGCATTTGATTAACAACTGAAATGCTTAAGATATTGATCAACAAAAATTGGTACAGTGGTGGTTAGGAAGAATTATTGTTTCTAGTAAAGGGGCAATTGAAATAGTTTTTTCCCCAGTTTAGCTACCCTTTAAACCTTTATTCGATTTCACTATTTTTATGGTTAAAAACTGACTTCTGAATACTTTGTATAATGCTTAGTATTAGTTACTTGACTAGGTGAAAATTTATTAAAACTGTATAAAACTGCATAAACATTACATGCTTGCTATCTATCTATGTATTTGTCTATCTGTTGTATTCAATTAGATCAACTGGACTTGAAATGTAGTTCTTGAGACGTTTGCTAGTCATCCGACTGCCAGTCGGATGACTAGCGAAACGTCTTCAAGAACTACATTTCAAGTCCAGTTGATCTAATTGAATACAACAGATATACCATGACCTGGATGAATGAGAACCTTCACAAGCATATGTATTTGTCTATTTATCCACTGTCTGTTTGTACAGTATTTTATGATTATGCAAAATGCTAAATGAGTATATTTAACATTTTAGAAACATTTGTTTTATATATATATCAGTACAGCCAATCATGTGCTTCATTCTGAAAAAGAAAATGATTTTTAAAAATTTTAAACTTAATCAATACATGATATTTAGTGAGGAAACATGATATATCACAACCTTTTGCCTGCTATTGTATAATCAATGATATGATCAAATCAGAATCTCTTTTGATTATTTGCCCTTGGGTCTGGATTCACTAAAAGCTAGTAAACGTGTACATAGTCCAAACACACTTATGTACAGAATGCAAACAATTTGCAGTCTTAAAATTCTAAATGGCTGCAATGCATATTGTGAGGACGTATAACCACTATTGGTAAAAGCACAAAAGGCCCTATTTGTCAACACAATTTAGCGATACCACGCATTATCGAGAATGTACGACTGTAGAATACCATGTGGTAGTAAACTACTGCAATGGTATTCTATGGGGAACGTAAATCTACAATCGCACTATCATAGATTTACGATCATCGTTAACGGTTATTTACGATTGCTATTGTTAACTAACGATAACAATTGTAAATTAACGATCGCTAAACTGATCGGAAATTAACAATCGGTTTAACGGTCGTTAAAGGTGTGGTTTTGCTAAAAAGTGATACCATGCCTTTAAAATAGGGCCCCTATTAGCTAAACTACTCAATAATCATTTTAATAATCAAGTTCCAGCTTGGGGTTCTGCAGCTGTTATTATATCAAACATTTCACTGAAAATATACCTAATCTGTAGTTTTTTTTCCCCACAGATAAAATGGCAGTTGCCTTTGGTTGCTAATAATCTGGATAAACATAATGTCATTAATAATTAGCAATAACTGCTTCTAGTTTTCAGTGAATCAAGACTTTATTCAATTATGTGGTAAATGGTTAGAATATTGCTTTTTAGCCTTTTTACTTTTTTGCTTTATTCCTTGATTGAATATCAAATGAATTGCTCTGATGTTCCAAATCATGTACCTGTTTACACAAAATACTTTCAAGTTTTATTTAGTATTTTCTAAACTATTTTATAATAATATAATTTATAATTTGAAAATTATGTGCACATCATTATAATCTATTCAAATACACTACCTCCTCCGAAGGGAAATTTTCCGATTGTCAGGAAGGATTTTTTTCCCCTTCATAAATTTGGTGGTGGTGGGGGGGTTTGCCTTCCTCTGGATCAACAGTTAGGCAGGAAATGAGGATTTTGCTAGATGGGTTGGACTGGATGGACGTCTATATTCAACCTCAAATACTATACTAAATTAACAAATGAATGTCCACTAGCTATTATTATAGCTTTTTTATACAAACCTAATTACTATAATTAGTGGACATTATTGTAATATTGAACCTTGTTTCCATATACGTGGCTTCCAAGCATTGCAGCAGTTCAGGCTGCTTCACTACAATGACTACATAATTTTCACTTTTTGTGCATTGAAATGGCCTATAAAGCGTATATGCCTGTGGAGTCATAATAATGATTTACAAACCACTATTTTCTTTAGGAATTGTGTACACAAAACTGTGTTGTTTTTTTTTTAGGTGATTTGACTGGAAATTGCACAAACTACACAAATGAAACAAAGACCTGCCAAGTCTATGCGTGGTGTCCAGTGGAAAATGATTATCATGTTCCTAAGTAGGTATTTATGGCCTAATAAATGTTTCCAGGAACTACAAATACAAATATCTATCAGGTTTCTGTTAACTATATCACCTGTAAAAACAAGTGTGTCCTTTATGGCTGTAGTAAAAGTAAATATAGACATATAAAAAGAATATCCTCTATCCCATTTTATATTTAGTCATATTTCATTAGACATTAACAGGGAGATTCAATAAAAGTTCTTATCGTTTAAAATGGTGCTAATTTTGCCCCAACCCATCAGATGTTAGCTTTCAAATGTTAAATAAGATCTGATTGGTTGGGGCAAAATTAGCACCATTTTAAACAATAAGAACTTTTATTGAATAACCCTGTAAGTGTAGATGCCTGGAGATACCTGCATATTCAAAGTTGCTTGGAGAAGAATGGATCATTGACTCTGTGGAATTAGAATTAACTCTGTTGCCTCAGGTATCTCAAGTGCCTATAGCTTGACTGTGTATATTGAAATTTTGCAAATCACCATAGCAGGACATATTTTTACTGTAATATAATATTAAGAGACTGATATTTGAAGGTACACAGCCAATTCAATGTACAATACACAAAAGTATACTAGAATACAGGTAGGTAGGTATCTGGAATACAATGAACCAGTAACTATATATTGCTATATGTGTTTTGCTATGAAAGGCCTCCATGCAAGGGCCTGAGCCAACTGTTTAACAAGGTACACACTATGCAATTCTTTGGTTCAATCGACCGATTGCACAGTGTATTGGTCGACTGTACACGACAGACATCTGAACTCATGATCGGAAGTGTCGGAAAACCACGGCCAATCGTGCGGTCCTCCATGGACCGCACGTTCAGTCGGGCTTACTGACGAATACGGCTGCTTCTGCTGCGACCTTCCTCCGGGCCAACCGGTTGGCATGTGTGTTTAATATTACAGTACCAGACCATTCTTTTCTTTTTTTGGTAACATGTCCCTTTAAAGAGAAAAAAGGGATATTTGTATTAATAACATATTTGAATAATAGTAATATTATAGTGAATGATCCAATAAGATATACCCATATGCATTTTTATTTATACATTTTGTTGGTTTTTTTTTAGGCCTCCTCTACTATCAGAGGCTGAAAATTTTACTCTCTTTATTAAAAACAGTATCACATTCCCCAGACATCGAGTGTCAAGGTTTGTATGAAATAGTTTGAAAGATGTGTTGCTCTAATTTTTCATTACTTTGAATATCATGGGGAGATTTTAAAGTCTATAGATGAACACTTGCTGAATAACAGAGAAAACAGTATCAGCAAGTTCTTATTGTTAAAAATGGTGTTAATTTTACCCCAACCAATCAGATGTGATTTACTGTTTAAAAGCTAATATCTGATTGGTTGGGGCAAAATTACCACCATTTTTAACAATAAGAGCTTTTATTACATCTCCCTGTATATTTATAAAAAGTAAAGACATGTTTAGTCCTACAAATGCAAACATTCCAATACCTGCTCATCTGCACGAGGAATTTTGGTAGTGGTTCAATGTTCATAGAGAAGTTGTTACTACTTAGCATTTACAACAGCTTACATTGCAGTCTAGAACTGATGTATTTTCAAGTGTATCCAAATCTAATTGAATAAAGCTGATTCTGATTTTGCCTGACACCCTGTATGCCTGATGCAGTAATCTCAACACGATTTTCATTTGAACACATGAAATCTCTACATAGACCTGGATATATATATTACTGCCATTATATTGAACTGGTGGTTTCTGTGTTTCATCATTTTTGGAACAAGGTAAAATCCTACAGGGAGATTCAATAAAAGTTCTTATCGTTTAAAATGGTGCTAATTTTGCTCCAACCAATCAGATCTTATTTAACATTTGAAAGCTAACATCTGGAGCAAAATTTTAACCGATAAGAACTTTTATTGAATAACCCTGCTAGTTTTTTAGTTTTATTACATTGTACGTTGTAATTGTACACTGCACTACATGTAACATTTCATTAATTCAATACATGCTTTTAAACTGATGTAAATCATGTACTGAATCACTATTTATTTTTATTCTTTCTTTCTTTTAGACAGAATTTGGTGGAGTCAGTAACTAGCAGCTATTTAAAAAAATGCTTTTATCACAAGGATAAGGACCCACTCTGTCCAGTCTTCCGACTTGGGTACATTGCGGAACAAACAGGTTCTAATTTTAGTGAACTTGCCTACAAGGTATTGTTATCATTTTAGCAATTTTCATTATTTACTTGCAATACTTATAGTAATAAAGTCCTTTTTTGAAAATTCATCATATCCCTGTCTGCTTTAAACCGAACAACACACTGAGGCAGCAATTGGTACATCCGAAAGACCCAATACCAAAACACAAGGAAAGCGCAGTGCAGTGCAGTGAAGAATGCTCTGATGTATGTGGGGGAGACCAAACAGCAACTGCATCAATGTATGGCCCAGCACAGAAGAACCAATTCCTCGGGTCAGGACTCAGCCGTGTATCTGCATCTTAAGGATAAAGGACATACCTTTGAAGATTGTAATGTTAACACATTGGCGAAGGAACGTGACTGGTTTAAGAGAGGTGTTAAGGAGGCCATTTATGTGAAAATAAAGAAACCAAGCCTAAATAGAGGTGGGGGGGTTCAACACCAACTGTCTGCCATATACAATGCTGTTTTAACACCTTACTCTGGGCGTTCCTATAACAATAACATCTTAGTCCACTATCTAATCACAAACACCCCCCCTTAACACCTGGCTGTGATATGCTAATTGGGATTTTCCAGGTACATAATTGCCACAGATTCTTGTACAAGTCATTCTGAATTGAGAAAGCCAGTCGGATGACTAGCGAAACGTCTTCAAGAACTACATTTCAAGTCCAGTTGATCTAATTGAATACAACAGATATACCATGACCTGGATGAATGAGAACCTTCACAAGCTTATAGAAGGGATGCTCAGTGCTGGATGTCAAGATGGCATCATAATAATGAGAACCTTCACAAGCTTATAGTAACAAAATACATTAAAACACTTGATACCCATGAGAATATGAGATTGTCAGCAACACAGTTGTAGAGTAAGATATTACAGAACAAACTGCAATAAATTATATCAGTTAGTGTGGGAGAATCGCTGCACAGTGCATGCCAATGTGAGTGGCCCACAAAATATATAAAGATGGGATAGTATACATCCATTATAAAGTGCAACTAGTGACCAATTTAATACAGTATACATACAAAATAGAAGCCTAGTGCACTCCCAATTCAATTTGCTTACATGTTTATTCCCTCTATGATGCTGCATTAAAAAGCCTGCCATTCTCTCTGGATAAATAAAATCAATTAATTCAATAACTTGGCCAAATTATCTTAAGCCCAGTCACCACTTAAAGGTTTGCTTTCTCAGCTGGGTCCTACGCTATCAGTACTTGCCTTTTATGGATGTATACTATCCATCTTTATATATTTTGTGTGTTACAATGGGGGTTTGACCAAGCCTCTGGGAATGTGAACTCCACCCAAGTTAAGGTCATGTGATCAGGTGAGTAAAGTACTTATAGCAGGAGAGTAAGTCCAAAGGAAGTTAGCCACAGTGCAGCAAAGACTTTCAGCTCATAAAAGGCAAGTACTGATAGCGTAGGACCCAGCTGAAACCTTGAAGTGGTGGCTGGGCTTAAAATAATTTGGCCAAGTTATTGAACCTATTGCTTTTATTTATCTAGAGAGAATGGCGGGCTTTTTAAAGCAGCATCATAGATGGAATAAACATGTAAGCAAATTGAATTGGGAGTGCACTAGGCTTTTATTTTCAATGTGAGTGGCCACATTGCATGTGCTGCAATCTGTTTTCAGAGCACATGTGATCAGCAATTTTTTTTCAAACCGCATGCGCTCCGATTACGCAAAATTGTGCAGATCGCAATATAAATAGACAGTAACAAGTGCCATCGGGCACACTGTTGCTTTAGCCTTACAGAGGTTTAAGTGGAGGCTTTTTGCTATGTTTAATTTATAGCTAAATTAGCATAAAAATTACACTCTAGGAACCCAGGTAACAATGGGGAAAAAATCCAAATCCATCCAAAATCAGAGATATAATTAGACAGTTCCCTGCAAAATATCAAGTTTGCATGTGAAATATAATCTTGAAAATAAAAAAGACAAACAAACTTCTGTAAATGTATCCCTAAACAGGTGTTCTAGTAAACAAATGACACTCTGGATAATATGATTAGTATAAAATAATAGCCCTTTGTGTCTATTAATAGCTTATTTTATAACAGTGCTATGAAGGTATAGCTTACACTTTAGAGACTCCTTAAATTTATTCCAAAGCCTAAAGTCAGTAATGCTGATGGCTGTAGACTTAACTGACAATTTTCTCCACCACCAAATTTCTCTGTTCCGCCTCATCCGTCTACTTCCACCTGGCTGAAAAGAAACCTGGGAGAACACTGTGTATAGCTCACATGCTTCTGAACAACTTAACGGTTCACATTTTGATTACTTTTAAGAAGCAAAAAGCATTAGGTTAGGATATGATTTTAAGAAGATCAGTTACAATAAACACTTAAAGCTAATAGCATTCCAAACATTTCCAGTATGCTCAGTCTATGCTCATCAAAATTCAGTTTGTTTGCTAATCTACTGTAAGTCAGTTCAGCCCTGAACAGTATTTACAAGTATTACTAAAAACGTTTTGCGATGGAGTGAAATTATGACTGCTAATTAATATTTGCTTTTTATAATCACTACTAAATTGTCTATTCATGAAACTTTATGGCAACTTGTAACTTGGATTTTGCTTAATGTCTAAATATTCCTTCACAATGTTTTCAAGGAAAAATAGAATCATTCCATGCTGTATTTACATGCTGTATTTACATGCTGTTATAAAATTATTTACAATCAAGGCAAATACACAAGAGAGCAATACTGTTTGTGGTTCCCCTTTTTACACTATGCTTTTGCCCAACATGTAAGTGTACCATTATCCATTGACTTGTTAAATAAGTAATATTGGTTACAGTTTGTTTTTTTTATTTTGCAGGGTGGAACAATTAGTATTGTAATTGACTGGCAATGTAATCTTGATTGGCCAGTGTCGTACTGCAAACCTGTCTACCAGTTTCATGGACTTCAGGATGAAAACAAAGTATCTAAGGTTAACTTCAGGTGTGGCTTGGAGAATATCTAAAATAAATTTCTGACTGGTTACTGGGCAAGACAATCGTGTTATATCATTGAAAAGGGCTTGTTCAAAAATTTCATATTGAATAAAACTTGTTATATCATGGACAAGAGTTTGTCCTCAAAATCAGTAGTTGTCAAACTTTTTCAGACCATGTGATACTTGGCAATACAAATTTATAAATTGCAGTTACACCTGTGTTAAAGGGAATGTCCACCCCCAAAAAATGAAAAGTTGTATGTAGCTTTATCATCCCACCCCCCACCCCAATTCTAGACCTTGCATGGGTTATTCCTCAGCTGTCTTCTACTTTGTGTACATCTATGTTGTATTTACCTTTATTTTGTGCACTTTTTAGTGTATATTGTGATTAGGGATTGCATATTGCATATTGCACAAGTGGAGTTGTAATGGGTAGAGGTTGATGGAGAAAGAGGCATGCAGAGAATGGATGGGACATATGACAATCCTGGTCATAATCCAATTAAAATGTTATTAATATAAAGTTACACTACTATAAAGTTTTACCACAATAAATATTTTTCAGACTAGTTATGTTTGGGAAATATTTTCACTACCAACACAATTCTGGTTCTTAAAGGCTCACCAGTGTGCCCTAGTCCACAGTTTGGGAAACCTTGTTCTAATAGCTTTTTGACTTGTATAGTGGCAGATACAGACAAACTGAAATCTCCAGCTTGGCTCCAACCATCCTGGAGTTATTTTGCAGAATCTGACTAGAACTGCTACTTGCTGTTGTATTGAAAGCAATAAGCACACCCCTGGCAACATAAACAGGAGCATCTATTTAAATACAAATTGTAGAGAAGGAAGTGTCAAACTCCATTGCTGTAGGTAGTTGGTCTCTAAAGCTGGGTACACACAGTAACGATAAAGCCCCGATACCGTCGGATCCGACGGTATCGGGGCTTTATCGTTACTGTGTGTACGTTCGTTTCCCGAACGAGCGCGCGGCCGCGAACGCGGTCGGCCGAACGCTCGTTCGGGAAAGGCCGAAAATTTCCATCGGCCGCGCTAACTCCTATAGGGAGTCTAGCGCGGCCGATGGAAACACACAGTCCCGAGCGTTCTCCCTATAGGGAGAACACTCGGGACTGTGTGTATCAGATCTTTGAAAGATGGCAGACAGGACTTGCAGATCCTGTCTGTCATCTTTCAGAAATCGTTACTGTGTGTACCTAGCTTATCTCACAACATTCAGTTGTCCATGGGCACGGCAGCTTTAATAAACATTTATCTAATGCTTTACCACAACTTACCTTTTTTCTAACACCAGCTTCATTTTCAGTGTGGTGCGCCCCATTACCCTGTGTCAAAGCTACAGAATGGTTTTAGTGCCTGTGTTAAACATGCATTCTTTTCTACATGAAAATCCATCCTTGCAATAAGGTATGATCAGCACAAGAAATAATTATGTTAAATGTATTCTCGTTGTTTTGTCTTTTCTACCAAAGGCAGGCAAGATACTACAAAGAAGATGGAGTAAATAAAAGAACGTTATACAAGGTGTTTGGTATCCGATTTGACATTTTGGTGAATGGGCAGGTAATGTTGCTAAAAAATAGACAAAAAACAAAGAAACCAGTACCCCAATGAATTAAATGCACAGCATTTCAAATCAATATAATATAAATGTACAAATCTTTATTAAACAAAGTGAACAAACTGGTTCAGCAAAGCATATCAACACATATACTTCCATTGTAGCTTTACCTTTTGTGAGTATCCAAGATGGGGCACACTAGCAGACCACACATTCTACCTCTTCACCTATATGAAATCATGCTACAGTACCTTGTGCCAACCAATTGCTAACTCTATGCTGCTGTGGAATATATGTCTTGTGCTACTGGTTCATTCTCTCTCCAATGGGTCTTATCATAAGCTAAACCTGCATGGTATGTTTGCGCAATCATGTTTGGGGGTATAAAGGGTAATTGCACTCTTGAAGATTTAATAAAGTTTTCTAGATAAAAAATGCTGTGTTTCCAGAATAAAAAAGTTTATAAAATCCCAATAATATATTGTGCAAGTCTATGTGCACAATATTTAAGTGGGATTTTATAAACTTTTTATTCCGGACCAAGATTAGACTTTTTTTTATAGATCTACTACCATTTTTACCTTTTTTGATTTTTTATATATCCATTAACCCCTTTTGCTTTTTATAGAGCTCTATATTATTCACCTTGCCGGCAGGGGTTGGCTGATTGTTATAAATGGTTCTATGTAGTGTTTAGCGTATAGGATTTTGTTTTTCCTGCTTTTACTGTTATATTAATAAATGTAGTTATTTAGTACTATAATACTATGTATTTTTATTAATACAGCACGGGATTATATTGTGTGGATTTTTAATACTGTTACTAGCAAATTATCCTCCACTTTGCTATCCAGACGCTTTGTACTGATTTATGTATATCTTGTTTTTATGTATATAGTAATAAGGATATAGATCATTTTGGCTATTTGCACAGATGCATTATTTATTGCATTTGTTTATTTTTTCCAGCACGGCAAGTGACAGTGGATTTGGGGCTGGTGCACTTACACACATGTGATTCTACACATGTGGTTTTATGCATTATCCCGCTGAACAAACAGTCATTGTTTAATTTATCAGGGGTTGCCTGTCATTTAATCAGGTAGATTTTTAGTTTATAAAACCTTAAACCTTTTTTGTCCGTTAGAATGTTGGATGAGTCAGTCCAGGGCCAGTGTATCTTTTGGGACACTAGACATTTCAGAGCTTGTTCCCTAGGTTGCACTGTCTGTCTGTATATTAGCGGCATGGCTTCTTTTTAGCTCATTTCCTTTTCTGTTATTATTTTTTTATTAGTATTTTCCTTTAAGAAATACACAGGGATATTCAATAAAAGTTCTTATCGTTTAAAATGGGGCTAATTTTGCCCCAACCAATCAGATGTTAGCTTTCAAATGTTAAATAAGATCTGATTGGTTGGGGCAAAATTAGCACCATTTTAAATGACAAGAACTTTTATTGAATCTCCCAGCAAATGCTTAAATGTAACAAATCCAATTTAAGATAAAAGTAGAGGAAATCTTTTCTGCGAAACCGCTGGCTGAATGAAACCCTGACATGTTTGTTTTTGCAATTTATGACTTGTTTTTAGGATTTATAAGAATAAAATAAATAAACAGGTTTATATGGGCATGGATCTACCTGCATTACAGTGTTGGGTATATATACAATTCAAAAAAAGAATAAATAAGAAAGGTAAATGGTGTCATTACTGTGTTTCCTAGTTCAGAAAGAAATGTATTTGAAATGTTACCCAATGTGAGGTTAATGAACTTTATATGTTGTGTACATTACTTTGTACATCGTTTTACAAATCAATAAGGATATTGTAACGTCTTGAAAACTTGATAGATGAGAGAAGAACACTGGAGGAAACTGGAGAGGGAAACCTTGATAGCCTTAGACAAGTTTATATTATTAATTTAAAAAAGAATAATTCATCCCACTCGTTCACATCATTAGAAATAAGGTACAGAAGTGCCATAGTTTCAAAAAAAGATAACTAAAGTTAAAAAATAGAGACCCATCCATGATAACAGAGAAGGGCATAAGAAGAATTGAAGTCATCCTGAAATAATTATACAATCTGATGATAAAGTTGTTTTCTTTGACACCAGTGGAAAGACACTCAGAAAACAACACGTAATATTTACACAATATGTAAATGTTGGGGAAAAAAACAAATATAATTGAATATGTGTAAAGCCTAATTAAATAAAAGACTAAAGAATTGCAAAACCCACAATTTGGTTACTACAAATAAGCAAGGGTATGGTATATTTATATGTTTGATACAGGGCAATCACAATAGGAACAACCCAACAAAGTCCTATGCACTCTAGCCAACTATGGGTGCTGACTCCTTCAGGTACCCCCCTCACTCGGATACAAAATATCAAATGGAAAGCAAATCGAGGGTTGCACTTTAAAAGTGAATGTCCAAGTTTATTAGTGACCACACTAAAAAATATACAACTTTTCAGGGGGGGAAGAATGTGCCCCCTTCCTCGGGGGATATTCAAAAGATTAACTGCAAAATAACATCTAGCCTCCTTCTGACGTTATTTTTTTGATTTTATATTTATTGATATTTTAATTAAAAAACAAAAATATTGGCGGCCCGTTCGCCAGAACCACTACTTTTGCGGTGACCATGAAAGATTCATCCTGGACGACCACTCGCTAGTGGCAAACAGTCTGTGGGACAAAAAAGTTTACAGTGTGTACCTAGCCATACCTCGAGGTCAGTTGTACATCTGCAGAGCAGACCTGTGAAGATAAAAAGAATTTGTGGGTGCGAGTTATATACAGTTACATTATCTGTGGAAATGTAGGTTTTTTTTATATTGTTATAGTACTTATAGGCCACCCTTATCATTGGATGGCACAGTCTACTTGGTGTGGTACCTATAAAAAATTAGCCAATAAACTTATACTATTAAAAAAATACATACATTAGATTTCTTCTCGTCTTTGTTTTGGTCTTTAAAATGATTACATTAGAGGTGTGAGTAAATCTACATTTTGTAAACTTTTAATTTTTTTTTACAGGGAGGTAAATTTGATATAATTCCAACAATGACAACGATAGGCTCGGGAATTGGTATATTTGGTGTGGTAAGTATAGATGTACATATTTAATGAGTATGATGTTAGTTTTATATTAAATGATTCATCTTTTTTGTCATGACATCCCACCCTGCCTTTTAGGCTTCCGGGCAGGGTGGAAAAGGGGTGTGTGGCAAGGGGCGTGATATCACATGGGGCGGGGGTGATGTCATGTGGGGGTGGGGCGTGCTAGTGCCCTAGGGTTGGACGGAGGGATTAGGGGCGTTCCCGGGGCATTCCGGGGGTGTGGTTGGACAAAAGGGGTGTGGGTAAGGCATGACTCACAGTCATGGGAGACCACCCCAAAATATGGGAGACACCCAGACAATTTGGGAGAGGTTGGATACCTGATGTAGCTAAAGTGTTCAGTAGGAGTATTGCCAAAGAAATTTTCCATTTACTTTTTGTGTTTAGCACATATAATTATTGTTTAGAATTTACCAATAAATTCCATACTTACATTAGAACAATTATATAATTAAAGGATACCTTAGGAGGAATAGTTCACAGCAAAAGTGAACTATTCCTTTAATGCATTGATTGAAGACCAGGAGGTTAAGGAGCTATGACTTACCTTCCGTTCTTAAATCAATATCTCAGGAGCCAGGGACGAAGATAGAAGAAACTTACCTTTCACACGATCCTCCACTGTCATACTGACAGGTCCCGACCGCTTCCTGGTTCTGATTAACTATTGCGTGTATTATTGCGCAATAATGCAAGCTATAGTTAATCAGAACCAGGAAGCGGTCGGGACCTGTCAGTGTGACAGTGGAGGATTGCGTTTCTTCTATATTTTTCCGATATGGCATGTGTGTTTTTATGGTGCATTTTATTGTGTGTTTCCTATCATTATTATGAAAATGTTTTGAAAATGGAGCAGATTGGAACACATTTATTCCAAAATCTCAATAGAAATCTGTCAAACCGGAACTATTCCTTATTCTAGAAATCATATCTATTAGAAAACAATGATATAAGTATGAGAGATATCCAGACTTTCATACAGCCTACAGCTTAATTTATCGTGCAGCACTGTGCTTGATCCAACCTTCAATGCTCACATTTATTGGGTGCCATCAGTCCCTAATTCAGAATTATACTGGGCCCTGTGATATTTTCATCATTTCAAAGTAATGCCAGTGTGATGTTCTATACTTTTTGTAATAGGCTTGTTTTTTCTCCCCCATATTCAGGCAACTGTTGTATGTGACCTGTTGCTGCTTCATATTCTTCCAAAAAGGAATTATTACAAAGAAAAGAAGTTTAAACAAGCAAAAGCAGAGCAAAAGGTAAGAAAGGCTTATCATTTAATAGTGTTTAAAAAATACCGACTACTATACGAAAGACATTTTTCCAAAATCTATTAATAGATAAAGTATTACATTAGATCTATGTGTTTTAGACAGATTTATCTATTAAAATATTTCATAACAGGGTGGCACCTTGACATTTCGGAGGTAATTTTGTTTTAGTTAAGCAATCTTGAGATCTGAAGAGAGTTAAGGTCAATATAAGACAAAAAGATTTGGCTGTGTACAATGCAAGTTAAGAATCCAGCTTCAACTGTACTGCCATTGACTTCTGTAAGGGGAGCGACACCAGAGGCAATCAGCTCATGCTGCCAATTCCCCTAGCGCCGTTCCTGGCTGGGTAATGAAGTATGGATGTGCGTCTTTCATTCTTTAGTCGGTAATTAACCTGATAACCAGTTCTAATAAAAAGACCCTTGTCACAATTCTTATAGCAACAAGTATCTAGTGTAATTATGTTATGTAATAATATTGTTGCTTGTGAAGGTTCTCATTCATCCAGGTCATGGTATATCTGTTGTATTCAGTTAGATCAACTGGACTTTAAGTTTAGTTCTTGAAGACGTTTAGCTAGTCATCCAACTGGCTTTCTCAATTCAGAATGACTTGTATAAGAATCTGTTGGCAATTATGTACCCAGGAAAGTCCCAATTAGCATATAACAGCCAGGAGGTCCCTAACGCCTGGCTGTCATATGCTAATTGGGACTTTCCAGGGTACTTAATTGCCAACAGATTCTTGTACAAGTCAATCTGAATTGAGAAAGCCTGTTGGGTGACTAGCAAAGCGTCTTCAAGAACTAAACTTTAAGTCCAGTTGATCTAACTGAATACCACAAATATAATTATATTGTTATTGGTGAAATTTATGAAACCGCATTAACATTTTATAAATAACATCGGTCGATGACAATTGTTATTTTATTATAGTGCTGGTGTACTTTACCATTATCGATGTCACCGGTGTTATTGTATGCTCAGTGGCAGACCAGAGGCCTTTGTTGTACTGATTATGTCTCAATAAAACAAAACCACACTACAGCTAGGTATCTGGTTCTGCACTTAGCTTGTGTAACATTTACTTAAGGGCTGCCAGAGAAACAAGTAAACTACCCAGAAGTATCTTTTCCCCTTAACTTTGTAGTTCTTATTCCCTCAAATGTGTACTTGTAATCCTTTGTCATTGCAGACTTCTTCAGGCACTTCCATGGTGTGTTAACAGTATTGCTGCCCACACAGGACACAATCTGTCTTAAATATTTTGATTGTAGCATTGCATTTATTACTTAAGCTAGCTATACATGGGCAAAGATCAGAAATCCGATTGGAAGAGCAGCTCGAAGTCCCCTACCTTATGGCCTCGATCGTTCTGAAGATTTCAGTTTGAAACCTGCAGGGAGATTTAGAAGAAGATGGGGTCGGTGGAAATTTTTCTGCCTGGCCAGATTTTTAATTTGCTGATAAACTGCTCGACATTGTCAATCAAAAAAAATGGAAAACAGGTTTTCGACATTTTTAGCGATCCGGTTAAAATCGCTTCAAATTTCGTGCTGGTGTAGAGGGTGCTTTATTGTTACCTTTAGCAGGGTCAGTAGTACCAACACAGGTTTTATGTTTTTACTACTGTGCAGTACTGCTCTTGCTTCTATTTGATTGTTCATGCAGGATCCATAATCTTAGGCTGACAATACACATGTCTTTTAATAAACAAATTCATTTGATCCAGACCAGGTTTGTTTATTATTAGCCATGTGTGAACTGATCCCATGGCCAACCAATTACTGTTGTGTCATTATAAGCTCCTTAGGCTTTACAGCATGTGAGGTAACACGAACAGTGGATCACTTTACACATACCTTTTAACTTTAGGAAGTTGACAGCCAGTATGTAGGTAAGATCTATTTACATCCCACCTACCTATTCCCCTAGCCCAGTGGTGGCAGACCTATGGCATGCGTGCTAGAAGTGGCACTCTGCCCTCTCTGTGGGCACTTATGCACAGCAGAGTTCACCAGAGTTTGCTGCCAGAGAGACTCTGCCCAGTCTGCTCTTGTTTATTTGTTGGCACTATGCAATAAATAAGTGGGTTTTGGGTTGCAGTTTGGGCACTCTATCTCTAAAAGGTTCACCATCACTGCCCTAGCTACTCCCAAGCCTTTGTGGGACAAAGCTTGCCTGACCAGAACACAGAAAGTGACCTATCAGTTTAGGGCTGTACAGTGTATGGTCTACCATCCCCACCTGTCTTTACTCCCAAGTCCTATAACATCTATTCTGGTACAAAGCTCATTAGTCTAAAGGTATGTCAGTGTAGTATAGGAAGAGTGATTGTTAACAGTATTTGTCAAGAATTGTCAAATGAATGTTTAAAGGGTATGTCCACCCTTAAAGGAGAACTAAACTTAAAATTTTTAAAACCTAATGTGAAAGTTTTTCTCCCCAGAATACCTACACATTGTAAGATTCTTCTCTAGTAAGTTGCATTTAGTACATGTAAGAAATAGATTCTGTATATAAGAAGGCTTCCATATTGTTGCCAGTACAACCCACAGCCCATGAAGTCATCAAAGAAATACGCCCCCTGACCCCAGTATTCACTGTCTCTATGGACAGAGTGTTTTCTATACAGATGTTTATACACCAATATGGAAGTCCCTGAAAAGACTTTGAAAGCTGATTGTTACCATAATCTATTAACCATTCAGTGTGACTTTCTGGAAAATAAACTGCAGGGTAACAAGCAGCTTTCAAAGTCTTATCAGGGACTTCCATATTCCATTTTCTTTAAGAATCGTTTAGCCAAAAAAAAAAAAAGCTTCCAAATGTACCAGAGTACTTTGCTTGTTCAGTGGTGGCGCATGGGGTAAGGCTCCAGCTTTAATAATACACAATTCAGGAGGTCACAAGTTCAATACCCCTGACTTCTTAATTTTTTTATTGTTTCTATTATGTCCCAAGCAAAAGATGAAGCTCCTAAATGTACCAAAGCGTTCAGCTTACTCCGTCATGGCTCACCTTGTAAGATGCCAGTTATAGAAACACACAGTCCAGAAGGTTGCAAGTTCTAATCCCCATAGTTTCCTTTATTTTTGTTTCCATTATGTTCATAGTAAAAGATTCTACATGTACCAGCGAGCTATAAATTATCTCTATTAGCCTAGAGGCAAGAGCTCTGCTTTTAGCAAGACAGAGTAAATGTACAGGTTGCAGGTTCTATTCCCCAGACTTACACTTTTTTTTTTTTGCTGAAATGTTAGTATTCCATTTCTTACATCCATGCTATCTATGAAATACACTGTAAAGATTACTTTTATTTTTGTATAGTAAAGGATTATATCATTGTTAGGACAGGTGCACTGAATGTGTTTGAAAACAAGCAACTGAAATCTCTGTTCTGCGTCAGGGAGAGGGAGAATCTCTGTGATGTACTGTGATTGGCTGTCAGCATCTGGGAAGCAAGGCTGCAACTTCCTTGTTTTGATCTGTTGAGCACTACAGAGCATGTGCCTGTACACAGACACTTAGCTGGGGTTTACCCAGCTAAGGAGGATTGTGGGAGCTGACCCCTAGTACTCACAGGTTGTTTTCATATATCACCCAATGACCACAGCAAAGGGAGAGGTGAGACACAGCTTGTTGTATGTTTGTGAATGTGCTCTGTCTATTGGGACAATGTTGTCTGGAGACTTTAGTTCTCCTTTAAAAACATTTTTCCATATATGATTCCCCCTGTCCCCCCAGCCCCAACCGCTCTATTTTTATTCTTAGAAAGTTCCACAAACATTACTTACTTCCCCTCTTTCCTCTGCCGCGCTGCCGGCCCTCTGCTTGCGAGAAAATGCAAGCAGAAGGGCGGGACTGGCAGTCGTGTCTGTGATTGGCTGAGCGGCAGCCAATTACGGACATGGCTGCCGGGAGTACATTGCGGCAGGGGAAAGAGGGAAGGTAAGTAAAGTTTGGGACACTTTCTAAAATTAAAAATAGAGTGGTTGGGGCTGGGGGGACAGGGGGATTATTACATATAAAGGGTTTTATGGTAGGGGGAGGGATAGCAAAACGGGAGGGAGAGGGAGGGGGAGAAGGGCTGCAATACACATGCCAAACTTCTCCCGGAGGCCAGGTAGGAGGCAGAGTCCTATATGGACTCTGCTATCCTCCTGGTGGGCAGTTTTTGGGACTTTGGGGGGGGACTACAGGAGAACCTTATGGAGCTGGGATGTGAGGTAAGGACTAAACTATACTACATGATGGGGCCAGTAGTGGGGGGATTATAGTTTTAGGGGTGGACATGCCCTTTAATTGAAAAAAATATTATAGAGATTTGAATGACGATTTAAAATGTAAATATGTTTGGACCATTTTTTTAAAAAAAAGTCTGAACAAATGTTCCTGTCCCACATGAACAAATGCGTGATACTGTATTTTTGTTTCACAATATTTTCCTGTCGTTTCTTAATGTTTTATACACAAACACCACTTTATTTTTTACTTGTGTGGGTGGAATAAACAATTGGTGGGATCAAAAAAATACAATTTGTGTTAAAAATTTAAAAATCACAGGAGCACATGATAAACAATCCAATTCTGGACCCCCATAGTTTCTGCACTACAGCTGGGCTGCATTCCTGAAGTCACCTGCATGTGTGTCTGTTTGACAACGGAAATGAATCCAGCTGTGGATATTAGTCTGGGGGTTAATGTGGGGATGCTTGATCTGGAATAAGGTCACTTTTCGGACAAGTCCTTTTTAAAGCAATATCTAAACACTAAACATAAGCAGAGAGATTGCTGTGTTGATTGGCATGCTGTGTATTACATATAGACTTTGGTATCTCTCCTTGCTTTCCATTCCTTGTACTCTTTCAGCTAAATGTAAGTAAATATGTTACCTGCATGTCAGCATATTCTTGTATATGCTTTGTTTGCAAAGATGCCAAAGCTTTGTGTATTGAGTTGACTGGTAAGATGTGGAATCAGTTTAGACGAATGCATTTTTGTAATACGATGTGTTTGTGTAACTATACAGGTGTGTGTATACACATTGTACATGTATTTGAATGCAATTGCATACGTGTGTTGATTTTTCTTATAATTTGAAGCACCATTTGTTCGTGAGAGTTGCATGGTATAAATGTGTCCATTAAACAAGAAAATAATCTTTCATTGCTTATGCAAGACAAACTGAAAGATTATTTCTTTTATTACTGTGCTAACCATATTGGTCACACTACACTTCTGATTATATTTATTCTCTGCTCTTAGGATTCACTCGAAAAGGATGAAGTCTGTTGCCATAATGGTCCACAGGACAAGAACAGCAGCTCAGAAAATGTCTACAGCACACAATTAAATACATACAAGGCCTGACCTTTAAAGGTATGGTAACACATAAACATTAAAAATCTTTCCCAGCATGGGTGATAATTTACTTCCTAAATCAAACATCATGTTACTAGTAATCTACAAAAAATAAAAAGATAATTTTAACATACAATTGAAGGCAGGACCTTGCAATTGTATGCTGGTTGCGAAGTAAGGACGGCAAAGACAGTTTAGGATATATTGATTGAATTAATCCATACCTCTCTTTATACAAGACAATACCATGCTGGCTCTGGCTATTGCTGACTGGCACTGCTTGTTACCTTTAAGTTTGTTATCCACCAAAACTCCAAGATCCCTTTCCAACAGGGATTCACTTAACACAGAGCCATTTATAGTATAAGTAGCACAAGGATTTTTAAGTCCAAAATGCATCACCTTACATTTATCAACATTGAATCTCATCTGCCACTTAGCAGCCCAATGTGACAATCAATCTGGATCCACCTGCAACGATTGCACATTCTATGAAGTTTTTAATGGTCAGCAAATGTGTCGTCAGCAAACACAGAAACCTTGCTGACAATACCCACTTCCAAATCATTAATAAATAGATTAAATAGAAGCAGCCCCAACACAGAACCCTGTGGCACCCCACTTAGCACTTTAGTCCATAATGATGAAGCCCCATTTACAACTACTCTCTGCATCCTATTCATAAACCAATTTTCTATCCATGTACAAATGTGACTCCCCAGACCAACAGACCTTAGCTTATACATTAGTCGCCTATGGGGGACTGTAGCAAAAGCATTTGCAAAATCCAAGTAAACTACATCTACTGCTATGCCAGAGTCTAAATTTCTGCTTACTTCCTCATAAAAGCCAAGCAAGTTAGTTTGAACAGATCTATTCCTCCTAAATCCATGCTGGTTACTACTTATAATGTCAATCCTTGAAACATACTCTAGAACATGTTCCCTTATTAAACTTTCCAGGATCTTCCCCACCACTGAAGTTAAACTTACAGGCCTGTAATTACCCGGCTGTGAACGACTACCCTTTTTGAATATTGGAATAACAGCCTTTTTCCAATCCAGAGGCACGCCACCGGACATGAGGGAATCTGCAAAAATAAGAAACAATGGCCTAGATAAAACTGAACTTTGCTCCCTAAGTACCCAAGGATGTATTTTATCCTGTCCAGGAGATTTATTAATATTAACCTTATTTAGTTCTTTCTGTACCATATCTTTAGTTAACCAAAGTGCACTTAAATCTTTTATACCATTATTGCTACTATACTCTATGATATCTACTTGGATCTTCTATAGTGTATACAGAGGGGGGAAAAAGTATTCAACACATTTGCTTTATCGCCATCCTCCGTAACTAACTTATCCTCATTAATTAATGGTGCCACATTTTCAGTCCTAGGCTTAGTGATGCTCTGTTCAGCTATCCTAACTTCATTATTAATTTTAGCTAGTTTGATTGCTTTCTTACACTGCTTGTTACAGTTTTTATAATCCCTAAAGGCCTTTTCCGTTCCCTCTGCCTTAAAGGTTTTAAATGCCTTTTTCCCTTCCCGAAATTAAAAGTCTTTGTTAACCTGTTAACCCAGCGCACTTTTCCTTTCGATAACAAAGTCCAAACTATTTCATGGTCACTATTCCCAAACCTCCAGTTACCTCCAGTTATATCTATAATGCGTTCCACGATGTTAGATATTACCAGATCCAACAGAGCTCCTTTTCTAGTAGGAACCTCAACCACCTGTGAGAGAAAATTATCCTGCAGCAAATTCAGGAACTCACAGTATGTTAGCGCTATATAAATCCACAGTAATAATAATTAGCAGTGTATATACTGCTTGAACATACAAATATGTGCAAATTGAAATCACAATGATCTGCTGCTTAGATGTAAAAGGAAGAGATTCCTTATGTATGTAGAATTTTGTTTAAATGGCATCACTTGGGTATACATCATTACACATATTAATAATAAAGGATCCAGACAAGGGAATAGTTACAAGTAATATATACATAAAAATAATAATGACATCACTAGGCAATTAGGCTTCAATATACAGAGTATTTATAAAGTGTATAGATAGTGAAAACATTTTTCCCTGGTTATTCCCAGTTCCTATATATACCCTATCCCAGACCCGCCCCCTCACCACAGTGACAAACCCCCCCCCCCCCCCCAAACTTCCTATAACGCCTCCTAGTGCTCCCATAAAAATATAATAAAACTCCCAACATGTGGCAGCACACCTACCTCATAACCAGAGTCCTCAAAGTCTAGACAGCCGTTCACGGAGCCAAATTGTTCTGAGTGTGTTCCGTGAACGGCTGTCTAGACTTTGAGGACTCTGGTTATGTGGTAAGTGTGCTGCCACATGTTGGGGAGTTTATTGATATTTTAATGGGAGCACTGGAAGGCGTTATAGGGTAAGTTTGGGTCTGTCACTGTGGTGAGGGGGCGGGTCTGGGATAGGGTATATATAGGAACTGGGAATAGTCATTGTTATCCTGATGACGGCCCCTGTGAGGGCTGAAACATGTTGATCATGGCAAAATAAATATGTTTTGGACTTATTAAATCCTGAGAGTGCGCCCATTTCTACTACAGATACTATATATATATTTATTTAAAGAATACACAATGACTGGAACACCTCCCAAAAGCTGGCCTCGTGTTACTAACATTTAGTAAAGATACTCCCAGTCTGAACAATGCTCCTTACAACCCACAATCCAGCACCGCTTATCCATGCTTAAAGCAGCTGTAGCAGAGGCTTATTCGGTAACGGCCATCAGCCATTGGCCATGATGTCACTACCATGGCCGCGACTGACGCCTGTTACCAGGAAGTACATGGGTGCCGTTTGCTGAAGCATCTTAAATGTAAGGAACACAGAGCTAGCTTTGGGAGGTGTTCTGTCACATATTACATTTTTGTAAGAGGAGTGGACATGCCCTTTAATTTAAATTGTTATTGTTAAAATTATTCTAAAAATCAGAACTATAAACTTCATGTCTGTTGTATTCAATTAGATCAACTGGACTTGAAATGTAGTTCTTGAAGACGTTTCGCTAGTCATCCGACTGGCTTTCTCAATTCAGAATGACTTGTACAAGAATCTGTGGCAATTATGTACCCTGAAAATCCCAATTAGCATATCACAGCCAGGTGTTAAGGGTGTTAAGGGTGTGATTAGATAGTGGCTAACAATGCTGTTTTAACACCTTACTCTGGGCGTTCCTATAACACCTCTTAGCCACTATCTAATCACACCCTTAACACCTGGCTGTGATATGCTAATTGGGATTTTCAGGGTACATAATTGCCACAGATTCTTGTACAAGTCATTCTGAATTGAGAAAGCCAGTCGGATGACTAGCGAAACGTCTTCAAGAACTACATTTCAAGTCCAGTTGATCTAATTGAATACAACAGATATACCATGACCTGGATGAATGAGAACCTTCACAAGCATATAAACTTCATGAGCTATAAAATATTTTTTATTAAATGACAACAAATTTATCTGTACAAATGGGGACAAAAATTGGCACCATAAATAGATGCATGGCAATAAAATACTTGTATTTGAACTCCGTCTGACATTTTAATGAAAATGCAATTTTTTTCCTGGCAGGGATACAAGATAAATGGCTTGCAGAGCCTGTGTTCTCGATCATCGGGGGGCCTTACAAATCAGCACGGGGATCACACAGATGTAATATACTTGTTTTGTTTGTCTTCCTTACAAGAAAGTTTTTAAGAGTCTGCATTTCATGCGAGAGAAGAAATCTTTTCAATCACCGTAATGGTAAATTGACTTTCATACATGTAAAATAGCAAATTTGTACTAAAGAAAATAGATGAAAAATGGACTCTCTCAAAATGTAGTTATTCACATGTAAACGACTACGGTAACATACGGCAATGCTTTATGCAGGGAAACAAGGTAAACCTTTTCTTGATATCTCCAGGTAAAACAGTTATAGTCTTCTTGTTTTTCTGCCACAGAATCGTTCTCCTAGATTTTAGTCAAGGCCAATAAAATCCTTGCTTTCTAGTTTTCCTATAGTTGAAGTGCCCTTCCATTTTTCCTGCATTCCCATCACTACAGCTTTCATAATCCTTTCTAGCTTTCCTGTAGCTAAAGCTTTTATAGTCTATTCCACATTTCCTGTAGTTAAAACTATTTGGCTCTCCTGTACCTGTAACCTTTAAAATGTCATCTAAATACGTTATAAGTTGGATGACTGAACAGAAGTTGTATAGTTTTTTATTTATCTCTGTGGGTAAATCTAATCTTAGATTTAAAAAAAAAAACAAAAAAACAACCCACTTGATAATCTGAAAAATTAATTGTTTCCACAGTTTTTGATGCTTA
Source organism: Hymenochirus boettgeri (assembly GCA_019447015.1). NCBI lineage: Eukaryota > Metazoa > Chordata > Amphibia > Anura > Pipidae > Hymenochirus > Hymenochirus boettgeri. The sequence continues at coordinate 210,445,749 of CM033470.1, read as the reverse complement.
CCTAATGTTAACCATAGAATCTGAACACAACCATAGGATTGGATGATATTATTATAAAGCTCATGTGAATGAAAGAACAGCAAGTATAAAGAATTCTCAAAATTATTGTAACTGGGAATCCTGTTTTCTAGAACCTAATGATTGTATGATTCAGACACACTTGTGTTCCTTTAGGCAGCATGCTTTTTATTTTACTCCTGTTGTAAATAATAAAATGTGTATTTATAATACGAACAGAGTAGTGTGTATCAATTATAAATAATAAAAACAATTGATGTCTAAACATTTAAATTGATGGTGTCTAAACAGATAAAAAAATAGCAGGGACAATATTAGATTAAACAATCTCATTTACAGTGAATGCAGAAAGTATTCACAGTGCATCACATCTTCCACATTTTGTTACGTTACAACCTTATTCCAAAATGGATTAAATGCATTTTTTTTCCATTCTACACACAACACCACATAATGACAACCTGAAAAAGGTTTACTTGAGGTTTTGGAAAATGGATTAAGTATAAAAAAAACACTGAGAAATCATTGTACATAAATATTCACTGCCTTTGCGCAATACTTTGTTGATGCACCTTTGGGTACAATTACAGCCTCAAGTCTTCTTGAATATGATGCTACAAGCTTTAAACACCTATCCTTGGGCAGTTTTGCCCATTCTTCTTTGCAGCACCTCTTAAGCTCCTTCAGGTTGCATGGGAAGCGTCGATGCACGGCCATTTTAAGATGTCTCCAGAGATGTTCAATCAGATTAAGGAGTGTTAAAAGAGTAGTGTCACAATTTATCCATACTGCACCTATATAAATATATCCTAATTGGCTAGACAGACAAACCTGATATTCAGTGCATACCATTAAAAAACTGGAATCATGTAAGGGGAATGATAGCAATTATGTAGACCCTTAATATTAAATACATGAAAAATATATACAGTGGAGTCAAATGGTTAAAAACAAATGACTAAAATACATTGAGATAACTCAATCATTCCTTTCAAAAACTTTATATTATAAATATCCAGTTTATACACGTTCTAACAAGCCTAATGGTGGCCATAGATGCAATGTTGAACCCAGACATTGTATGATCGGGTGACTTATGAAAATAACCTGTGGGTACTAAGGGTCAGCTCCCATAATTCACCTTATCTGGGAACACCCAGTGTACGCAGTCTTGCTTCCTGGAAGCTAACAGCCAATCATGTTACAGCTAAGAGATCCCTCCCTCTGACACAAAACACAGATTTCAGTGCAGTTTTTTGTGTAAACACATTAGAAATTCTCCTGTCCCTCACAATAGAAAATTCCTTTGCATTTCATACAAAAAAGAAACATAATCTTTGCAGTGTATGTCTTTGCTAGCATGGATGAAAGAAACAGAAACTAGAAAGGGAAAGTTTAAGTATAAGAAAGAAAGAAAGCTTCCTTCCTCTATGCAACAAGGGATAATAAGTAAAAAACTAGTAGAGTCTTTATCTTTTGCTAGACACATAATAAAAACAGAAAAAAGGGATCATGGGGAATTAAACCTGTGCCCCAATAGTCTGATTTTTTTCCTAACCCAGCACTTTAGCAGAACGCTCCACCGGTGAACCTGCAATAGATACTGTAGATGTACATTTCAGCAAATGTCAGTTCACTGTTTTGTATTGCTACTGGAAGACTGTCAGCAATTATAGCTGGTTGGTAAATAAATAACAGAGCTGCTATAATATAACGTTTGTACATATGTAGAAACTTTATATTTTTCTAGAAACATGGAAACAAACAAAAAAAGCAATAAACTCAGGCAGTATACTATGTTATATTGTTTCATAAGTAAACTTGTGACTTCTTGGGCTGTTAGTTCCCAAAAACACAGCATTTACATGGTGCACCACCAGCAACTCAACTGTGATCACAGGTACATTTGGAAACTAGAAACTCTGCGCATAGAGACAGTGAATTCTGGGATCAGGGGGTGTGGCTCTTTGAAGCCAACATGGGCTATGAGTTGTACTGGCAACAACATGGAAGCCTCCTTTGTAACAGAATCTATTACTTATATCTACTAAATGCAAATAACTAGAGAAGTATATTTAAATGTATAGGTATTCTGGAGAGAAAAGCTTTCACATTAGGATTAAAAAAAAAGTTTAGTTCTCCTTTAAATAAAATAGGTAGAGGAAAGGGCTATGCAGCTACCCTTCAGTATATGCAAATAAGGAACAGAGACTTCTGGGCAGCTTTCATGAAAGCTATACCTATTAAAAGGTTTTTACAGTATTCTATAAGCTAAATGCAAAACCATAGTGCCAACTATGGATTTATTGAGTCATCATCAGTGTAGTGCAGGCCTATGGTTTTGCAATGCAAAGCGCCTATCAAAAGACGTCACCAATAAATGAAATAAAATAGGAAGTATATGCAAATAACTAGATTGTAAGCTCTACAGGGCAGGGACCTCCTTTCTTCTTGTGGCAAAGCTCTAGCACTTCTATTTATATAGTTTATGTATTTTTATACTGAACTATCTATGCATTTATCCCCCTTGTATGACGTTAATGACTTTATTGTATTTTATTACTGTACAGCGCTGCGTCCCCAAGTGGCACTTTATAAATAATCTATACAAATAAGGTTCAGGGGTCTGACCGTGGTTGTGGAAATTTTTCGGAAAGAAAATGATCTTTCCCAGTAAACGGTCTGCGTTTTTTCAATGATTATTTAGGCGGTACACACATTTCCTGGCCATCCCCAGGCAGCATAGAAAACATATGGGTAGCTCCCTGCCCATTGGACAGAAGAAAAAGACCTCCTCCTTAAAAGGACAACCCCCTCCTTACCTACTCAGTCTTTTTCTTATGTCCATTAGACGGGCTGGCTTCCCCTTTCCGGCTGCAGTTTTCTAGGGCTCTCTCCAGCCGAGGACCCTGGTCTCCTGTGACAACCGCTGCGCCTCTCAGCCAGGGTAAGTAGCACTCGCACCTCCAAATTCAGATTGCGGCTCCAGTTCACATAGCCGCGGCACTTCCGTGTTGCGCGTCATGCGTGATGACGTCATCATCTCCTGTTTGACAATGAGTTCCCAGCTGGCCGCTATGGAGGATCCAAGAGCAGAGGGGAGGTGGTGACTGTTACTTTCTATGGATTGTCTGTAGTTACAGCAAAAAGAGCCTCTTGGGATTTTTAAAAAAGATATACTGATGTCTCTCTTGTTTTCCCTCTGCAGCCATACAAACAAATCGGGGAAGCAGCCCAAAAAGAGGAGAGTATATTCGGACGAGGAGGATGTCGATTTTTGCAGAGTCTGCGACCGTCCAGCTATTAGAGGGAAGAGGCTTTGCTATGAGTGTCTGGCGGAGGTGTCCGAACAGGACAGATACAAGCCTTTCAAATACAAGGATTTCGCAGGCGGTGGCGATTGGATTCCAACAAGTATTCCAGCAGCCCCAAGAGATCCCATCTTCATCAGATATGGTCAGACTGCCACAGTGCCCACCTTTGGAGCCAGAGGAATTGGCAGGAAAAAGGCAGGAGAGATTTCCTTCTAGAAGGAAGGAAGGAAGGATTTAGATCCTACAGACCAGGGAAGGAATTCTCGAGAACAGCAGCATGGAAACAAGGTCAATTTACCTTTTTTCGGGGGGGACAAAACAACCCTAGATTCCCCAAAGAATCCAAGGCCTTATGATGGGAGGCCTGCCCATACTTCTCTAGTGGGGGCCAGGCTAACAGAATTCAGGGAAGTATTGGCAAAAAGCATAAGAGATTCCTGGGTGATGTCAGTAATCACCAGAGGATATTGCTTAGAATTTATAAAAAAGCCAAGGAAATATTTTTTCATCAACACCCCCATTCCAGTGGACCGGTGCAAAGTCAGAAGCTGAGAGTATGTAGAGGACTTGCTTCGAAAGAGAGCCATAGTTCCAGTATCTCTAACCAGGAAGGTGACAGGTGACTGGCGTCCCATTTTGGATTTAAGGAGGTTAAACAAGTACCTCAAACATCAACGATTCAAAATGGAGACGTTACAGACAATAAGAGGGGCTATATCTGTAGGAGACTGGATGTGCATGGTGGATCTTACAGATGCATACCTGCATGTCCCAATAGCCATGGAACATCAACGTTTCCTAAGATTCACTATGGGAGAGCAACATTTCCAATTTACATGCCTTCCCTTCGGGTTGTCCACCTGTCCCAGGACCTTCACGAAGATGTTGGTGGTAGTGGTGACCATCTTGAGAGAAGAGGGGCTAGAGATTTTCCACTACTTGGACGATTTGCTAATCATAGCCAGAACAAGGAACCATCTTCTTGTGGGGAGAGATCAAGTACTTCATACGCTAAGAAAATTCGTCTGGTTAGTCAATCTGAACAAGAGTCAGCTGTCCCCATCTCAAAATCTGGTGTTCTTAGGAGCCAACATAGACACAAGGCTTGGGCTAGTGTCTCTCCCTCAAGTCAGGATAGAAAAGATTGTACAAGCAGCAAGAAGTCTACGCCAAATACAATGTGTGAAGGCAAGGGAATTGATGAGGTTCCTGGGAAATTTAACGGCAACAATAGGATTAATACCTTGGGCCAGATGGAAGATAAGACCACTAAAGACCTATTTCCTGCAAAGGTGGGACAAAAAGAATCAGAACTGGTCACAGATAGTTCATTTGAGTAGGAGGTTCAAGGAGAGCTTGGAGTGGTGGATGATTCCATCCAACCTACAGTCAGGGACACCCCTGGAAGAACCCAATTGGATCCATGTATTTATAGATGCTTCAGGGACAGGTTGGGGAGCCCATGTGGGTCACACCTGTATACAAGGAGTTTGGGAAAGAAACCTAGCGCATCTGCCATCCTCAGTGCTGGAGCTCAGGGCAGTCCAGCAGGCCCTCAAGGCTTTTCTCCCAATAGTAAAAGCATCTCCAGTCTGCATTCATTCGGACAATGTCGCGACAGTAATGTACCTGAAGAATTAGGGTGGCATGAGGAGCAGGACCTTGCTGGAGGAGGTGACACCAATTATGACTTGGGGACAGCAGAAATTGCTGGATCTGACTGCCCTACATATCCAGGGGAGACAAAACCAAATAGCAGATTATTTGTCGAGGCAACAGCTGGAGAATGGGGAATGGAGTCTCAAGGAGGAGATAGGTAGTACAGACCAGATTGGGATTTGATGGCCACATTGAAGAATTCCAAGGCCAGGATTTTTTCTCCAGGTTCAGGCAACAGGGAGCAGCAGCAGAGGATGTCCTGGTACAGGATTGGAACCAGATGAAAGCTTATATCTTCCCGCCAATCCCGTTGATTTTCAGGGTGTTGAAGAAGGTGTTAAGTATGAGTGTGATAGCTATCATCCCGGATTGGCCTCGCAGGCCATCGTATCCCCTGTTGAAGAGATTGTCTACGGATCAGCCAGTACATCTTCCACCGGTGAGGGACCTTCTTCAACAGGACCAATTCTTCCATCCAGAGCCGGCCAGTCTAAATCTAGCGGCCTGGATGTTGACAGGGAGAGGTTAGTGAGTCAGGGCTGCTCAAACCAAGTAATTGAGATGCTGCTCCAAGCTCGTACTGCCTCAACATCGGCCAGGTATACAGCGGTATGGGAGGTGCATCCTTCTACCCCGCAGGTGTTGGAGTTCCAACAGGAGGGACTAAGTAAGGGACTTAGTCTGAGTACCCTTAAAGTGCAGATGTCTGCCTTGTCAGCAATGTTAAATAGAAAATTTTTCCAAGACGAGTTGGTTAAATGTTTTTTTTCAGGGAGCACTGAGAATAAGGCCACCAAGAAGAATCTTTTCCCTCAATGGGATTTACTGTTGGTGCTTAGAGCCCTGACTAGCAATCCTTTTGAACCAGTGTAGTCTTGTTCATTAGAATATCTAACTTTGAAATTAGTCCTCATGGTTGCGCTTACGTCGGTAGGAAGAGCATGTGCAATAGCTGCACTTTCCAGTAAACCTCCTTATCTCAATATATTACCAGAGGCAGCCATCTTCCATCCAGCCCCAGATTTCCCCCCGAAAGTACTTTCAAGATTCCATATCAATGAGCCTATTGTCCTTCCTACATTCTCTGCTGAGGAAGATCCAGAATACAATGAAATGACTAAGCTGGATATTAAGTCTATTCTGATGGCTTACTTAAATAACACAAGAGAAATCCGACTCGCTGACAAACTCTTTATAATCCCAGTGGGCCCTAGGAGGGAAAAAGCAGCAACCGTTTCAACTATCAGAAAGTGGATAGTGAAAGCGATACGGAAAGCTTATGAGAGTCAAGGTGTGGCACCTCCTTTGTCAGTCTCTGCGCACTCTACGAGAGGGATAGCAGCTACCTGGGCGGCAGAAGTGGGAGCTTCGACCGAGGCAGTATGCCAAGAGGCAGCCTGGTCCACGCCTAACACTTTTGTTAGGCATTATAAGTTGAATATTAATTTAACTGCAAGAGCAGTCTTTGGACAAAAGGCCCTACATTTAGTTACTAAACATTAAGTAAAGTTATGCAGCAAACAGTCTGCTAGTATTTCTTTTTTTCCCTCCCTTAATTCCTTGGGTATATCCCATATGTTTTCTATGCTGCCTGGGGATGGCCAGGAAATCGGAAACTCAACTCATACTTACCGAGAGTTTCCTTTCCTGGCTATCCTCCCAGGCAGCATACCCTCCCTATCAATGCTTTGAAACCAGACTGAGTAGGTAAGGAGGGGGTTGGCCTTTTAAGGAGGAGGTCTTTTTCTTCTGTCCAATGGGCAGGGAGCTACCCATATGTTTTCTATGCTGCCTGGGAGGATGGCCAGGAAAGGAAACTCTCGGTAAGTATGAGTTGAGTTTCTGCTTTCCAATAAACAGGCCATTCCCTCGGCTAGAAATGTGGCCACTAATGCCCTTTAGCTACCTCAGACATGGTTTTTAAAGACTTGACTTTAAAAAAACACTTTTTCAGCGATTGCTAAACCCATAGCTGTCTCCTCTGGGCATGTGTGAGCTTGTAAAAGAGCTTTGAATGGTGGCAGAAACATTTTGCAAAAATGGTTGCAAAATGTTTGACCCAGGTGGTTGTCCGAACGTTGCGGTAATATGTTTGTTTTTTTTTATCCTAAGAATGATAATTGTATGGTAATTAGTAGTAAATAGTAGCTAAATTAATTTCTTGAAAACTTTACAGAAATCTGTAAAAAGCCTTTTAAAAAATAAATGTTATATGTTCTATTAAATACACTGTATAATTCATAATTATTACAGTCTATGAATTATTTTGATAAAATAAAAGCGAACATTGCTTCCACTGTAATTTTGAAGATTAACCAGCAGATGGCAGTCTGACACTTTGCATTTTCTTTGAAGTCCGTTTACAGCCTGCATAGCTGGCACAGAACCAGAAAATCATGGACAGCTTTTGTTTCGTGGTGGGGTTATTTAATAAGGGTTGGAGCAATTATCATTTAGTCATCCAGATTTAAAACATCTATTTTCACCCTATTAGATAATAAACAGACTTTTCTCTTTTGCTAGGATCACATCCAATCTGATGTTCATCTCTGCAATGGGAGGAAGATAAAACAATGAATTCATAGATTCTAAATTCTTTGGGATAGATTAAAGGGTATGTCCACCCCCCAAACTAAAATTCTATATGTTGCAGGAAATGGGCACAAACCTCGAATTTGCGAGGTTTATAGACCTCAAAGCTGTCCCCAGCCTTACCAGCCTTCGTTCCCTCGCTGCCTTCTGCCTGTTATCTGTGCCTTTTCCATGCACGGAAGACAAGCAGAGGGGGCTCGACTGGCATCCGCTCCTGTTGAGTACAGACAGAAGGCAGCAAGGGAAATGAAGGCTGCTAAGTACATTTGGGTTTCATAAACCTTGTAAGGTCAAGATTTATGGGCATTTCCTGCAACATATACAATTTTAGTTTGGGGGTGGACATACTCTTAAAGGATATATCCACTGGTAAATGATTTTTTTTCCCATTCAGTATTATTGAAGAACAGGAGGTGAAGGAGCAGTGTCTTACCTCCCGTTCTTCAATTAGACCTTCAGGAGCTGGGAGAGAACATTTGGAACTTACCCGATCGCTCGCTTCCTCTGACAGGTCCCGAAGCTATGCTCCTTTACCTCCCGTTCTTCGATAAAACTGAATGGCGAAAAGTTCATTTACCAGAGGACATACCCTTTAAATTATAAGGCTATAATCCACTGTGAGGTTGGATCACTTATTCCCACCTCTCTGTGAATAATAGAACCCAGGGTTACACTTCCCTCGCCTTGTGCCACTCCACTTCTGTGCAGCAGATGCTGCACTGTCCTGTCCTGACTTCTTACTGCATATGTGTGTCTATAAGAAAGACAGGAGGCTGGATCAGCTGTTCCAGAAACTCCAAACTGCAGCATTAAGCTCCATAGAAGTGTACAGCATTCTACTCTATAGATGAAGAATGCAGCATTGGGCTTGACAGAGGAAGTGTGCAGCATTTGTGCTATACATTAATTGTTTAATAGGAACACAATGTGCAAATGCCAATTAGGTGAATTTATGTATACATTTATACTAGGCATAGGCCACCTAGGCAAAGAGCTAGGGCACCTATATTAAACCAGGACGCCCAGTGTTCTCCTTAACATCTCCCGGTCAGCTTTTACTTGCTTTGTTAAAACTGTTCTCCTTGTTCTGCTGCTGTAATTTGCAACATTGTTGTGAGTAGAGATCCTAAACTCAGCTCCCTCTACTTAAAAAAGATGTTGCAAATAAACTGAAGGTGAAGGAGGGGGAAGGGGATGAGCTCAGTTATCAGTACTGAGGAGAACAGTTCTAAAATTCCAGGTAAAAGCTGCTGCAGACTTTATAACAATGACCCCTTTGACTAGCAGCCATGAGATCACTAGGTGAGTAGGTGAGGAGTGAACAAATTAGTGAAGGAGACATGGACAGCAGGTACACACTGTATATCATGTCAATGCTGGCAGCTGAAAGGATTAAAGCCTTTAAAGTGCTGACACTGAAAGTGTTAATAGCAAAAGTACTGAAGTGAAGGGTTAATGGCAATACTCTGGGAAAGTGCTGGCACTGAAATTATTAATAGGAAAGTCTGATGGCACTGAATGGTTAAAGGTAATACTCTGGTACTGGATGTATTAATGCCAATACTCTTGGAGAGATAGGCCACACTACTGCGCTTTTAAGCGCAACAGGATCGCTTTTTGATTACACTAGGGCACCAAGATAGCAAGAAACAGCCCTGCCTTCCCTCACCAACAATGACAACTTATTTTGCACATTAAATGTCAACTAAAGAACTGTCATTTATACAAGTTTTTGTTTAAAGGAGAGCCAAACCCAATATATTACTTTGGGTGGGGGGGGAGGGGGAGAAGCATGCACTGACCATGTCCTAGCACACAATTTTTATTTTTATCACAAAAAAATAATGACACCACAAACATCTATTAAATGATACAGATTAAATAATCAATATATTATAAAATTTTGTTTGGTAAAAATATGGAATTCATAATTGAAAAAATTACTTACAACCTGTTAGGACGGGCAGGTTGAGCCCCTTAACAAACTTTTTTAGCATAGATTAAGCACCATGCAGTTCACATACCAAATGTCATCATTCCAACTAGAGCAAAACAGAACAGTTAATGATACTATAGCTGGGCACACACAGTACAGATTTCTGAAAGATGACAGACAGGATCTGCAAGATCCTGTCTGCCATCTTTCAAAAATCTGCATACACACAGTCCCGAGCGTCATAGGGGGAACATCATAGGGAGAATGCTCGGGACTGTGTGTTTCCATTGGCTGCGCTAGACTCCTCTATATGAAGTCTAGCGCGACCGATGGAAATTTTAGGTAATTCCCGAACGAGCGTTCGGCTGACACGATCATTCGGCAGCCGCATGCTTTATCGGAAACGAAGGTATACACAATAGCGATAAAGCCCTGATACCGACGCTATCAGGCTTTATCGTTACTGTGTGTACCCAGCTTAAGGCACTTGATTGACAGCTGAAATGCAAGATGCTTCAGATTAGATATCTAAAGAAATAGGACAGTGGTGCAAATTCACAATGTATATATCCTTTAATAAGATCCTGATGAGGCAGACTAAGGCTGAGGCCACATGGCAGTGCACTGGAAATGTGTGCGATTGAGTGTGTGATTTATGGTGCTTTGTCACGCATTTGCACTTGAGATTTTGCTATTTTCCTTTATGGAAACTCTTGCGATTTCGCAATAAAAATGGTGATTGCATGCGTTACCAAAACAGACACGGATGCACAATTGCATGCACATCAAAAATTGCAGGAAGTTTTGTGCTCCTGCGATTTCCATTATATTCGCATGCGCAAACGTGAGAAAAACAAGAGAAAATCTCCCTGTTAGTGTGGCCAGTCTAATTGGGCCACACTAGTGTGCACTTTTTAACACACGTGTTAAAGCACACTGATGTGGCCTAGCCCTTAAGCTGCATTGCAAAACAACTGATACATTTACAGTAAATGGATTGCAGGGCATTGTTGCTATATAATGTGTTTGCTAATAACTTTTTGGAGGTCAAGAGAATCCCTTTAAAGGGGAACTGTGGTCTCCAAACAAGTTGACTTTAAAAGAAAGGTAAAGTTACCTTTCATTTAAAATGAGCCATCAACCACCTTTCCATATGCTGCACAGCCCAAGATATGAAAAAATCGTTGATTAAAAAGTTAGGGGGTGGGAGGTTCTGAATCTGCGGTCACAAATACTAGTTCCTTCTTCTAATCTGTGGTTGACACATTCTCAGTGCAGGAAGAAACAGAAGAGTCCAGGAAGAGATCAAGTTACAGCACTGGAGGGGAGGAGGGGAAACAGCACAGCCCACAGCAGAGAGTGTGTAAGGTGTGTACATTTTTGTCTTTTTTTAAAGGAGGAAGAGGAGACACAGGGAAAAGGATTATTTCGAAACAGGAAGTGCAGAGGATATGGTGATACTGCTACCATATCACACACAAACATAAAAATCTTTAAAACTATGTAAAAAAAAAGAATGCAAAAAAAAAAAGCAAAGTCATTTTTGAACCAGAGTTACCCTTTAAGAATTTATTTCTTGGCAGTTTAGGTTTTGACTGACTAATATCTTCTTGAATGACTATAAGGACTCACTGATGAGACACTTGTAGCAATGAATCAGGCTTCAAAGCTGTGGGGAATATTGTGGTAATAATAGGTAATGTAAGACAGTTTAGCATTTGAATTTATGGGGAAAAAAAGAAAAGACCAAGGCCATTAACTTTTAAGTATTTCCAGGCTTAAGATCAGGAATTCTCAAATCACTTAGGAAACCACAACAGCACATAGATTAAGTGGACAGTATCACTAAGCAACCAATACTAAGAATATATTGCTACTAAGCAATGCCAGACTTGGGTCTTCCAAGAAAGCCTGAAAGGTTCTGAATGTTTTTTTAAAGCATGTGAAGACATTAATTGATTTGTGTAAAAAAAAAAAACTTTCATTGGTTAATTATTTGTATGTAAAATAATCACATGAGTAATGAGCCCTATTACAAAAAATTTACAGTAAATAAAACCATCTCTCCTTGTAACCGTACAATTAAGAAATCTCAAAGAACAATATAGAAAATCAAAGGCACTGCTTTCACACAAGGGCATTTACAGGCATTTTTAAATTAACACTGCCGTAATTGATATAGCCTCTTGAAAACTCCAACAGGCAATCACAATCTAACCTCTGCTTTAACTAATAAATTAGTTATTAAAGTGTAACTGTGGTCTCTTCCAAACTAGTAAGAATGATATAAAAGCCTAACATCATACCTT